>JAESUZ010004142.1:0-1226859 GCA_017311185.1 Proteles cristata cristata | reverse complement strand
GCCTTCCAACACCTGTATTATAATCTCTGGTTTTCCCGACTGCAACTGACTGATACAGAATTTGGCAGCAGGAGTGGGTCTCAAGTATCTGGGATTCTGAGTTTGGTTATGTCTCTGGCCTTGCATGTAGTGCTGAGTTCTTTGGTCATGGGAAATAGGATACTAGTAGTTCATGTTTGCAGTGATAGCATCATCAATTAAATTATTACCTGTGTTCGATTATGAAGAAGTTACTATTAAAGGACTCAAATTCCTGAGGGGACCAAATGACTTTAGCCATATGATAGTAAAAAGGAGTATGATGTGAGATAGCTGTTTCTGAACTGTACTAGGTACTTACAGAAAGAAAATTACAAGCTGAAGCTTTAAACTTGCACACCCGTCATAGCTAAAAACCAGAAAGCTTCTTGCAAGCCTGAAAATTAATCTCCCTGAAGATCAGACTCAAACAGAGTGGCAGACACAACACGTAACTTCTAGCAAGGAGATGTTTATTCCCATGAAGAGCCATAAGTAGAGTCATCTCAACATATTGCACGTAGTCATGTGCAAATCTGACTCCACTTCTAAAGAATGGCATGATTTTTCTAATTTATATTAGAATAAACCTGGGGAATATGTGTGGAAAGCATTTCTAAGGATGTGAGACCCAGGAAATTAAAATAAAACTTTGGTTTAGGCTGGAATTCTTGGTGTCATGTGTTAATTCATACAGTTATGTTTCTTGACAGTTTCTTGGATGGACTGAATTAATAGCGGCCTATCCTCACAGAGGTTGAGATGCCTGATCTCCTGCACAGTATACAGTAAGATTCCAAAAGCTTGAAGAACTTTAGGAATGGGAATGTTAGGGCAGGTTTGCCATGTATGACATGCCCACCCCCAACTACATTTTCTAAGAGTTCAGAGGACTTTCCTTTATAAAGACTCTGGGAAAGACATTGGTTAGGAGGATTCCAGCATCCTTTAAATGTCCTCTGCAGGCCATGAATGACGGTGCACTGATCCTGGAGACCATCTTCTGAGAACAAACACTCTACACCAACTTGTAAAAACAATCAGAAGTGAATTGCTTTTACCCAGTAGAAACAAGAGCACATCTCTATGTAATCTTTCTATCAGCCATTATCTACTTGGCAGAGATAGTGCCCATTTTGGCATCCAATAAAACATCATATTGATCTACTACTTTGATGACATCATAACTGGATCTAGTGTCCAGAAAGTAGCAAGTAACTAAAATGTCTTAATTAGATATATGTATTAGACCGGCCGTTGGCAAACTACAGCCCATTGGCCACTTTTGTAAAGTTTTACTGAAACACACTTGCACTCATTTCTTTATGTATCATCTGTGCTGCTGTCTTGGTGAGATGTCAGGGTTGAGTGACAGAAAATGTATGGTCTGTAAAGCCTAAAATACTTAGTACCTTGTCCTTTACAGAGAAAAGTTTGCAGAGCCCTGTCCTGGAGTCAAGGGTGGAGAGGAACAGCAGCTGAGGATAGAGAGGAAAGCTAGAGTCACTCCATAAAGGGAATGGCTGTTAAGCAAAAGAAACTTCATACTCAAAACCATGAGGAATTAATAAAGAATTCTGACCACAGGAGTGTTATTTTCAAGTTTACTTTTCAGGAAGATCATTTGTCATGGAATTCCTCAACCGTAGAATGCCCATACAACTCAGACATTTCTAAAGCAAAAATAGGATCATGCATGACTGATTGAACTGAATAAATAAATGAATGAATTCTGAAGAGTGAAGGCAACTTGAAGCAGGTTATTTTACAGATGCTCCAGTTTCTCAAATCACAGAGTTAAAATCTTTACTGAGCTCCTATGTCTTAGCTTGCACTACCTTAGGGACCTGGGATAAAAATGAATAAAACATGCTCTGAATCCATGAGAAGTTCCCAGCCTAAAGGACAGACCGATGAGTAAACAAGTATACAATAACAATACCCTGTACTCAATAAGACTAAATCAAAGTTTTAATAGTGATTGTCTGGGTGAGGGAATTATAAGTGGTTCTTATTCCTTTTTCATGCTTACTATTTCATTAATTCGGAGACATATTTTCCCCAACAGTGGAGTATTTCTGAAATTAGATGCATTTTACAATGAGTGGTGTTTTAGAGTCAATGAAATAGACGAAATGCCTACACAGCAGTGTTTCTCCCTCGCTCCAAGTGTAGGCTGTCATGTGAAGTTGTAATCCAGCACAAGACATTTTTCAGGAAATCAGATCCAGAGTTAATTCCAAATAAACCCAGACAGAGAATACAGCTGACCCTTGAAGAACACAATCTGAACTGCACAAATTCACATACACGTGGATTTTTAAATATAAATACAGTATAGTACTGTAAATTTATTTTCTCTTCCTTCTGATTTTCTTAAAACCATTTTCTTTTCTCTAGCTTATTTTATTGTAAGAATGCAGTATATAACACATATAACATACAAAACATGTGTTCATTGACTGTGTACATTATTGGTAAGGCTTCTGGTCAACTGCAGGCTACCAGTGGTTAAGTTTTTGGAGACTCAAAAGTTAAACGTGGATTTTTCACTATGGGAGGGGCAGTCAGCACCCCTCACCCCCGCGAAGGTCAAGGGTCAACTGTACAGTTTTTTATGGAACAGAGAATAAAATCTCATTATAGAATTTTACATTTTTGCATGGCAACGTGCAGTTAAATGATCTTGTATTCACCACTATTGAGCAAATGTATCAGCAGGAGTGATTCATCTGCCCTAGTGGGGCGCCCTTTCTACAGGGACAAGGGCAGGGGTGCCCCCAGAGGTAAATCTTTTCTCACTAACAATAGAACTCCTGTTGGTGGTACCAAAAGCTGTAGCAGTTTTAATATCTTAGTTAAAACTTGGTAGTTGTTTTTCCCTTTTAATATATGAAGAAACTCCTGTTAGTACTAGTGTGAGTCATACATCATAAACATGCAGGGCTCCAAGTCCCATGGGGTTTGAATGCCAAACGACACTAAGATTACAATTTTAAAAACATATGTTAAGCTTTCTAGTATTAAGTAACACTACAGTCTTTTTAAAAATACATACGAAAAAGTAAACCATTCATAAAATCCAATGTGATGCCAGTTGTGTTAAAATCTTGACTATGTAACTTAATTCTCATGCATAATTCTTTTTCATTGTTTTAAACCAATGAGCAAAGATAAAAAACAAAAAAACAAAATCAATGAAAGATTGAGGGAAAATATATTCAAAAGCATTTGCTTAACAAATCTGGCCTCATAAAAATACGGATATTAAGAATAAGCCAAAATTGTCTCCACAACATGTGAAGGTGCATGAGCCTCATGAAGGCACTAATGTGTATTTCAAACATTCATAAATGCAAAGCCCGAAAAACAATAATTTTGCATCTAAATACTCCACCCGGCAAACCATAATCTCTAGTGTAATGAACTCTTCAAGTCAGTTTAAGTAACAGGCTTATTCTAAAAGAAAACAACAGTAACGTTAGGCAACTTGACAGTAAAAATTGGAACGCATATTCATGGTAATCATTTTTAGATGATACATGTAAAAATTTGAGAGAAATGTTTTTCTTTCTCTTCATACATTAAAGCAAGAGATTCCTTACTAATGTCCACTACCAAAAATAAAATTAATAAGATAAAGTAAGGTCAAGAAGAAGAAGCAGTTTATATATTTTAAGAATTGTTAATGAGTAATGATTCCTAATGATTGCATTGATTCACATCATTGACATGTTCAGAATGTGTCTGTGAACTTTAGGAAGTAGTTTCTGTGTTGCCCAGGGCCCTGCGTTGTTCAATTTATGACAGAGAGCCCTCTAAGAGAACTTTATTGAACTACTGTGAAACACAAAGCTTATGTATATTTTCCATTGTGTCTATCACCCTTAAACCCATACTGCCAAAAATGTGCTAAATAAATTCTATAAGCACAAGTTGGGAGGAGCAATTGGTACCACACTCTAGTCCTCTGTCTTTGAGCATAGTAAGAATAATTCTGTGATCATACTGCCCCATTCTGGTCAAAGGAGAGAAAATTAGGTTACTCTCTGAAAAGAAAGTTTTTGCAGCATCATATACAAATTTATGTAAAATTCATCTCATTAAAAGATGATATATTTCAAAGGGGCAAAGCATCTAAAATGGTATATAACGTAGTTTAAAAGCTCAAGGAAGTCTTTTTTACCCCTTGGATGAGCCATTTGGGAAGAAAATGTTCCTGTTAATATTAATATTTCCATGGACTTATCTATTACAATTCTTGTTAAAAAATTATACTGATTATGGAATGACACTTGCTATATAGAAATATGAACTTACAAAGATTGGCTCAATCATGGATTGAGAGAATTAATATTGTTAAAATATCGATACTTTCCAAAGCAAGCCATAGATTCACTGCAATTCCTATCAAAACTCCAAAGGCATATTTCATAGAACTAGAGCAAATCATTCTAAAATTAGTATGGAATCACAAAAGATCCCAAATAGCTAAAGCAATGGTAAGAAAGAACAAAGCTGGAGGTATTATGATCCTGATTTCATACCGCAGAGCAATGGTAATCAAAACAGTATGGTACTGGCACAGAAACACACACAGATCAATGGAACTCAGAATCAAGAGCCCCAGAAACAAACCCATACATGGACAATTAATTTATGAAAGAGAAGCTAAAAATAAACAATAGAGAAAGAACAGTTTTTAAAATAAATGTTGTTGAGCAAAGTAGTCAGTTACATGCAAAAAAAAAAAAAGAAAAAGAAAAAGAAAAAGAAACTGGACCACTATCTTACACCAAATTCAAAAATTAACTCAAAATGAATTAAACACTTGAATGTAAAACCTAAATCATAACATTCCTAGAAGAAAACATAGACAGTAAACTTTGTGACTTAAGTCCTAGTGATGTTTTCATGGATCAGATTCCAAAGTCAAGGGAACCAAAAGCAACAATTAACACATGGGAGTACATCAAACTAAAAAGTTTCTGTGTATGAAAGGAAACCGTCATCAAAACAAAAAAAAATATATATCCTCCTGGATAGGAGAAGATATTTGCATATTATACATTTGATAGGCATTAATATACAAAATATATAAAGAACTCATACAACTCAACATCAACAAAAACCAAACAACCTGATTTTTAAAAGTGTAGAGGATCTGAATAAACATTTTTCCAAAGAAAATGTATAGGTGGCTAACAGGCACATGAAAAGATGTTCAGCATAACTATTAGGGAAATGCAAATCAAAACTACAATGATATATCATGTCACACCTTTAGAATGGCTATTATCAAAAAATAACAAGTGTTGAAGAGGATGTGGAGAAAAGAAAATACTCATACACCGTTGGTGGGAATATAAATTGGTGGAAAACGCCATCATGGAAATTTCTCAAAAAATTAAAAATAGAACGACTGCATGATCCCTCTATTCCACTACTGGGTATTTATCCAAAAAAAAAATGAAAATGCTAATTTGAAAAAACATATGTACCCCCTATGCTCACTAAAGCATTATGTAAAGTAGCCAAGATATGTAAGCAACCTAATGTCCATCAATGGATGAATGGATTAAAAACTATGAGATATATATATACTACTCAGTCACAAAAAAATGAAATCTTGCCACTTGCAACAACATGGATGGACCTTTGGACCTTGATGATATTATATTAAGTGAAATAAGTTAGAAGGAGAAAGTCTGATACCCTATGATTCCGTCACATGTGGAATCTAAAAACAAAACAAAACAAAATGAAGCGAAGAGAAACTCATAGATACAGAGAATAGATCGGTGGTCACCAGAGGGGAAGGGGGTTGGAGATGGGTGAAAAGGGTAAAAAAGGTCAATTGTAGAGTGACAGATGGTAACTAGATTTGGGGAAGTAACCACTTTGTAGTGTATACAGATGTCCAATTATAATGTACGCCTGAATCTTACATAATTAAAAGAAATATATACAAGAGATAAAAAGATGAGCTTATTAAGCAATTTGTATTACCTCAGATGGGGAAAATTGGCATATGCTTTTTCAATGGTCAATACTTCACTGTAATTTTCAGAATTATTTTTTTAAATATAAATATTATTAAAGTTACAATCTTAGATAGAAACAAGTCACGGTGATATTGAAAAGCAATTCTAAGATATTTACAAATTCCTAGCTACAGTCAATTCACTTACCTCAAAGTCATTTGTCTGGACATAGTGTCTGACGTTAATAAGAATAATAACAGTAATGACAGAAGTTAACATTTATTGACCACTGATTGTGCCAGTCACTGGTCTTAGCTCTTTCCATGTAATAACTCATTCATACTCATAACAGAACTACAAACTAGGCACTGTCATTATCCCCATTTTCCTGATAAGGAAACAGAGGAACAGACAGAATTAGCTACTTGTTCCAAGTTACACATCTGAAGTAAAGGGTAGTTCTAGGATTCAAACCCACACACCCTCTCTCTTCCATTGTGCTCCATATAGAGGAAACGCAGAACCATTTATCTTCTTCCATGCAATGTATCTAACCATTACACTCTGAAAACGTGATACTTTGTCTATACTTCAGTTTATTATCAAGATCAAATCAATAAATTGCATATATATTAATTAGGTGTGCATCATTCTACCATAAATAATATAAATCGATACAAGCAAATGCCATATTGAAGCACACATTATCTTCACATGTGTATATGTTTTCATGTGTATGCTAATTAAAGAACTATAAGAAGTTTGACATAAGTAGCAACTGTCTTCATTTTTCTGAACCATACTAGTTTAAATTTTGTGAATTTTTGTTTTGGGCATTAATTGCCAAGTTTCTATACTTTTAAATTACCTGAATCTCTGTCCATAGCTTCAACCCTTGTGACAAACTCCCCTGGATTTTGGTTTTCTTTAACTGAAGCTTCATACAAGTTCTGCTGAAATACTGGTGCCTCATCATTTACATCAAGAACAGTAATTGTCAAAGTCTGGGATGAAGAAAGCGCGGGTATGCCATCATCCAGGGCCAGAAGGGTCAGAACGTGCTGAGTTTTTATTTCATAGTCCAAAGGACAAGTTGTTGTTAGTAAGCCTGATTTGAAAGAGAAGAGCAATATATTATAAACATTTTTTAAAGAAGTCATGCTTACTCTAGCTTTGTCTAAATTACCTAACTTGCTAAAAATTCAGACGTTTTCTTTGTTAAAGAATGGGTCTTATTAGGGGTGCCTGGGTGGCTCAGTCAGTGAAGCATCTGACTGTTGAGATTACTGATTTCAGCTCAGGACATAATTTCCTCACAGTACATGGGATAGAGCCTCACATCAGGTTCTGACAGAGGCTGCTTGGGATTCTCCCTCTCTCTCTGCCTCTCTCTCTATTTCTCTCTCTCAAAATAAATAAATAAACTTGAAAAAAAGAATAAATCTTATTAAACCAACATTGAGTTTACATATTACCAAGAATAATATATATATATATATATGTCCCAAAATAAAAATGACTCTTTTGACTAAAAGACTAAAAACATTCTAGTTTAAATTATAAAATGAAGGAGAATTCAGAAATAATCTATCATATATCATTATCTCTGGAGAGGTTACATCAAAATTACTTATCTATTCAACTTCTACTTTCATTTTAAAAATCTAGGTTAGGGGTGCCTGGCTGGCTCAGTTGATAGAGCATATGACTCAATCTCAGGGTTGTGAGTTCAGGCACCACATTGGGCATGGAGCCTACTTAAAAAAAATAAAACAAGGAGCACCTGGATGGCTTAGTCGCTTGAGCATCTGACTCTTGACTTCAGCTCAAATTATGATCCCAAATTTGATCATGGGATCAAAGTCTGCATTGGACTCTGGACTGAATGTGGAGTGTGCTTGGAATTCTCTCTCTTTCTCTCTCTCTCTCCCCCTCTGCCCCTCCCCTGATTGCAAATGCTCTCTCTCTCCCTAAAATAAAATTTAAAAATTTAAAGATCCAAAGCCAAACCAAAGCCAAACAGCAAAACTAAAATAAACAAAAAAACAAACAATATCTAGGTTGTAACAGTATATACCTCCAGGTCAAATGACACTTCATGTTTAATATTTAAATGCGATCAAGTTACAAAAAGGTGAATATGGCTATATTTTTTAAGAGTTATAGTCTCTTCACACTACCCTCTGTTAACTTTTATTTTTTTACTAACAAAAGTAGTTAAGACTTTATAAGTCAGGCAATAAACTCCACAAATAGGACATTTCTCCTTCCTGCTGCCATTTAAGCATGTAACTCATCTAAGCAAAGTGGTACAAAGTCTTGCACACATAAAGCAGCTATATGATTCCAATTATCATATTCTTTCTTTTAGGATTGCTGTTTGCTTCTCTAACACATGCTTATTATGTGAGAACTTGTCTTCATATAATTAAAGAAGCTGACACCCTCAGATGTTATAAAGTAGAGCCAAAGCCATTGCAAAACTCCCTGTCTTCCTCATAAGAAATGTGAGCTTTGTAAAGAAAAATAGCCCATCTCCTCTGCATTCACCAAGGATCATTTATGTCTTTGAAAAATATCTCCACTGAAACAGCCAGTACAATTGCTCCAGAGTCATGATACCTCTATTACTGAGGCACGATTCTAATTTTATCCATCCTCTTTAACGATCTGAAATAGACCTTCCTTAGCCATGCTGGAAAACGTTTTAAGTATCACTGAAACAGGTCCTTGGAGACCCCTCCTCTAACAGAAATCAGCGGCTGTGTCTGGACTATCTCTCTGTCAGTTGGGATTTTAGGTGATGGTCATGCATGCCTCAGAATGGAACCATATGTACAGGATTTAATAAATATTTTGATGAAATTTTCCAACAGTATATAGCCAGTCTATCATCATGACTTCCAAGTCCTATACATTCAGCCTCATTCCAAATAACGTTCTCAACTAACAGTTGGGCCAAATGGTATACATCTGAGATTTTTTTTTCTAAGACTCATGCAGAAATTGCTTTATTATATTTTGGTAGTCCATCTTTTCAAACCAGGTTGAGGGATGTTAATTTCCAATTTCACAAGAATGACACCTTATACATGTAATCTTCCATCAAACTATGTCAAAACTTCTAGTAGATGTTATCTAGCAACATGGTGACAGCCACAAAAGTGACAGTGAGTGACACTGAATAAGTGACAGAGTGGATGGTGAGTAAATGCTTCTGCAAAAAATAAAATGTTAGAGCTGATGTGAAACTAAGGGTCGTAATGTGCAAATAAATCTAGCCGTTTAAAAATATAGTATTTCAATGATTTACAAATGTGTATTTGTATAATCTTACAGATAAGTTTCTATGCTAATGTCTGACTAATGCAGATGCTTAGTCATGCTCTGCCTCAGTTTACTTTGGTGCCGTCTCCTACCCTGTGAGGAGCCACACATAGTAACAAAGAAGTTTGCTACTCTATATTCATCCCATGTGAGCTAGCAACAAAGCACAGTCAATTTTAATTTCAACAAAGAGGCCAATTACAGTTGGTTCTCTGAATACAACCTATCATATATGTATATGTGCCGATCATATACATAATCTAAATAGTAAATCAAGCCACATTTCTTTACAGCCAATAGATCTTGGGGGACTATCATTTTAACATAAGAAAATGAAAAGGACAAATGTAAGCAAGTGATCAGAGACTTTAATTGACAATGACATACATACCTGATGACTCATCTAGCATAAAGGCCATGTTTTCATTTCCTGAAAGGATACTGTATGTTACTCTTCCATTCCTTCCTTCATCTGGATCTTGAGCAGTTATGTGGTGCACCAAGGAGCCCACTGTGGCATCCTCTTTGATGTGGGCAATGGGAAAAGACATAAAAGTGGGGCTGTGGTCATTTACATCCAAAATCACCACCTTTGCCATCAGTGATCCCACGCGCCGGTCTGTCACATTCACAGCCTGATCGGATGCTGTTATTGTCAGGATGACAGCTGGAACTCTCTCTCTGTCAAGGGGGGATGCGGTGACTAATGTGCCAAATGAGGGGTGGATGAGAAATGGACTCGTTCCAGGGTGGTGGGATTCAATGAAGTATTGAATTCTACTGTTCAAAAAACTGCCATCTCCATCTTTGGCATTGAAGACATGCACCAGTGTCCCTATAGGGACATTCTCCTTCACGCTTATCACAATGAGCTCCTCTTGGAAAGACGGGGAATGGTCATTCTGATCCTCCACATCAATATTAAGGAAGACTGTGCTATTCAGGGGAGGGGTTTTGCTATGGTCTTTAGTAACCACCCTGAATAAATAATGCGATGTCATTTCATAATCAAGTTCCTTAGAAAGGAATAAGTCTCCTGTTGAGCTGTCAATTTTGAAGTGACCATCCTGGTCATCTGCAGCAATACTAAAATGTAACTTTCCATTATGATGTTGCTGAAGGTGATCGGGTGACTTTATCAAGCTCATTATTTTTGCAGGCTTCAAGTTTTCTGGTAAAACTAAGTGTCTAATATTCTGGGAAATGATAGCTCTCCCTTTAGACAGTGGTATCACCTGAAATAAGAATGGAAAGGAGCTATTAATTCAAGATCCTTTTTAACAGATGGATAGATAGATGTGATGATATTATTTTGGAAGTGAATTCCTTCCATTTGTATGACACACATATTAATTGGTGAGAAAGTGTCTTTTTCTATCATAATTCCAAGGTGTCTCTGAAGACTGAAAATTGCATTATATCTAGGAGATAAATAAGAGCATACACAATTTTCCACTTTCCCATTTGTCCTAATGTGTGATAATATCTAGGAGATAAGAAAGTACAGAATTTTCCACTTTCCCATTTGTTCTAATGCATGAAATGAGATTTGGTAAGACTGTTCTACAGTTAAGCTGAATTGCAGCTTTGTGATTCTTCAACAAGACTGTGGGATAGATCTCCAAATTACTCTAAATCCTAGAGACCAATATATCCATAATGACAACATCTGTGCACATTTATGTATCATGTGTCTTTGTTTATCTGAAACCAGAGACTTGGAAGTATTATGATACAGAATTTTCTCCTAACCCACATATCCTCAGTCAACAAAGAATATAATTTGGAAAGAGAATTCTTAGGGATATCTATTCTTGATTATTATACACATCTATACTAATATTACTGATTATCATGTGCATGAACAAAGAAATCTAGCTAAGCACAATCATCTCATCTTTGACTGGTTAGTGTGAATTTTTCCTACAATGAAGACTTCCCACAAGTTGTTTGCTCATTATGATTAAAGCAAAGCCTTAAAATACAGTTCTCAAGTGACGTTTCTAAATTTAAGAAAAATTACAAAGAACTACGTGATTTATTATTGACCACGTGTTTATATACAAGTTTCTCACATCAATTTGCCAGGTCCTTGCAATTAGGAAAAAGTAAAAGACAAGACACTTTTTTGTTCTTCATAAGCAAAGCAACGGAAATGCAGTGACCCTATGGAGTGAGAAAGGTAAACATCCTGTCAGGAACTGTACAAAATTAAAGTTAGAAGTTATTTGGGTCTAATTATTTCTCAAGTCATAATAAAAAGACACACACGAGTTTACAATGCTCTCTGAAAATAGCATTCACATTATTTAAGATATCTTCACTGTACACATTTGTATAAAAATCAAACCTTCAGAATATCTTTAAAAATCAAAACAAATTTAATGTTTATTTATTTTTGAGAGAGACAGAGTCAGAACATGAGTGTGGGAGGGGCAGAGAGAGAGGGAGACACAGAACTCCAAGCAGGCTTCAGGGTCTGAGCTGTTATTATAGAGTCCAACACTGGGCTAAACTCACAGACCTTGAGATCATGACCTGAGCTGAAGTCAGAGGTTTAACTGACTGAGCCACCCAGACATCCCTCAGAACATCTTTTCACTGTATCGTGACAATTGAATATTACCTGGATATTAATGATGGCCTGTCCTTGAAGAGGAGGCTCTCCCTGGTCACTGGCAAATATGGTCATCCTGTAAGAGGGGCTGTGGTCATGTGAAAGTATTGTGGTTGTTCTTATTTCACCACTGTTGGCATCGATCTTGAAGTGATCAGAACTATCTTCTATAGACACACAGAAATGAAAAAATCGATGTTAACTGACAACGCAGAAAATAGAGAATTAATTAATCCACATGCCCATATAATTTGGAAGCTTTGTTTTTAGCTCTGTGAGTGTATGAACATAAAATAATACTAAAAATATGGACAAGAAGTATAGCAGATTTTTAAATGTTTTATTATGGACATTTTCAAACATACATAAAATAGGAAGAATGCTACAATGAGCTTTTGTATGCGTATCATTGTGGCTTCAGTAATTATCAACTCATGACTGATCTTTATTCGCCAATCATATAATTTCCCTTTACCATTTTCTTTAGAAGCAAGTTCCAGAAATTCTATCATTTCGTCTGTATATATTCAACATGCATCTCTAAAAAGTAAGGAAAAAGGGCACCTGGGTGGCTCAGCTGGTTAAGCATCTGACTTTTGATTTAGGCTCAGGTCAGATCTCATGGTTTCATGAGTTCAAGCCCTGCGCTGGGCTGTGTGCTGACAGTGAGGAGTTTGCTTGGGATTTTCTGTCTTTCTCCCTCTCTCTACTCTTCCCCCACTCACGCTGTCTCTGTCTCTCAAAATAAACTTAAAAAAAACTTTTAAAAAAGGAATGTTTTAATGTAGTCACAGGACTTCATTATTCTATTAAAAATTAATAATTATGGGGGCACCTGGGTGGTTCAGTCGTTGAGAGTCTGACTTCAGCTCAGGTCATGATCTCACCATTCCCAGTTTCCAAGTTCGGGTCCCATTTCAGGCTCTGTGTTGACAGCTCAGAGACTGAAGCCTGTTTCAGATTATGTGTCTCTCTCTCTGTCTCTGCCCATCCCCTGCTCATGCTCTGTCTCTCTTCCTCTCTCAAAAATAAACATTAAATTTTTTATTAATAATTATCCCTTAATCTCATCAAATATATATAGCCAGTTTTAAATTCCCATTGTCTCATAATTTTTATTTCTTTTTCATTTTTTTCTCAGTTAGCTCAGCTCAGGTTCAACATACAGTCCCTATTTGCATATCTCTTCAATCTGTGCACTTCTGTTATCCAGCTCTTCATTTTGTTCTTGCAACTCATTTGTTTAAGAAACTGGATATGTCTCCTGAAGTTTATCTTCATGGGTTCTCATCCCTGTGGCTTAATGTGTTCCTCTGTTCTCTATTCCTTAAATGGGGAGGTGGTTCTAGAAAGTTAATCAGATTCAGGTTCAGTTGGGGAGGTGGGCAAGATTACTTCATAAAGTGCTGTTTTGCAGTTTCCTTCAAAAGCACGTCTGATGGCCTTTTTTTTTTTTTTTTGAAGTTGGCCCCCACTGATGTACAGCCACCATACCCTAAAGACACATTCCGTGTTGCAAAGTACAATATTCTGAGTCTAACACCAATTCTTCATTATTAGCTGGAATATAGTAATAAAGAGAAACTTCTCACCTACATAGTGGTAACCCAAGGGAACAGTTCATCATAGGAAAGGCAGGATAAATATTTGATGCTAAACTTTTTTTTTTTTCAACAGTGCTCAAAATAATGGACTGGTTCACTAACATCATCTAGGGCTCCAACTATGACAATGAAAGGTTTGTTTAGGGCCTGTTTTAAGAATCATTAAGCATGAATTTAAACACATTAGCAGGGTTTCAATCTACTGTCATAATAATTCTTATTGATGTTCAAATTGTCCCTTCTTTGAACAGCGGGATCCTCTTAAAGTTGACTCCTGAACTTTTCTAATATGATCCTAGTCGCCTGTAGTAGCCTTCCTGTACCTGGTATGACAAAATGGTACAGAGTCACCTTATAGATTTCCTGTGCAAGACCTCCAGGTCTTCTTTAGGATCTTTCATTAATATTTTATTATTTTCTACATAAAGGTCTCGAATGTCTTTCATTGAAATTTGCCTCCCTATGCTCTAACAGGATGATCCTGATTTGGGGAGGAGGGTTTTGAAATATATTATGTAAGGGGCTCTCTTTGTTTTTTATTTTTATTTTTCGAAATTCTTTTAATGTTTATTTATTTTTGAGAGATAGAGACAGAGCTTGAGTGAAGGAGGGACAGAGAGAGAGACACTCACACACAGAACCTGAAACAGGCTTCGGGCTCTGAACTGTCAGCACAGAGCCTGATGAGGGGCTTGAACTCACGAACCATGAGATCATGACCTGAGCTGAAGTCAGATGCTTAACCAACTGAGCCACCCAGGTGCTGTAAGAAGCTCTCTTTAAGAAAAATAGGACAATATTACAAATATAAGTTGTTCACTGTCCCCTACTCCCATCCCAGAGGAGCTCTTCAGGTGAAGGCCCTGAAACTTAAACTCCATTATTATTACACAGTAAATCTGCCCCAATACCCTATGGTTTTCTTTGTTACAGTGAGTGAGATCTTTGAAAATCTGCTTAGGTTTTAAAATGTTAGTGGTTTTGTATATTGACACAGTTCCCAGAAGTTTTTTATCTTTTTCATTCCAATGGTTTAACTGCAGATTTTGGGGTTTTCCATGTAGTAATGGATAATGTTACCTCTTGTTTTCCCATGCTTGTGATAAATGTGACAAAGCAACAAATATCTTTAAATTTTTTTAAATGTTTGTTTATTTTTGAGAGAGAGAGAGAGCATGAGTGACGGACAGGCAGAGAGAGAGGGAGGCAGAATCTGAAGCTCCAGGCTCAGCTGTCAGCATAGAGCCAATGCAAGCCTCAAACTCATGAACTGTGAGATCATGACCTGAGCCAAAGTCATATGCTTAACCAACTGAGCCACCCAAGTGCTCCAACAACAAATATCTTTAAAAAATAGTGTAAAGGGAAGCCCGAGTGGCTCAGTAGGTTGAATGTCCGACTTCACATCAGGTCATGATCTTTAGGTTAGTGAGTTTGAGCCCCACGTCATGCTCTATGCTGACAGCTCAGAACCTGGAGCCTGCTTTGGGTTCTGTGCCTCCCTCTCTCTCTGCCCCTCCCCCACTCACATTCTGCCTCTCTCTAAAATATATAAATAAATATTAAAATTTTAAAAAATAAAATAATAAAAAATAGTGTAAAATGCAATGCCAACTAAAGCTTATCACTGAAACAAATCTGAGGCCTCTACATTCTAAAACAAAAGCATAAACATGAAGTTCCAACATATATATATATGTTCATATGTGACATTTTCCAAATGTGATTTACCTTGACCTTAAGAATATTTAGTCTTCAGAGACCCAGAGATTCTTGGTATTCATAATTATATGTCTTTATACTTAATACAATTTGATTTACTAAATACTTCACTTTTAATAAAAGTTGATTTGCATTTTAGATTACTGAAAATTATTCATTTAAGGCAGATCATTGCTTGGTTTCCATACACAAAATCCACTATGATTTACATGAAAAGGTTATGTTATTTTTTTTAAATAAAGGGGATTCTAGAAAATAACAGATGTATTTTGTTTGTGCCTGGTGTTATTTTCAACATTAACTATTTTCCCAGAAGAAGGTAGTTAGTTAGTAGACAAAAGAGGAAATTTTAAAAGCTTCTAATCCTTTATGAGGGTGACTCTTACCTGAAGATATTGAATATACAATTTCTGCATTGTTTCCTTCGTCAAAATCCTTTGCAAACACAGTTGTAACCAACATATTTACTGGTTGACTTTCCAGAACCTATCATTAAAACAAACGGCTTAAAACTAGTGAAATTTTAGAAAGAAATATGAATCTTTAAGTGAAAGAACACATTACTACTACACATTTTGAAAACTATTTTAAAATCCACATATAACTCAATTGTCTACAATATAAATTATATAAATAATTTTTATATAAATGCAAATCCATGAAAAGAAACAGCACTATAAATTTAAATCTTACACTCAATTTGGGCAATTTATTTGCAGCATTTGAATTAATTTTGAGGAAAAAAACTAAATTGACTAAAGGATCTTAGATTTTGGACATATTTTAAGAATTCTAGCATCTTCTCATTCCCCAAATATGCTAGAGATTGATATAAACCTTTATTTCAGGAAACACACCTCATACAGGTAACATACCTCACTAGTTAACAGGAACTTTCAGAGGATTTTGAAATGTACATGTGGAGTTGAACTCCGAGTACAGAGTCCTGTTATCTTGCCATGGGATATCTTAATCATATAATTAAAATCAAAATGATACTATAATAATGCTTTGTTTTGGTAGAATTTCCTTTAAATACGGCTCTGGAAGATGATTTTCAAGCTATTACCTGTCTCAGTACCTTTTCCGAGTTGTTCAATATGCATATCTGAGCACAATTTGAGTGTCCAGCAGTTTTGGAGTATCAGCTTCCAAACTTTTTATTCATATAGCCCATTCATTTAAAAAAGTATAAGTACTGCCAAGATAGATTTTTAAATTATGTCCATATACAAACATTCTGACTTATTATGTATAGTATAAAACATAGAAAATGTGGAAATGAAAAAGATGAAATAATATAGATAATAACGAGAAATTTTTGCATGTGCTAGCAAGGATCAAATTTGATAATCTCTGGTTGCCCGTCTCCTTTAGAGCTACAAATATTTCCCCTTTATTTAACTAACCAGCTTAGAGATGGGTACGAACTGCCCATAAGGAGCCCTGCACAAAGAGATGCATGCAAGTTATGGGAAAAACAATCCACACCTGAGCATTACTGATAATGGGGCACCATTAGGTTTGTGTGCAATGGGCAAAACTGCATTATCATAACACTAGATGTGCGATCCCAAAGAGCACATACAATCATTTTATTTTTTTTAATTCATGGGTGGTTTTTTTGACATGTGAATAGTTTCCAGATCTTCTGGAAATGTATGCATTGCCACACCAAGGCTGATTTGATAAGTTCACACTTTTTACCACAAGATGGTGCTCAAAACAAATGACTAAGAACATCACAAAATCACTGCAAGGCTACTTCACTCTACAAACCTTGACGTGCAATTCCTTTCCAGGGAGACACTGTGGGAAATATGGCCTGTTGTCATTGATGTCAGTGACTGAGACATACACCACCATGCTGGTGTTTCGTGGTGGGGAGCCATGGTCGGTCACTAAGACGGTCACCTGATGGTGCACCTGATGCTCATGGTCCAATGCCACCCAACTGAGCAATTCGCCTAAGGAACACGGAGTTGAACAAAAGAGGCTATCACTATGTACTAGAATCTTGCCATTATGAACCACATCCAAGCTAAATCACAGAAAGGAAAACCAGATAGAAAACTCAGAGTGAATGAACAGTTTCCGAGATGATGTACATTAGTAGTTTGACTCTCCTGTTAAATTTCCTGAAGTTTCTTCTGAAAATGCCACTTTAAATTTGTCCCTCTTTATATTTCAAACTATCTACCATCAACCATTTGAACTAAAAAAATGATCATAAAAATAAATGATAAGTACTCTGTGGGAATTTTGTAATAATTTAGAAGATTTAAAATTACAGCATATCCTTTTTAAATTATTTATTTTTACTGTTTATTCATTTTGGAAAGAGAGAGACAGAGCATGAGCAGGAGAGGGGCAGAGAAAGAGGGAGACACAGAATCTGAATCTGGGCTGTCAGCACAGAACCCCACAAGGGGCTTGAACTCACAAGCCATGAGATCATGACCTGAGCTGAAGTTGGCACTTAAACGACTGAGTCACGCAGGTGCCCCCTAGCATATCCTTCTTCATACTGCTCTATAAAATAATGAAAAGCAGCTCTGATATTACAAGTTCTGGGTTTTGGTCTCAGTTTCTCCACTTCAGACATGGAAGGACCTCTCTCCCTAGCTTACCCCCTAGGGCTACCAGAAACAAATACAATCAATAATTCTAAAGTGTTTTGTAAGCTGTAAATTACTACAAACATGACAGTTGCTATCAGTACTTTAAAAAGGCTAAAATATCTTCCTGGAAATCGAATACATTATCTTTTATGTAAATAGCTATTTATTATTATGTGACAAAATATATGTGTAGCAATGGGTAGTGACTTCCCAAATAACTCAAAGCTTTGCAAGCCTTATTTTCTATGTTCTTGCTCAGAACTGTTTTCTGGGTAACTTCCCTCATGTTTCAGCCATGGAGACTTGGGCATAAAAGTGTAGTGGCCTCTACCTGTTGCCAAGGGCATGGGAGGCCACCACGTGTTCTCTCCCCAAAGCCCAGCGCCTGCTGCAGAGCTCCACCACCATTACTTGCCTCACTATTTATGGAACTACCTATTCAGAAGAAAGTCAATATGAAGCGAGTTCCAGTTGCCTTTGCCCTCTTCATCTGAATAAAATGATAGTGTGTAAAACAAAACAAAAAATAAACTTAGAAACAGAAAGGAAAATTCACATTAGGGTAAGTTGTCTGAATTGCTGAGTCAAAATGCAGTGTTTACTACATAAACTACATTTATGTAGTGTTTACGAGATTTTTAACAAAAATCACATACAAGGCAAATGGATTCTTAAAGTTCCAAGCTGTACTTCTCTTCTGAAGACCCCATACCCTGAATGGCAAGCACATTTTTATTTGATGAACCAACTCCGATTGACAAGTAGCAGTCTGGAGGTTAGTGGCGAAAAAGACTGTGAAGCCCAGCGTGGGGCCGCACACAGGGAATGCGGAGGCAGGCTTTCATGGGAGCTAGTCCCTGTCACCACGGAGACCGCTCAGAGCACCAGGGTGGAGAGGACAGGTGCGCCCACCATGCTTTGAAGAATGCCCTCAACCCCTGTGTTACCACACTGTACCCATCCCTGGGGAATGGGAACGGAGAAGGTAGTCTTCCAAGCCCTTTCATTGACTTTAGCTCTCTTCCCTTCAGAGCAGGACACGAAGCATGGCAGGAATTAGCCCCCTCTATTCCCTCTATCCATGGTGAGGAAACTGAGTTCTGAGGTTAAGCTACTTGCTTGAAAGCCATACCTCAATTCGAGGAAAGGACACCTGACCTTTCTGAATCTGGGTGCTGGACTAATTGTAGGAGAGAGAAAACCATGGGGGAGCCAACTATATATTTTAATTAATTTGTTTTTTAAATACCAAGTGGAAAAAAAAAAAACCCACAAGTGAAATAGAAGACCTCCAAAGCTGTGTAGGGAAGTAAAGAGCAAGCAGGTCACCCTGTAGAGGTGTGCACTTTGTGCCCTGCAGAGGACATCCCAGCTTGGGAGTGAATGGGAGCTAAAACCCCAGTTTTCAGTCTTCCTGGCAACTCATGTGCCCTGGGGTAAAGCTCCATCTGCTGGAGGAAGGGGCACCCGGTTATGTTCCTAATTCACATAACCGGCACTTTATAAAGGACTGAAGTTAATCAGAACCAAATTCAAATTCTGTCCCACTGTAGGGCACGGGGTACCGATTACAAAGGCTATGACATAAGTGTTATCTCCTGGAGTTGTATGAAGTGGAGGCCTCCTCTATTTCCTCCAGCTCCATAACCTTGGGCATGTTACTTGAGCTATCTGCGTCTCCGTTTGCTCAGCTATATGACTGCAATAGAAACAAATTTCATTTGTAGGCGGTTACAGAATGAAATAAAATCCTTGTAAATGTCTGAAATACAAATATAAAAATATAATAGTATTTTTACATTTAACTTCATAATGAAGACTTGGGGAAAAAAACTCAGTGGAAATATTTGCCCTTTCATCATGGTTCCCTTATCAGAATGAAAATGGGGAAATACACCAATAAAATGATTTTGAAATCTTACCTGATGGATTATTTTCTAGTTTTACATCAATGGCATTTATCTTTTATAAAATAGTTGGCATTAAAAATTAAAAAAAAAATCTACAAGTGAAAAAGAATGGTTTGGGGGGGGGTGGGGATTAGACTTTGCACAAGGATTCATTCAGCCCAATTCTGACCATACCTCTAATTCAGAATAAGAACCATATATTGGCAATATGTGGGTGTGAGGGAAGAGAAGAATGAATCATTACAGGTAAAATTCTATTTAATTTTGACTGCATTTTGAAATCACAATACTCTAATTGAATAAGTATCTACTAAAAACTAGCTTTCACTACATGTTTGTACTAATGTTATAGGTAAAGGTTTGAATTCTGTTAATTTTGATTTTAAAGGAGTAAGTGGAAGCTACAAAATGCTACCTGTATTAGGATTCATCTTGAAGAATTTTCCATCAGACAAAAGGAAATATGACAGCTGTCCATTCTTTCCCGAGTCTCTGTCAATTGCTGTAATTTTGCCTATTACCCCTTGGGGAACGGGGCTCTCCTCCACTTTCAAAAACAACACATCATGCAAGAAGGTAGGGGAATTGTCATTCTCATCCAGGACATGAACAATTACTGAAGTGCTCACATTTTGCGACAATCTGTCCTCCGGGATCCAGGCAAACACCCTAAAATTATATGTCTGTGTGGATTCATAGTCAAGCTGTCGCCGCAAATAAATCCAACCCGTGTGAGGGCGGATGCCAAACACGGCAGAGTCTGCGCTGGGTCCAAGCGAGTATAGGAGCTCCGAGTTTGCGTGCTGTGGCCCAAGTGGGTAGGCCTGTATTTGCAGTATTTGGGTCATGAGTGAGAGAGACTCACTAACTTCCACTTGATAGACCAAGTTCGCAAAAGTCAAAGACGGGCTTTGCACTTGTTCTTCGATCACGACTGTCAGCACTAACAGGGATGCCCGAGGAGGAACGCCCAGGTCCTGGGCCATGAGAGTTAGCGTGCACTTCTGGGGCGCGTCACTTCCCAGACTCTCATTGAGGTACACCACACCAAGCCCCGAGTCAATGGAAAAGATGCTTGGATTCTGGCTTGCAATGGTATATCGGATGAATCCATTCTGCCCGCTATCTTTGTCTTGTGCATGGGCAAGGTACAAGGCTGTGCCAGGCAGTGTGGTCTGGGATATTTTCACCTCATCGGAGGCTTTGGGAAATACTGGATGGTTGTCATTGACATCGATTACAGTTATGTTGACCTCTGTACTGCTGTAGGCGGGGGAGCCGCTGAGCTGCGCTTGCACTGTGAGCACAACCACGGGCTGGGTTTCGTGATCCAGAGGCTTCTGGGTTCGAATGACGCCCAGCCATGGGTGAATAGAGAACTTTCTGTCCAGATCACCAGAGGAGATTCTGTAAGAAACTGGCTCCGAGGAATCTGAAAATAAGGGGGGGGGGGGAGGGGGGTAGAGGCAGAGAAAGAAAACAGTCACCCTGTGCCAAAAGAATGCACCCACTAAAAGCATGAATCTATACTACATCTGTGGAAAACACTATGCAGTGTGTTACATCTTCCTCAGCTCTCCAAAATCTACTGGAAAGTGGATACAAGGTTAAGACGGATTCGTGAACAAGGATAATGTCCAATGGACAAGGAGTAAGGCACAGGTTTCACTCTCTTCCTTTCAATAATTTTATATTAAGTAAAAGGGAAAGATATTCAGAAAATAATTTGGATGCCTGCTTTACATATTTGGGGAAGACAGGTTAAGTTTCTACTTGATGCTTCTCTATGATATCTACCTAGGAATGGCACATACCCCCCAAAAACAGTAAGGGAAGAGAAGAGGAAACAGAAGAAGTAGACTGTGAGCAGGACAAGACCTTTAGACAAGTAATTCACCTCCAGGTATGTACCCTGCAGAGAAACCTCTATAAGTTGTACATGGATATTTGCTTGAATATTATTAGGACTAGCAAAAAATGATTGTAAATCATTCACATTAACAGCAAAACATGTTTACATCTAAGTGAAAGTACTATGCAATCTTTTTTTTTAAAATGACACAATGATATCCAGTTACTTAGAAAACTGTCCTCCATCTATAAAGTCGGGGGGAAAGAGTAATTGTAAAACAAAAAATGTAGTAGGATATATTTTCATAAAAAATTTTAAAGTGTGTGTGTACACATGTGTGTGTTTGGAAGAGTGGGTTATAGATGCATACTTTCTACATTATAATCATTCTGCATTGTTTTAAACTTTTCAAAGTACCTATCACTTTTTTGATTAGGAAAAATTGTAGGATAGAAATAATGTTGAAAGAAAAAAGAGTGCATCACAGATTGTGTGGTCTCCATTCTTCTTGCATGGAGAGAAGAAAAGATTCATTCAAGATTGCACAGCCTAAGGCAACACAAGAAATGATTCCAATCATGGGTTTTAACAGGGCCTCAGAAGTACTTACTCCAGGACTCTTTTGCTTTCACTGTTCCCACAGGACTGTCTTCAGGTACATCTTCATAAACTGAGAAAGTATACTTAGGTCTTTCAAATTCAGCAGGCGCCAGCATTGTCTGAAGAACGTGTATAGTGATGTCAGCGTTAATGATGGATGTGAGCCCGCCACCATCTCGAGCACAGACCATCAACAAAAGTGTAGTAGAGTCCAAATGACTAAGAGATGATGTTAAGTAAATAATTCCTGGGTAGGGGAAGGAAAGAATTGAAAACAGGGAACATGCAAAAAAACCAGAAAACAACAAAACGGAACAAAACAAAACAAAACCCTGATGAGCAATAGTAACACCCGATCTGCTAACTCTACTCTGCTAATTTGCTGTCAACTTGACTGGGCCATGGGATGCCCAAACATCTGGTCAAACATTATGCAACATGTTTCTGTGATGGTGTTTTGGATGAGATTAATGTTTAAATGGGCAGACTAATTGCAGCAGGTTGCCCTCCCTGATGTGGTTGGGCCTCATCCAATCAGTTGAAGGCCTACATATAACAGAAAGGCTGACACTTCCCTGAGAAAGGGTGATTCCTCATGCCTGACTGCCTATGAGCTGAGACTGTTTTGCCTTGTTCTGTTCTGTTTTCTTTTCTTTTTTCCAGCCTTCAGATTTATATTGAAACCTCAGCTCTTCCTAAGTCTTGAGACTGTCAGCCACCAGACTAGAGCTACATCATCGGTTCTCCTGGGTCTTCAGTTTACCAACCCCTTGCAGATCTTGGGGTTTTTCTTCTATAATTACATGAGCTAATTCCTTACAATAAATCTCTATCTATCTATCTATCTATCTATCTATCTATCTATCATCTATCATCTCGCTCTCTCTCTCTCTCTCTCTCTCTCTACTATTGGTTCTGTTTCTCTGGAGAACTCTAACATCTCTACATTCTAATACAAGAACTTGAGCATGTTTGCAAGATGATGCCCAAATTCTGTCAGGGAAGCAATATTTTCTTAGAGCTTAAACATTCGACATCTTGGAAGTATATGAATTCACCAGGAAACAGAAATTGTGTCACCTTTGTTAGGACCTAGAGCCATATCACCAGCCCCGGGTGATGGGATAGTAGAGTATGACCCCATGATCCAATGTAATCTCAGCTAATGCAAGATTGTAGGATGGTCACAATTTGCCCAGGCATCAGGATCCTAACTCTACAGAAGAAAACTAAAATTTCAACTTCTAAAGTAGCTCTGAGCACAGTGAAACACGTATAAATTCCAGATCTTGCTCTTTTCCTTTTGGATTACTGCATCCCCCTCCTAGAAAAACCTCTTCATCTTTTCTGACTTCCAGTCACATTTTAGAGCACAGCTCAAGTCTCACCTGGTGCAGGTGACCTTCATATACCTTCCATTTTGCTTTAGATCTACCTTCTATGATCTGACAGTGGCCTGTGTACACATGCTTATGATAAATTTAACACATTTTAATTAGTGATTTTTAATCTTTCTTATTCAGTCACGAGTTCATTAATTTACTTGAGCCAAAGTCAGACACTCAACCAACTGAGCCACCCAGGTGCCCCTTACACTCCTATAGTTTTAATGAGCATATGTGCTATGGACTTTTGTCCCGTAAATATTCATATGTTGAAGTCCTAATCCCCAATATGACTGCATTTGAAATAATTAAGGTTAAATGAGGTCACAGGGGTGAAACCTGTTCTTATAGGACTGGTATCCTTATAAAGGGAGACATCAGAGAGTTCACTCTCTCTCCATCGTGTTAGAATAAAGAAAGGAGGCAACTAGCACGCCACTCCCGGGGTAAGTTTCCTTAAACACCACCATGACATGCTGAGGCTCAAAATCGTCATGTCATCCCTTATTCTCTACAAAAATCAAATTTGAACTTGTCTGCCATGATTTTATTTTTTTACATTTTTTTTCTAAAATTTTTTAATGTTTTATTTATTTCTGAGAGAGAGAGAGACGCAGGGGAGGGTCAGAGAGAGGGAGACACAGAATCAGACTCCAGGCTCTGAGCTGTCCGCACAGAGCACGACACCAGGCTCGAACTCACAAACCATGAGATCCTGACCTGAGTTGTAGTCGGATGCTTAACCGATTGAGCCACCCAGGCACCCTTCTGTTATGATTTTAAAGTGCTTCATAAGTGACCTTACTCAATGTATCTGTCATTCTGTTGCCCATCTCTCCACTTCAGACATGATGAACTCCTGCTGCCATAAATATGTAACAAATGTAACAAATATGGTGATGAAACACAGCTCATGGGGTGCAATCACAGAGCCACTTTTTTTTTTCCTATTCAAATTTATCTTGTATGGCTCACTGTTCTTACTTGCGTCTAAGTGAAAATTAAGGAGGCTCCAATAATTTCCACAGTCACTATCAACCAATTAAAATTGTGTTGTTCCATAAAAATTTTAGTAAATTATTTGTTCTAGTTTTGTGAAAAATGTTGTTAGTGTTTTGATAGGGATTGTATCAAATCTGTAGATTGCTCTGGGTAATATGGACATTTGACAATATTAATTCTAATCCATGAGCATGGAATACGTTTCCATTCGTTTGTGTCATCTTCAGTTTCCTTCATTAGTACCCTACGATTTTTAGAGTACATTCTTTTACCTCCTTGGTTAAGTTTATTCCTAGATATTTTATTCTTTCTGTTAGTTTGAGTCACAAAACAACCTCAATTTAATGATTTGAATATGAAGGTCCATTAATAATCAAAATTCAAAACTGGATTGAAAGTTCAGGTAGGACACAAGTTACAAGTTGGAAGTAATTGGCTTCTCTCCTTCCCCATCTAGCTCTTCTCCTTCATCTTGCTAACACAGTAGGAGTTCCTGACCATCCAGGACTGAAGAAAGGGGAAAAGAGGGAAGGAGAGAGGACCAGGAACATTCTGACTGGACAGGCACTATCATGCTGGCACTCCCTGGCCTGGGCAGCTGTTTAAAGACCACTGTCTCTTATGGATGCAGTCACGCGTCTTTTTGGAGAAAGCTTCAAATCTCCAACCCGAGGCTGCTTTAACCGAGGTGAGCACATCTCTCTTTAGACAGGTCACTTTCCTGCTTGCTTCCTTGAAGCCTACAGAGCTGTAAATGTACAAAGCTCCTCCTGCTGGCCCTTTATGGGCAGCATCTGAAACAATTCTACACTCACATTATTGGCTCTCTCCCTCACAAACAACCCACATCCAAGAGAAACCATTAAGTACTTCTTTGCCCCCTATAAACTCCTAGAGTTTGTCTCCACCTAAAAACCTCTTCTTTTATTTAAAAAAAAATTTTAATGTTGGTTTATTTTTGAGAGGGGCGGGAAGGGCAGAAAGAGAGGGAGACATAGAATCTTAAGCAGGCTCCAGGACCTGAGCCATCAGCACAGAGGCCGATGTGGGGCTCAAACTCACGAACAATGAGGTCATGACCTGAGCTGAAGTTGGATGCTTAACTGACTGAGCCACTCAGGTGGCCTGGAAACCTCTTCTTTATTTTACTGTTAGACAACCCCTCTTTAGATTTTTTTTTAATTTTTAAAAATATTTATTTACTTAGAGAGAGGAAGAAAGAGATAGAACATGAGTGGGGTAGGGGCAGAGAGAGAGGGAGACACAGAATCTGAAGCAGGCTCCAGGCTGTGAGCTGTCAGCACAGGGTCCAATGAGGGACTTGAACTCATGATCCATGAGTTCATGACCTGAGCCGAAGTCAGATGCTTAACTGCCTGAACCACCCAGGCACTCCTCTCATTCTCCTTTAAAAATCAATGCCCACTTATAAACTTTTCCAGATATGACTTTGCTTCCTCCATAGTTCACCCAGACAGAAAAGTTAGGCTGGACATGAAGCCTCAAGTATTCAGTTCCTATGATAATTACGGTTTCTACTATAGCCTGATAGTTGGCATTCGGTTTGATGCAACAGTAGAATGAGCTTGCTTAATGTAAGTCTGATGATAAGATGAGGAGGAGGAGAAGCGGTAGTTGGTGTAAGGAATAAGCACAGAGATGAAAAGAAGAAATACTGGAGCTTAGGCCACGGTGGAAAGCAGAGCAGATCGTGCAAGGCCTGGCAGACCATAACAACGATTTGGTCTTCAGCCAAAGAGCCATGGAAAGTCAATGGAACATTTTAGGCAGGGGAGTGAAATGACCAAATATGTCTTTATATTTGAACAAAGTCCATTTTAGGTCTCCATATATGAATTTTATTAGGGCTCTTTTCAGCAGTCACTGTTTTTTGGACTTTCAAAGCCAATTTTGCGTGGTGAAGCAATTTGTATTAAAGACCAGGAAGAAGCTAGGGAATTTCTTTGAACCAAAACTGTCCACTTAGAAGAGGGAAGTATTAGGATTAACTTTGTTCTTCTGTGTCCTGAATGTTTCAAAACATTCACTTTTTAACACTTGAATATGAAGAGGCTTAAGAAAACCCATTTACTTGAATCCAACAATTTTAATTTTTAATGTTTGTTTATTTTTGAGAGAGAGCATGCAAGCACAAGCAGCAGGGTGGCAGAGAGAGAGGGTAACAGAACATCTGAATCAGGCCCCCACACTGGCAGCAGCAAGCCCAGCGCGGGACTTGAACTCACAAACGCTGAGATCATGACCTGAGCCAAAGTCAGATGCTTAACCAACTGAGCCATCCAAGCACCCCTTCCATCCAACAATTTTAAATAAACTGAGGTGTCTAATAAAAGGAGGGGCCAGAAAATAACTATATTTATATATATATATAAATATAATATATATTACTTATAACTATATTACTATAAGTAATTATACTACTATAAGTAATATATATTACTTATAACTTATATTACCTATAACTATATTTATATATATATAAATATAATATATATTACTTATAAATATGCATATATTTATAATATATATTACTTATAAGTATGCATACTTATGTATGTAATAAATAACAAAATAGTCAATAAAATGAATATCATTTTCAACTTAGAATTTATGGCATTATATTTTCATATTATAAAGTACAGTAATTACTTGGCTCTCATCTTTTTCATGAAACTTACAAATTATCACTAAGCACCAGTGCAGGAGACAAACTTTAACTTTAAAAAAATGAACATCAATTCATTTACTGGCTGTTAATGAACACTGGTTATTTTATGCTTATATTACTGAGTGCTTGGATTTGTACATACCAATTAAAATGCGCAATAATGTTTGTCTATGTTCTTTACCTTGTCACTTTTTATTTAAATAGAGCAAAGTGTTGGCATGAAATATTTTAATTGATAGACTAATTAAAGAACTTAAAGACAGAGTCGCCTGGGTGGCATAGTTGATTAAGCATCCGACTTCGGCTCAGATCATGACCTCATGGTTGATGAGTTTAAGCGTTGTGTCAGCCTCTGTGTTGACAGCTCAGAGACTGGAGCCTGTGTCAGATTCTCTATGTGTCTGTCTCTCCTCTGCTTGCACTCTGTCTCTCAAAAATTAAATAAATAAATAAATTAATTAATTAAAGGCAAAAGTCCTCTCGTAATTAAAATCTAGTATACATATAATTCTACTAATGAAGCAATATTGACTGTCAGAAACCAATCTCCTGAAAAAGATGAGATCCTCAACCAAGGTGGTCATTCATAGTTAGAAAATAATCTGGGGGCCATTGCTAAACTTGTAAGCTATGGAATAGGTGAGAACAGAAACAAGCACAAAACCATGACCATTACCAAACATGGAGCCTATAAGTGTAGTTTTCTCAAAAACAGAGACAGACCAAAAACGACGAGATGTTGATACCAATTCCCTATTAGTCATTAGTATTTATGATGTCTTCCCTATATTCAGTTTGTGAGAATATAAAGACTTATTCAGTAAATAGGTGACATTATGCTACTTATTTCATACACATATAGGGGTTACTAAGTTGTAGTGGCTGAAAGGAATAGAACGGACTGAAAATCCTGTCTTATATCAACAATGAAAGGATTTTTAAGGAAAACATACCCATTTTAGAAGACACCACTGAATTCTATGTATTCTATTGAAAAGAACAAATAAATCAAGAGATGGTTTGGTGGTTCAAATAGGCTTATACGAGAAGTCACAGCAAGAGATCATTTTTCTATCTTATTTAGTTGAAACAATGAAACTTCTATTTATTTTAGATTTTCTTTTAGTTTAAAAGGGGTGGGGGGAAGGCATAATAGTGGAAAGAGCCTTGAAATGGAAGTCTGAGAAGTAAATTCAAGTGTCAGGTTTATGACTATGTGCCTCAGTAAGTCACCGAGATTCTTAAGGTCTTTATTCTCTTCTTTGCAGATAGGCACAAAAGCATCTGCTTTATGTCATAAGTTGATGTAAGGCTCATAGAGGCAATATATGGAAAAGATATTGAAAGGTGTTATCATCTGAGACAGACCTAAATCGGAACCGATAACGGGTCCAAGAGAGGGTTTATGTCCAATTCTGCCATATATCCACTGTGTATCCTTAGGCAAGTCACTGAATCCCTTTCAGCCTCAGTTTCTTCCTCTGCTAAATAAGGGAGCTGAATTGGAAAGTCCCTTCCATCCCCAAGAGTCTGTGATCTTATACTAGAAAAATTAATAGGAAAACTCTCTAATATATTTTTGTTTCTTACAAAACCAAAACACACTGATTCGGTGTTCGTGATTAATTTTAGTCTCTGTCTTGCAAATAAAAGGAAGTCATTTTTTTTTTAGCATGAGTAGGTTCACATCCTTTATGAAATGAGATGTGGTTTTAATTTATTAGCTACACATCAGAATGTTCTAAATGTAGGAAAGTGGCAATCATGAAGAATTATGAGAATCATTACATGATATGAAATGTGAGCCTAACACTCACATTAGAAAAAGATTTGCCCTTGAAATAAAGAAAAACAGAGTCTGTGCTACATTACTTACAGTCCATATTAAAATCCACACACCCCGTACAAACAAAAGATTGCAACCAAACACAGAGGCATAGCTGCCTTTGTGTGGCAGTTTCACTCACTCAGTTACCCTTTTAATTACTTGTTCTTCTGTAATGCTAAACTTGGATTTTGTGTACACCGCAACTAAACATAGAACAGACAATAGGCAGGGCGACATAAGCTTTTGTTGTAAGCTTTATGAGAACAGGAATTTTTATCTTTCTCACTCACTGATGTACACCAATACCTAAAACAGTGAGTGCTTGGCACATAATAGGTATTGAATAAATATGTCTTTTTGTTAAACATTTTTTGGAAAATATTTACTTATTTTGAGAGAAATAGAAAATTTGAGCACATGCAAGTGGGGAAGAAGTAGAGAGAGAGAGAGTGAAAGAGAGAGAGAGAGAATCCCAAGCAGGCCTCACACTGTCAGTACAGAGCCTGATACAGGGCTTGAACTCATGAACTGTGAGATTATGACCTGAGCCACAATCAAGAGCTGGAAGTTTAACCGATTGAGCCACCCAGGTACCGTGTGAATAAATACATCTTGAGAGGATGAACATGCTTCCATTTTCTGCCTTCAGCATAAGTCTTTAGAACTTTAACGGACTTTTCTTTACATTGTTGACTTGCTTCTGTAAAAAAAGGTGAACCAGGAGAATTTAACCGAAGGTAGCCATAGCAAAGAGGTAGTTGGACTGCTGTAAACAACCAGCACAAATGTTTTCAATCTGACACCTTAAAATAATAAAATTAGCAGTAACATTTGCTTCAGTGTAAGGTTACTAAATAAACAGGACAGACACAAAAGCTGAGAACTACTCTTTTCATGCTCCTAAAGAGAATACTTCAAACGATGTAGGGAAAAAAATCTACATACAATTCACAAAATGGGGTTAAAAACATAAAAAGAGCTATTAATAAGTATGATTCTCGTGTTCCTTCTTTTAAAACTCAAAACAGTGTGGTCTGACTTGTGCCCACATCAAAGGAGCCCAGCTAACGGAGAGCAAGAGAAACGAAGGCTCAGCTTACTATCTCTCTTCTGGTGCCGAAGCACGTTTTACAAAAATGTGCTTTGAACCAACAACAAACTTAGAAAACCAGAAACAGAACAGGAAGATAAACCCACAAGAGAAAACAGTCATGACATCACCACACCCCCTTCCAGTTTTCTCCAAAACATTTTTCTTACCAGATGAACACAGAAAGTCAAAGAGCTCTATTTTTAAAGCATGAGTCTTGGTTGTGGTATAAAGAGATCAATGGGAAATCTCTCGCCTTCAGGAAAACATGAGCCTATAGCACAAAGCATGGAAGCTTCTAAAATAGCATGTCTGACAGAAGATGCATCAACCGATGAGCAAATGAATGGATGTCTCTCTGAGAGAGATTTTTAGAGTGATTCAGGAAGAGATGACAATGTAGAAATTAGCTCATCAATGTTCCATATCTTTCTCATATAATATAAAACTCTACAACTAGACATCTATGTAATTATATAATGCTATATATAACTACGTATAAGTACAAATATATTTGCATAGTTAGCATATATATCTAGAAAAGTGCTCGCTAGCACAGAGAGGCTGGAACTAATTTGAGAGAATTTTGAGGCGGCCACAGCATTACCTACCACACTGCGATGGGGAAAGAGGATTTTAAGTGAAGTTTTGTTCTGTGTTATCAATGACACTCCCTCGAAGTTTCTTAAGAATATGTAATAAAGGAGAGAGGCAAACCATGAGAGACTCTTGAATGCTGACAAAAACTGAGAACTGATGGATGTGGCGGGGGGAGGAGGGATGGGCATGGAGGAGGACACTTGTGGGGATGAGCACTGGGTGTTATGCGGAAACTAATTTGACAATAAACTATTTGTAAAAAAAAAAAAGAATATGTAATAAGGATTTAAATCACTTTTCAATGACTTCTAGATGTCATTTATTCATTCAGTCTACAAATATATATTGATGGAAGCAATCTCTTGACCCTGTATTTATACTTGAAGCCTCTGTAAAGACAGACCTAATGGCAGAAGAAAGAAAGTCCAACTTTTTATAGGTTACAACCAAAAAATAGATCCAGAAGAGGAAACCCTTATTCCAATACAGTTCCTTGTTCTACTCTTAAAGGACATTGACAAATTAGCTTTGATGGCATGGTCTAAAAGTCTATTATGTACAATATAGAAAATATACCGCTGCTCACGCTCTTTCTCTTCTTTCTCAGAATAAATAAAGCATTAAAAAAAATTTTTTTTTTTAAAAGAGGTGCCTGGGTGGCTCAGTTGGCCGAGCATCTGACTTTGGCTCAGGTCATGATCTCACAGTTCGTGGGTTCAGGGCCTGGGGCCTGTTTCAGATTCTGTATCTCCCTGTCTCTCTGACCCTCTCCTGCTCACACTCTCTCTCTCTCTTCTCTCTCTCAGAAATAAACAAAACATTGAAAAAAAGAAAATATATTCAGAGTTGCGGTCGGCCAACAGATGAACTTGAATCCAGCTGTTCAAATTGAAGACTGCCTGTTCACTAGGCAACTTTTCCCCATTGCTAGTTGTGATGCTGTTTAATTCTCTTCTAAAGGTTAAAGTAAAGCATTTCCAGGCCTCATGAATTTCTCATGAATTGATATTAAGTGCAACCAAATTCTAAGCACTGTTGGAAAAACATCTTCAACCTAAATGAACTGGCATCAAAACTGCCAACAATAACAACCCCAGGCTACTTCCATTACGAATTTGGTCTTTGCTTTAAAAAAAAAAAATACCATGATACTTTCCTAGATAATGACCCACGTAAAGCGTTCTCCTTGATTAACAACGGCATATGTCTTCTGGCCTGTGCCAGGAATGGAAGCCTGTGGCTGAATGAAGCCCGTGCAGCAATACGAGATCTCTTCTAAAAACAGAACACACTACAGCTCATCCTTCAAGAGCTTCCAGAGGAAACCAGACGATGAGTATATTGATGGCTTTTAAAAACAATCTACTAAATGTTTTTAGATCCTATGCCCTGATCACTGGCTGACCTATATATTTTTGGCAATGCTAGTGTCCTAGAGGGCCTGACAATTTGACAAGCAGTTCAGATGAATTTTGAAAAAGCCAAGATAAGTAATTTCCTTAAAAAAAAAAATCTCTTCTGATTTTTAAAATGTTAAAGGATCCATGTCAGTGTATTATTTTGAGCAAGGCAAGTTCTACCATATTAAGACTGCCATTGCAAATAACAACTAATCCCCCAGCCAGTCACACACACACAAGATGAAAGTCCACCTTCCAGGCAAGAAGCAATGACTCTCCCCTTACCGTGCCTGGGTGAGAAGCCAAGCTCCCTTGGTAGATTAGCTTTCCTGTGTAAATTACTGTTTGAGGCTAATGAATACAGTTGTTGCAGAGGGTATTGTGAAGATCCAAAAAAGACCTTGTACAGGAAATGTCTATTGTAGCCCCTGACCTTATCATCATCACAATAAAACACATTCTACTCGTGCTCAGGTGCTTTAACAGGAAATATAATCTTGGGCACCTGGGTGGCTCAGTTGGTTAAGCATCCAACTCTCTGATTTCAGCTCAGGTCATGATCTCACAATTCGTGAGATCACAATTCGTGAGATCAAGCCCAGAGTCAGACTCTGTGCTGACAGTGCAGAGCCTGTTTGGGATTCTCTCTCTGCCCCTCCCCTGTTTACTCTCTCTTCTCAAAATAAATAATGAACAATTTTTAAAAAGGAGAAGTAGAATCTCAAAGAGATATTTGCACTTCCATGATCATTGAAGTACTGTTCATAACAGCCAAGTTGTAGAAATAAACTAAATGTCCATCCATAGATGAATGATGAAGAAAATGTGGTATATGCATTCCACAAATATGGAATTTTATTCAGCCTTGACACAGAAGGAAATCCTGCAATATGCAAAAACATGGATGAGCTGGAAGACATTATGTTGAGTGAATGAAGCCAGTAACAAAAGCACAAATACTGCATTATCCCACTTACATGAGGTCTCTAAAATAGTCAGTCATAAAATCAGAGTAGAATGGTGGTTGTCAGAGGAAATCAAGGAGGAAGAAATGGGAAATTGCTACTCAGTGGCCATTAAGGTTCAGTTAAGCAAGATGAATAAGTTCTAGTGGTGTGTTGTACATTGTACCTGGAGTCAACAATTATGTATCATATACTTAAAAGTTTGTTAAGAGGGCAGAGCCCCTGTTAAGTGTTCTTACTATAATAAAGTAAAATTAAATTTGAAAACAATTTAAAAGAAGGAAAAATGTAAAAGAAAAAAAAAACACTGCCTTTTTTTTTTTTCTGGATCATTTTGGGACCAGAATCTCTCTACTATCTGAGAAGTATTACAATGTAATACACTGTACTTGAAATGTCCTATTTTCTTGTCATCAAGTATTTCAAACATTACTTTGTTAACAATAAATCAATAAGAATGTGATGATAACCTCCTGCCATTCTACTATTTCTAGAAGACTCAGTTTACCCACTGCAGTTTCTGGCAGATGCAATTACCATATTAGAGACTTAAATAGAGTTTTAGGTACCATTTTAAAAACAAGGAAGCTAAGACCCAAAGAGACTAGGGAATGCCAGACCTAGTAGAAGAAGGAGATCTACTTTGGATGTCCATGCAATGCTCTTTGGACTAATGTTATCTACTAATACCTTGAAATGAAGGAAATCATCTGTAGATGATCTTGTCATCTACAGATGGAGTGAATGAACCTTTGCAAAATAAATACTATTGGCCAGTTGTTTCTCATAATTGACTGCCTTTAATACTCACAAAACCTTGCAATATAGGGATTAATATCACAACCTTTAAAGTAAAGAGACTGAGGCCATTAAAGATCATTAAGACCAGTGGGAAACAAGGCTTGAACTCCCACCTGGTCTCATCTAATCACGAAGTCTCAGATCTTTACAATATACCTTGCTGCCTTCTGGAAGGTGAAGTGAGCCCTGCAGTATCCATGCTAATAAAAAATCACTTTTGCCAATTTCCTGGCTGTTACGGAGAACCTGCTGGTTTCAGAGGAAAACTGTTCGAAGATCACATACCTGTAGTGGAGTCGATGGCGAAAAGGGATGACAGGTCTCCAGGAACGAGTTCATAGGCCACTGTTCCATATATCCCAGAATCTCTGTCAGTGGCAAGGACATTGATGATCTCGGTGCCTGGTTGGGTCTGGCCACTAATGCTCATCACGTAGGTTGATGGGTTAAAGACAGGTTCATTATCATTCACATCCTCTATTTCCACACGAACAAAAGCTTGGGCACTTAGTCCCCCCTGTTGGATAAATGAAAAGTGATTACAAATGGATTTCTCCTGAACCCCGAGATGCAGAATAATTGACAAAGACCCTAGAAAAGAATTTTTTAAAAAAGATCATTCATTTTACTTGTAACCTTGAAGTATGAGCTCACGTGTAATAGCATGGTATCTGTACTTTAGCACTAACTCTTAAATATGAATGACGGTACCACTTAAAACTCCTATGAGGCAATAATTTCAGACTACAGGCCAAAGATGTTCAAGGCAAGTTTTCTTGATGTCCAAAGAGGAGAAACTAAAAACAAAAACACCTTTATCCCTAAGGTAAGTTTCAACTGCTAAAGGGGAGTGGTGAAGAAATATTGGTGGAAGATATAACTTTAGAAAAGATCATCAGTGGAAGTCTCCCTTAGAAGGTATCATCTGAGTAAAGACTGACCTCTGTGAAGGAGCTTGACTTCAGTAATCTGGAGGAAAGAGCAAGTGCAAAGGCCCTGAGGCAGGAGTACAATGTACATTCCAGGCCTGTTCAGGAAACAGCAAAGAAGCCAGCAGGGTGATGTCAGCATGGTAGCAGCATGGCAGGGGCAGCTCATGGAGGCCTCCGTGGGCCTCTGAAAGGAGGATTTATCAGAGGGTTTTGAGCAGAGGAGTAGTTTGAATTGACTTAGATTTTAACTGTCACTCTAGCTGGAGCATTCAGAATAAACTGAAGGGCAGCAAGGGTGAAGGGGGAGACCAGCTAGGAGGCAATTAGAATCGTGGCGGCTGTGAAGGTACTTATCCTAAATATCTGGGGTCAGATTTGTTCTGGAATTCTGGGTTTTTCAAGTCTTAGAAAGGTAATAGAGTGCATAGTGTAGTGGAGGAATAGATCCCATTCCTTTTATTTTGTGTTGCCTCCAAGTAAAAATCAGGAGAAGGGGAGAGAATACAATAGAAGAAAACAATCCTTTGCAGTTTTTACTTTTCTAAAGTAAAACATGTGTTCCTACTTTAAAGTACAACTTTCCATTTCTGTCTGGTACATTTTGATACTTTCATCTTTGACAAAAATCCTTGGTAAGTCGCAAAGCCTGGGCTTTCTCACTCACTTTTCCTTCTTTCTCTCTCCCCCTCTCCCTCCCTCTCCCACTGTTCAGGGACACACTGAGCAAAGAGGAAAGAGGATTCTGAAGAAAGAAGGTTTGGCACAGGAGACAGAGAGAGGCCAGTGGAAGAGCACACACCTGGGGTCAGGGAGGCACAGAGAGAGGATGGTTGGGGATGAGGTCAGTAACAAGCTTGGGAACGGCTCTCATGCTCTGAGGTCCCAGTACCTTAGACACTGGCGACTGAAAAACAATTGGCAAGCACACCTTCAAAAACAGAGCAGTTTTCCATGTTCAAAGTGGGATAAAGTGCCCGGGCTGTGCCAGTTATCAGCTAGAACAGGAGAAATGCGGGCTGGCTAAGGTTACGACCACAGTGGGCAAGTGCCCATTGGCCTGTATTCCAGGGCAGACAGGGCTGTGTCGGCAGCAGCCCTGGATGACCTGTGGTCCACAGAGGAGGGTGACTAGAGGGGCTGCAGGCTGATCATGAACAGAGTCATGCACAGCACCTGACAGAGACTCTGCTGTTCTGCAACCTGCCCTCCTTCCCCGTTCTGTTTTCCTTTGACTTTTCCCTTCCCGCTTCCTTTTATATTTCTTCTCAGTTCAGGAAGTCATCTGTGTGAGGGGGGGATAAGAAAGCATGGGGAGAGAAGGTGATGAGAGAGTGGGGAAGATAAGCAGAAATGACTATCGCTCTGGGATCTTTGCAAAGATGTTAATTCCTAGGCTGTGTATGAAGATCCTCAATCAGGCAATGCTTCCAAAAACAAGTAAGATGTTAGACTAACAAACTGAAAAACTTATTCTCAACAGAACAATGAATCTTTCTGAAGGAAAACTATTATAGATCTCAGGTGTCCTGTTTTAGGAATTCAATTTTTATCTACTAAATTAATCAGTGAGGGTGCTTTTCTCTTCTAATAACCATTTGTGAATGTATGTTAAGTGTGATTTGCTTGTATTTTCTCCTTCAACTGTCCTAATCTCCTTTTTAAGATTTTGATAGTTTCTCTCGTTTTTATAGAGAAGCAAACCAAAGCACTGAGAAACTAAGTGACTTGCCCAAGGTAAATGAGACTGTGAATTGCAGATCTGGAACTGGACCAGACATTCACCTGTCCACAAAACCCCTGGTGACTTCTTTTAAATCAGACTTTTTAAAGTATTATGGTATAAATTCTACCCTTTATGAAAGATTTGTTAAAACACTATGCTAAGGGCAATGCCAACCATGGACTCAGTCTTAGCAGAAAAAAGAAAGAGTTCCTATTTATAATCTATGTGACAAACACTGTGTAACAGGGTTTATGGAACAATCTGGAGCCAAATGATCTGGGTCTACTGTCTGCCCTGCCTTCATCTGGGACCATAGACAAGAGAAAATCAGATAGTCCCTGAGTCCTGGCTGTGTCTTCTGTAAAGCAGTAATGATACAGTATGTATGAGAGCATTTACATTGGTTAATTACCATCATTCTAAGATTTTACAGCCTCCATTTCCTAAATACTTGGGGCCAGATAGATTGGTCTTGGAATGTTTCAAGTTTTATTTTTAATTTTTTAATGTTTTTTATTTATTTCCGAGAGAGAGAGAGAGAGAGAGAGAGAGACAGCATGAACTGGGGAGGGTCAGAGAGAGGGAGACACAGAATCTGAAGCAGGCTCCAGGCTCAGAGCTAGCTGTCAGCACAGAGCCCGACGCAGGGCTTGAACCCACGACCTGTGAGATCATGACCTGAGCTGAAGTTGGACGCCCAACCAACTGAGCCACCCAGACATCCCTGTTTCAAGTTTTAGAAAGGCCATATGGTACATATATACCGAGTCAGGTCTGGGGTGGCACTGCATAACCAAATTCTTAATATTCTGCAGCAAAATGTATGGAAAGACACATTTAGCAGGATTTAAATGTGAATTTAAACATGAATGGCCTCATGTCAGTTCAAGTCAGGTTCCTCACTAAACGAGATCTTAAAATTTTCTACTTTGAAAGGATGTTGAATTAGGTCAATTCCAATGCTCATTTGGGGCTTCTGTCTTAATAAACTATGATAGTACTATGTTTCCTCTCTGATTATTTCTCTTACATTTGGAATCTTATAAAACCATATTATATAATTCTCTCTTCATTGAAAATCATCTATTATTAATCTCTCCATTATCTTTAGTTTATACCAAAACATGTTAAGTCATTACTTTTGATTGCTAATATGATATTGGTACAGATATTGCTAATATAATATTGGTATAAAATAAGAAGGGCAATAAAACAAAACAAAATATACTTTCTATCTTAGAGTTTTGGGGCTTCAGAACTACAGATAAAGGATCATGGATCTTCAGGATTCAGAGGTAGGCATATGCTATGCACACTAAACGGAGAGAAAGCTCAGTGCTGAAGGGATCCTGGGGATGGGTCCTCATAAACAAACATGATTTTAGGTCTCCAGCTGGTATGTAGCTCCCACAGTCTGGAGGAGCTTTGAAAGCAGATTAGATTTCTCCACACATTTTCCTTCACTTTTGCCTAGTGTTTAGGTCCCCATTCTCCATAGCGAAACTTCAGTCCCTTAGACTATCCTGATAACGCAGCCTCTGAGATATGCTGAGTCACAACCACTCAGCTAAGCTGCTTCCAGATTCCCAGCCCTCAAAAATTGGGTGAGATAGTAAATTTTTGTTATCTGCAGCTGCTAGGTTTGGGAATAGGTAATACACCCCATAAATTCCATCCATGATTATTTTTTTAATTTATAAAAAAATATTTATTTATTTTCGAGAGACAAGATGAGACAGAGACTGAGTCGGGGAGGGGTAGAGAGAAAATGGGGACACGGAATCGGAAGCAGGCTCCAGGCTCTGAGCTGTCTGTACAGAGCCTGATGCGGGGCTCGAACCCACGGACCACGAGATCATGACCTGAGCTGAAGTAGGATGCCTAACTGACTGAGCCACCCATGGGCCCTCCCATCCATAAATATTTCTTAACTTTGTCTTATTCTTTCTCTATCAACATGTCATAGGTTGTTTTTTTTTACATAATTTTAATCACCTAATTTTTAAAATTATAGTTAAGAGAAAAGAGTATGTTACCTATAATTTTAAAAGTGATCAAAATTAGAAAATAAGCATGGGGATCACCTCAGAATGGAGGGGGATGGGTTAAGCAGGTGATGGGGATTGAGGAGTACACCTGTTGTGATGAGCACTGGGTGATGTACGAAAATGTTGAATCACTATCCTGTACACCTGAAACTATATTACACTGTGTGTTAGCTAACTGGAATTTAAAGAATTTTTTTTTTAAATTGTAGTAAGAGACTCTTAACCAATCTACCTGAGTTCCAACCCCCTCAAGGCATATTGTGAAAGCTAGAAGTAGTTTGGGAAAGTGCTAAGCTTGAAAGCATAGGATATTGAGGCTAGGGGGTTGCCCATGGCAATCAGCAGATAGGAAAAAGTTTCTGCCATTATTCTACTTTGCCCACTGTCTACTTTCCATTCTCTCTGTTCTTGCCTTCTAGGGCTCTAGAACAGTAGAATATCAATATTTGCTCTTCATATCTTTTAGCTCAAGTGGGCTGTGGTTTTCCTTGTCAATGTGTTTTAGTCTAAAGTTCATAATTCCATGAGCAAATGTGAAAGGAAGGGAAAGTCCAATTTCTTAAGGAAAACAAAACAGAACAAAATATTAAGCTGTGATGTCACTGAAGTCAAGAGAAGCAGGATTCAAAGAATAATTTCAAGTTCACTGAGAAGTTGAATAAAGTGAAAATAAAAGCATAATGCCAGGATGTGGCACAACAGAAATCATGTTCATAAAAGCAGTTTTACTAGAGAGGCTGGATGGGAAGAATGGGTCAAAGAAAGCAAGAAAAGGGGAGAGAACAATTTTAAGCATATTTACTGTCAAAGAAGAGGAATAAAATGGTCTTCTAAAAAGGTACATGCAATTTAAAATGAGGGTTTTTTAAAAAAATAAAACACTGTTATTATACTTTGTATGTTTATGGGAGACATTCAATAGAATTTGAGATATTAGTGATTCAGGAAAAAGAAAATATTTATAGACGTGATGTCCTTAGAAAGGCTGGAATGGATGAGACACCAAACATTAAAGATATTTCCTTTTTAAAAAAAATTTTAAATGCTTATTATTTATTTTTGAGAGGGAGAAACACACAACATGAGCAGGGGAGGGGCAGAGAGAGAGGGAAACAGAATCTGAAGCAGTTTCCAGGCTCTGAGCTGTCAGCACAGAGCCTGATGTGGGACTTGAACTCAAACCGTGAGATCATGACCTGAGCTAAAGTCAGACACTTCACTATTTGAGCCACCTAAGTGCCCCAAAGATACTTGCTTTTGATGCAAACAGATATCTCTAACAAGATAATAGGAAAGAAGGCAAAGAATGTGAACTGCAGTAGTCAGGAAAGTAAAAACTTCTCCCTCAAGCAGTTACTTGAAGAAAAGGCAGAGTCCAGTGTAGACAGTGCTGGGTTTTTACCTGGACAGTATTACGGAGAACTAAAGGGATTTTGCAACTGAATGACTTAATAGTGGGTCAATAAATTAAAAATCCTAACCTGGGAGAATTGTAGGCTAGAAGGAAGAGGCTACAGTAAGGAAGACAGAAAGATAAGAATGCTTATCAGAATACAGCATGCTTGAGATCAAGACTTCAGAGGCTGTGCAATTACAGGGGATGATCCTTGGAAGTGAGAAAGTCAAGGAAGTGAGATGCTCAGGGTGTTGGATGGCTCAAAAGATGCAGTGGTAGAAAGAAAAACTTGAAGGTGTAATGGTCCTAAATGACGCAGAGGCTTAAAACATGATAGCAACAACAAAGCATGTCCAAGCAATAGTCTAGCAAGATAAACTTCAAAAGCGAATTAGTTTTTGATACAGAAAGTAGTAGAAATGATTCAGACGTTGCCATGGGCAATTAGGCTGGCACCCACCCCAACACCTCCCTCTTGGCTCATGATTAGCAGAAAACGGGCTTCTCTGTGAAAAGCTACAGAGGAATCGGTAACCTCAGGGGCAGGCCGTTTTAACCAAGGTGAGACCGTGTTGGAGCAGTCAGAGACCAGGCCAAGTTTCTAAGGGAGTCTACTAAATGGTGTACCATGAGTTCCAGAGGGTATGGTAGAAGAGTTTGGGAGGACAGAGCGGGTGAGAAGGAGATCGATTCAATTTAAAGTATGAGCACATCTGGGCGGCTCAGTTGGTTAAGCATCCAACTCTTGATCTCAGCTCAGGTCGTGATCTCATGGTTTGTAAATTCAAGCCAGCCCCAGATCAGGCTCTGTGCTGACAGTACAGACCCTGCTTGGGATTCTGTCTCTCCTTCTCTTCGTCTCTTCCCTGCTTGCTTTTCATCTGTCTCTCTCTCTCAAAATAAAGAAATAAACTTTAAAAAAATCAAATTAAAAGATGAACAGAGCAGGATCAGGATGAGAATACGGATAACAGTAGACAGCTAGGAGGTTTAAACTTCTAGATATAAGAATGAGGTAGAGTGGTATCTAAGACACTTAGGGATTAATCCTGGTAGTGTATTTAAAAAATGGTAGGCAATCCATCTGAGATATAATTCAGACAATCTAGCTTGAAAACATGAGCAACTGGGTAGCAGCTTATTCTTGAAACTGGAGTAAGGGGGGTGGTAACCAATGAAATATAAGATAGGAAAAAAGCAATTGAATATTGGAAGGTGTGAATACTATCATCTATTAAAATTAAAATGAGTGCACCCTACGTTTCGGTTATGCAGGATGAGTGAGCTCTGGAGGTCTAATGTACAGCATGTTGATTATAGCTAATATTACTATACTGTGTACGTGAAATTTGCCGAGAGTAGATCTTAAATGTTCTTATTACTCACTATTTGAGCTGATGGATATGTTAATTAGCTTGATTGTGGTCATCACTTCATACTGTATATGTGTATCAAAACATGATGGGGTGCCTGGGTAGCTCAGTTGATTAAGCAGTGACTGACTCTTCATTTCACTTCAGATCATGATCTCACAGTTCCTAAGATCCAGCTCCAAGCTGGGCTTTACACTGACAGTGCAGAGCCTGCTTGGGATTCTCTCTCTCCCTCTCTCTGCCCCTCTCCTGCACATACACACACACATACATACACACACACACACACACACACACATGCACGCACACGCACACACACTCATGCACGCTTTCTCTCTCTCTCAAAATAAATAAATATTAAAAAATAAAACCAAAACACATGACATTGTACACCTTGATGTACATAATTTTTATTTATCAACTACACTTCAATAAAGCTGGGGGAAAGAGGAGTGTGTGCTTTTACTCAGCAAAGTTTCTCAGCAAAGTTTCTTCTAGAGAGCTACTGGCTATACACACAACTGTGCAGCATTTCAATAGTCAAGTTGTCTCATGGATATATACATATTCTCATGAATATATATAACACTGAAGGGCTAACAATTTATTTTCTATATTGCTAATCTGACACAGCCCTCCCCTAGGCCTGGAGTGGTGAGGTAGAGTTGAAATAGCTTTATCTCAGACAAATATTTCAGCTACCGAATTCAGACGTCACAAAAAATAGAGATAGAATGTTAATACATACATACCAAAAAGAGAGATTTGTTTGGAGAAAATGAATGGGAACAGAAAACAAGGAATTAGAGATAAGCATGGAATAATTAAAGTAGAGCACTTTATTGAGAAAAACCACTTGTTTTCCAATGTAATCCAATTATTTGTTTTCATTATACAATTTTATAGTATTCTCATGGCTTCTATCTATGGGATAAATAGCAACAGCAATAGCAGTAAAAATAGATTGTTTCAGATGTAATACCAGTAGAATAGGAGAAGTGATTGACTTAAAAAAATATTGACAGTTATCAAAGGATGAATAGAACAGCAGCAAAGAAACCCAGAACATCTAGGTATTTTATAAGAAAAAAATTTTCTATTGACAGATAGCAATCTTTTAGTGACCACCAGCAAATGAGTTCCTAGCGATTTCCTTCCAAAGAGCTTTCAGGATATATGTTAGAAAGAGAAGGTATCAGAGGAAACCCCAGAGATTATCGGGGTAATTATGAAAAGTTAAAGGTCTTCTGTCAAGGTGCAATACTTTTTTTTTTTTTTTTTTTTTTTTGCAGTACATTGTTTTAAGTAAATTCATTCTGGCCTAAAAATCCAACATCTTGAACCTAAAATATTTTGTCTGAGTTCATTTATTCTTCAGATCCAAGCTAGATTGCTATCTGCATTGTTACCAGCTTTTTTGATCAGGAACATAGGCTTCTCATAGATAGTGTACAGAATCATTATGACAGAAGCAGGCCTCACCCTATAGAAATGCATGGTTCATCACAGAGGAAATATCTAAAGATTATGCAGACAACAGAATAAAGACTGCACATTGGATAATACATATATACACACATGTACACCCACACCCACAGAAGCACTTATGCTGCTTGCTCTTGTATATTCTGAGGCAAACAGAGGAGCATTGGAGGCAATTTTAAGTCCAAACAAAGTGAAAAAATAGGAAACTGTTAAATGCCTATGGTTGGGACAGGCGGCATGGGGACAGATTTTCTAGTTTATCTTTAAAAATGTATCACTAGGGGCGCCTGGGTGGCTCGGTTAAGCATCTGACTTTAGGTCAGGTCATAATCTTGTGGTTCATGAGTTGGAGTACTGTGTCAGACTCTGTGCAGGCAGCTCAGAACCTGGATCGTGCTTCAGATTCTGTGTCTCCCTCTCTCTCTGCCCCTCCCCCACTTGCACTCTGTCTCACTCTCTCATAAATAAATATTAAAAATTTAAAAAAATTTTTAATGTTTTATTTATTTCTGAGAGAGAGAGATAGCGTGAGCAGGGGAGGGTCAGAGACAGAGGGGGATACAGAATCCGATACAGCTCTGAGCTAGCTGTCAGCACAGAGCCCAACATGGGGCTCAAACCCATGAACCGTGAGATCGTGACCTGAGCCGAAGTCAGATGCTTAACCACCTGAGCCACCCAGGTGCCCCTAAAAAATTTTTTTTTCAAAGATGTTCATTAAAAAATGTATCACTAGGACTGTGCCATGAAGATTCACTTCCAGGAGGGCGGCACATGGAGCTCCTTCCTTACATCTCCCTGTGTGGTTTCAGACCCACATGATGGATAAGAAGGAGGCAAGGCCACTAAGATGGAAAAGAAAATATCCAAGAGCTGGGTAAAGAGGAGCCTTTGAAGCTCCGATAGTCCACTTCCAGACACAAGATGCTAAAATGACTCAGATTCTAGAAATACATGTTTCCCACCTTCACCAACATTGAATATGTTGTTGTCTGATCGTCCCAAGAAAGATGAATTGACCCTATCCACTACACAGATCGTTGGGTTCTTCATTTGGTAACCAAGGCCTGAGAGCAAGTCAAACCAATAAGGGGTTTCTTAAGTCAAAGTGGGTATTAGATGGTAGCCCGGAAGACACAGTTAACTTTTTTTGGTATTTTCCATAAGGTTGCAAGGGATTATATGTATCACTATGATATGCATGCTTTTAATCTGGGCACATTCATATGGAGCAAGCTGTCCCCATGAGGAACAGGGCCCACACCCAAATTGGGCTGCCAAATGTCTGTCCCTCCACTCCACAGGTGAGCACAATCATCTTTGGAGGCCACTGGAAACAGTTTATAAAGGTGGACAAACACACTGTGCATTCAAATATGCTCCACTAAATTCTAAGGAAGGGGAAAAAAGACAAATAGGTGTGGACTCAGATTATGCTTTGGGGAATTAGCTCACTGCTAGATCAAGCATTTTGGTGGCTGTGAATCATCAGACACTGCTTTTAGGGGGGTGTCTGTAGTAAGTAAGAGGAAGAAACCCTGAAGGCCTATACTTCTATGACACTACAAAGAGCCTCTGGTTTGCAGGACACCTGAAGGCACTTAGGTCAGAGAAGAAAAACATAGGCAAGTCAAAATGAACAAACAAAAAAAGGCAGAGCCTAAAAGTGGTAACAAGCAGGAATGTGTGGAAGCCAGCACCCAGGTATCCCTGGATGTGGTTAAAAAGGTCATCACAGAGGATGGGGTATGAGTAGCATTGAACAACTGATCTGCCACAAGCAGCAGGCAGGAGGAAGATGGATCTGATGAAGCCAGTAGCCCTCTGACAGAGCCAAGTCCTCATACCACTGCCATGCTGGCCAAGAAGCATGAGCTGCTCTATTGTTTAGTGGGGGCACAATCGAAACAAATGCCTGTCAGTTTCTCCTGAAGGATTTATAGTAGTTTGATCCCCACAGGATGGAGAAATGGAAGACTTTAGAACAAATGGAGTTACAAAGTCAGGAGCATCTAAAGGAGATAAACTTGGAAGAAGACAGAGATAAGGTGGAAGACACAGAAGGAAGAGATGAAGATGAGGAGAAGGATGGCACCAGAGAAAAGTGGGGAGGGGAGGAAGATGAAAAGGAGGAGCATTTGCCATTGACACCTGACAAAAAGTGTGTGGACTCTCTGCCTAGGACCTAGCAGTATTGAGTGAAGCTTGCCTGGGAACACATAGGGTCTGACAAAAGACAAAAAAAAGTGCTGAAAGTAGCCCAGGCCAGGCAAAAACACTGTCTTTGATGAGGTGAGATGCTATGCTGGGACAAAAGTGAAACTGAATAGTGAATTTTCTCATTATCACTGGGTGCTGTTTCCAATAAACTAGAGTGAAATGAGGTAGCTGCAAAGATTTTCTTTTCTATAGCCTTAAGGATACTAAGAGTTCAGCTATTTGCCTTCTTATGAGAGGGAACTCCATAACAGGGCAGTGTATTAGCCATGTCTTCTATCTTCTGTGTCTGATGCTCTGACATTGGGCCTTGCTGATCCTGGAGGATTGCCCAGGATCAAGTGAGCATGCTTTTCAAATGCAAACCAACCAGTCTGAAGCCCAAACCCCACTACATCCTTTACTGGTCTTTCATACGTCAAGCCACTACTCATCTGTCCTAATCACTCTAGGGTCAAGTGCCAGACAGCTAGAGACAGACTCTATACACGAGAGCTTGTTGAAAGTACTTAAACTAACCAATCCTAAGCCTGCTCATTCTGCCTTTCCTATTCCTTTTCATGGAAACCACAAGAAAGGCACTTGCCCACAGTTTTCTCTCTCTCCCTTGGCCTCCTCACCCACCCCAGGGCTTCCCATTGTGCATGTACCACACCCCCATCCCATCGTGGGGCATGCCCCCACTCCTTCTTGGAATGCGGGAGTATAACAAATTATTTTTTTCAATGGCAGACATCCCCTTGCTCATACCTAAAGAATAATGAAACCAATATTAAACCACTCAGAGTTCAGGAGAGCTCAAGTCTGTTCCAGGGCCTGATTTAGGATGAAATCAGCCAAACGGTAGGTAGGGTGGAACGTTGAATATGAAGTACCCACAGGAAAGTTGTTTCTGTTCTAACAAAACTGAAATATGTTGTGTTTTGTCAGAGGGTTTTCCTTCTATAAAATAAGGAGTTTTTAAACGGAAAGATGTTCTGACTCACATACGTCATTGTCTTAGTCCATTCCAGCTCTGTAACTAAATACCATAGACTGAGTGGCTTACAAGCAACAGACATTTGTTTTTCACAATTCTGGAGGCTACAAGTCCAAGATCAGGTTCTGGTGAAGGCAGGGAGCCTGCCAACTTCTCCTGGGGTCCTTAGGAGGTAGAAGAGGCTAAGGGGCTCCCTGGGGCCTCCTTTATAAGAAAGCTAATTCCATTCATGAGGGCTCCACCCTGATGACCTGACCATCTTCCAAAGTCCCCACCTAATAATATCATCACCCTTGGTATCAGGTTTTCAACATATGAATTGAGGGGAGAGAGCACCAACATTCAGACCATAGCAATCATCAATCTGGAGATCATCTCTTTGATTTCTAAAATGTAGCAAAAAGCTGCTCAGTCTGTTTGTAAACACTTTCTCAGCTATCTTTAAAATAAAATCACTTTTTGGGGCACCCGGGTGGCTTAGTTAGTTAAGCATCTGACTTGATTTCAGCTCAGGTCATGATCTCACAGTTCATGAGTTCAAGCCTGGTATCAGGCTCCAGGCTAACAGCAGAGAGCCTGCTTGAGATTCTCTTTCCTTCTCTCTCTTTCTGCCCCTCCCTTGCTCATGCTCTCTCCTTTTCTCTCAAAATAAATAAATAAAACTTAAAAAATTAAAATTAAATACAAAAATACCTTTTGGCTGGGAAATAAAAAATGCATCCCTTTCGTTCGGCCTGGCAAAACTTTATAGAGAGATAGTTGAAGATGCACATGAACACTGCAGTGGAGTCTGGTAAGCTGAGAGGAAAAGGAAGCATTCTTCATAACTTGTGGAGAGTAGGTTCAATATGGAAACAGACAAAAGCAAGGAGGTTTAAATTAAAAGTCTGGGTTGATTTGTTTTTTATTCCACTGCCAGTAATCCTAATTAATTGCACTGGTTTGGGGAGATAAAAATTTCCGGCATTAAACGATCTTACTTCTGTTAAGATAACTTCTTTATATACTTTTACAAGATCATCTGAAATCAACTAATTAGAAACAGATGTTTAACTACTACAGAATTGGATTTAAGCTGGTTTTTCACTTCTAGAATGGCCTTTTATAATTGTCTCAAACTCTATAAGTCTTGCATTAATACTTCTGTGTGCGTATATTGAGCTTTGAATAATCATGTAGATTTGAATTAGTCTAAATTCCTCTGTTTACTCTTACCTTTGTTTCCTACATCTTTTCTTACAAAGAAGCAAAAATTCCTGAAACCATACAGTCAGGAGCTGAAAAATCTAATCAAATCATGGTAGTTTCATCAAATATAAATAACTGTATTTTCATGGTAGTTTCTCAATGTTTACTTACAATAAATTTATTTAGACTCATTTTTCCCAAAAACTCATGTCTTAAGTAGGTAGATCTGCCTACTATGTTCAAAACAGATTACACCAGAGAGGTGTTAGCAGTGCCCAACAAAGGAGAAGTAAACAGACGAAAAAGAAACAAGAAAAGTCGCCAACATAGACTAAGTGAAAAAATCAAAATACAGAACAGTGTGTGTAAAGTAGGCTATCTTTGCTGTAGTGTAATGAAAATTGAACAAACTATTTCTAAAATGTACTTGAAAATGTAAATAGAAGAACCAGGAATAGCCAAGGCAATCTCGAAAATGAAAGACAAAGCTAAAAGAATATACAATATCATGACCTATTATAGTAGAGCTTAAACAATTAAGTTTAATTAAGCACAGTATAGACAAATAAGGTCCAATATAGACATACACATACATAACCACGTGCTTTGGTGTTCATGCTGGAAAAAAAATAAATAGCAAGCCTTTCTCTCACTAGGTTGAAAAAAATGAGTTTTTGAAGGAAACGTAAGATAATACCTTCATGCCTCTAAGGTAAAAAATACTTCTAAGAGAACAGAGAAAGCACCAGCTGTAAAGGTAAGCAAATTGATAAACTGAGCTTTATTAGAATTAACAACGTCCGTTCCTCAAAAGTCACCATTCGGGGAATGAAAAGGCAAGCCCACAGAATGCAAGAAGATATACACAATAAATACATCCAACAAAAGACTTGAATACCAAAAATATAAAGAATTCATACAAATCAACAAGGAAAAAAACCCAACAATACAATTGAAAACAGGTAAAGAACTGAACAGGTACTTCACAAAACAAGTTAAGCAAACAGCCAATAAACATAGGAAGCACTGCTCATCAGTTCATTTGGTCATCAAGGAAATACAAAGTAAAATCCTGAAGTGATTCACCACTACAAAGGTACCAGAATTGGTATAATTGAAAAGACATTAAATACCAAATGTCATGAGGATGTTGAGAAAATAAAATTCTCCTACTCTATTGGTAGGAGTATCCATTTGAAAATTTGTTTGGCTTTCCTAAGATTTAGCAAGCCCACTCCTAAATATATACTCAATAGAAATGCTTACATTTGTTCATCAAATTACATGTATAAGAATATTAATAAAAGCACTATTTGTAACAGCCTTAAACCAATGCCATCAATTATTGAATAAATAAAAAATTACCACAAATTCCCATAAAACTACCATAAACCACTAAAGAATGAAGAAACTATTGCTATACACAACAGCATGTATGATTTTCAGATATAATGTTTGGCAAAAGAAACAATAAAAACATATAGTGTATAAATCTATTAACTGAAAGTTTAAAGTCAACAGTGATTGTTGTTAGAATCAACAGTGATTAACCTTAAATTAAAGGCAGGGGCGAGGGATAAGGAAGAGGCCATGAGGGGGGCCCTCCAGGGTGCTGGTACTGTGTCTTCATCTGTTTCCATGCATGTGTTGTTGTGCAAAAATCTACTAAACTGTACTATAATTTGTGCACCTTTATGCATGCATTTTATATGTCAATTTAAAAGTTTATCATAAAGAAAAAAAGACATACGAGTCAAATTGACGGTGCTTCTATTGACCCAAGATGAGTCAATATGAACATCAGAAAGAATAATATCAGCAACATATAAAATGCCTCAAACATAAAAATCCAAGAATTTATAATTAGACTAGTGTCTAACTCAAAAAAATCATCTGTACCCTTTGAGGACAGTAAATGCACCAACTCATTATTCTAAACACTGATAAAGAGAAATAATCAAGCCTTACTTGCCTCTCCTCTACAAATTGTATTTCAAGATAATCAAATAGTTGATGAGAGAACATTCTTAGTTGAAGAATTCCAAATAATAAATGCAAAAGGAATAATAGAATTCAAAACTTACCACATCGTACCTGATATATAATAAGAAGCACACAGCACCACCTAAATGAACCCAAAGCTAATCGGATTTCTGGCTTAAAATGCCACTTCATAGAAAATATAATAAAAGAGCACATTAAATAGATCCTAAGGATGCAATGAGTCATATTCAGAATATGGAAAATGTACAGGAAAATTTTGATTTCTTCCCAAAACAAATACCATCAGACAAAAGGTAAGCAGGGGTGCTGTTACAGATTGAAACTTAAGGGATATTGTAATCAAATCAATTTCTGAACTCATTTGAATCTTAATTCAAATAAGCTACCTTTTAAAGGATGTTTTTAGATAATACCAAAAATGTTAGGTGCCTGAGTGGCTCAGTGGGTTAAGCGTCTGACTTTGGCTCATGTCATGACCTCACGGTTCGTGGGTTCGGGCCCCGGATCATGCTCGGTGCTTTCAGCTAGCTCAGAGCCTGGAGCCCGTTTTGGATTCTGAGGCTCCCTCTCTCTGACCCTCCCCTGCTCACGCCGTCTCTCTCTCTCTCTCTATCTCTCAGAAATAAACAAAAATTTTAAATGGACTAGATATTAGATATTATTTTTAAAGTGAACTTACTTATTTTGATAGATACAGAGAGAACATGAGTAGGAGAGGGGCAGAGAGAGAGGGAGAGAGAGAATCCCAAGCAGGTTCTGCACTCTCAGCTCAGGGCCTGACATGGGACTTGAACTCACAAAACTGTAAGATCATGACCTGAGCCAAAATCAAGAGTTGGACACTTAACCAACTGAGCCATCTAGGCACCCCAAGATGTTAGATGTTATTAAAGGATTCTTGTTAATTTACTGTAGTCATGTTTTTACTACTTATGGATGAAATGATATATAATAATGTCTGATATTCACAAAGGAGCGTGGTAGTGATTTATGAAACAAGATTGGCTAATTGATAATCATTGGTACTCTCTGATATGTACACAGTGGTTCGCTTTTCAGTATGCTTGAAATTTCATACATGAACACTTACCCCATCCTTAGCTTTCACCAAGAGGTCATAGGTGGCTGGATCCCTTTCCCTGTCAATCTCTAGAGAAACACAGATTCGTCCATCTTGTGGGTCAATCTGGAATGCCTGAGATGTGTCATAGCTTTGGAATCCGTCATAAAGAGAATACTCAACAAAGCCATAGAGTCCTGCATCTGCATCAGAAGCTTTAACCTACAAGACAAGAGGTTGATCAGTAAGAAAATGGAAAAGTTAACATTACCTTGCAGTCAGTCATGAATTACCATCATTTGCACAGCCAAGTAACTCCTACAGCCATTAACAAAGTATAGGCTTCAGTTTTAACTCTCTCCTTTTACTTTCTGTGAGAGCTCACCTCACCCTCCTCCTTGTCTGAGTTCTCCTTCTCAGTTTCCTTGGCCCATTCCTATACTTTTATATCATCTCTGAAAGTTTGACTTTCTTGAGGCTCAGCCCTTGGTCCTTTGTCTTTTTATTCCTCTCCCAATGCCTACATGATCCTATCCAACTTCAAGGGTTTAAAAACATCCATATGCTAACAGTTTGACAACATATCTATGGAGTCCCTTTCATATCCAAGCTCTTCATGTGATGGGCCCAACGCCCCACTCCTACCCTTCAGAGCAACAAGGAAGGGCAGAGAAATTAAGGCAGTAAATGGTATAATTACTAGTAACCCAATCCAGCTAACAGAATTCACCTTGGAGTAGGAGATTTAAGTTTCCAAGCCAGGTTTCCTTCCAGGAATAATATCCCCATTAAGCACTCATGCACTCTGACTCCTACCCAGAAGAACATTGCCCAGTGGGCACATGGAAATGAAATCCAGCCCATGTCCAGCTTGCCAAAACAATGACATGGAGCTGCACCTACCCAGAGATAATACCATAAGTACCATTTATGTTAGCAGTGCTTTTGTGCCCGTTAGAAAAGATGAAGTAACAAATTATGAAAGCACTTAATTTATTTATATTAACTGTGGGAATACACAGTGATTAATACAACAGGTTATATTTAACTCAAAACATTTTAGGCTCATAGCCTTGGTATAGTTCTTTTGATTTGTTAACCCTACTAACAGTAACAAGAAACATCTATGTAACTCTTAAATAAAGCACTTTAAGGGAAGATTAATAAAAAAAAAATAAAGAAAAAAGGGGAAAAAACTATAATGCTATATATAACAGGTACTATTCTAACTGCTTAACATAGATTTACACTTATAACCTGTAAGTGTAACAACCTATAACAAACTCCATTTTTTGGACCAGAAAAATCAGGCTCAGAGAGCATAAGTAACTTGCCAAAGATCACATAGCTAAAAACTGTCAAAACTGGGACTCAAATCCAGGTGGTTGGGCAGCAGTTAATTCTAGGTTGAAAAATAAAGTGATATGCATTTTATCAGTACAATATGCAGGAATTCTACCTTAATTAGTATTCTTCCCAAACTAAACCTCATACCAATAACATGTTCAACAACCAATGTTCTCAATAAGCCTTCCTTTTCATTCCTCTCTCTCTCGAGTGTATAACTGGGATGTGACTTTGGGGGTTCTTCAAGTAGTCTAGCACAGTGGTTCTCAATCAGGGTCAAGTCTGGCCCCACGAAGACATCTGGCAACGCCTTAACTGGGGAGAGGGTGCTATGGCATCTAGTGGGTTGAAGCTAGAGTTATTACTAATCATCCTACAATACACAGGACAAACCCCACAACAAATAATGATCCAGCCCAAAATGTCAATGTGCCTAGGCTGAGAACCACTGCATCTGATGAAACTCAATAATGGGCAATATTATTCCCCTCTTTAATTGCCTTTGTTTTCAGTTGATGACAGTCTTGTAAATTTCTTTTCACTCCATCTATTGCACATTCTCTGGCAATATTATTTATTCTGTGCAAACAGCTAACATGTTTGTGACTTATTCTTCTCATCAGATGGGCTGAACCAGGAAATCCACAAACTTCCTGACTACAAAGAACTAAATTCCAAGTACATTTGGTCTATTCCATTCTGGCAGCTGTTAGTGATTTAGTAGCCTCAAGTTCCCAAAGACACCAAATATATCTTCTAAAAACATATGGTATTCTCAATAATTTTGGCTTGATTAGAAGATAATACAATAAATGTTAAATTCTAAAACTCATTCTCAGTCTTTAATAGCACATATTAACAAGTAATTTGGCTTATATAAAGCAAGCTTCCTTATTTCCACTTTTAGACCTTTCTCTCATCTGGACTTTTGGCAAGGCAAAATAGGAAAGTCAAAAGTGAGATAAGAGTGCTGATCTCAGTTTATGTCAGCAGCTCAGATTCTGAGCTTCAGAATCATAAAAGAAGGATATATTCCTTTCTGGTTTTACTCAACTTCCTAGAAACACTGATCTAGTAAATTCTAGAACAACATACACTACCTACTAGTATTTGGCCTTGAATGCCTATAATTAATTAGGCATCTGTATGAGGTCTATATTTTCCAATATCCACTGTCTTACACATAAATGTAGGCAATGTAAATAATAGAAAATGGGAAGAGCTTTACCAAATCTTCAAGAGGAAATCTGATTAGTAAATAAGCTCACTGGGCCTTTGATTCAGAGAGAGCCACTTAAATCAGAGAGAAGCATCTGTCGGAGTCTATTATCACTATCTTATCAGGCTTATTTTGGGATCTGAGGGGAGATCTCAGGAGGATTTTTTTCCCTGAAGCTACTCAGAGCCACATTCCAGCACTCTCAGTGCCATCCTTGTCCTCAATTGACCTGTTTTAGATTGAGATCAGTCTGGTGAATTTTACTGTAAACTTACAAGAGTCATTCTCCCTTAGTCTGATTGTTCACAAATGTAATGCAGACATTTAAAAAATGCAAAATATTAATATGATATTAAGATTTCCTTGATTCCCTTATTAGCTTTCTGAAATTAAACTTCTTTTTTTTTTTACCACTTCCCTTATATTAACATCTGGAGAGACAAATTGAGAACACTGGCTCTTGAATACATGTTTTCTGGATGTTCTATAAATGGAATGGATCTATTTGCACTTGACTTACCAGTACAGGTCCCTTGATCTGGGAGGGTCTGTTTTCCAACAACTAGGAAGTTTTGTTGGAGGTTACCTGCCCGGCCATTCACAGTGCTATCCCCAAACCCAAGAGACAGCCTAAAGTTATAGGGCAACACATTGTCAGCAACACTGTCCTTTCCCTACTCCTGGGAAAGCTTATCACTGAATTCAGTGACATTCATAGAAAAGCCTCAAAGCCCAATCAAAAACACGAGCAATCAAACCAAAAAAATCCTAGAAAAAAATTGTTGCAAAAAATGGCTTGTTTAAATGAAATTTCAAATGAAATAACCCATTTTAATTTTTTTCTTATTGTAATTTCCAAAATTTCTACCATGAACATATAACAGTTTGTTTGAAGAAACCAAGTTATTGACACAATATGCTCACAAACATAACTTCAAATAGAAAGAAGAAAAAGAAAAAGAAATTACAAATTTAAATTTTCAGTGCTTGGCCAACCACAGATCCCTCAGGGAAAACAGGATTACAATATTCCAGTGGAAGTTGGATTCAGCACCGGGGACCACAACAGACACAAGCATGCCACTCTCTGGACACAATCTGGGGAAGTTCACCAATTACTGTGTCTTACCAAGTCTAATCAAGGCTCGATCCTTATTTCCTACACAATTCAGCAGCTTTCCATATAGCAACTGTCTCTGCATTGCAACACTTCCTCATTAACACCATCATGACCTTCCTTCTCCTTCTATACCTCACTGACCTCCTTTCAGTTTCTTTCACTGGCTCTGAATTCTCTTCCTGGCCTCTGAACACCCTAGTGTCCCACAGCTTAGTCCTGAGACCGTTTCTCTTTTCTATCCACATCCGTTGCCTGTGGTTGGTGAATGGTGGCCTCCAAAAGACAAGTCCATGCCCTAATCCCTGGAACCTGTGGATATTGTCTTATATGATAAAAGAATGAATATTGTCTTATACTGCAAAACGTGGTTAGGTCAAGGATTTTGAGAGCAGCATGTTGTAGATTATCCAGATGAGCCCTTAATCCAAAGACAAGTGCCCTTAGAAGAGAGAGGCACTTGATGGTTCTTTGTTACAGAAGCCCTACAAAATGAATACACTCCTGAGTGATCTGACCCAGGCCCAATACACTAAACCAACATATGTTCTCTTATTAATGGTATCTTCATCTCGTTCTCCAGATTCACGCATTCTCCTACTACCAATTAGATATCACCTTTCATGTGACTAACAGGCACTTCGAATGTGGTACGTCCAAACAGAACTCCTGATACCTACCACCCGAATCTGCTCTTCTCCCAATGTTTTTCCTGATGGCATTATCATCCACTTTTTGTAAAGGCAGCCAGAGAGATACAACTCAAATGGCTTGATCAAATCATGTCACTCACCTGCTTCAGAATCTTCCAACAGCTTCTCATGACCACCTCGGTAAAATCATACCCTTTAACTTGACCCTAGCTACTTCTCTGTCCTTATTTTCCACTATTCTCTGACTCACTCTCTCCCTTCTGGATATGCTGAGCTCTCTGAAGGTCCCAGAGCCCAATAGCTTGTATGACTTGCCTCCTCATTTCTTTCAAATCTCTGTAAAGACCACCTAATCACAGAGGCCTTTCTTGATCATACTACCAAAGAGTGGCACATTCATTTCTGCCATACTCTTTCCTTTTACCCTGCTTTGCTCATCTTCAGAGCCCTTATCTCTATTTTGCATTGCACTATATATTTTTACTTGTTTATTAACTTTCTCTCTGACTGGAATGTACTCTCCAGAGCAAGTAATACACTTATCTTACCCCTGCTATACCTCCAGCATCCACAACGCTAATGCCTGGCTCACAGTGAGGATGTGTCAGTATTTGTTCCATGAATGAACAAATCCAATATTGTCCATAAAATGCAAGCATTTGTTAGAAATCGCTTTCATGGTTATCCCCTATTTTGAGCTTGGGAAAAAAATTCATGAGAACAACAACAAGAATGAAAAGATGCTCAACATCATTCATCAACAAGAGAAATACAAATCACAACCATAGTGAGATATCACCTCACACCTGTCAGAATGACTCAAATCAAAAACACAAGAAATAAGTGTTGGTGAGGACATGGGGAAAAAAGGAACACTTTTGCACTGCTGGTAGGAAAGCAAACTGGTGTAGCCACTGCGGAAAACAGTACGGAGGTTCCTCAAAAAATTAAAAATAGTATTACTGTATGATCCAGTAATTCCACTGTTGGGTATTTACCCAAAGAATACAAAAATACTAATTCAAAAAGATGTATACACCTCTATGTTTATTGCAGCACTATTTACAATAGCCAAATTATGGAAGCAGCACAAGTGTCCATCAATGGATAAATGGATAAAGAAAAGGATATATATTATATATGTATAATATATGTATATATATATGATGATGTATATTATACATGTATAATGAAGATGATATATATTATATACAGATATATAATATATATACTGGTAATGGGATATTACTCAGATATAAAAAAAGAATGAAATCTTGCCATTTGCAACAGCATGGATAGATCTACGGAGTATAGTGCTAAGTGAAATAAGTAAATGAGACAAAGATAAATATCACATGATTTCACTCATACGTAGATTTAAGAAATAAAACGAAGAAAAAAAAAAAGAAGACCCATAGTTATAGAGAAGTGATGGTTACAAGAGGGGAGGGGAGTGGGAGGATGGATGAAACATGTGAAGGAACTCAAGAGTACACTTATCACAGATGAGTTTTGAGGACAAGATAGAATTGTTGAATCACTATATTAATACCTGGAACTAATGTAACAGCACATGTTAACTATACTGGAACTGAAATAAAAAGAAAGAAAGAACAAGAATGAGATAGCTTTGCAGACACCATTGTCACCTCCTGGGGCCACACCATGCCATGCAGCCATGCTCACCTCCACCATGTTCTTTGACATCCCCATCACCAATGTGCCCTTTGGTGACATTTCCCGAGAGCTGTTTCCAGACAAACTCTCAAAGAGCAGAAAAACTTCATGCTCTGAGCACTGGGAAGAAGGGATTTGGTTATCAAAGGGCCTGCTTTTAAAAAGTTATTGTATGATTTATGTGGCAGGATGGTGACTTCAAATGCCATAATGGTACTGGCAACAAATCCATCAAAGGGAGAAATTTGATGATGAGAATTTCATCCTGAATCATATAGGTCATAGCACCTTGTCCATGGCAAATGCTAGGCCCAGTATAAATGGTTCCCAAGAATGCCAAGGCAATATGGTTAGATGGCAAGCCTGTGATCTTTGGCAAAGTGAAAAATGGAAGCCATGCGACACTTGTGTTTAGGAATGGTGGGACCAGAAAGAAGATTGCCATTGCCCACTTGGACAACCTTTAACTTTGACTTGCATTTTATTTTAACCACCAGGTCATGCCTTCTGTTGCTCAAGAAAGCATTCCTCACTCCTATCAGCTTGCAGATAATAATCTTTGTATTCGCATGAAAATTCTTTGCATCCCATATTTTCTTTACCCCACTCCAAGTCTTGCTAGACTGCAAAGTTTATGATTATGGAATAAAATCTAAACAACAGCAACATCAAAAGAGCAAGATATTTCATAAATCCCATCAAATGCTCATATTTTTAAATTTTTTTAATTTATTTTTTTAAAGAGAGAGACAGAGCACAAGTCAGGGAGGGGCAGCGAGAGAATGAGACACAGAATCCAAACCAGGCTCCAGGCTCTGAGTGATCGGCACAGAGCCTGATGTGGGGCTCAAACCCACAAACTGCTGGATCATGACCTGAGCCACAGTCAGATGTTTAACTCACTGAGCCACCCAGGCGCCCTGAAGAGTAATATTTTAACATCTAAAACACAATTTATTAACCAACATACATCATCATAGAATAAAATCCAAAATGCTAAAACTGGCAGAGGGAAAAATAAAAACTATCTTAAGGCATGTAGAACTAGTCAGAGGTTGTTAAGAGAACTATATTTTATCTTCACCTTCTAAAATGTATTTTCAGAAAAGTTGATAGAGAAGTTGCATAAACTGAATATCTATTTTCAAGTTACAGTAAAAAAAAAAAACCTTACTGCTCTGATAACATGTTTTTATTGCTTTAATTAAAGAATGGGATTAAGAAACCACTAATTTGTTGTCCCACCCTCCCCCAAAAAAGCAACCAAAGGAAATTTTGTAAAAGGAGATCTATGGGTGGGGTGAGGGGTAACTTGTCCAATGAGGTATTACAAATAAACAATTTAAAAAATGCAATCTAAAAAAAGAATTGGCAAGCAGATCAGTAGAACACAAAAGCAAGACCTGAAACAGATCCTGGTAAACCTAAATTATTTTTATATTACAAAGGAAACATCATAAACCACTGAGGAATGTAGGTTTATCCACATAAGTTGCTAAAAGAGTCGGCAAAGTACATGAGGAGAAAATCAAATTTGATATTAACCTCACATGCAAATAAATTCTACACAGATATGTTAAACATAAATAATGAAATTGTTTAAAGTACACACACAAAATACAGGGGAATATTTGGCTGATTCTTACAATGAAAACAAATTTCAAAACAAAAAGGATTATAAAACTAAAACAGACAAAAATCACAAAGGAAAAAAATCAAAAATTAAATGGCTACATAACCATTTAAAACACCATTATGTCAAAAATACCATACACAAAAAAATTTAAAGGTGAATTAGGCCTGATATATGCAATATATGTGTAGAGCATATGCATATACATATACATGTGTGTACATATACATGTACATACACAAAGGCTAATGTACTTAATATGGAAATAGGCCTTTAAAAATAATAACTGACTGGGATGCCTGGGTGGCTCAGCTGGTTAAGCATCTACCTTTGGCTCAGGTCATGATCTCACAATTCGTGAGTTTGAGCTCTGCATCAGGCTCTGTGCTGACAGCTCGGAGACTGGAGCCTGCTTCAGATTCTCCCTTTTTCTCTGCCCCCCTCCATCCCCACTTACTCTCTGTCTCTCTATCGCAAAAATAAATAAACATTAAAATAATAATAACTGACCTCCCATTACAAAAGAAAAATGGGTAAAGGACAAGAACAAATCAGTCACAGAGATGAACATATTTAAGATACAAAACTCTACTAGTCATGAAATAAATGAAAAATTTAAAAATATGTTTAAAATATTGACAAATATTTAAGTAATATATTAAGTGGGGCAGGGATGAAATAAATATGTACTCATTTTTAAGCCTATCTGAGAAGTAAATTTGTTCATACCATATATATGGCATACATTCTCCCAAACCTAAAAATATTCATTTCCTTTGACCCAGTTAATATATTTATTCTTTTTAAGTTTATTTTCAGAGAGAGAGAGAGAGAGTGCACCATCAGCGCAGAGCCTGAAGCGAGGCTCAAACTCACAAACCATGAGGTCAGGACCTAAGCCAAAATCAGAGGCAGATGCTTAAGTGACTGAGCCACCCAGGCGCCCCCTCAGTATATTTCTAAAAACATGTGTAGACAGCTATTTGTATGGAAGACATAAAATGCAGTATTTTCTATCCTAGAACCCAAATGTCCAACAATAAAGTTGTTAAATAAATTATAATTCTTCCAAAGATGGAATACAATGTAGCCATGAAGACTGTGTATTAAAGGACACATGTTTAGTAAAAAAGAAAAGAAGTCAACTAAAAATTATATATCATATCCCATTTCTGCAAAAAAAACAAAAAAACAAAAACCAATATATAGAAGAAACTAAAGGAAATGCTCCAGAGCACGGAACACTTCCAAACCCCATTTTAGGAGGCTAGCATAACCTTGATGCCAAAACCAGTGAAGGACACTAAAAGAAAATAAAATTATAGGCCAATACCTCTGATGAACATAGATGCAAAAATCCTCAAAAAATATCAGCAAACCAAATTCAATAGTACGTTGAAAGGCCCATACACCATGATCAAGTGGGATTTATTCTAGGGATATAAGAATGGGTAAACATCTGAAAATTAATAAATATGATCTACTACATTAATAAAACAAAGTATAAAAATCATGACCTTCTCAATAGATGTAGAAAAAGCATATGACACAATCCAATATCCAGCAATTATAAAAAGCTCTCAACAAAGTGAGTATAAAGGGAATGTACCTCAACACAATAAAGGCCATATATGACAAGCCTACAGCCAACATCATACACAATGATGAAAAGCTGTAAGATCAGAAATAAAACAAGGATGCCCACCCACTCTTGCCACTTGTATTTAACATAGTACTGAGGTCCTAGCAAGAGCAATGAGGCAAGTAAAAGAAATAAAAGCCACCAAATCAAAAGGAAAGAAGAAAAACTATCTCTTGCAAATCACATGATATTAAATATAGAAAATCCAGAGTCTACCACAAACAAATTGTTAGAACTAACAAATGAATTCAGTGAAGCTGCAGAATACAAAACCAATATACAAAAATCTATTGTGCTTCAACACAGTAATAATGAACTATCAGAAACAGAAATTAAAAAAAACAATCCCATTTACAATGCCATTAAAAAGAATAAAATACCTAGGAATATATTTACCCAAGGAGCTAAAATATCTGTATACTAAAAAAATTATAAAACATTGATGAAAGAAACTGAAGAAAATATAAACACATTGAAAGATATTCCATACTCATGTGTTTGAAGAATTAATATTGTTGAAACGTCCATACTACCCAAAACAAGCTATATATGCAATGTAATCTTAATGGCATTTGTCACAGAAATAGAAGAAACAATCCTAAAATTTGTATGTGACCACAAAAGACACTGAAGAGCTAAAACCATCTTAAGAAAGAAAACATAGCTAGAGGCATCACACTTGTTGAGTGCAAACTATAACACAAAGCTACAGTAATCACAACAGTATGGTATTGGGCTTTAAAACACACAGAAAGATCAATGAAACAGGACAGAGAGCTCAGAAATAAACCTACATATATATATGGTCAATTAATTTGTAACAAAGGACCCAAGAATATATAATGGGAAATAGATAGTTTCTTTAATAAATGGTGCTGGAAAACCTGGACAGCCATATATGCAAAAGAGCGACACTGGACCACTCTCTTATATCACACAAAATCAAATCAAAATGAAAGACCTGAATGTAAAACCTGAGACCATAAAACTCCTAGAAAAAACATAATGGGTAAGCTCCTTTACATCAGTCTGGCAATGAGTTTTTGGATCTGATGCCAAAAGCAAAGGCAACAAAAGTAAAAATACAACTAATGTTATGTGAAACTAATAAGCTTCTGCATAGGAAAGCAAACCATCATCAAGATGAAAAAGCAACCTACAGAATGGGAGAAAATATTCGCGAATTACATATCTGATAAGAGGCTAATATCCAAAATACATTTTTAAAAAACTAATACAACTCAGCATCAAAATAAAAAAAAAAAAGAGGATCTGAATAGACATTTTTCCAAAAAAGACTTAGAGACAGCCAATGGGCACTTTTTGAAGGTACTCAACATCACTAATCATCAGGGGGAATGCATGTCACAATCACAGCTAGATAGCACCTCACACCTATTAGAATGGCTATCAAAAGATAAGAAATAACAGTGGGTGGCAAGAATATGGAGAAAAGGGAAACTTCACGCCCTGTTGGTGGGAATGCAAACTGGTACAGCTACTATGGAAAACAGTATTCCTCAAAAAAACTAAAAATACAACTACCATACAATCCAGAAATCCCACTTCTGAGTACATACCCCAAGAGAATGTAGTCAGTGTCTTGAAGAGGTACCTGCACTCCCACATTCATGACATCATTATTTACAGTAGGCAGAATATGGAAACAACCTAAGGGTTTATCAACAGATGAATGGATAAAAAAGATGTGGTATATCTATATATTTAGTGGAGTATTTGTCGTGAGAAAAAAGGAAATCCCACCATGTACCACAGCCTGGATAGACCTGGAGGACATTATGCTAAGTGAGATAAATCAGGCAAAACCAAATACTGCATGGGATCCCTTATATGTAGAATTTTAAAAAGAGTTAAACACATAGAAACAGAGAGGTGAAAATCGTTTGCCAGGGGCTGGGGCAGGTGTAGAGAAATAGGAAGAGGCTGGCTAAAAAAATATAATTACAGCTATTAAAAATGTAATTTTCAGCTATAAAATGAATCAGGCTTGAGGATCTAACGTAAAACACTGGGACTATAGTTGATAACACTGTATTGTATAACTGAAATTTGCTAAGAGACTAGATCTAAACGTTCTCACCAAAAAAAGCAGGGGGTAGGGCAGTGGGTAGGGAGTAAATATGTGAGGTGGTGGATATGTTAATGAACTAGATGGGGGACATCTTTTCACAATGTGTATGTATACCAATCACCATGCTATACACTTTAAATATCTTACAATTTTATATGTTCATTATACATCAATAAAGCTGAAGTTATATAGTAAATAAATGAAAAGAACATGTTAAGTAACGTAACATGGTGAATAAGTGATTTTTGTTTTTATTCCATTCAATTTTTGTCCTCGTTTTTATGAATACAGTTTCATGGTATAATATTATAATATATAATATTATATTATGAAAAAGTTGAGCATCAAAACTACTGAACTAAAAAAAAGTTGTAGCTGATAAGTATTTGCCATCCATTTATTTGGCTATATGCAAGGGAAGCTTCTCCTACTCATTCTTGAAAACCAACCAAGTGCAGATATGCAAGAGTCACAGGACCAGGGCATCGTTGACCTGTGAAGCAGAATTCTACAAACTTTTCTGTAAAGGGCTAGATAATACATAGTTTAGGCTTTGCAGGCCATAAGTCGTATTCCGAGCTTTCAACTCTGTTATTTTAACATGAAAGAGCCATAAATAATATGTAAATGAATGGCCCGTTTCCAATAAAATTTATTTATAAACACCAAAACTTGAATTTCATATAATTTTCACTATTATGAAATATAATTTATCTTTTTTCCAATCATTTAGGGGCACCTGTGTGGCTCAGTTGGTTAAGCATGTGACTCTTGGGGCGCCTGGGTGGCTTAGTCGGTTAAGCATCCGACTTTCGCTTAGGTCATGATCTCGCGGTTCGTGGGTTCGAGCCCCACGTCGGGCTCTGTGCTGACTGCCAGCTCAGAGCCTGGAGCCTGTTTCAGTCTGTGACTCCCTCTCTCTCTGACCCTCCCCTGTTCACGCTGTCTCTCTCTCTCCTAGTAATAAAAAAAAAAAAAAAGCATGTGACTCTTGATTTTGGCTCAGGTCATGATCTCATGGTTTGTGAGACTGAGACCCCAGCACTGGCCTCAGCACTTGATGGCACAGAGCCTGCTTGGAATTCTCTCTCTCCCTCCCTCTCTCTCTGTCCCTCTCCTGCTTGTGCTCTCTGTCTCAAAACAAATAAAAATAAATAAGTAAACTTAAAAAAAAAAAAAAAAAGAATGACCCTAGGGAGACAAGGGCTCTCTTAGCATATTGTGATAGGTAGGCTCTCATCATGAGAGATGTCTGAACATTCCTTGGGTATTTCACAGCTTTCCAAGGTGGATCAAAGCTTTCTTCCTCCCCTCCACCTCAAAACTAGAATCATTCCCCCTCTGCTCCAGAAGCAAAAAGGGATGGGTCAGAGGATGATGAGAGCCAAGCTTGTGAGAAGAGTTAGGCACCAAAGAAGAACATTAAAAATTAAAGAGACTGGGGCACCTGGGTGGCTTAGTCGGTTAAGCGTCCGGCTTTCGCTTAGGTCATGATCTCGCGGTTCGTGGGTTCGAGCCCCGCGTCGGGCTCTGTGCTGACTGCCAGCTCAGAGCCTGGAGCCTGTTTCAGTCTGTGACCCCCTCTCTCTCTGACCCTCCCCTGCTCACGCTGTCTCTCTCTCTCTCTCTCTCCTAGAATTAAAAAAAAAAAAAAATTAAAGAGACTGACAGACCGAGGCAAGGCACTGCTTCCTCAGGAGAGTGGCCACATGCAAATGGGAACCAAGGCCAGGCCAGAGGACGGGGAAAATGAGCAGCTAGTGTAGGAGCACCATGTCTGACTTCTCACCACTCTCTTGATATGGTAAGGGTTTCAATGCACTGCAAGAAATGTAAGTACTAAGGGGACTTCACATGCTTTGGGGTTCCGTGTGTGCTCACCAGCAGAGGAAGAGGAGCGGACATGGCTTCTCTGCCATCAGCTCTATTCCTTCAGGGTGAACAACAGGTGAAAGGGATGGGCCACGTGGTGCCGCCTGACCCACTGAAAGGTAAGCCTCACTTCCTTTTGACCAGTTTCTTAACCCAAGATAGAACACCATTATGCAGAGTTACATAAATGTCACTATTTCCAAAGAAAACAAAGATCTGAAACTCCTAACATGTGTTCTCTCTTGGGATGCAATCATGGCAAACGTCCACTTTTTAAATGACACGTTTTTGTAAACAGTGTTTTCTATTGAGCATGCTTTGGCTTATATATAAAGCTTCTATGTTGTCTGATTTTTGAGGGCCACCCTCTCCCTACTCCACCCACAAAGGATACCCTGAAAGGCCAGCAAATTCTAGAAGGGGGTGCTGGTTGTTAGATTTTTTTAAAGGATTAATGTTAAACATTATACACGGTTTCAGCCAGCCCTGGCTTAGTTAAATGAGGGCTTAGAAGAATAGAGCACATGTCGAAGAGAGAAAGGCCTCTGTGTCTCTCCCTTTCAGAAGATATTCTGAGTATATCATGCATCTCAATTTTTGGCAGCTATTCTTTTTTTTGTTACTATTTTTCTGCACTTTATTTTTATTTACATTCAAGAGTAAATCTTCTAAAGATTTCAATTAAAAATGTTTTTATTAAACTTGTTTCATGATGATAGCACGCTCAAAGCAGTCACAGACACAAGTGGATGCAATAAGTATGCACTTTTAAGAAATGTTATTTCCAAAATTCTTAGCTTCTTAAAAATAAAAGAAGAAAGGAAGGAAGGAAGGAAGGAAGGAAGGAAGGAAGGAAGGAAGGAAGGAAGGAAGGAAGGAAGGAAGGAAGGAAGAAAGAAAACATCTCATGCTGGGCTCCTGAGTGGCTTGGTTGGTTAAGCATTCAGCTCTTGATTTTGGCTCAGGTCATGATCTCACAGTTTGTAGGTTTGAGCCCCGCATTGGTCTCTGTGCTGATAGGGCAAAACCTGCTTGGGATTCTCTCTCTGTTCCTCCTTTACTTGTGCTCTCTCTATCTCTTTCAAAATAAATAAATAAACTTAAAGGTTTTTGAAAAGAAAAGAAATCATCTCATTCTCTTTGGGGAACAACTATTATAAATTAGAGTCCTGTGACTTTTACCATTTTTTTAAGTTTATTTATTTATTTTGAGAGAGAGCGAGCAGGGGAGGAGACACAGGGAGACAGAGAATCCCAAGCAGGCTCCACACTGTTAGCACAGAGCCTGACTTGGAGCTTGAACTCATGAACCATGAGATCATAATCTGAGATGAAACCAAGAGTGGAGACTTAACTGACTAAGCCACCTAGGCACCCCATGACTTTTGTCTTTTAAATGTACTTCTCCTGAACATGTTTTGTAAGACAAAGAGGTCTGCTAAGTTACACACAGAGGGTCTTCCCTGTAGAAGGGAGCATCCTCAGATGTAAACACAAACAGGTGCACTCTAAACTCCATACGGACCCATGGATTTGAAAAGTCCTAATGAAAAGACAAATAGTGGGAAGGCAAAGCGAGCAAGTCCACAGTCTAAATTAAACTTAAGGCCATGAGTTCCACTATGACCCCCGAGTTACTCAAACACAATTGACTGCTGTTTTCACACCTGCAAAAGCATCACAATTACAGTTGGCAAGTGCTAAGGTTTGGAAACTTAAACTTCCATTTAGAAGCGTTTCTTTCTGGGAGGAAAAGAGAAGGCAGTGCATGTAGACCGAAGGGAAGCCTGCGCTCCCCTGCTTTGCCTCCCTGCACCCATGCACTCATTGTTACAGAGCTGCAGAAGCGTATCATAAGCATACTGTTTAGGAGATTTCCTACTGCACGTCAGTGTCTCCTTTATAAAGACCTATAGGGAAACAATTTCCCAAGACTTAAGCTCCAGAAAAGTCCATGCTGCTTCTCCTGAGCAGCAGTAACGTTTCTAAGAAGTCAGGGACTACAAGAATCCTTATCACTACAGGGAATTGCACCAGCTTTAACGCGTGTGCACGATCTTGATCATGCGGATTCTACTCCCACGTACTAAATTCTTCCTGGCTTCATCCTACTTTGCCACTTCACATTCCTTTTGCTCCGATTTCCTTAGTCTTTCTGAATCTCATACAGCTATGTTAGTAGCTTTCTATTCTTTTTTTAATTAGGTGGAATAGAAAATAAATTAACTTAATAAAGCCCGTCCTACAGAAACAGATGTTATAAGCGTAACAGTGATATGATGCATAACTGACTGAAGAATGAAAACTTGAGAGACAGAGGACCAAAAAGGCCAAAAGATCACACCGAACACGCAGAAGAAATGAATTAAGTGCACAGCCTCTTCCTTGCAAATAGAGTCTCTACAAGTCACTCATATAGCTGTTCAACGCATCCCACCATGTTCCAGTAACCATTTGGACTTGAAATCTTTGGGCTGGGGAGAAACAACTGACCTCATAGTTTAACACATATGCAAATGAGACAGGATGAGGACAGTAAATGCTTATTTAAAAAACAAGCCATGTTGGGGCGCCTGGGTGGCTTAGTCGGTTAAGCGTCCGGCTTTCGCTTGGGTCATGATCTCGCGGTTCGTGGGTTCGAGCCCCGAGTCGGGCTCTGTGCTGACTGCCAGCTTGGAGCCTGGAACCTGTTTCAGTCTGTGTCTCCCTCTCTCTCTGACCCTCCCCTGCTCACGCTGTCTCTCTCTCTCTCCTAGAAATAAATAAAAATATTTTAAAAAACAAACAAACAAGCCATGAGTCTTCATGCAATTGTTTAATCATGTAAACATTTAATCGATCCTCTTTTATCTCATGTTGACAGAATCACGATGCTTCACATATCCCAATGCCACAAGTGCCATGTTAGTGCTGACTGGTTACATCTAAAAGAAACCTTTAAGTAAAAAAGCAGCAATTTCCTGCCAAGGTGTGCTGCAGTACTTTTCATTATGGCATTTACCAGTCTCAACTTTCCGGTGTTCCAGAAATGTCCTATTAGTCACACACAGAAATAGTCTTGATGTGCCCAGGAGATCATCCCCTGCATTCAGGTACATCCGAACTCAAAAATTTAAGAGTCAATCTAAGAAAGATTGATCACATAATTTAAAACACGGTTTTTATACCCATAATATATTCATCCCTTCCTTCTCTCACAAGTCACAGGGACAAGGGGGGGCGAGGAACAGAAAGGTGGAAGAGGACCCACTCACATGTCCCTCTTGTGCTCCATAACTGTTATTAATGCAGGAGGCCAGAGTCCCGGAAGGCATAAGGACCACCAACCTCTTACTCCAGGTCAGATGATACAGTACAGCAAGTTTCATTCTTGAAATGGAATGTACTTAAGTCAGTGTTATTCCACTTGTAAAGAAGTGAAATAACAAGGTGAGGGCAGGGGTATTAATTACAGCCATTGGTTAAGCACAAGGCTTCTTTCAGGGCAGACTAGTTTTGAAACCTGCTTCTCCCTCTTAGCACCTCAAAGATCTTGAGCAGTAACTAACTTAACTTCTCAGTGTCTCAATTTTACAAAAAGGAAATAAGGTATCTGTAGGCCTGCCTTCAGTGGCAAGTAGCAGAAAACCCAACCCAAACATTTTGAGCAATAGAATATTTATTATTCCCCTTGTCAATGAGTCCAAGGGTGAGAGGATTCCACGACTGGGTAATTCAGCAGCTCAACAATCCCATTCAGGTTTTGAGTCCTTACACCTCATTTCCTCCCCTCCCTGCCACCAGACTTGGTCCAGCTGGTCTTCTTGGGCTTGGGTCCATACTTTGGACCAAGTTTGATGTCGGATGCCATATATTGCTCACCAATGATCATATGCAGAGGTAGGAAGGAGAACATGCTTGCTTTGCATCGATATTTTAAATCAATGAACCTCTTCTTGGAAGTTCCTACTAGCTCTTCCCTCAAGTTTCAGGATTGCATGGCCTGCACAGTCTTAACTAAGAGTATTCTTAAATGTTTACACTGTTTGTAATTCTCTCCTAGAGGAAGGCCAACAAGGAAATGCCCTTTTTGAAAGTGAAGGAACCAGGGACTGTGTGCTAAGGATGAAGGGATTAATAAAACTGTTGGACAGACAACAACCCAACTCTGTCATACTATTTCATGGGACTGTTGTGAGTTTTAAATGAGATAATGTGGGTAAAGCTCCTAACAATGTTTAACAACTATCATGGTAAGCAGTAAAACAAAAATTAGCTTTTGTATTATTAAGAACATTATTAATGACATCAATAAGTACCACAGTCTTTCCAGTCTGTGTTCATAATCCATTTATTTAAATACAAAGATGCTTAACACTCCCTTGTATAGTCCACTTTGAAACTCTGATGAACACATCAGGGAAATACAAATCAAAACCACACTGAGATACCACCTCACACTGGTCATTGTGGCTAAAATGAACAAATCAGGAGACTCTATATGCTGGTGAGGATGTGGAGAAATGGGCACCCTCCTACACTGTTGGTGGGAATGTAAACTGGTGCAGCCCCTCTGGAAAACAGTGTGGAGATTCCTTAAAAAATTAACAATAGAACTCCCCTATGACCCAGCAATAGCTCTGCTAGGAATTTATCCAAGGGATACAGGAGTGCTGATGCATAGGAGCACATGTACCCCAATGTTCATAGCAGCACTCTCAACAATAGCCACATCATGAAACAGCCTAAATGTCCATCAGCTGACGACTGGATCAAGAAGATGTGGTTTATCTATACCATGGAATACTACATGACAATGAGAAAGAATGAAATCTGACCATGTGTAGCAACGTGAATGGAACTCAAGGGTGTTATGCTGAGCAAAATAAGTCAGGCAGAGAAGGACAGATACCATATGTTTTCACTTATAAGTGGAACAGGAGAAACTTAACAGAGGACCATGGGGGAGGGGAAGGGGAAAAAACAGTTAAGGAGAGGAAGGGAAGCAAACCATGAGAGACTCTTGAATGCTGAGAACAAAGTGAGGGCTGATGGGGGTAGGGGAGAGGGGAAGGGGGGTAATGGGCTTGGAGGAGGGCACTTGTTGGGATGAGCACTGGGTGTTATATGGAAACCAACTTGACAATAAAGTATTTAAGAAAAAAAAGAAGCTCTGATGAACATTTTGCTAACATAACATGCACCTGCAGATGCTTCCCATCTATCCTCATAGCCCCCTGGATTGTTCCATCTCAACTGCGGTCTTCTCTCACACCCCAAGCTCTCTGCAAGGAGAGGGACCATTTCTACGTTGTTCACTGCCCAGCATGGTGTTTGGTCCAGTATAGACACTCAATAAAAGCCCCTGCTCTCCTAGAAACACTGTCTTCTCATTGACCAAGTTTTATTGGTATACCCAGAAGTCTATCAATTATTTTTTTGAGAGAACAAAATCAGGGGAGGGACAGAGAGAGAGGGAGACAGCAGATGCAAGCAGGCTCTACACTGCCAGTTCAGAACCCGATGCAGGGCTTGAACTCAAGAACTGTGAAATCATGGCCTGAACTGTAGTTGGATGCTTAGCTGACTGAGCCACCCAGATGCCCCAGAAGTTTAACAAATTTAAATGATGAGCTAATGCATTTCCAAAGCACACACAAACTTTCTTTCCAATGCAGAGTAGTTATAGGACTATCACAGAAAGCAACTCCAGGGTGGGCAGTCCTGAAAAGCACTCTCAAATATCCTTAATAGAGAAAAGCAGGCAAGTTAAGGAAAGTTAAAGAATGAATCAGAGGACAAAGAGGAATTATGGTAATAAGAGTTGCTAAGAAGAAAGGGTACATAAACCAAAAACACTAAAGTTTATTAACTAAATGTTTCTTTATGCATGAAGAGTACACTAACATTTCAATGTGTTTTCATTTGACTTAAAAAATTGAGGAGTTATTCAAGGGAAGAATTCTTATTACCATTTTATAGTTTAGAAAATTGGGTGAGGTAAACATTTGTCATTTTTGTGGTTATATAGCATTCTGAGTTTAGGAGGAGAAATTGAACACAATCAGCTGAGGTCTCTTTGGGATTTTTCTTTTCAAATTTGGTCTACCTTAGGAATACTGGAATTCTAAGTTCTATGTCTGTCTGTTAAATCTCTATCCTCAGCATGCAGAAGAGTACCTGGCACATAACAGATACTCAGTAATTATGGGAGGAAGGAGGGAGGGAAGGGAAGGGAAGGGAAGGGAAGGGAAGGGAGGGGTGGGAAGGGAGGGGTGGGAAGAAGAGGAGGAAGAAAAGGAATAGTCTCTGCTCTCTGGGACCCATGGTAAGGGGACTGCCTATTCAAAATAGGTCTTCAGTTCCCACGCCTATCTGGTAATGTTGTTGAATTCAGGGGTGAAGTATTAGCAAGCCTACTCGGCCACTGGTCTAGGAGTCCCTTCTCTAACAGCTTTAAAATAATGATGACTTTATAATCCCCATTTATTGATAACTGAGATCTCTTATTTGCCCTGAATTCGGAAAGATGAAATTTTTGAGCCACTAATACCAACATTTTTACATTCAAAGTTTTCATGGTGTCCATTTTATAACCTATTTTCTTTTATTTCACTTATAATGCCTGTGTTCCATCAAAATGTACAATCCCGTTTCACATACTCCTTGCTTGAGGATTTGCCTCATGTTGTACTCTCTGCATGAACTCCTTCCCTGTCCACCTTAATATGACCAAATCCTACTCATAATTCATTCATTTATCTGAATGCGAAGGCCCAATGCAATTGCTACCTCTTGTAAGAAGTCTTCCCTGATGCACTCAACTGAAGTAGTCTTTCCTTCCACTGAATTCCCATAGCCACTTATCTGTCTCATTCTTATGACACCAACCATTCACTATTTGATTTATTTTTATGTCTTAAACCTTCCTCCCATCACTTCTTTAAACTAGATCTCAAAGAATTGGTAGGAACTGAATAGCCTGAGAGAAGAGAAAGACATTCTTGGTGAAATCAACAGCCTGAGCAAAAATGTAAGTGCCATGTTCTCTACCCCAAGTCTGTGTGGAGTGGAGGAGACATGGAGTCAGGTCGTATGAACCAAGAGGAGACATGGACGTTGCACTATGATGTAGAACATGCAGTCAAATGTGTACTTTAACAACCCTGGAAAGTTCACAAAAGTTGAGATCTATAAGGGACATAAAAGGTTGTCTGAATGAATATCATTAGGCAAAAATAGTAAGCAACATATTTGTGAAATCATATTCCACCACATCTATAATGTGGGGTAGGCCTTAATGACTGGTTATTTTCTCTATTTCTGTTCTCAACTCTTGCATAAATTAAGCCAAAAGTTTGAAATTAGGGCTGTCTAAGTCTAGGGCACTCTTCTACATTCAAGAAGAGAACCCATTTGTATTCCTGAAAGAGACTCAGTTTTAGGTATGGGCTCCATTTAAATAAAATACTGTATCATATAAAATAAAAACAGTTCACTTACACCTCCTAGGATTCTTACCAAATATATTTTACTTTTTTGCAAAACTGTGGCAACCCTTTTATGAGATACTGTGCCTTTTGGTAATCCACTATTCTACTGTTTCTATATATTTAACCTTTTTAAAATTCCACACTCAGCAGTATTCTTCTTTCTGTGACTGGCTTATTTCACTTAGCATAATGTCCTCCAGCTTCATTCATTTTCTTGCAAATGCAAGATCTACTGTTTTAAAGCTGAATAATCCAAAATTTATGTGCCCACAAGGCCTTATACTATGATCAGTGGATATCTGTTGATTTGATTTTAATTTCATTCAAATAAAGCATTACATAAGATAAATTTTCTCCATGCCCTAAAGAATTGGGACACTAAACAGGAGTTTGAATCCTGGTACACATTTTACTAATTGTGTCAAATGGGAGTGACGGCTACTTCCAGGGACAAAGGTCAAGATTCAGTGAAATAATGTACCCAATGCCTGACATGTAATAAGTTCAGCAAAACTTAGTTATTATTATTCCCAGCTCTCACTTTCCTGCCCACCCTCAAGGTCTTTACCTATCGTGCCTTCACCCCTTTCGTTGTCACACCATGTGACTCAGTAATTCTCAACCCCATGCCCAAGACATCACAGTAGGGCTAAGCAATGAGGCATGTCCTTAATGCTGTCCAAGGGTTTTTGTAATGTTTTTTATTTATTTATTTATTTCTGAGAGAGACAGACAGCATGAACAGAGGAAGGTCAGAGAGAGAGAGGGAGACACAGAATCTGAAACAGGCTCCAGGCTCTGAGCTAGCTGTCAGCACAGAGCCTGATGCAGGGCTTGAACCCACAAACTGTGACATCATGACCTGAGCTGAAGTCGGACCCTTAACCAATTGAGCCACCAAGATGCCCAAGTTTTCTTAAATAATTTGGAAAATAAGTGTTCTTGGATGCCACTTCTTATAAGGGCATCCCCACAATGATGCCACTTCCAGCCATTCTCATTCTGGTGAGCTCCCAAGTAGGATACCCCCAAACTGACTGTGAGCCCCAATCACTAAAGCCATATAAATTTATTATATGAAGAAGTTTAATCCTCCATTCCTATTGAAACTAAGGCTGGAGTCTAGATGTGCACACCCAAACTCATTAAGGTATTCTACAGAACCAACTTCAAATGGTTCAGCTTAGGGCTTTTCAGCTTTGCGGGGGGGGTGGGGGGAGGTACAGAAGTGATACACATTCAATAGAAGTCATACTTTGAATTTATCCCTGCCTACTGATATGTGGTATGACAAGCTCTTAGGATGCCAGGCATTGGCAGCTCCATGTCAGACACGCCGTGACAATGGTATATAACTGATACACTTGAAACTACTGTGTACCCATACCATCATTCCATTTGTCACTTTCAGATGGCATGCAATCAATTGCACAAGATATTCAACAATGAGTCTAAAATAGGCTTTGTGTTGGATGATTTTACCAGCTGTAGGCTAATATCAGTGTTCTGAGCATGTTTAAGGTAGAAAGGCTAAGCTGTGATGTTTGGAGGCTAAATGCATTTTCAACTTACAGTATTTTCAAACTGCCATGAGTTTATTGAGATGCAACACCATCAGAAGTCGAGGAAGATCTATATTTAACAGAGATCATTCACTACACGTCTGACTTCTTGGAGCAAAACACTGGCAGATGCTTTAGAAGGACTTTTTTTCCCCTTAACATCATCAAATTCTTGGTCAGGACTCTCCTCTCCATTCCTGCCTCCTTCCCACTAGGTCCAAAGGGGAATAGGAAACAGACTTACTTTCCCCTTTATCAGTATAAGCCCTCGGTGTTTGTGGGCTTTTTCCATGCCTCCAAAAACATCATCTGAAGAGGAGATTTGGAGTTTCATGGAAGATTTCATTATATCTGTCTTCTGGGAGAACTGGAAACAGAAACTGAGCTGTAAATGTTAGACTGCCATGCCTGAAAGCAACTTCCATTTTCCATTCTGGATTGATTTTAAAATATGGTATCATTCCCAGAACTGTTAAGAAGAATTCAACTTTTACCTACCCACCCTTCCCTCTTTGCTCTTAATCCTTCCCTCAAATCAGATGGCAGGCAAGATTTTACCATTAAAATCTGCCAAGAAATATGAAAGCCAGTGAGCGCAAATCTGTTAATAGTTAGAAATATTTTCTAAAAGTACATTTTAAAGTACTCTGCTTTTAGGGGGAAAAAACCTCACAGTTTTTTAGACATGCCTTCTCGCTGAGCCCTACTATGATATACTGGCAGATGGGGTGGTTAAGGACCACGGAGTCACAAAGTGGGGACAGCAGAAGGAAGGTGGGCAGGTAAATGGGAGCTGGGAATAATGTCACTAAATTTTATTGAGCTTCCTCATAAACATGCTGTTTTAGTTTGGGGTTGCTATCTTTATATTCCAAGGAGATGGCAATCATACTAGATGGGGGAAAGGGCTGAGTAGTAAGATGCAAATTCCAGGCCAGCAGAGGGAGTTGGTGGCAAAGGGATTCAGACACCCAACTCTGTCCATAACTAATGCAGGTCTTTAGCGGCTGAGCAGTAAACAAAGTAAATTCCAGCTGTGCCCAGAATGTTCTGCTGAAGCTTCATAGCTCCAAGCTATTTCACAACAGTCAGGGAAACATAGGGGTCCCCCTGGGAACAAAGGAATAGAGAGGGAATCCCAATCCACCATGAACAAGTTCAAGGGAGAATAAATCCATGGAACGTTTCCCTCTGTACAAGCAGTCCATGACCAGGATTTTTCATTTGTAAAATATACAAGTAGCATTTCTCTTTCAACTAACTAGTTTGTCAGGTTTGGCCCTTATTGTTTGATGATATAAGGACCCCTGAAGAACTTCCTTGAATATAAGGACCCCTGAAGAACTGCCCTTCTCATGCAGGAAGCCAGAGATGTACACTGAGCTCCTCAATACCTGCTTCCTCTAAGAGTGCTGTGTAGTCTGGTGGTTAAACAAGAGAGTTGAAAATGCTGGGGCCTGGCTTTCTGGAACCTGCATGAATGCCTTGTCTCATTATGGCAACGTTGCAAAGCAACACAAATCTACTCTGAGAACCAAGGAAAATAGAGCTCTTCAGGTTTTCTTGAAGAGATGATGAGTCTTCACACTGCTGCCCATAAACAAAGCTCCCTAAATATTCCCTAAATATTCTTCCTAGACAGCTTTCTTTCCAGGGCACCTGGGTGACTCAGTCAGTTAAGCGTCTGACTTCGGCTTGGGTCATGATCTCACAGTTGGTAAGTTCGAGTGCCGCGCTGGGCTCTGTGCTGACAGCTTAGAGCCTGGAGCCTGTTTCAGATTCTGTGTCTCCCTCTTTCTCTGCCCCTTCCCTGCTTGCTCATTCATTCATTCATTCTCTTTCTTTCTCTCAAAAGTAAATATTAAAAAAAATTAGACATCTTTCCTTCCCCCCCAGTTTCACATTCACAATAGCTATGAAATCTCTCCCTCTCTCCAATGTCATGTTGCACTCACATTCACCTCCTCCTTTCCCCTATCTCCATGTTGTTCTCTGTCCATCCCATTCACGCATGCAGATCCAGAAAATGAAATAAAGAAGTCCATTCTCTTGCCCTAAGATTTTTCCCCTCACTTTTTTAATTGCAGTTAAATTTATATTCAGTAATATGTGTTGATACATAGTTAGATGAGTTTGGATGTATATATAATACATAATATATAAGCCTATCCATGTAACCAACATACGAATCGAACTATAGAACACTTCAATCACCCCAGGAAGTTTCCTTATTCCTCCACTCATTCACTCTCTATCCCAGTGTGCCACCAGGTAATTTCTACTGACATAGATTAATTTTGCTAGTTCACTAATTTCACATAAATGAAATCGTATGTGTGATTTTTTTCCGCCTGGTTTCTTTTACTCAACATTAAGACTTTGAGATTCATCCGTAGTGTTTCATGTGTTAATGGATCATTCTTTTATACTGCTGGGTAGTATTATATTAAATCTGTATAGCACAATTGATTTCTCCATTCATCATGAACATTTGTGCTGTTTCCAGGTTGGGGCGATTATGAATGAAGTTGCTATGAACATTCTTGTTTGTGTCTTCTTTGTAGACATATGTTGTCATTTTTTGGAGGGTAAAATCTAGGTATGGAATTGCAGAGTCTTGAGGTAGGTATAGCCTTTAACTTCATAAGAAATTACCAAATATGGGGTGTCTGGGTGGCTCCGTTGTTTAAGCATCCAACTCTTGATTTCAGCTCAGGTCATGATCTTATAGTTCATGAGTTCAAGCCCCACACTGGGCTCTACTTTGACGGCACAGATGCTGCTTGGTATTCTCTTTCTCTCCTTCTCTCTCTGTCCCTCTTACACTTTTCTCTCTCAAAATAAATAAATAAACTTAAAAGAAAAATAAAACTACCAAACACTTCTCCTCAAGTATTTTACTAGCAACATGTGAGAGTTCTAGCAGCTCTATACCATTATCAACATTGATGTCCTCATATTTTTAATTTTTACTCAATCTAATGGCTGCAAAGTAGTATATTATAATTTTAATTCCTATTTCCCTGATTAATGATGAACACTTGTTCATGGATTTATTGGACATTCGATATATCTTTTTTTGTAAAGTGTCATTTCAAGTATTTTGTTCTTTTTTTGTAGACTTGGTTGATCTTTTATTATTGATTATAGCAGTATAACAAATATATTCTCCCACTATGTACCTTATTTTTAAAAATTTTCTTAATGGTGCCTTTTGATGAGTAGAACTTTTCAATTTTTATGCAGTTTATTTTTATCATTTTTTTTTCCTTTATGGTTTGAGATAGTGTCACCCCCAAGAAACCTTTTCCTACTCAACAGTACAAAGATACTCTCCTGTATTTTCTTCTAGAATTTTAAAGTATTTCAGCTTTTAAATTTAGGTCTATGAGAAATTTCAAGTTAATTTCCTGTGTATAGTGAGACTGTGGTCAAGCTTTCCCCCTTTAGAGATATCCAATCATTCCACAATAAATTATTGAAAAGATTTTTCCTTTCACTATTGAATTGCCTTGGTACTTTTGTCAAAAAGCAACTATGAGGCTCTCTTTCTGCACCCTAATTCTGTTTAACCAATTTATTCGTCTGTCTTTATGTCAATACTACACTCTCTTGATTCCCATAGCTTTATACAAAGTCTTGAATCAGTTAGGACAAGTCTCTCAACTTTAAAAGTTTTTCAGGGGGACACCTGGGTGGCTCAATTGATTAAGCATCCAACTTTGGCTCAGGTCATAATCTGGCAGTTTGTGGGTTCGAGCCCCTCATCGGGCTGTGCACTGGTACTGAAGCCTGCTTAGGATTCTCTCTCACCCGTTCTGTCTGCCCTTCCCCTCCTTGCTTGCTCTCTCTCAAAATATATAAACAAACTTGAATTTTTTTTTTCCCAAAAATGCTTGATTAGGGGCACCTGGGTGACTCAGTTGGTTAAGTGTCCGACTTTTGGTTTTGGCTCCAGTCATTATCTCACAGTTTGTGAGTTAGAGGCACACAGCAGGCTCTATGCTGACAATGCAGACCTGTTTTGAATTCTCTCTCTCCCTCTCTGTTTGTGCTCTCTCTCAAAATAAATAAAATTAAAAAGCAGTTTTTAAAATACTTGGTTATTTTAGATCTTCTGTATTAACATACAGAGTTTACACTCGCAACTTTTTTCAAATAAGCATTTTAGAATGTTGACTGGGACTGTGAGAAAGCTATATGTCAATTTGCAAAGAAATGACATTTTAAAAGTGTTAAGTATATGAATGATGAGATTGTTTTATTTTCTTTCAGCAAATTTTTGTAGTTTTCAGTGTTCAGATCCTACACATCTTTTATATTATTTTGATATTATTTAAAAATTAAAATTTTTAGGGGCGCCTGGGTGGCTTAGTCGGTTAAGCGTCCGACTTTCGCTTGGGTCATGATCTCGCGGTTCGTGGGTTCAAGCCCCGCGTCGGGCTCTGTGCTGACTGCCAGCTCAGAGCCTGGAGCCTGTTTCAGCCTGTGACTCCCTCTCTCTCTGACCCTCCCCTGCTCACGCTGTCTCTCTCTCTCTCCTAAAAATAAATAAAAAACATTAAAAAAAAATTTAAAAAAAATTAAAAATTTTAAAGCTCATTTACTATTTTTTACTGCTAATATATAGAAAACCCGTTGGTTTTTGTATATTAATCTTATATCCTGGGATCTTACAAAACTCATTTATTAGTAAATTATAGATTTCTTAGTATTTGCTACATAAATAATCATATCACCTCCGAATAAAGACTCACTTTACTCTTTCTAATATTTTGTCTTTTACTTCTGTTCATTACTTCATTTACTTCATGACTTCTGCTCTGGTAAGCACTCTCATAGTGCAATATTGAACAGAATGGTGACAATAAGGATTCTTGCCATTTTGCTGACCTTAGGAAGAAAGCATTCAGTCTTTCACCATTAAGTATAAAGTCAGCTATACATTTCTTTGTAGATGCCCCCTGTTAGGTCCTATGCCCAGTTTGTAGACAGCAATTTTTTAAAACCTTGAATCAGTGAATTTTGTCAGATGTTTCTGCGCTTATTGAGATGGCTATCGAAATTTGTTTTCCCTGTTAGTGTGGCTAATTTACACTTATTTTCAAATGTTGAACAACCCTGCATGCCTAGGATAAATCCCACTTGGTTTTATTATTCCTTTCACACATCATTAGATTTGATTTTCTAATATTTTTTGAGGAGTTTTATACATATGTTCTGAAAGATACTGGGTATAATTTCATTTATTTATTACTTGATTTTGGTCCAGTGTCTTGGTTCTGATGTCAGGATAATCCTGGACTCACACTACATGTCGGAAAACATTCTCTAACTTCCTATTTTCTGAGTTTATATGAGGCTGATATTAATACTTTTGAATGTCTAATAGAACTCACCCATAATGCCATCTGAGCCTGGATATACTTTATTTGGAGGTAGAGGAGTAGGTACTTATTATAAATTCTATTTTTTTTAATGCTTTTTTTTTCATTTTTGAGAGAGACAGACAGACAGACAGACAGACATAGCACAAGCAGGGGAAGGGCAGAGAGAGAGACAGACAGACAGACAGACAGACAAAATCCGAAGCAGGCTCCAGGCTGTCAGCACAGTCTCGAACTAATGAACTGGGAGATCATGACCTGAGCCAAAGTCAGATGCTTAACCAACTGAACCACCCAGGTGCCCCTATAAATTCTATTTCTTTTTTATTTTATTTTTTTTACAAATAGTTTTTTTTGTTTGTTTGTTTTTGTGATTTTTTTTTTTTACAAATAGTTTATTGTCAAGTTGGTTTCCATAGAACACCAAGTGCTCATGCCACAAGTGCCCTCCTCCATGCCCATCTCTATTTCTTAAATAGATACAGAGCTACTGAAATTTTTTATTTCTTGTGTTCGTTTTGTAAAGTTTGTTGTTATCAAATTTATTGAATGATGTTCTGCATAATCTTTTTTAACATATGAAGGACCTATAAGATATTTATTTTCATTTCTATTAGTAATAATTAATTTTTTCTCCTTTTCTTGATTCTTCTTCCTAAGGACTAATCAATTTTATTAATCTTTTCAAAGAAGTTTTCATATGGTAATTATCTCTTAAAATTTATGTTCTAGTTTATAAAATTCTCCCTTCTCTTTATAATTCCCACCTTCTATTTACTTCTTCATTCCATCTTATACCTTTCTTCTTTTATAAGCATGCAAAATAATTTGTTTCTCTGTTTTAACTGCTTCCCATAAATTTCATTGCTGTATATTTATCATTCAGTTCAAAATATTTTCTAATTTTCTTTACAATTTCTTCTTTAGCCCATGGGTTATTTAGAAAAGTGTTTCTTAGTTTTATTTAAATTTTTTTTTAATTTTTAATGTTTTATTTATTTATTATTTATTTATTTTAATTTCTGAGAGAGACAGAGACAGAGAGAGGCAGCATGAGCAGGGGAGGGTCAGAGAGAGAGGGAGATACAGAATCTGAAGCAGGCTCCAGGCTCTGAGCTGTCAGCACAGAGCCCGATGCGGGGCTTGACCCCACTAACCATGAGGTCATGACCTGAGCTGAGTCAGATGCTTAACCGACTGATCCACCCAAGTGACCCTGAAAAGTGTTTCTTAGTTTTAAAATATTTGTTTTTTTCTCCTAAAAACCCTATCATTATTAATTCCTAACTTTCATTGTGGTCAGAAGACATAGTCTCTGTGATTTCAATCTTCTAAACGTATTGAGACTTTTTTTTTGCCCAGAATATGATCTATGATGTTGAATATTCCGTATGTAACTGAAATCAATGTATGTTCTGCAATTGTTGGATAGAGGATTCTATAAATGCCAACAACTATGCCAAGTGGAGAAAAGAGTTGCTTATGCTGTTTTGGTTTGGTTTGGTTTGGTTTGTCTACTGGACCCATCAATTACTGAGTAGAGCTGTTAAAACCTCCAACTTGTGTATTTTATCACTTTTCTTTTACTTCTGTCAGATTCTGCCTCAGGTATTATGAAACTGTTATTAGATACATGCACATTAGGATGATTACATCTTCATGATTAATTGCCCCTTTTCATTATGAAATGTTCTCCTTTACCTGTCATAATAGTTTTGTCTACCTCATCTGAAAACACAAAGCCACATCACCTTTCTTATGCTTGTCCAAATAGTTCATCTCTTGACCTGTTGTCACCCAGTGTATAATATGTGCCCCAACCCTGGCCACTTTCACAATTGCCTCTTTATCTTTAGTCTTAAACAGTTTGATTATGATATGTCTAAATGCATGTCTCTTTTTATTTACCCTACTTGGGATTTGCTGATGTTCTTAGGTATGCGCATTGATGTTTTTCACCAAATCTGGGGGATTAGCCCTTATTTCTTAAAATACATATATTTTATATTACTCCATTCACTCTATCCTACCTCAGGGACTCCAACTATGTGTGTAACAGTTTATATTGTTTCAAAGATTACTGAATCTCTGTTCATTTTCTTTAAAAAAATATATATACTTTTTTCTTGTTTTTCTATTTTTTTTATCATTAAGAGAGAGGTTGCACAGGAGAGAGGGGCAGAGGGAGAGGGAGAATCCTAAGCAGAGCGTGAGCCCAAAGTGTGGCTCCATCCCATGACCCAGGGATCATGACCTGAGCCAAAATCAAGAGTCAGACACTTAACCAACTGAGGTACCCAAGTGCCCCCATAATCTTTTGTTCTCTATTCTTAAGATTGGACTTCTTTTTCAGCTATTCTGTTTCATTTCTAGAGTTCCCATTTAAATTATTTTTATAGTTTTTTTCCCCCCTGAGATCCCCATTTGTTTTGTCATTAGGACCTTTCTTTTAAGTCCTTGAACATATTTACAGAAGCTATTTTAAAGTCTTTATCTGCTAAATCTAACCTCTGAGTAATTCTGAAGTCTATTTCTCTGGGTCACATTTTCCTAGTTCTTCATATGCTTGGTAAGTTGGTTTTTTGTTTTTTTGTTTTTGTTTTGTTTTGTTTTTTTAACACTGGGTATTGTGTATGACACATAGTAACAAGCCTGAAATATGTTGCTTTCCTTTGAAGAGCTGGCATTTTGTGCTCAGGGCATGGCATTACTTGAGTGCATGGTTCTTGTAGGGTGTGGCCCTTCTGTGAGCTCAGAAGAATGCTCAAGTTGTTCAGGGAGGTCTCCTCACACTGTGATGGAACTCAATTATCTCTTGGCACTCAGTGAACTTGGGTTTCTCTGTGTAGACTCTCCTCCCCACAGAAACTGCTCTGTTGTACCTCACACCATCTTGGCTCGGTCGTGGACACAGACCTGGGATAAATACCCACTCAGATAGTGGGTCCCCTCTGAGTAACTTCCTCTTCTCCAGTGCTTTACCCACAAAGTGTAGCAGCCCCAAGCCACAGTCACCGCCTCTCAGTTCAGCAAGACCACTGCCTCTCTTGGGCTCCTATTTACTTCTTTATTTTAGAGAAGTCCTACTCTGCCTTTTAACACCTGAGAGTTGTATGGAGTGTTCTTTCTGCTTTTATAGCTGTTTATGGTAGGAGAATCACTCTGTTAAGGCCAGAAGTGCAAATAACAGCCCTTACTGTTTTCCTTAGAACCAAGCCCATCCAGGAATGTTAATGACTAGACGCTTTCATCTTATCACCCCTTACTCCAAGAAAACCATTTGGAATCTTGACAAATCAATTACATCTTTTTCTCTCAGAGGGATCATGTGTTACATATACTTGCAGCAAGTGAATCTCTTCTGGTTTGCAGCATAGAGCCCACTTTCCTTTCTCTTCCACTGTTGTGTTGGGCAACATTATCAATTTGCCTATTGCACATGACCGCGTACACCAAAGTTTCTTCTAACAAATTCTTAAGCTAGGTCATAAGTGTCTGTCTTGGAAAAAGAATAGTCAGCATCAGGCTCCAATCTTCCCCTCCCCTGGGGTCTGCATCTCTCACCAGAGTAGAAAGATGCTAGGTCCCCTAACCCTTACCCTTGTGGATATAGCTGGATACCAAATACTGTCAGAACTATGGAGATGCACACACTCCCAACGCTCTCTGCAGTCCTGAGACTGCTCCACACATACTGGGGTCTGGAATGAGCCACAGAATAAGTGATAGCAGAAATGTCCTTTATGACAATATGGGGGAGGACAGGATACACACTAAAATGTCCAAATTCTCGGCTTAAGGGGCTTTTGCTTGGAATTGAGAGCTCTTTACATCCTTACCCATCATGGGAACTTTCTCACTGATTACAGATCTCACTTTAGGAAGCTGATTCACATCTACCTTAGTTCTGGGTCAACAAATGTCTCATACCTGGTTTTTATTAGCTTGTTGCAAGATAGCCACTTGTTCTCTTCTTTTTTACATCAACTCCAATCTGCTTCCCTGAAAGCAAGTCTCAGAGGCTTCACAGGTGTGGGGTACAACAGAGGTTACATGGTAACTGAACTACAGATGACTCCATCATAGTCCCTGGCCAAGCAGACATTTCAAGCTGAATATACATAGAAAACCTTTCTCTCCTACTCATTAACAATCAGTTAGGGACCTAAAGAGTCAATCCCAGGAATGTCCTGCCCTTCCACATGCTTTAGAGCATATTCACACCAAAGCAAAGAGGTCCTAGTCACTCTCCTTCAGACACTAGGGGCACACACTCTGATAATCCCTGACTATGCCAGTGTGATCCTCCTCCACCCAAACTTAAGTCTCTTTTTCCCAAGTTTTTTGGACAGTGCTTCTTTTCTCTAGGGTCTGGAAGAAGGCTGGCTGTACCAATGCTTGCAAAGTCTGCTTCACTGTAAGCTCCACACTTTCTGTTGGCGGGACAGGGCAAAACCTGTCTCCATGCATCCCATATTTTCCCCTCCTTCCTGACCTCTTTCCTCCCCACTCTCCTAAAAGCTAGAGTTTCTGAAACTGGACCCTGCTTGCAGCTGCTCTGACCCACCCCCAGCACAGTCTGTCTCTCGCTCTCGGACCACCCGTTTCATGAGCAGTCCCTCCGGTTCTCACAACACTGACTTTCCCCTCCATGGGCATGTGATATGGAATTCATCTTGGAAAGCAAGTTAGAAAATGAGAAAGTTAATACGGGTATAATCTTACTAGTAATTTCTCAAGTACTCCAGGATGTTAGTGGTAAAAATTCAAATCTAAAACACTTCTTTCATGTGTGAAATACATTCTGCTGTGCCATTTTAAAATCATATTAATATCTCATTTGCTACTCAGTGATTACTCCAATGGAAATATTATGATGGCGCCTTAGTTATGTTTAATGAACAAATTTAATAAGACTAGCACTGAAAGTCTATCCAAGAAGGTTAATAGTTCTGGAGGAACTTTCATAGGAGATTAATTTACAATTCATTTTTGTGGAGCAAGGAAAATTAAATATATTGATTTTTCCTAAAATAGGTCATCATTATTTTTGTACATGATGTACATACCTAGTCTAAAGTTAAAAAGAAGAGATTTAAAGGGTGCCTGAGTGACTCAGTCGGTTAACCATCTGACTTTGGTTCAGGTCGTAATCTCACGGTTCATGGGTTCAAGCCCCACATCAGGCTCTCTGCTGCCAGGACAGAGCCTGCTTCGGATCTTCTGTCCCCACTTTTCTCTGTCCCTCCCCTGCTGTCTATCTCTCTCAAGATAAATAAACTCCAAAAGAAAAAGGAAAGAAAATATTTAAAAGTTATAAGGAAAATTCAGCAACTAAAAAATTTAACACACATGCTAGCTAATTGCGAATCATGAAGCCTGTCTTGTTAGCATCAGAAATAAACAGAAACCACAGCAAGCCCCTAAAGAAACATCTCTCTGAATGCAAAATGCCAAGTCAGATTTCTGATCGGCAAATGCCAGTGCAGGTCCACTGGAGGGGAACGAATGTTCCATCATCACAGACTTCAGCCTCTCCTGGAGGTGAGGCTCCCTGGTAGTCTCCTCTTCGCACTGGCTAACTCTCTCAATTCCCTTCTATTCCTGTGAGAAGACTTAACCTGTCTGGCTTACTGATGAATTGAGACCTAGAATCCCAAAAATAAGGAAGAGAAAGGAAATGTTCCCATGGAGTGGAAGGAAATCACTTTGGACCCAAACTCAACCTCTATGGGTCTCTCACTAAGAAAATCTTCCTCTTCTACAGTTTATGCAAACTTAAAATTTTATGGACACTTGATATGCAGCAATATCTGAGCAAATGAGTGCTTCTTTGAAAACAATCAAACTCACCTTTAGGGAATGCAAACTGGTATAGCCACTGTGGAAAAGAGTAGGAAAAAAATTAAAAATAGAAATTACCCTACAATTCAGTAATGGCGCTACTGAGTATTTACCCAAAAACTACTAAAACACGAATTCAAAGGGATATTTGCACCCCTATGTTCATTGCAGGATCATTTACAATAGCCGAACTATGGAAGCAGCCCAAGTGTCCAGCGACTGATGAATGGATAAAGAAGTGGCATATGTGTGCATGTGTGTGTGTGTGTGTGTGTGTGTATATAATACATATATAATGGAATACATATATAATGTATATATAATGGAATATTATTCAGGCATAAAAAAGAATGAAATCTTGCCATCTGCAACAACATGGATGGAGCTAGAGAATATAATGCTAAGCAAAATAAATTTGTCAGAGAAAGACAAATACCATATGATTCCACTCATATGTGGAAATTAAGAAACAAAAATGAGCGCAAGATTAAAAAAAGAGAAAAAACCAAGAAACAGATTCTTAATCATAGAGAACTGATGGATGGTTACCAGAGGGGAGGGAGGTAGGGATGGGTTAAATGGGAAATGAGGTTAAATAGTGTACTTAATATGATGAAAAAATTAAAAAGAAAAGAACAAGTTAAAATAAATCTTATCTCTTGAAAAAATAAAAACAAGCAAACCCTCCTTTGTAGGGCCAAAATGTGTAATCATTTCAATAATTCTTTCTCCCGAGTCTTTAATGCATTCTTCATAAGAAAAACAATTCTTTCTGAATAAGAACAATGTCTGGTATATAAAAAGTGCTCAATAAGTGTTAGTTATTATATTGTGATCTTGTTGAATTAATGAGAGACCCTCTGGAATGATGAAATTAAAAATGAACTCCCTGACAGGGTTGGAACATGTTCTTGTTCAAACCAGTGTCTTATTGCTTATAACTACACAAATTATGGATACTCAGTAAAGGCTCATTGAAAGGCACAGAGGTCAGGATGGAGGAGGAAGAGAAACAGACAGAGAAAAGAAGAGAGGCAGGAAGAAAGGAAGCTCGCTAGTACCTACAGATGGGATTTCTACATTGAGTGGGAGTTTAGAAGAGAGTAAGTTTATTTTAATTAAGTCTCTGATTCCAAAAAGGACTGTAGAATCATTCAACCACTTTAGCCAAATTGTTCCTAAGATGTGTCCCATCTGTACACTTTGACCTATGACATTTTAGAGTCCTGGAAGGTTTCCTTCTTTCCCAACTATTAATAATCTGTCCATTCCTTAAGCTCAATTCCAATTACACTCGCTCTGTGAAATGTTTCCTCTTCTTCCAAAGTAGAAGTTATCTCTACCTGTTCTCAAATATAAGTTCTCGTGTATAACATTTTTATCACCTATAACCAATCTTATATCATTAGTTAATATTTTATAAACTTATTTTTCACCACCTCAAAGAAACTGTGAATGTGCACCTCTGTGGCAGAAACTATATGACACTTTAGATCACCCATTGTATATTTCATGTAATGTCCCATTTCCCTTTGGTGCTAAATAGTCTCCCTGCCCCTCTCAGTCCACGTTGTTGACTCTCCCACCTGCTCTGGGCCCTAGAAGACTGACCTGTACATTGCATTATCCAGCTCCCTTATCCCTTGACTTGCACTGCGTTAGGCCCATGGGAAACCTAGGAGACTGGCAACTTACTTCCCCAGTTCTCTCCCTGCAGAGACCCAAGAACTGGCTGAGAGCCCCTGTATGGCAGTCCTCTCCATCTGGTCCTCTCTATCCTTCGGGTAACTTGGTAGGTCCTCCTCCTCAAGGTTTGCAACTGTTACCAGCCTCAAAATACTACATTAATTTATGAGATTACCTTACCTTGCCCCGTCCATATCTTTGTAAATAGAGCTATTATTAATTTTTTCTTAATTTAAGTATACTCTCTGTTCTGGCTGGGACCGTAATACACTTGCTCCATTTTCCTCTTTGCATTTGATATCTGAAGTGGTCTTATTAATTTATGTATTTACTGTTTTGTACTCTCCCCTCACCATCCCTTAAAAATGAACAATAGGTCCATTTGCAGGTATATTGTCCTGTTCACTACCATTACCCTCAGCCTCTACAGCAGTGCCAGATAAGAGGCAGCCAATGAATATCTGTTCAACAAATATATATGTACATTCCAATTCAGAGTAATATCAATAGATTTAAAAGATGATTCCAAAACACTAAGTCAGTTATTAACTCATATTTTTGAACCACTAATTCAGGGCCTGAATGTAGCATTTCTTTAAGGCCAATCAAAACACAAAATGCTTATAGCTCTCTACATTACTTTTCTAAAATTGAACTTTTAATGAAGAGAAGCAAAGCAGAAAAATCCCCAAGTGTAATATAGAATGAAGACAAAAAACATACTTCCTAACAATCTTTTTTTTTTTTGCCAAGAGAAATGTGATACTTGCCAAAAACTTAGGCTGTAATTCAACAAGCATCTCTGTACAATTATTTTCCAACTCAAAACAAAAATTTATCACTAAGCGTCACTGAATTGCCCTTCAACTATAACCCCCCCCCCAACTTTCTGCCTAAAATTATGCTTCTAAAGTACATTAATGCCTACCAAGATGGGGGTAAGCCTTTTTCTTAAATGAATACCCAACAATTAATTTAGGTATTCGGGATAGAGAAGTAAAGGAAAGACTGGAAGTGAGATCCTGCCCATTACTTTCTTAAATGAGATGTCATGGATTATAGGGGAAACCAAGAGTACGTTGGTAAAAGGGAATAGTTTAGAAAGATCTGAGTCTTCCATGGCAGTCATGCCACTGGAGAATGCAGCAATTCACTGGGGGAAGTGCTTCCTTTTCTTGACAGCTGCTAACAGAGTGAAGGTTGGGTCCACAGTTCAAAAATGAGCTCATGTGGGTGTAGCAAAAGACTTGTCCCCTATAATATGTCTTCCAACAAGCTCTAACATCTGTTCAATTGCCTAACAAATGGCTATTTTCTTTGGCTATATACATTATCACTGAAGTCACTGACTGAATTCCTAGTCAGAACCACAACGGATCTAAGGAAGCTGGTATTATCTACAAATCAACAGATGAGGAAACAAAGCATACAGGTAAACAGTATTTTCAGGAATGTGACAGTAATTTGAGTGGTATTTTCCATTACTTAGCAGGATTCATTTCTAATTTTCTCTCTCAAATACTGAAATATTTCATAACTTGTTTTGACTTATACATTAATTGCATACACATTTGATTGGAGCCCATGACTCATTTGCAATAGAATTTCCTAAAACTTCCACCTTATTTTCAATATTCTCAGGTTTCTCAGAAACACAGCCTCTCCCAGTTCCCAGAGATTTGCTATTTCTGAGGGTGTTACCACATTATCACTTAGAAGCATACCCACTCCCCAGAACTGCCCTTGAACGAGTTGACATTTGACAAAATGTCTCCTTGTTCAGAGAAGCCACCAGAGGCACTATGAGATTATTCCAATATTTATTACTGACTCCTGATACTGAAGGAAAGCCAGAAGGTACGTTCAGCTAGAGATTCTTCAGGGAGTCTAACTTCAAGTACTGGGAGCTAGAACTGTGGTCTCTCCAGGCCCTGCATACCAGTAAGGTGGAGCCAGTCAGGAGGTGAGGAACTCTAGTGAGGGCAATGACTAGGACCCTGGATTCAGGCCAAGATGCAGCCCCTGCCCAGCAGGATTCTCCAAAAGGCACAGGTACACTCCAAGTTTTGGCCAAGAAGACAGAGTGGTGGGAAGAAAACAAATTTATTTTAATAATTTTTGACTTCTTCCACTTTTTATTTCTATATTTTAATAGTTTCATCTTATAGATATGCTTTAATGCATACTTTAATATTTTATATATTTATAATATTTCATGCATTGTATATACTTGCATTTATACACATATATCATTCCTATATATGGTTTATAAGAAAGTAAGCATATATTAGAAATGCTTCCTCAAAAATTGTTATTAATAAGTATATCTAATCAGGAAACTCAAGGAAGTTTGAAGGCTGGTACTGCAGAAATGAGATAGACACAGAAGAACGAGTTGGAAGAGAGTCATAATAGTTTGGGGAGCACCCACAGGGCAGAGGAGGATTAGAGATGCCAGAGAAAAGGAGCAACATGAACGCAGAGAACAGCCTGGAAGGAAGATCCACAGCAGGGACACAGGTGGACTACAGCCACGGGGAAGAGGAAGCACGCTGTACACTGCTCAGTCTTCTATTTCCTGCTGGAAGAAGAGGCCTGGAAGGAGCCAGAGAGACATGGCTGACCTCACAGTCCCCCCACCCCCTCCACAGCTGGTCGTTAGCAGCTGACTGGGCCAGGGACGCTGTGTTCACCCAACATCCTTCCTTTTCCTTCAGGCCTCTGGGGCTAGTCCCCATCCAGTGAGGAATGAGCCTCCCTTCACTTTTAAGTTTCCACACTCTCTGAATCTTCTCACTATTGTTTCCTGTTTTTGCCATCTGATCCCTGAAAGTCCCCCTTGTCCCTGCCTCTGGAGGGGACTGTTCTGACACCTCAAGATTCGAGAAGGAGGTTAATGATCTTCCTGTCCACACCCTCTCAAAGGGCACAGTAGCTCCACCCACTCTCCTGAGCAGCCAGTTTATTACCACAGAAGGGCACCTGGGGAAAGCCAAACGTAATGTTTATAATTATAAATTATAAATTTACCCATGTGCAAAGATATGATGTCTCCATTGTTTTCCAACTCTCGAGGCTGGGGGCCGAGGGAAGGAGTGTCTGCTCTAGTTCCTCACGGCACCTTTCTTTCACAGTCTTGGCAAAGGCTCACATTTCCAGTCAGCTTCACTCATTTTATTTCCCAGATGTTTTTACACTCCAAGGCCAAAGCTAACTCGAATTGCTCCTTCTCTGTCAAACGCCGACTCCATCTGTCCCCATCACTTCTCCCGGCCCCCTTACAGGCACCCCAGCTGCATGGATCACAGATGCAGAACAGCACTGTTTCACTGCAATATTTACATGAGCACGCTCGTGTTGGGGTCGTCCTCTGTTAGGAGCCATACAAATGGGATTCACACAGCCAAAACCACATGAGGACCACCCCACCCCTCACCCACTCAGGGCAGTCCTGAGTGTGGGGCTAGTCAGGGGTGACGGGAGGCCTCAGTCATTCTTTCCAGTCTACACTGTGCACTTCAGGTATAACTGTGAGCAGATTTTTGACAGTTTAATGTTCAGGATTGGTAACCCTTACCAGAATTTCTGGGCCAAATTCAACAGCTATTTATAGTTAAGCCAAAGCACTTTGTTCTTACTCAACAGTTGTTTAAATTAACTCTCCCAAAGCAACTGTGGTCCCTATAAGCTGCTTCAAGGCAAAACCCTTTTGACAGTTTTGGACCCCAAACCCTCAGACATTAGTGGCCTGATCACATTAACGGTCTCAGAACTCAGATCATTTCATGTAATTATTTGGAACATACTTACACTAAAATAACTATTTGTTGTTTACCTAAAATTCAAACTTAACTAGGTGTTGTCCTGTATTTTTATTTGTTAAGTCTAACAAGCCTACCATGGCCTGGAAAAAAAAAATGTCCTGAGCTTTGGGGGATCTGGATCAAAAATACCTCTTAATAATAAAATCTACCTTAAAAATCAACTAGACTTTCAATTCTCTTTCTAGTCCACCACAAAAACAGAAGCACATGCTGTTTCCCAACTTTCAGAAAACAAAATAAGTAAATAAAGAATTTTCTCAATTCCAATCTTTTCTTTTCCAATGTTTTCCCTAGCCATTTCAGTGTTTCTTACCTGCCAGCAAACACCAGTGGAGGGCAGAAAAAGTGAACAGTTGCCAATAGGGAAAAGCGCTTGACCATTCTTGGTTTGGAAGGTGGCCTTTTTCATGAACAAGTGTTCTTATTTTGTTCCATTTATACTATATGGTCAAATTTTCTGATGCTAAAATTCTTCCTAGTTAATAGGATAGTTTAAAATTTTTTAACATGTCTTCATTTTTGAGAGACAGAGAGAGACCTAGTATGAGTGAGATGAGCAGAGAGAGAGACACACACACATAATCTGAAGCAGGCTCCAGGCCCCAAGCTGTTAGCGTGCAGCCTGACACAGGGCTTGAACCCACAAACCATGAGATCATGACCTGAGCTGAAGTCGGACGCTTAACTGACTGAGCCACCCAGGCGCCCCTATAGGATAGTTTTTTGTTGTTGTTGTTTTTGTTTTTTGTTTTTTGAATATTTTTATTTATTTCTAGGAGAGAGAGAGAGACAGCGTGAGCAGGGGAGGGTCAGAGAGAGGGAGACACAGACTCTGAAATAGGCTCCAGGCTCTGAGCTGGCAGTCATCACAGAGCCTGATGTGGGGCTCGAACCCACGAACCGCGAGATCATGACCTAAGCGAAAGTCAGACCCTTAACCGACTAAGCCAACCAGGAGCCCCACTATGGGAAAGTTTAAATGTACCTGTATTGCATTGTGTTCTTGCAGGGACAGTTATTGTAACAATTGTGAAAAACATCTAATTAATTTAATCCATTCCTTTTATTTTACGTATGCAGAAAACATGGATCAGAAAACTCTAAGAATGTGCTCAAAGTTAGGTAGATGGGCCTGATGTATCAGTGATCAAACACAGGTGTCTCAGTGCCTAGAGCAGTGCCTGGGTAAGGACAGGACACTCCTTTTAGACTGGCTAAAGCCTGCTGCCCAGTCCCCCCTGGCTGGAGTTAGGCACCTTTAATCTAGTCACTGAACTTCCATGTTCCTCTTTCACCATTTACAAGAGGAGGCTTATCATACCCCTGCAGAGAAAACAAGAAAATCTCTCCAAGTGGCTTAAAAAGTATTTATTAAAAATACGATCACTGGGTATTATATGTAGGTATCGAATCACTATATGTACATCTGAAACCAATATACTGTATATTAATGAACTGGAATTTTAAAAAGCTTTTAAAAATGTATTTTAGGAAAATTAATGTAACAAAATACAAGCTCATGTATTTGCTCTAGGAAGTTGACACTAAACACCAGTTGTTCTCCCCTTTCAAATCCATGCCCTCTTTGTACGTTAAATATTTGTATTATCTACACTTTTCTATCCTTTATAAAATCAGTATCATCTCCTAGCTGTGATTTGAAAGGAACAAATAAAAGGAAAGTGATTTGTAATAACATAGCATGTATTTCAATACATAATGATTCAGATACGACTACACCAGGTAACAAAATGAGGAAAATATTTGCACATATTTGTAATAAACAAGTTTAGAATTATGAGAAATAAGACACCATTCAATACGTTTTTATACATATTTCGTAATTTGAAGCAAGGGCAAAAGATACATACACGGAGAATCAACATGAAGGCTGCCCATAAAAGCTTCATATTTAACATTTTAAAATTAAAAAAATAGAGAATTTGTTAAAAAGAATAAATGCCTCTGTAAATAAATTAAAATCACACGGGCATGAATCTATTGGCTGTAGAACAAAAACCATCATCAATGACATAAGTAGGTGACTTGGAATGAAAATAGGGTGTTTGACCTTATGTCTCAGTTTATAAACATGCCAATAACTGTTAACTTGCTCTGTTTTGTGGATTTTTGTTCCAGCAGCTCTTTAAGAGCTTTGAAATGACAATTTTCCAGGTGACTTCTCTCTCTCTCCCTCTTTCTCTTTCTCTCTGTCTCTCTCAAACAGGGCACAATTGCAATAATATTTGAGTAATCAAAACAATAGTAGAGGGACACCCAGATGGATCGTCAGTTAAGCGTCCAACTTCAGCTCAGGTCATGATCTCACGGTTCATGGGTTTGAGCCCTGTGTCGGGCTCTCTGCTAGCACCTACTTTGAATTCTGTGTCTCCCTCTCTCTGTCCCTCCCCCATTTGCACTCTGCCTCTCTCTCTCAAAAATAATCAAACATTAAAAATTTTTTAAATAAATAAATTAAATAAAAGCAATAGTAGATAAGTGCAGGAATAGGCAAGGAGGAAATCATTTCAAGGTTCATCTGTGTCTGCCTATTTTTTTAATTAAATGAAAGATAGAAACTGACAAAAAAACATAAGGACTAAGCAAGCATACATCCACATATATACACAGTCCCACAAAGTCAGTATCCCCTCAGCAGCTAGAAATGCAGACTGATGCAGGCTTCCTGCACTGGTGATATGACTGAATCAGGCAATGCAGCCATCAGTGATGTATTTTGCAAAATGGTAAGTTATAAATACAACAACGTATAATCTTCTCTTGATTTATTTGGTAGTTGTATTTCTGAGTAGTAACTCAGGGCATGTTAAATCAGTGCAAAAATTATTTTGTGTTTACAAGGACAGAGTAAGTGTCTAGACCTAAATCATCATAAGTAGGTTTTTCATCTGCTTGAATACTGAATCATTCAACCAAGATTTATGAAGAACTCATGCAAATTCTGTATTGCATGGGAAACTGAGAAGTGAAGATTATATAAAAAGCGCAAGATGTGGAATGCCTGGGTGGCTCGGTTGGGTTAAGCATCTAACTTCGGCTCAGGTCAAGATCTCGTGGTCTTTGAGTTCAAGCCCCGCATCAGGCTCTGTGTGGACAGCTCAGGGCCTGGAGCTTGCTTTGGATTCTGTGTCTCCCTCTCTCTGCCCCTCTCCTGCTCACGCTCTATTTCTCTGTCAAAAATAAACAAACATTTTTCAAAAATCTCTTTAAAAAGTGTAGGATGTCATTAGGAAGTACATGCAGGCACTGTAGAAGTACCATAGAAAGAAAGGTTTCCAGGAGAGGAAGTGGGGTAATGCTTGGACGAAGTCCTAGAACTAGAACAAAACAAAACAGACCAGCAAAGCCACAGGAGAGCGCATGAGTGGACGAGCATTTCTGTATGGGTGGATGTGGACTCACGAGTGTAGAGGGAGGGAGTGTAGTATAGGGAAGGGAGACTGGATCTATAAAGACAAGAGAAGGACATGACATGACAAAAGACTAAATATATCCTCAAGTGTTTTAAACTGAAAGTGACATCTGCTTTGCACTGAAGAACACTCTCTTGGCAGTAGTACGGAATGATGACTTGCAATGGAGTAAATCAGATGAGTTAGGAGATCCTTAATTAGGTTAACACAGGTAAGAAACAGTGAAGGCTTAAACCAATAGCTGTGAGGTCTGAGTGTACAGGCCAGACTGGACATGTATTTAGAGGTAGATTCAGTGGGATGAAGGACAAGATGGAGAGGAGAAGGGAGGGACAGAAAGGTGTCCTTTGTGAGGCATTCTAGTGGGTCAGTAGATATGGAGGCAAGATCATTCTTTCAAAATTAACAGATAGTAGGTACTTACTAAACCAAGCCAGTCCTTTACCAATGCCTACCAGTGTTTGGTAATTACTACTAAGTATAAGACGTATAACACCATTATTGGAAAAATAACCCCCAAATCGCACCTATAGATAGTGGGTTCAATTAACATAATTCAGCAAACTTTTACTGAGATCACTGGCATGACAGGCATTACTTAGATGCTGGCAAAACAGAGTAAAGAAGACCCAGAACCTGGTCTTAAGGAACTTTAGGTACCTGAATGTCATCATGGAAGTCATATGTGGGCAGAAACTGGTTTTCACTGCTATAACCCAAGTTCTAGCATAATGCTTGGCACAAAGTGAAAACTCAGGAAATATTCACAGAATATGAAACATCTGATTGAGCATTAAAATACTTTATTAAAGCATCAATTTTTTCCCTTCTAAGAATACCTCCTTTCTACTAGATCCCTGTCATCTGTGTTTAAACATGCTTAAAGCCTTTAAAATGCTACCTTGAACCCATTTAACTTCTAGCCACAGTCTTTTCTCTCTCTGCCTCATTGAAGGCAAACAGTTAAAAAGAGTTTCCATACTCTCTCTTTTTGTTTCCTTACTTCTCGTTCCCTCCTTAATCTGCTCCAATCTGGAATACCACCATTGAAATAGCTTTTGCTGAAATCACAAATAATCTCTATGTTGCTAAATCCAACATCCATTCTTGTTTTATGTAACCTCTGAGCATCAATCAACAAAGTTCACCATTTCATGATACATTCTCTTGTCCTGATGTCAATGAACTTGGGTTTCCTCCTATTTCTCTAAGTACCCCTTCTCAGTCTCCTAAGTGGACTCATCCTCTTCTATTCAGCCTTTAAATGCTGGAGGTCGTCAGAGGTTTGGTCTTGAATGTCTTCTCTCCTCACACAATATTCTCTGCTTCAGTTACTTCATCTCTGCCCATGACCTCAATTATCACCCATATGCTGACAGCCTTTCAATTTTATCATCTGCTTGGAACATTCATTTGAGCTCCAGTCCTTTATTTTTTTATTTTTTAAAAGGTATTTATTTCTGAGAGAGAGCAAGTGATCAGGGAAGGGGTCGAGAAAGAGGGAGACAGAGGATTTGAAGCAGGCTCTGCACAGACAGCAGAGAGCCAGATGCAGGGCTCAAACTCATGAACTGTGAGATGATGATTTGAACCAAAGTTAGATGCTTAACCGACTGAGCCACCCAGGCGTCCTAAGCCCCAGTCCTTTAAATCCAACTCTTCAACGTCTCCTTTTGAGTGACCACAGGTTCCTCAAACTCAGTATGTCCAACACTGAACTCATCAAGATGTACAAAACCTAACAGTCATCCTCAATCCACCCTTCCTTTGCCTAGCCTCCCACTCTGCCAGTAAGTTCCATTGACGCTATACTCAAAAGTTATCCTGAAACATCCAGTACTCATTCTCATTCTCTACTATGACCACATCCATCCAAACTCTAAACTACTAATCTCTAGCGGTCTCCCAGTCTCCTCATCCAACCAGTTCTCCACCCAATAGCAAAAAGGATCTTAACAAGAACAACATCACACCTGTTCCTTATTAAACCTCTTCAGTAACTATTGTTTTAATGTAAAGACCAAAGTCCTTTACATCCTATGGGCCTCTCATCACCTAGGGCCTACCATCTTCCAGCCTCGCTCATGACACTTCTCTCCCCTCAGCTCCTGGGCTCCATCACACTTTGCAGGTTCTCATCTATTTCCTGTGCCTTTCTGCACAGGCCTCAGGCATTGGGAATGCCTCTGCCTGGAGTGTTCTGCCTGTCTCGTGCCACTGTCCAGGTGATTTCTACTCATTCATCAAAGCTCAGCTAAAGGGACACTCAATCAAAGAAGCCTCTTGTGTCGTTCAGGCCTGAAGTCCCCACTATACCTGTTCACAGCATCAATGCTCCTACTCCATAGTCTTGTCCATGATAATTTTTAACAGCTTTATTGAGATACAATTCACAAACCATAAAATTCTCCCACTTAAACAGTTCAATGGTTTTTGGTATATTCAAAGATATATGTGCAACCATCACCACAGTCAACTTTAGAACATTTTAAAAAACATTTTTTAATGTTTTATTTATTTCTGAGAGAGAGAGAGAGAGAGAGAGCAGGGGAGGGTCAGAGAGAGAGGGAGACACAGAATCTGAAACAGGTTCCAGGCTCTGAGCTAGCTGTCAGCACAGAGCCCAACGCGGGGCTCAAACCCATGAACCTTGAGATCATGACCTGAGCTGAAGTCGGATGCTTAACCAACTGAGCCACCCAGGCGCCCCAACTTAAGAACATTTTAATCACCTCCGGGGGAAAAAAAAGAAAAGCCTGTCCCCTTTAACTGTCACAGGCCTATCCTCCAACCTCCCCACCGCAACCCTAAGCTTACACTAAACTACTTTCTGTCTCTTTAGATTTCCCAATTCTGGACTTTTCATATGAATAGAATCGTCTAACATGTAGTCTCCTTTCACTGTGCATGTTTTCAAGGTTCATTAGCAAGCACCAATACTTTACTACTTTTTATGCCCTCAAAATAATTTTAATAATTGGATACTTGTAATCTTCTACTAAAATGTAGGTTCTGTGAAACCAGAAACTGTCTCATTCCTTCCTGTATCACACACAGAGGTGTTCGAGGGGTTCAAAATGATTTGAACTACCAACAGATCAAAAAAGTGAGCTTGGTCTGAAAGCCCCTGCAATATGTCACTCAAATTTTGAAGGCTGAGAACCAATTGGAGCCTCCTTCCATCACGGAATTACAACTCATTCTGCAATCTGTATTTGTACATTTTAACAATCACTTGAAAATAATTAAAAACTACAGATGCATCTTTAATATTTTATACACATCTGCACAACTTTCTTAAAATTTAAAATGTATAGTAACTACCTGAGTATCTTGGTTAAAGGCAGATTCTGGTGCAGGAAATCTTGAGGGGGGAGGGGTGGACTGAGACCTGACATTTCTCACAGGCACCCAGGTGATGCCAATGCTGGCACTCCAGGGACCACATTTCATTTTGAGCAACAGGGTCTTAGAGCATCATACTTTGCTTCTTCAAGCTTGCTGGCATTTAAAAACTATGTTCAAATCAGTTTTGATATATTATTACTCTTAAGATTCACACAGTAGGAGCTAATCAAATACTTGTTGAATTACTACTTAGTAAATGAGTAAACAGCATTCAAATGTAAAAAGATCCATTGACAAGAAATAGCAGTTGGGCCTGCTTCTGAAATAGCAGATAGAAGCAAGAAACTTCAAGAATCAAAGAATTCAAGAAAGAAGTCAATCAGATCCTAAACAACTACAATTCAGGGTATAAGGAGAAGTAAGTCACTGAGGTAAATGTGAATGATAATAAAAATGAATCCAGGGCACCTGGGTAGCTCAGTTGGTTGAGCATCCAACTTCGGCTCAGGTCATGATTCACGGTTCGTGAGTTTGAGCCCTGCATCAATCTCTGTGCTGAAGCTGAGAGCCTGGAGCCTGCTTCAGATTCTGTTTCTCTCTCTCTCTCTGCCCCTTCCCTGCTCACACTTTGTCTCTGTCTCTAATAATAAATAAAACTTTTTAAAAAAATGAATCCAGGAAAGAACTTGTGAACATACCAAGCAAATGTGTATGCCATGTGAAAAGGAAAATAAAAAAGTTCACTTGTCTTTATACAGTGATTATAGGGAGCTTAGAAAACTGGGAAAATACATCTTGGAAAAATGAAAATTTACAGTGGGTAGAAGGAAAAAAAATATGCAAGAACAAGAAAATGAAGATGAAAGTACACTATAGCTCTAAACAATGAAAATGAATTTTCTTTTGAGAAAATGAATCATGCAGACATTAAGCTGAATTACCACATCAACCTAGAATCTCCTGAACTTCACGATAAACAGCACAAAAGCCCACTGTGAAGAAATATATGAACACTGACACCAGAATTTTAAAAACTGCAACTTATCAGAAACCTCAGAGGCTCTCAGAAAATTCGTTAGATGTACCTGTCTAACTAAGCCTTTACCACAAATGAAAGGTCCGACACAAAACTGGAAGGTAATCTTTTGTTTGAGTCTGTCTTGTTTAAGATTCAGGACTGCGTTATCTGCAAATACTGCCTACTTCCCCACCAGGTAATGAATGGCGTAATGAATGGCGGCTGGAGCCCTCCTCTCCCCCTGATAATGACATCAACAATAGGTACAGAGTCCAAAGATAATCATGGAACTCAATAATTCACTTTTGGCAGCTCTATTTCTTTTTTAATTAACATTTTTTCCAAGCAAGTGAGAAGTCAAGTCGCAGAAAGCAAGATTCCTGATAAGCACACCTTGACAGAAGCAGATAAACAGGATCTCTGGGCTGAGGGATCACAGCCAAATAATGTGACAGAAATTATTCACCAGGGCTGTGCAACAGGGCCTGTTGGGGTCTACCCCATTAGCGAAGAGATTTACCATCAAAGTCATCTCAAAGTCACAGCTGAATGGAAGGACAAACTACTTTTTCAAAAGCACCATCAGAGGAAAAAGTTGCTTTGTGGACAGGCTGCGTCATGCAAATGCTGGGAGATAGCAGCCCCCCTTCCCCACCCAACCCCCCTCCATTATCTCTAGTCCCTCAAGTGGCCTTTGGAGGATTTTTATCTGTCCAAAATTCCTAAGCTAAGTAAAAGCTGCATTTCTTCCAGATAGACTAATTTAATCAACTGAGATCACTTTTATGTCCAAATGCTGCTAAAAAACATTGAGTAGGAATATAAGATCCCTGATCTATTTAGAAGCCAAATACCAATTAGCAGGTGCCCTTTATCATGAAAACTGGAGCTCTGAAGCTGACATGGTGGTTAGTTAATTCGGAGAATTTAACATTTTAACACTTAGCGAATTTCCATTCCCCCAGACCTCTCCATTATATAATAGAAAGTGCATTTCTGGTTCATCAGGCTCCACTTAACTAAGCAGAAACACATAGCTGTGAGGTAACCCCCAAAGCCACAGTGCTTAAATGAACCATGACCAATTTTTAAACAGGGCTTTTTAGAAGTAATACTGTCATTGGCTTCTCAGTCCGCACACCACAGACCCTCACCCCAGTCGAGTGTGTCTAATTGCTTCCCTGCTGGGCCCACCCGTACTCTGGGAGCCTTTCTGTCCCTGGGCGAAAAAGGATGGGTTCAAGACCACACTCCATTCAACTACTACAATGTTCTGTAGCTGTTCCCTGGCCTACTCCCTAGGACTGAGCCAGCTTGGGGCCCAAGCTGCATAGATCTCTGGCATTTTCCTTGAGCCTCTGCCCCTGCCTTGTTTTTAGTTCCCTTGGTTGGCTGACCTCTTGGCCTCTCTTCTTCCTCAGGATGAATGTGTAACCTCCCACAACCTGAATTACATGCCAGAATCTTCCAGAGGCCTCAGCCCTCCCTTCCCTGAGTCTAGCTCCACTTGGCTATCCTGATGTCATCCAGGTCTTCATATGACAAACAAGAAAGAGAAAGTTCTTTTTTATTTCATCTCATCTCAGTATCACTGATAACTCTCACTGGACTTATTTCTTAGTAGCAAACAGTGAAAGGTAGTAGTGAATGGCTAACAGATAAAAGCTGCCCTTACATAGTGACAATGATAATCAACAAAGATCCTTTAAAATCACCATTTTTGAGGGACACCTGGGTGGCTCAGTTGGTTGAGCTTCTGACCTCAGCTCAGGTCATGATCTCATGGTTCATGAGTTCAAGTCCCAGGTCAAGCTCTGTGCTAACAGCTTAGAGCCTGCTTTAGTTTTTGTGTCTCCCACTCTTTCTGCACCTCCCCGGCTTGCACTCTGTCTCTCAAAAATAAACAAACATTTAAAAAATTATAAAAAATAAAATTGCCATTTTTGGGACACCTGGGTGACTCAGTTGGTTAAGCATCTGACTCTTGATTTTGGCCCAGGTCATGATTTTATAGTTTCATGGGTTTGAGACCTGCATCTGGCTCTTCATTGACAGCAGGGAGCCTACTTGGGATTCTCCCTCTCTCTCTGCTCCTCCCCAGCTCACACACCCTCTCTTTCAAAATAAATAAATGAACCTTAAAAAAATTTAAATCACTGTTTCCCATTTTGCACAGGGAAATCTTAGTCACATAGGAAAAAAAAGGAAAGGGAATTCCAGACAAGGATACTGAAAAGTAAGTGCAAAGAGGTAGTAGAATGTACTGGAGAGAACAAAGACCTCTGAACTACAAAGACTGAGTTTGAAGCTCAGTTCTACCACTTCCTATCAGAGCAGCCCAGGGAAAAAGCCCAAAATGTCAATTCTCTTTCCTTTCATTTGAAAAATGGAAAGAAGAAAACCAATTCACATAGGATTTTTGTGATAAAAATCTATACAGCCAAAGATAATCAATTGCCCTATATACTGTAAGCAGTCAATACATAAATATTCATTCACAGCTTGGCTGGAAGGAACAGTGTATGAAGGTGGTGAGTGAAGAATTAGGTTGGGGTGTAGTCTGGGGTCACATCATGCAGTACTCTGAACTCAAACTCAGGATGCTACAGCCAAAGAATAGTGTAAAGAGTCATGTGGACAGAGGTGTGTTTCAGAGTAACTTAATTTGGCAGCCAGAAGGAAGGGCAGATTGGAAGAGGGAAGACTGGAGATACGAAATCCAATTAGACATAAAGTCAGTCCTGCAAAAAAGGTGGGGATGAAAATCAGAATAGACAGTCAATTCTAGACATTAAAAAATAAATAACTGCTAAGATTTGGTAAATACGTGGATGTTGGAGGCAAAAGTAACAGAAAAGAGAGAACTGGGTAGAAAGACAGTGCTACTGACAGATTTAGAGAACCCAGAAGGAGGAAGAAGTTTGGAAAAATAAAAGATGAACATAATTACATTCAAGGTTCTAGCAGAACATTTGGTTACAATGGTTCTAAACATTCAGGAAATCTTCAAAAATTAGAGCGCAATCCGGCAAAGGCATACAAAGCAGATTATTTATTTCCTGTGCAGCAGCACAGGGCTATTGTTTAATATCCTAAATCTGGCTGATGCAGACAACTTTCCTATTTGCTGGTGTGGAGCCGGATATGGGATACAAGAGCCTAGTGGGCCACTCTGGGTGAGCAGAGCTGGCAGGTGGGATGGACACACGACAGTAAAGAGGGCAGCTGTCAAGTCATTTTTTGGCTGCTCAACATCTAACCCCACTTCCTCCTGGGGGGAATCCTTCAGTGTGTGGGTTTTGATGGGAAGCCCAGTCCTACTCCTTACTGCAAAAGCCAAGGGAGGCCACACATCCCCCTCCCCTCACCCGTGGCAGATGGAGGATGCACAGGTGTCCGAGACTTGGCCAAATAGAAGTTTCTACCAGAAAACTTAAAGTTTTGAGCAAGTGAAGCAAGGACAAGGAGACATATAAGAACTCCATGTTTGGAGGGGCACCTTGGGGCAGCAGACATATCAGACCACTTCTGCAACATGACCCAGTCTCCCTGGGCTTCTGCCCACACTCCTAGTTTCCTGGACTTTGGGCCAATTTTTAAAACTATCCAATATCCTTCTAAGAATTTTTTTTCTACTTAAGTTAGCCATGGCCAATTACTATGGGCACAGTGCTTCAAAACTTGAAAACTTCTCTTCTGTAATCAATTTCTTATCTACATAATGAAAAGCATTATACGGTAGCCACAACTTTAGCACCGGACTCCCCTGTGGTTGTCCCGAACTCTGCCCCTTACTAGCTGTGTGATCCTCAGTGAATCACTTCATACCCTATGCCTCAATTATTACATCTGCAGAAGAGGGGTCCTAACAGCGATACACCCCACGGTGATGTCCTGGGAATAAACTGGATAATATAAAGTGCCTATGAGAGGGCTTGGCACACAACAAGCATAAATGTCAGCTGTGATCATGATAATATGATGACAATAACAGCAGAGGTGCCCCTCTAAGCCAAGATCACTATCTTTAGCACTTTGGAACCTAACTAAAGAGGTAAAAGGCATATGTATTAAATATTCTGTAAGTAGGAAAGGATGGTATAACATGCATATACAGGACACAAATGTGAGCCTAAACCCTGTTACCATGTCAACTTATGAGATGTTCTTTTTTTTTTTAACTTTTTTAAGTTTATTTATTTTGAGAGAGAGAGAGAGAGAGACGAGTCCGGTAGGGACAGAGAGAGAGGGAAAGAAAATTCCAAGCAGGTTCTGTGCTATGGACACAGAATGCAATGTGGGGCTCAAACTCATGAGCCATGAGATCATGACCTGAGCCGAGACCAAGAGTTGGACACTTAACCAACTGAGCCACCCAGGTGCCCCTGAGATGGTCTTTTTTAAACTAGCCACATTTATGCCACTGAAATACTAGGCCACGCCTTAAGGCCATAAGTTCTCAGGGTTCACCTAAGAATTCATGACAGGCTAAGATTAAAGAGAAAATGAGCAAAGAACCTTTGTTTCAAGCCTTTGTGTTAGAAATCCAAAAGCACTCCCTAGAAAAGTCTATTTCAGTGTCCCCTAGGGGCTCTGGTCAGATACATGGGGATGTAGGAAGAATAAAATTAAGATATGACCTCATTAGATCCTCTCTGAGAGAATGTGAGAACGAGTCCCCCAAAATAAAGAGTTAACCATAACGTGGATAAAGTCTCTTCTGTGAAGTAAAAGATGCTATAGAATTCTTGGACCTGTTCTCACAGCCAAAGCCTGAATTATGCGTCTTTTTAAATCTAAGCATGAGTTGTGTGGTGTAGCATCTACTAATAGCCTTAAAAATGTATACATCTCTACATCACTTAAAACAACTACTTTCAGGGATTCAATTCTGGTAATCTCTAGTATACCTGCTTTTGGGATTCAATTTCATTTTTTCCCTCTAAATTTCCAGTTCCAGCTCCATTTACTGAAGAAGACCATCTTGCCCTGTGGCTCTACAGTGCCACTTGTAAAATAAATCAAGTCTCCACATGCACAAGTCTGTTTCTGTGTTCTCCTCTTTTTCATTGATTGATCTGTCCATCCCTATGCCAGTGATGCACTATCTTAATTACTATGCTTTAATTATCAGCCCCTCCTGATAGCTTAAGTCCCCTGATCTGGTTCTTCTTCAAAAGTGCCTCAGTTATTCTTGGTCCTCTCCCTGTTTTTACACACTTTAGAATCAGCTCATCAAATTCCATCAAAAAAGCCCACTGGGATTTTTATTGGGCTCGCATTGAATCTGCAGGTCAATTTCGGGGAGCATTAACATCCTTACAATTTTGAAAAAGAAGAGCAAACAGACCTCAGCTGGGAGAGATTTAACACTAAATTAAATTCTGTATTTTGGCTATGACAGGGTACCAAGGGTTCTATTTACTGAAATAAGGCTGTGCATAGAACTTAAAGAGAAACTAAGGCTTATTACAAGTAACCAGAAAAGACGGGGGCTGCTCAAGTTGCAACCCAGGTGCTGGGAAGATTTCCTTTGCTGGATGCATTTTAAAGGGAAGATGAGAGACAAAACTAAAGCTGCATTTTGATTATATCACAAGCATGCTTGCTCAGCTGGTATCACTTAAGACCAGTTTGTGTGCTTTTCTCAGAAACTGTCTTGCACAGCTTTTCTTAGGTGTATTTTATTAAAAAGTTAGCTGCTTTATCTTATGTTTTCTCAATGTATAGTATTACTACAGAGAAATGTTTGAGTTTTTGTGTTAAATCTTACATACTTCAGAGAAGTCATCTCATAATTAGTTGATATATTTTCTTGGATTTTTCTATGCAGACAATAACATTGGCCGGCTAAATCTCCTCTAGGGCTTATAATGGCATTTCAGGGCTCCTGTCCCATGGGGACACTGGGATGTCATATTCCTAGCCTCAAAGCCCACAGCGAGTCCGGTTTAGTTTTTGGTCACCTGGCGCAGAGTCTCCAGGCTGCGTGGACCTTCAATCCTCTCTTCCTGAAGAAGCTGAACTCTTGGCCACACTTTCTGCCCCCAGACCATTCTGGGACCAATGCTAAACAAGCTTAGGGCTTTGGTTCCAGTCACCATTTTTCACTTCTGTTTCACTTCTGTTCCACAGAGAGGAAGGGTCTCTTTTTGAGTTTAGATATATATTTTAGTTTCCTATTTTGATATTTTTTCTGCCATCATTTGCGTTTGTAAAGAAAGAAATTCATCAAGATTTGAATTACCCATGACACTTTCCCAGAAGATAATACAATCATCTTTATAATGTCTTGACTATAGGAAATGTTTTGAATAAAGCACAGTGTATAAAAACTAAAACTTAAATGTGAAATTCCAAGAGCTCATAAGGCAAATCTTTAAAAGCAAGATATTTTTAGCTACATTATCTAAAGAGCAACCTTAACAGTGAGTGTAATCTTTTCACGTATTCTCCTAGATGTTACAGGGTGGATTATATTTCACCTTCGTATTCTCAGAGTCAAGCATATAATAATGCTAAAGACTCTTCAGTGGCGGACTGTTTGACCTATGGCAGATCACATAACCTCCAGAGCCTCATTTTCCTCATCAAGTTGTATTATATTAACTGTTTCAAATGAACAATAATAGTATATAAGCTGGGAGAGAATGATGGGAGTGAAGTTCTTACATTACTCAGTAGGAGGGTAAAGGTACTGATTTTAAACTTTAAGTTTAATATGCATTAAAATAGGCAAAAGGACAACTAAATGGATAGGGAGAATAAAGTTTTCAATAATAGAGGGAATGATGAAATGAGAAAAGAAGACCCAATTGCTCCATCCATTCAACAGCTGTGCCCCCATCCTATCTCTACCTTTGTCCATCTTGCTCTGTGCCCTTAAGGTAGAATAGGTGATTGAGAACCAGGGTTGGGGAGAAAGAGTGAAAGTGTCTATTCCCCAACACCATCCTCACTGGGGCTAACAGCTTCTGAAAGGAGATCTCTATAGATTCATTCTCCTTTATCTCTTTCTCTCTCTCCCTCCCTCCTTCCCATCCTCCTTCCCTCCCTCCCTCTCCTTTCATCCTGATTCCTATAACTTCTCCCTCCCTGTAGTGATTTGAATTATGACCCCCAAAAAGGTATGTTCAAGTACTAACCTCTGGTACCCATGAATAAGACCTTATTTGGAAGTAAGGTCTTTGCAGATGTAACAAAGTCAAGATGAGGTCAGACTGAATTAGGCGGGCCTAATTAACAAAAAAAAAAAAAAAAAGAGGAGTTTTGGGTGTAGAAACACAGAGGAGACACAGAGAACAAGGCATGTGCAGGTGCATCTGGAGAGATCCAGCTACAAGCTAAGGAATCCCAATGAGTACCGAGAGCCACTAGGAGCTAGGAAGAAGCAAGGTAGGATTCTACTCTAAATCGGAAAGAGCATGGCTTTCCAATACCTTGACTTTGAACTTGTCTCCAAAACTGGGAGAGAATTAGTATCTGTTGCTTTAATTTGTTAAATTAGTATTTGTTGCAGTAATTTGTTAGAGAAACCCTAGGAAACTACTACCCTCCCCTTGCTCCTTTAGCCTCCAACAAGGACTTTGCTGTTCTTACTAGCTCCAGGCTACCACACTATTTCTGTGAGTTTCCTACACCCTGTAAACCCATTTTACCTGTGTAAATAGCAGCTTTAACAACCCTCTTCAAATTACCCAGTTTCAGAGTTCACCAGTTTCCTGCCAGGACCTTGACTAATATAGAAAGAAAGAAAAGAAGGGGAAAAAGAAATAGAAAAGAAAGGTTGATAAAGAGAATGTACATAACAAGATTGTAGAATAAGATAGTAAATCCAAATATCCGTCATCAGATAAATATCATAAGCTAAAGTTGAAGTGAAAGAAATCAAGTCACAGGATACAGGCAAAATATGTATTTATATAAAGTTCAAAAAACTGGCATGAATAATAAATATATATTTCTAAACAATATATTGTAAGTGTTAATATTTATGGGAATGATTAATACAAAACTCAGGATTGCAGTTACAGAGATGAAGTCAACAGCAAATTTCCAAGTTGTTTGTTTCTTAAGCCAGCTAAGGGGTACATAGGAGTCTTCTCTTTATTAGAATTCATGTAACTGTACATATATATTTTATATACTGTGGTAAGGATGATGATGCATGTCACAATAAGAATTATAATATTAAAAAGTTAACATTATGGATGATAAGTCCTGTTGCTAGTATGTACCCCTGATATGATGAAAATGATATTTTATCTCTATGGTCTTCCTCCCAGGAAATGCAAAACCCCAGTCTCATCGTGAGAATAACACATGACAAGCCAAATTGAAGGAATATTCTACAAAATACCTGACCAATACTCATTAAAACTATCAAAGTCCACAAAAGCAAAAAAGCCTGAAAAAATGTCATAGACCAGAGAAATCTAAGGAAACATGACAACTAAAGGTAATGAATTGTCAAAGGCCAATAACAAGAGAATCTTGTAAGTGACAAGAGAGTAGCAACTTGTCACATTCAAGGGATCTTCAATTAGATTAACCGCTGATTTCTCTTTAGAAACGTAGGAGGCCAGAAGACATTGGGATGACACACTTAAAATGCTGAAAGAAAAAAAACTCAACCAAGAAATCTATATCTGGCAAGACTATCCTTCAAACTACTACTGGCTAAATCCAGCCAATCTAAATTCCATTACTATGTAGAGGCTACATACAAAAAGCCTATGATATTAGTTTTAGAAAGTATAAAGCAATTATTAATAACTAAAATTCTTATTGAATAAATGAACTATTTTGTCATAATCACAAATACATGTTCCTTGAAGAGTGTTTCTCCTAAAAATGACAAAATATCATTTTTACCTGCTTAGGGGTAATTGTTTTCATTATAGAATATTTAGTAATAATAGAAAAATATATATATTAAAAAATAACACCAGCATGTTCACTGTTGATTTTCTCTTTTAGGCTCTTGTTACTATATACCTTTATAAACACAAATGAGGATCATGCCACTGCATTTATAATTTGTCATTTTTCATTTGATATCTGATGATCATTTCCTTGTGGCTTTCAATATTTTATAAGATATATTTTACTACATAATACATGTTCACTGTAGAAAAGACAGGAAATGCAGTTAAGGAGAGGACAAAATAAATCATCAAAAATTTCATCAATACTCATAGAGTATTAACATTTTAATAAATCTTTTATTTTTTATGTTTATATATAAGCAAAAAAGTCTCCTATTATCCTTACAGTTTTATAAGTTAGCTTTTACACTTAGCCTGTGAGTTAACATCTTTCCATATCAATAAATATTTATCTAATTAATAATGAATCATGATACATTTTATTAATTTACTATTATTAAACATTTAGGTAACTTCCAATTTTATACATAACATTATGATAGATGTCATTGGACCCAAACTTTGTGAACCTGTCTTCTTCCTCCAGCTAAATTTCAAGAACTGGAAACAACGCTGGGCTAAGGGCTAACCATCTTTATAGTGATTGATAGAGACATTATGTCAGAAGGCTCTCCAAAGTCTGAACTAATCTTCCCTCTATCACCATGTTATTTTCCCTCCACTTATGCCCAGTTGATGGGAAGAATTTGAGCCTCACTGCTAAGTTTAATTTTTTTATTAATAGTGAAGCTGAATTTCTTTTTAATTTATTGGTCCTTTGTTCATCTTTATGTACCATGTACACCTCTCATTTTTTCTTACAAATAAGAAGTAGCTCTTTATAGGCAGGCAGTATATAATCTATGCTGCAGTATATGTTATATTTTTCCCAACTTTTTTGCTTGATTTCTAATTCAGGATGCAGTGTTTCTATTTAAATTTTAGCTTTTCATGTAGCCAAATCTGTTGTTCTCTTTCATTAATTTTTATTAACATAAAAATTCATGTTAATAAGGCCTATTGCACTCTCAACATCAGAAAATCTGTCATCTATATTTTATGTACACTGTTGTATGGTCTCATTTGAAATCTTTAGTCCAAAAGTCATAAACACACACTCACTACCAAAATTCACACAGGAAGAGATAGAATATCTGCACAGACCCATAACTAGTGAAGAAATTGAATCAGTTATCAAAAATCTCCCAACAAATAAGAGCCCTGGGCCAGATGGGCCAGAATTCCCTGGGGAATTCTACCAGACATTTAAAGCAAAGTTAATACCCATTCGTCTCAAGCTATTCCAAAAAATAGAAATTGAAGGAAAACTTCCGGACTCATTCTGCAAGGGCAGCATCACTTTGATTCCCAAGCCAGACAGAGACCCAGCAAAAAAAGAGAACTATAGGCCAATATCCTTGAAGAATACAGACGCAAAAATCCTCAACAAGATACTTGCAAATCGAATGCAACAGCACATAAAAAGTTATCTACCATGATCAAGTGGGATTCATTCCTGGGTTAGAGGGCTGGTTCAATATTCACAAATCAATCAATGTGACACATCACATCAACAAAAGAAAAGATAAAAACCATATGATCCTGTCGATAGACTGCAGAAAAATTCAAATAGTATTTGAAAAAATACAGCATCCCTTCTTAATAAAGACCCTTGAGAAAGTCGGGATAGAAGGAACTTACTTAAACATCATAAAAGCCATCTATGAGAAGCCCTCAGCTAACATCATCCTCAAAGGGGAAAAACTGAGAACTTTCCCCCTGAGATCAGGAACACGACAGGGATGTGTCTCACGACGTGAGAGTCTACATAGAAAATCCCACAGACTCCACGGAAGCCTACTAGAGCTAATTCATGAATTCAGCAAAGTTGCAGGGTACAAAATCAACGTACAGAAATCGGTTGCATTTTTATACACCAACAATGAAGCAACAGAAAGAGAAATCAAGAAACTGATCCCATTCGCAATTGCACAAAAAACCATAAAATACCTAGGAATAAACCTAACCAAGGATACAAGAGATCTGTATGATGAAAACTATAGAAAACTTATGAAGGAAATTGAAGACACAAAGAAATGGAAAAACATTCCATGCTCATGGATAGGAAGAATAAATATAGTTAAAATGTCATTACTACCCAAAGCAATCTACACATTCAATGCAATCCCAATCAAAATTGCACCACATTCTTCTCAAAACTAGAACAAACTATCCTAAAATTTGTATGGAACCACAAAAGACCCCGAATAGCCAAAGTAATATTGAAGAAGAAAACCAAAACAGGAGGCATCACCATCCCAGATTTTAGCCTCTACTACAAAGCTGTAATCATCAAGACAGTATGCTATTGGCACTAAAACAGACACATAGACCAATGGAATAGAGAACAGAATTCAGATTTGGACCCAAAAGTGTACAGCCAACTAATCTTTGACAAAGCAGGGAAGAGTATCCAACAGAAAAAAGACAGCCTCTTTAACAGATGATGCTGGGACAACATGCAGAAGAATGAAACTACACCACTTTCTCACACCGTACACAAAAATAAACTCAAAATGGATAAAGGACCTAAATGTGAGACAGGAAACCATCAAAACCCTACAGGAGAAAACAGAAACAACCTCCCTGACATCAGCCCCAGCAATTTCTTACTTGACACATCCCAAAGGCAAGGAAATCAGGAGCAAAAGTGAACTTTTGGGACCTCATCAAGATAAAAAGCTTCTGCACAACAAAGGAAACAATCAATAAAACTAACAGGCAACTGATGGAACAGGAAACAATAGTTGCAAATGACATATCAGATAAAGGGCTAGTATCCAGTATCTATAAGGAACTCACCAAACTCCACACCAGAAAGACAAATAATCCAGTGAAGAAATGGGCAGAAGACATGAACAGACACTTTTCCAAAGAGGATACCCAGATGGTCAACAGATACATGAAACGATGCTCAGTATCCCTCATCTTCAGGGAAATACAAATCAAAACCACACTGAGATACCACCTCACGCCTGTCAGAGTGGCTAAAATGAACAAATCAAAAGACTCTAGATGCTGGTGAGGATGGGGAGAAACAGGCACCCTCCTATACTGTTGGTGGAAATGCAAACTGGTACAGTCCTTCTGGAAACAGTGCGGAGGTTCCTCAAAAAATTAATAATAGAACTCCTTTATGATGCAGCAATAGCACTCCTAGGAATTTACCCAAGGGATACAGGAGTGCTGACGCATAGGGGCACATGTAGCCCAATGTCCACAGCAGCATTCTCAACAATAGCCAAAACATGGAAAGTGTCTGACGAATGGATCAATAAAATGTGGTTTATCTATACAATGGGATACTACATGGCAATGAGAAAGAATGAAATCTGTCCATTTGTATCAACATGAATGGAACTTGAGGGTGTTCTGCTAAGCAAAATAAGTCAGGCAGAGAAGGACAGATACCATATGCTTGTACATATAGGTGAATTAGGAGGAAGTTAACAGAGGACCATGGGGGAGGAGAAGGGGAAAAACAGTTGGGGAGAGGGAGGGAGGCAAACTTGAGAGACTCTTGAATGCTGAGAACAAACTGAGGACTGATGGGGGTGGGGGAGAGGGGAAGGGGGTTGATGAGCATGGAGGAAGGCACTTGTGGGGATGAGCACTGGGTGTTATATGGAAACCAACTTGACAATAAACTATTTAAGAAAAAATAAAACAAACTCTTTAGTCTATTAGGAATTTATTTTGGAATCTGTGAGGTAACATATACACATATTTAAACACACACTTTAAGCATGCATTCAGTTCTTATGCATAAAGTGGAAACCAATATGTCCAAATCTTTATCTAGGTTAAATTTGTAAAAGCCAGAAAGGCTCCTTTTGTCCTTTTATGGTCCATATGTTAGCCAGTAGCCACATGTAGCAATTGAGTACTTGAGATATATCTGTATTACAGCAGAAATCAAGCTGTGCTTTGAGTATAAAATATATGAGACGTCAAATATTTAATCCAAAAACAAAGCATGTAAAAATATCTCCGTAATTTCTTATGTTGATTATAATGATGAAGTCACAATATTTTGGATATATTGATTTAAATAAATCGTTAAAATAATTTCACCTGTTCCTTTCCCCTCTTTTGATGTGACTACTAGAAAATCTAAAATTACATTTGGGGCTCATCCTACATTTCTATTGGACAGGGCTGATCTAGATTCTAAGGCCAAATTAACCCTCCCTGGCTCCTTTTCAGTTTAGGTCCTTGCTACTCAAAGTGTGGTCCTTAGACCAGCCTCATAGTTTGCTAGGAGCTTTTCACATGTCGAATTTTAAACTCCACTCCTGAACTACTAAATCAGAATGTACATTTTAAGAGATCCCCCTAGAAGACTACTATACACACAATAAAGTAAAAGCCACTGCTTTAGATTAACATCCAAAATGTGGCCATGTAGATCTTACTACTGATCATCTTCATGATGAAAAAAGTCTAGGTAAAACAAATTCAGTGACATGGAAGGTGGGCAGCAGTCTATTGAAAACCTGAAACAAAACCAGCCTAATGCAGGCTTTCCTTGGGTAGAGATGGAGGCAAAGGTCCACCCAGAGAATCTTTGGGAACTCCACAGAGCAATGGTCCAAGATCAATCACTTCAAAAAAGCAAAGATATTTACCTATTAGTCTATTATGGACTAAATTGCTATCTCCCTCTCAACATTCTTATGTTGAAACCTAGTCCACAGTGTGATGGTATCTGGAAGTGAGACCTTAGGGAGGTTATTTGACCATGAGGATGGAGCCCTTATGAGTGGGATTAATGTAAAAAAAAAATTCCGGAAGTGCTCTCTCTGCTCTTTCCACCATGCAAGACTACAAAGAAAAGCTGACAGTCTGTAACCCAAAAGATCCTCACCAGAACTTGACCATGCTGTCACCATGATCTCAGGCTTGTAACCTCCAGAACGGTGAGAAGTAAATTTCTGTTGTTTATAAGCCACCCAGTCTGTGGTATTGTGTTATAGCAGCCTGAACTAAGACACAGCCTTATGTTTATAATCAGGCAAGGCAAATATCATCAGTTTTTCTCCTACCATTTATAAGTTTCATCTGAGGGATAAATTTTCAAAATCTACATAACCAATTTATGCTACAGCCTCTAACATAATTACTTTCTCTGAGATTAAATTTTGTTTTTTATTTTTTTTATTTTTTTTTTAATGTTTTTTTTTTTTAATTTATTTCTAGGAGAGAGAGAGAGACAGCGTGAGCAGGGGAGGGTCAGAGAGAGAGGGAGTCACAGACTGAAACAGGCTCCAGGCTCTGAGCTGGCAGTCAGCACAGAGCCCGACGCGGGGCTCGAACCCACGAACCGCGAGATCATGACCCAAGCGAAAGTCGGACGCTTAACCGACTAAGCCACCCAGGCGCCCCATCTGAGATTAAATTTTGATATTGAGTAGCATATTCTTTGAACTTGGCTTATTTTTTTTTCCTTGATGATTTATATAGCAAGTACCTCTCAACAATTCACTAAAACTTTTTTTTACTCATCATATATGAGAAAACCTCTAAGTTTCCTACTTAGAAACATTGTTTCAAAATTCATTTTTCTTAGAAGTCAAATAATATTTCGAATTGACCCTCCTCAATCCCTGTGTAAATGCCCCCTACCCCAGGCAGATGCCTACATCACTCTCCCCAAGGGAATGACAGTAGCAAGACTTTTGACCCTAAAAATCACTTTGGCAGGAGGGGTGCCTGGGTGGCTCAATCTACTGAGCATCCAAGTCTTGGTTTCAGCTCAGGTCATGATTTCATGTTTCATGGGTTTGAGCCCCACATCAGGCTCTGTACTGACAGTGCCGAGCCTGCTTGGGATTCTCTCTCTCTCTCTCTCTCTCTCTGTATGCCCTTCCCCCACTCATGCTGTCTCTGTCTCAAAAATAAACAAACTTAAAAAAAAATCACTTTGCCAGGCAAACCCCATCAAATGGCCACCCTCTGCCTTCCATAGCTGACCAACAGAGTACCAACCACTGAGTTGGTATAAGGTGGTGTGAAAAGTAACAAAGGAGTCAGGGATGATTTGGGCCTGTTTTGAGCGATAATGAAGAACTAGGAAGGCTGACTCGAGTCTCCAGTAGACACATGCCGTTCAATGTTCAAGAGGTTGTAGTGGATACCCAAATAATTTCTGGCTTTCCATTCTGCTAAATGGGTCTTCGTGTTTAATCATGGGCCAAGTGCTCACTATTTCCTTTTTTTTTTTTTTTAATATTTTTTATTTATTTCTAGGAGAGAGAGAGAGAGAGAGAGAGAGAGAGTGTGTGAGCAGGGGAGGGTCAGAAAGAGAGGGAGATACAGACTCCAAAACAGGCTCCAGGCTCTGAGCCGGCAGTCAGCACAGAGCCTGACGCGGGGCTCAAACCCACGAACCGCGAGATCATGACCCAAGCGAAAGTCGGACGCTTAACCGACTAAGCCACCCAGACGCCCCTCCATTCTTTTCATTTTAGAATACCCTTCAATATCTGGCTGCACAGGCACACTGTCATTATTGTTTTTCAAGATTTTCTTAGCTATTCTTGCCTATGTATTTTTTTTTTATCTTGCAGAAGGACTTTAAGATCATTTTATCAAGTTTAATTTCCCATGGGCTTTGACTAGATTTGCACTAAAATCTATAAACTTATACTGACTCATCGAGTTCAAGAACATGGAGCATTTTTCCATTTTTGGGGGCTTTCTTTTATATATCTCAATAAAATTTAATAGTTCTGTTTCCACAAGTCCTGCACATTTCCTGGCAGGTTTATTCCCAAGTAGTTTATACTTTTGTTTTCATTGAAAATCCAATCATTTTCTGGAATTCTTTTCCTTTTACTTAATCAGGCAGTAATACATGAATAAAAAGCCCAAACATTACAGAAGAATAAAAACAAAATCTCTCGTCACTCATCCTGCAACCCCCACCCCTTCCACCAGCAGGAACATCTACGAAAAGTTGGGCTCGTATCCATAAGGACAATTTTCCACGCTCTGTGGATTTTGTTGAGCTTTTTGGCTTTGCTATGTTTTACATAAACAAGATCATACTGCATACTTTCCCTACGACTTTTCATAGAGCAGTATGTCTTAGAAGACTTTCCATATCCACAGACATAGCAATACTACAGCTGCATATCACACCACTATAAGAATTTGATCATATATTCAATAAACTTCTCCACTAATGGACATTTAAGTCACTTCTAATTTTTCACAATGAAAGCACTACTTTGCCAAACATTCTTGTACATATATCTATGGGCATATTTTTGTAGGAGAGATTTCTGAAGATGGGATTCTGGGTCAGTAGTCATAAGCATTTATAAAAACTGAAAGCTACCACCAAATTGGTAGCTTTACCACTTTGTACCAACATCATAAAATGGTCCATTTTCCCATGTCCTTTACATTTTACATTTTCACTCCTAGTTTTTGGCACTTTGCCAAAAATGTTAAGCAATTTTTTAAAATACATAATTCCCTGAGGGCCTGAGAGGCATTTTTATATTTGCATTGGGTATATCAGTATCTTCTTCTATAACCCGTCTTGCCATAGCCCCTCTTTGATAAGCCATGAATTTTCTTAATTCTATGAATTTGCTGTAGGACCCATAATTTTATTATGACTACACATCTTTTATGTCTTATATATGCATCCCATGGTGCCATTTTCCTTTCAACTTTGTGGTGCCTCTTGTCCAACAATATTTGGAATATTTATATAGTTAAATGTGAGATTTACATATTAACACATTAAATAACAAGATCTAGAGGTAAGTCTAGCAACTACTGCAATTTCAATGTACTGGTGGCCATAAATGATATGGCAAGATACTTACAACAACTATAATGTGCTGTGGAAATGTTTATGATTTCATTTGGTGACAAAGTCCAGATACTGCTAATTCTGTAGTTTGCCACATCATAATTGAAGGAAACAGTAAATTTCAGACAGATTTGAAATTGAAATTAAAGACGTAATTGTTTTCCCATCCAAGTTTGCAAACTCCTTGGTCCAAAGACATCTCTCTATTGAATCCTTTCCAATCACCTTCTAGCAAAGTTAAATATTTCTTCCTTTGTGATCCCACAGCTGTCTACACTTCCACTTACAGAGCGTTCTATGCCAAGTGCTTTACTTTTCTTATCTCACTTCCCTCAAAAGGCAGTCTGCTCCTTGAAGAAAGGACAGGGTGAAGCGAAGCTCTGACTCTTAACCCTGGCATGTAAGGAGCCAGCATGACTTATAAACAGGTTGAAGTACTGAAAACTCAGTGTAAGACTGATGGCTAGCAAACAAACAAATTGTACATAAAGAACATTCAGTTGGAATTTATCTTCAAAATTTCTCTATATTGTCATGGTGGTGGTCCTCATTTTATTTTGGTGCTGAGTCTCTATCTCCAAAGATTAAATCTGTGTTTCTCAACATCTTTAAAAATTACTGTTCCTTTAAGGAGCCTTTATAGGCATTTTTCCTCCTTCCCCACAAAATTTAGAGATATTATATAAATATTAACAAATATTTACATAGGTACAGTGACCCTTTGGAGAGCCAAGAAAACACTGGTGTAAGGTTGTTGTATTTTTGTTTTTGTTTTTATCCCCAGTCCTCCCAACAAAACCAATCTTTGCCTTCTTGAGCAAAACCAATTATTGCCCTCATTAAAGATTCATAGACTGATGAAATTCTATGGATTACTGAACACATTTGTATTCTGAGACATATAAGTCATAAATCATTCTATTAGTTGCCCAGAAACAATTAGGTCTTACCCTCTTTATCCCTATGGTTAAGAAGTTGTAAAACTAAATGCAGTATAAAGAAGATTTGAAGAGGGGCGCCTGGGTGGCTTAGTCGGTTAAGCGTCCGACTTTCGCTTGGGTCATGATCTCGCGGTTCGTGGGTTCGAGCCCCGCGTCGGGCTCTGTGCTGACTGCCAGCTCAGAGCCTGGAGCCTGTTTCAGAGTTTGTATCTCCCTCTCTCTCTGACCCTCCCCTGCTCACGCTGTCTCTCTCTCTCTCTCTCTCCTAGAAATAAATAAAAATAAAAAAAAACAAAAAACATTAAAAAAAAATAAAGAAGATTTGAAGAGAGGCATTTACAAAAATCACAATTGAACCCCATTCTTACCACATAATTCAGACTTTCTCTGTTGCACCAAATAATGTCTTTCACATGTTCATTACACCACATGTCATTAGGGGAAAAGCATGGGATGTCTGGAGTTATAATGTGCAAAAGGCACACGCATATATATCACCAGTAAGTGGAGAGTTACTATGAAGTCTCTTTGAACTTTGCCAGTATTTTAGAAAAATCACCCAAACTTTTGCTGGCAAGGGCAAAAATAAAGAGGCACTGCAGCCCTCACAGTCCTTTGATATGAGGGTGCTTCTAAAAGAAAGGATGCTAACTCTGTTGGACTCATGTACTAAAATAGAATGGAAAACCTCATTGACTTAAAAGCTAACCGGAAATTGATTTGATCATATTTTAAACTTTGGCCAAAATTTCTTCAACATGATAATACGGTATGTTCAAAGGTTTCCACATCGACTGTGGTGATACTCTGGGAGCCAGAAAGATAAGACACTGGATCATCACTCTTGGAAGGAAAGATAGTGTAATCATTCATGAATCAACTAACTAAAAGTGTATGTTATCCAACGTACTTAATATGTGAAGTCCATTTTTAAAACACACAAAGTACAATATATATATCATAATTATATATCTGTTAAGTCAGATCATATTACTTTGCTGGTCCTGAAAGCCTCTACTCATTTCCATTCATACACAGAATAAAACACAAAGCTTTACACTGGCTGGGCTTTGACCACCTCTCCAAACTCATCTCTCCTATGTTTCCCATTCACTCCTCATTCGGCTCCAGTACCAGTGGTCTGTGGTTCCACAGGCAGCAAGCAGGGTCCCATTTCAGGGCATTTGCACCTGATGTCTCTTCTGCCTGGATGGCGGTCCCACAGAGATGGGCATGGCAGCCGGCTTCCCCTTTCACCCCTCCTCAGCAAGAAAGGAGTTTTCCCTCCTCATGGGAAAGAGCAACACTTGCCGCCCTGGCTTCTCACCCTGTGTAAACTGTATCCACAGTTCTTGTCACTACATGCCATTCATTATTTGTTACCTTATTATCTTTCTGTGTCACCAGAATGGCTCCCCAAAGGAGGGGACTTGGCTCACTGATGTTTCCAGGGCCTAGGATAGAGGCCGGAACCTAATAATGCTTCGATAAATAACTCGTTGCTCAGTGAGTAAGTGTGTGAAACAACCTTGTCTCTGTGCTGAGAAAACCTGCGTCATGTGAAAAGGAACTTCATTTCTCCAGGGTATTTGGAATAGGAGGCAGCTTCCTATTTTCTTTTGCAAGTAACTAAAGGAAAACAGGTTTATATATGTAACATATAACATATATATATGTTTTAGAATAACCTCAAAGAGCTGGTTGTTGTATAAGTGCACCTCCCCCTACAATGAGAGCATAGGTCACCTGCCCTTCACCCTGTTTGAACCTTTCCGTGTCCCCTGAGTAGAATAAAACTGATGACAGAATCCTAAATGTATGAATGTTTTGTTTTTGTTTTGTTTTGTTTTGTTTTGTTTTTAATTTTTTTTAATGTTTTATTTATTTTTAGGAGAGAGAGAGACAGCGTGAGCAGGAGAGGGTCAGAGAGAGAGGGAGTCACAGGCTGAAACAGGCTCGAGGCTCTGAGCTGGCAGTCAGCACAGAGCCCGACGCGGGGCTTGAACCCACGAACCGCGAGATCATGACCTAAGCGAAAGTTGGACGCTTCACCGACTAAGCCACCCAGGCGCCCCTGTATGAATGTTTTTTATTTATCCAAACAATGACTCCCAAATCTCTCTGAGTACAATCGGAAAAGAGATTCAACGCTGAATCTATAGAGGATAAGAATATCCCTTAAAGGATTGCTTGTAATTTCATCTCCATTTTCTTGTCAGAAAGAACATTTTATCTTCTCTTCCAATAACCAGTCTAACCCTCCTATGTTAGATATGTCGTATCAGCTCTCAATAAATCAATAAGATCTCTCAGGAAATAGAGAAGATTTAAAAGTCTAATCCACACAGCTTACATTTAAAAAGTTAAAGAGGTTATCTTTAAAAGTTTCATCACCGAGGGGCGCCTGGGTGGCTTAGTTGGTTAAGCGTCCGGCTTTCGCTTAGGTCATGATCTCGCGGTTTGTGGGTTCGAGCCCCGCGTCGGGCTCTGTGCTGACTGCCAGCTCAGAGCCTGGAGCCTGTTTCAGAGTCTGTGTCTCCCTCTCTCTCTGACCCTCCTGTTCTCGCTGTCTTTCTCTATCCTAGAAATAAAAAAAAAAAAAAAGAAAAAAAAAGAAAAGTTTCATCACCGCTCTGAAATTGACATATTTTATCATAGTCAATTCATCTCTGGGAGGCAAATGTATAGCAACGTATGTGGATTCCTACCAAAAGAGGAATATACTCTGAAGTTATCACAGACCTTCTGTCACGAGAATGTCTTGGTTTCCACAGAATGAAGAAGATAAGTCCCGGAATCTGTTTCTGGAATCTTCACTGCCATATAGGTTATAGTCTTGAAGGAATTAACTCTATATACTTTTTTTTTTAATGTTTTTATTTATTTCTAGGAGACAGAGAGAGAGAGAGAGAGAGACAGCGTGAGCAGGGGAGGGTCAGAGAGAGAGGGAGTCACAGACTGAAACAGGCTCCAGGCTCTGAGCTGGCAGTCAGCACAGAGCCCGATGCAGGGCTCGAACCCACAAACCGCGAGATCATGACCTAAGCGAAAGTCAGATACTTAACTGACTAAGCCACCCAGGCGCCCCTTGAAGGAATTAACTCTAAAGTAAAAATGAGGCTAGCTCTCACTTATACAATGCCCTATCTTATTCTCAGAACAGCTTTGGGAGGTATGCCCTGTTATCATCTCCATTTTACAGATGAGAAAACTGAGTCAGAGAGGTGAAGTAACCTGCCTGAGACCACACAGAGAAAAAGGCACAGAACTGGAGCCTGAGCCCAGGCAGCCTAGCTCAACTCCACATACGCACCCTGCCACACCACACTTCAATAACGGGACCTGCAATGCTGCCTCTCAAAGACATTTTGAAATGACCATACTTCAAAGGTAAAGGAAATTACTGGCTAGTGAAAAGAAAGCAAATTGGTTCCATTTCCTCTCTGACCACTTCACTTATAATTTGTTAGCAACTATTCCAAATTAGAAGGTTAACTTTTTCTCTCATCTCATTTTTAACAAAAATTTTTAATGTGTATTTATTTTTGAGAGAGAGAGTGAGCTTGAGCAGGGGAAGGGCAGAGAGAGAAAGAAACAGAGACAGAATCTGAAGCAAGTTCCAGGCTCCAAGCTGTCAGCCCAGAGGCCCACGTGGGGTCTCTGAATGGCGAGATCATGACCTGAGCTAAAGTGAGATGCTTAACTGAGCCACCTAGCACTCCTCTCATCACAAATGTTTGATCATGGTGGTGAATATGCAGACTTACACATGTGACAAAATCATATTGAACTAAATACACACACACACACACACACACACACACACACACTCAAGGAATAGTAGTAAAACTAGGGAAATCTAAATAAATGGGTTATATTTAATGTCACCATCTTGATTGTGTGATTACATCACAGTTTTGCAAACTGTTACCATTCGGGGAATCTGAGTTTTAGTGCCCAGGATCTCTGTGTAGTATTATTCCTCACAACTGCATGTACATCTACAATTATCTCTATAAAAATTTCAGATACATATTATTAAAACTACATCTATGGGGGGGTGCTGTTTTGAAAACCATATTTGAACAGACCTGGATTTTCTATGCTGAATTTCAAACTATGTTTTGCTCTTAACAAGATGGAGTTTCAGAAAACTGCCACTAACATATGTCCCTGGCATCACTCTTGCCCCCTTCCTTCAAGTGACATTCTTGTGACCCCTTGCTCAAAACATTTCAGTGGCTTCCTAGAATACGGTCAAACATCCTTACCATGGCTCCCAACTCTTTCTACTCCAGCCACACAGCCTTTCCTTCTGTCCCTGTTCCCTCTAGCTTAACTAGTCTTTCCAATCCTTCTGCCTAATGTACTTCCACTCACACTCCAGATTTCAGCTCCATACATGCTACCTTCTCGGGAAAGACTTGCCTATCCTTGCCATCCCCTCCAATATAGGCTCATGCACTGCCATAGAACATTCTTTGTGGCACTCATTGAAACTTACATTCAACTTCTACCAGTGCAATTGGCTGGCTGATACGTGCCTCCTCACTGGACCATAACCTCCACGAGGAAAGAATCATGTTTAGATGGACTCCCACAGCACTCAGCTACTCCCACTGATATACTAGTCCTGATGAGATAACATCAAATATAAAAGTAAGTTTAAAACATGGCTCCCCTGCTTTTCTATCTCCCCCTGTTCCCACACACCCTGGTCAGGGAGGGGGTGGGGTTTTACAAATACATGCATGATATACTTTGTCATTTAAAAATTGAAAATTTAAAAATCAAAAATCGAAATTTTTTATGTTATTTAAATGTTACTTATGAATGTTTTAATTGAATTATCTTTTTCTGAAATCATCTTGATTTTTTTTTCTGTTATCTTCATTCCATAAGTAATGAAAGGTTTTTTCTTCAGGGGTTTTATTTTAGAGAGAGTGTGTGTACAAAGAGAGGAGATAGGCAGAGAGAAGAGAGAGAGAGAGAGAGAGAGAGAGAGAGAATTTCAAGCAGGCTCCACACTCAGCACAGAACCCATGCAGAGCTCAATCAGACACCTCTACGATCATGACCTGAGCTGAAATCAAGTGTTATATGGTCAACCAACTGAGCCATCCAGGCCCCCTAAAATGTTTGTAAAAGACATAAAATAATTTTTTAAATAAAATCATTTTATTTAATCTGTATTTTCTCCCAAGCCTTATATCGACAAGTAAAAAAGTGAAAATGTGCATAATAAGGCTTTTTATATTGTTAAAACAATAATGAGTAGAATTTTCAGATTTTAATTTGTTATTCAACAAATGACAACACGGAGCATTCCTCTTATGGCAATTTGTTAGCCTTGGATTTTGTGATCATCATTGTTATACTTTTATTAGCTTCTTTATAGCATTTGTGACTATGCAAAAGTCATTGACATGCAAACATCACAGACTTCCCTCCTCTCAGACCTCCATCTACAGGAGACAGTGACCAAATTTGCATTCCCCATCCCTCTTTTGAGTACAGAAAGGACAAAATTGATGAAAATGGATCTTCCAAGGGAAAATTCTTAGAGAAGAATAGTACTTCTCATCGGCTGCAGGCAGCAGAAGCAGCAGAACTTCTGAAAGAAGGTCTTCCTGGGGGAATAGTTCAGAGGTTGTTGGGAATCCAAAGGAAAAGACAGTGAAAAGGGAAAAATTACACAGATGAAAGCAAAAGTTCTCTTGGTGTAGGAAGGTTCCAATCTCCCTAAGTTATGGGGTACCAAAGAATAGGAGAGGGCAAGGGTCTTTACTGACATTTGCCTGGAACTGTGCACATGTATTCTCTTTTTGTAAATTGTTTTTATTTGAGAGAGAGAGAGAGAGAGAGAGAGCAAGAGCACAAGAGAGAGAGAGCCAGAGAGGTGTAGAGAGAGAGGGACAGAGGATCCAAGGCAGGGCTCCATGCTGACAACAGACAGCCTGATACAGAGTTCGACTTCATGAACCAAACCATGAGATTATGACCTGAGCTGAAGTCAGACGCTCAACCAACTGAGCCACTCAGGTGCCCCTTGGCATTTAAGGGAATACAGGCATTCCCTTAAAAAGTAGAGAGTTTTCAGTAGATTGGAATTCCAGTGCAGACTATGCTTCTTTGAATGAAAGCATGCTCTCATCAAGCTTTTCCAACAATCCTTACAAATAATAATAGTAACAGTTATTCTGCATTTACCATGCCTGGGCAATATTCTAAACAACATAAGAAACTCTTGGTACCAGCAAGTACTATAGACTTATTGGTAAGTCACATTTATGTGTCAGGGAGTAGAAAATACATCCAACAAAAATTCAGGAGGCTTCCTCCTCAGTGAAATTTCTAGGGCTCCAGTGGTGGGGGCATGCAGAGATATCCCCTCTAAGGTGAAGGATAAATTGTATCTGGCTCCTCCTACAACCAAAAGAGAGGTACAATGCCTAGCAGATCTCTTTGGATTCTGGAGGCAAAGTAGTCTTCATCTGGATGCGCTGCTCCATTTACTGAGTAATTCAAAAAGCTAATCGTTTTGATGGGGGTCCAGACAAAAGAAGGTTCTGTGACAAGTCCAGGCTGTTGTGCAAACTGTTCTGCCACCTGGGCCACATGATCCAGCATATGAATGGTGCCTGTGGTGTCAGGGGCAACTAAGGATGCTGTTTGGAGCCTTGGGCTGGCTTCCATGGGTGACTCACAGCACAAACCTTAGGATTCTGGAGCAAAGCTCTGCAGATAAACACTCTCCTCAGAAATAGCTTTTAGCTTGTCACTGGGCTTTAATAGAGACTTGACAGTTAACCATGGGCCACCAACTTATCATTGTGACCCAAGCTGCCCATCATTATTGGACCCTCCAAGCCATAAAGTTTGGGATGCACAGCAGCACTCCATTATCAAGTGCAAGTGTTATATACAGGATCAAAATGGCCTGAAGTCACATAAAGAAGTGTGCTACAGCCCCCACTCCTGCTACATTACCTCTTCTCTTCCAGCTCACACATGTGGCCTCATGGGAAATTCCATTCAATCATCTGACTGAGGAAGAGAGAACTCAGGCCTAGTTTACAGATGATTCTGCATGGTATGTAGGTATCACTTGGAAGTGGACAGCTGCAATACTACAGTCCCTTTCTAGGATATCCGTGAAGGCCAGTGGTGAAGAAAATCCTCCCAGCGAGCAGAGTTTTGGGTAGTGCCTCTGTTTGTTCACTTTCCTTAGAAGAAATGGCCAGAAGTAGGAGTCTATACTGCTTCATGGATTATAGCTAATGCTTTGGCTGGATGGTCAGGAACTTGGAACCGGTAAGCGGGAGATCTGGGGAAGAGGTACATAGACAGATCTCTCTGCATAGGCAAAAAGCTTACAGATATTTGTACTTGTGTCCATGTGAATGTTCACCAAAAAGTTATTTCAGCAGAGGAAGATTTAACCAAGTGGATAGAATGACCTGCTAAGTAGATACCAACCAGCACCTTTCTCAAGATATTCCTGTCATTGCCCAAAGAGCTCATGAACAAAGTAATAGTACTAATGCAATAACCTAGTTCCTGTGACACGCCACAACAAACACAAAATCTACAGTGCCAACGGTCATCATGGGTTTTGTGTTCACATTGATACATACTGCTTATTATATAACTTGATACGATAGTTTAGTAGTTTACAGAGAAGAGGAAGAATACTAATCTTTGGTGTTCACCTATCTAATAAAAGTCCTACTAAAGAAGCTTAAAAAGTTGGGTTTAATTTCACCTATCCCAAAAGCGAAAAATCTAAATTAATCCAAATAACTGAAACTAAACAATATGTACATGAGCATGCCAGGAAAAAATGTTTTGAAGGAAATAAAAGCAATATTTGTAACTTATTACAAATAAATAATATGGTGGATCCAGGCAGATGGAGGTCTTTTAATTTTCTGATCATAAAAGCATCATCGTCAGGTGACTAGCTTTATAAGTATCTGAACAAACATGGGTAAACACTTCCCACTTCAAGCAGTATGGAAGACTAGATATTCTAACACTTCACGTGGAAACTGGGCTGATCACAACAAGGCCTAATGCACTTCAGGTCTCAGGGCAAGCTCTAAGCTCAAGTCCAGGCCTGGTACTAGAGGGCAGTAAGAGCCAGGAGAAAGGAGACTGCTCTTTGGAGGTGGCCAAACCCGAAAGTGGGCATGAAGCTTGCATTCAAGAACTCTTGAACGAATGGCTTTGTGTATATAATAAGGGACTGAGACTACAGGCTTTAAGGCACTGCCTAGTGACCCAACGGGCACAGGAACCGTGCTGTATCCTAGATGTGGGGAAAGCAGGGCGGGGGAGGAGGTTGGGGAGGAGTGGGGTCAAAGACGACCTCAAGAAAGTTATATTTTGAAATAGCGAAGATGTGTTCACCTTTTCTAGCAAGAGAAGGGTTAGAGATTGTTTCAAAGTTTCCAGAAGCAATTTCCTCCAGCGCTAGCCCAGGATCATGTAACAGGAGCCGGACATGCTTCTCTGGCTGGCAGACCCCTCAGGGCAGGGGTTCAAACCTAGTCAAAGAAGGACCTGCACACTTCAAATCGTCTTCCCACTGTGAGCTGTGAGGATTACTTTAACAGCAGCAAACCGGACAGTGAGGGGGACCAACAAACCCCTGCTATGGCAAACAGAATTTTATGGCTCCTTTTATATTTAATTCTTTATTCCAGCTGGAATTAATTTTGGCATGTGGTTTAATCTGAGACTCCAACTTGATTTTATTCCAAGTACTTAAATGATTTTTTTTTTTCATTTAGGGATGGGGAATCCAAAAGTCACAAAGGAAAAGAGAAAGATCTGACTGCAAAAAAGCTTTAAATTTCTATACATTAAATATATATATTGCAAATAAAATGAAAAGGCGAAGGCATAGTAAGAGAGGAAAAAGAACAAATACAAAAGGTTGATACTCATAAAAAAACTCTTTCCAATCAGTATCAAGTGTTGATTTCTACAAGAAAAATGGGCAAAGGACAGGAACAGGAGCTTACAGAAGGCTAAATAGAAAAACACAGGAAAAAATGACCAATATAACTGCTTTTAAAATGTTTAAACAATCTAATATTTTTACATATCAAAATGGAAAGGGTTTTTTTTAATGCATACAATGATGAGGCAGATTTACTGAGAGATCATCTCACTCACTGCTAATGAGAGCAAAACAACACCTATCTTAAAAGCAACTAGGTGGTATGTGTTAAAGATCTTACAACGAGCAATCTCGTTGCAGGAATTCACTTTAAATAATCAATGATATGATAAAAAAATATATAAATGAAAATATGTTCATCATGCTTTAAAATTGCTCATAAAACAAAAACTTAAGCATGCACCGATAAGAGAATTATATGCTAGCACACATATATCATGAAGCATCCTGTATCCCTTTTAAAAGCATGCTTTCAAGGAAAATTTAATGATTTGGGCAAATACCATTTCGCTGTAATGTAATTAAAAATTAAACAATGAAAAACTGTATATGGTCTCCATTAATTACACTGTCTTTCTCTCTCTCACACACACCCCCGCGCACATGCACAGGGATGCACAGTGTATTTCTTCATGTGTAGACAAACCTCTCAGGCTCCATATGGCGTTAGACTCATAGCAGCCCATCCTCAACAGCCAGCCTAGTCACTCATGAAGGAGCTCTAACCTCTGCATTACTTCAGGGCATCATCAGCTTGCCTTTGTGTTTCCAGATACTCCCGCTCCAGCTAAGCACTTCCAGTGAAGTGAATTCCTCTGAACACTCTCCAAGTACCATCATGTCTCACTGGTCACGGCACGCTCCACGGGCACGCCCAGCACAAATGGCATCTTCGAGGTGATCTATGGTGACACGACCTGGGGTGGGGCTGGGGTTTTCTGAAAGGAAACAGCCCATCCCCTAATTTGGTGGATATTTGTATACACCACTAACAGTCCGTGTTAGATGTACAAATTTTAAAAGATTACCAAGGAGACACCATGAAAAGTTAACTGTGTACTCATTTTCAATGGTAGGACTGAGAATGATTTTTATATCCTTTTTTAAGGTGCTTTTTTTTTTTTAAAGATGAGCACGTGTTATATTTAGAATTAGAGAAATCTATTAACACTACTTTTAAAGGAAACAAGGATCTAGAGCCTGGATATAGGTGAAAATAAATACTAAAATGTAGTAACGGTTGTAAGTGTTCCAATAAAATAAGATTAGCCTCTAGGTTTGCAGGGAAAATACAATTTCATGTTGTATTTTCATGTGACAGAACATGTCACATTCTGTGACTTTGCATCACTCCAGTGCATTTGTAACAACCCCCAATTACCAGTGACAATATTTATATGCATGAATATTCTAAAGATCAACTCTGAAGTTTGATACTAAATTGAACAGCTTACAGTACCGTGGGACTGTGGTAGCCTAGGTCCTGGAGTGCTCAGACCTCCTTACAAGGAAGAAGCTTCTGGGAAAAGCTAAGTAGCCTCCAGCTAGGATCTGCCCCAGCACCTCAGCCAAGGCTACATCTTCCCCACCTGCTCCCAGCCAATGACTGAGCATGGTAGGGAGCTGGCCACTCCTGCCCAATGAGGGGCCCCCTTCTAAGGCGCAACCTTCACTCTGGGGCACCTCATTGGTCTCGCCAAGACTTTGCCAAAGCTGTATTCACTTTGAGCCCCTTTCCCCTCTCCTTGCACTGGCGACGGCCCTCAACCTCCATCAGAGTCCCTTCCCACCTGTCCCTGCTCCCCTGGCCTTTATCTTTGACAGGTTTGTCTCCCAGTGAATCTTCTGCAGGCCTCATTCCACCACGGAGCCTGCTTCTCAGAGCACCTGAGCTGACATAATAATCCACAGTGCTATTTTGTATTGGTTTTTATATGGTTTTAGAGGAAAAAAGAGTACTGTTAGTGTAAGTACATAGCACATTAGATTTCATGAATGCGAAGCAATTGCTTGTTTTTAAAAGTATTCATGTGACAAATACCAGAGACGCTAGAACTACTAAATGGTTTGACAAATATAATTGATAAGAACAAAATATTAAGTTGAAACTACAACTGCTTTCACATGGTGTGATAATTGTGTACATCCTCATGGTCCAAACAGCACTGGTACACATACACATGCATGCTTTCTGGGGTACTGAGGCCCTCAGCATAGCATGAACAGGGCCTTCCAAAGCAGATGGTTTTAATGAGAGAAATAAGTCAGCCATCTACTTACTAATCACAAATCTGGCCTTAAAAATAATATTCTACATACAAACTAATTACTATATTTGTAATCTGAACTGTTAACTATCATCAGACAACATTCATTTATTTCATTGCACCCAAGACACTACGACCAGGCAAAAGTGAAAGGCATGTAAAGTTGCCTATGACACAATCCTACTCGTCTTTAGCCTTTCACAATTCTTCCTCTCTCCATCTCACTGCCACTTTGGGGTTGTAAGCAGCCTCTTCTCCCCTGTCCCACACATCGGCGTCCCCTCAAGGCCTTCCCACCCCAATGTTAGTATATGCGCTGCTGAAGCGAGCATGGGGCATTCCCACCTCAAGAGCACTTTCAGGCTTCAGGTTTTTTCCTTCAAGCAGCTTCCAAATCCAAGTGTCTCACTGTCTTCTGAATATTTTTCTTTTTGATAAATATGAGGATGACTTGTGTCCTCTAAGGTGTTAACGAGTGATATGAGCTCATAATACGGTTGCTTTTCAGGAAGAAGATAAGATGGGCTGCAGTGAAAACTCCTGCCGAGCTAACCCCGGGACCTGAATCCAAAGGGATTAAAGGCAAAGCCTCACTGCTTTGATAAGTGAAACACAGCTGACTTCACTTTTATGCTGAAACACAGCTTTCTAACTATTCGTGTCAAAATGTGCTCCTGTGGGCTTTGTCTCCAAAGATGTTAATGTTTGGATGCTAAAGAATGTGTGAAGACAAAAATTTCAAATAAGAAGATGCACAGATAAACATTCAATTTGTCCATGAATATGTTAGAAGCCCAGTGCAGTAAATACTCTTCCACAGGCTTTAAAAATCCCAGCCACTGTTAAACTTACCAGGTCTAGACCTACTTTCTGCTGTTGATTCCCATCGAATGACATCTGATTTCCTTTTTAGGATTCATAATTAATTTACCAACCATTTAAGCTCAATAACAAACCAACTGGAGAAAGCTCCAGGCCAACCCATGAGAATAACTGGACCTGGGCCATTTTATATAAACAGAGAATCATCTGACTTTATAAATTGTCATGGGAAGTATCATAGGAAGGAAGAGAGTGGGAATGGAAAATATAAAAACTTTCAGCAGTTACTAGGATCCTGTCTTTTAACATATAAGATAGTTGGAGATACAAGTTCCCACCATTCCTGTAAGTGATCCTTGTTTTTTAAATGCTTTTCACACACACTATTCCATTTAACTGTCAAAGCAGCCCTGTGCTGTAGGTTTGTACTGGCCCTGCTTTGCAGATAAGGACATGGCTGCTGAGGGAATTTTCGTGATTTGATGAGACCCACATTTACTCTGTGGCAGACCAGGGACTAGATCCCAAATAAGAGCTCTACTACACAGCTTTGCATTAGCCACGCAGTCTTTCTTTCCTCCATCATAGGGGCATTAGTGGGTCTTCAAGAAAGTGTTTCTGAGCCACAAAAGATGACCACACTACATGATTTAAAAGGTTAAAAGTTACATATATGAGAAAAAAATACTTGTGTCTCTCAAAAATCTAAGAAAGTACATTTTCTCTAGCTAAACCATAAAGTGTAGTATTTTCTTTAGAAAGAGAATGCTATCAAACTAAAATTAATGAAAATAATCATTCTAGATAGACCAGTAAAATACATACTATCTTAAAATATATTTGAAATCTATAGTGAGTCAAAACAGTGTTCTAAATGGAAAAACAAGGGGCACCTGGGTGGCTCAGTCATATACAACTGGCTCAGGTCATGATCTCTCGGTCTGTGAGATCGAGCCCCACATCCGGCTCTGTGTTGACAGCTCAGAGCCTGAGCCTGCTTCAGATTCTTTGTCTCCCTCTCTCACTGCACTTCTCCCCCTCCTTCTCTGCCTCTCAAAAATAAATAAATGTTAAAAAAAAAACTTTAAATGGAAAAACAAAACAAAACAAAAGACACTGGAGCTTTGGGTGTCTGGAAACTCCAGAGAGCAAGTGTCCTGGAGAGTTGATGGTTTATACCCTTAGGCAAGAATTCCTGTAAACCTTAAATACTTAAAAATGTATATATATATATTAATGCTTATTTACTTTTGAGAGAGAGACAGAGTGCAAGTGGGAGAGGGGCAGAGAGAAAGGGAGACACAGAATCTGAAGGAGGCTCCAAGCTCTGAGCTGTCAGCACAGAGCCCAATGTGGGGCTCGAACTCACAAACCCATGAGATCATGACCTGAGCCAAAGTCAGACACTTGCCTGACTGAGCCACCCAGGCACCCCTGTACTTGAATATATTTTAGTCCTTTTTAAAGTTGCACACAAATTCTCTGTGTTATCAAGTGATTAACCTTTGTTCTTCAGATCACTGTACTTCTGTGATCTTTTTTTATTAAGTAGATTTTCTGTTTTGTCCTTTGTTGTAAATTGTCAAGGGTCCCTCCTCACTGCTCTCCTACATCTCCACCAGGAACCTCCCTTTTAATTTGCTATTATTTCTAAAGGGATGTAGGATTAGATATCAGTCTACCATGTTAAATTCATTAATGCAACAAATATTTTTGGAGTCCCTTGTATTTGTCACCAACAGCCAGGCAGGTGCTGATGACACACACAGCTGCGGGAGATGTGACCCTTGGCCTCAGTGACGGGACTCCAGGCTCCAATGCAAACAAGACAGCTAGCTCAGACCTGGAAACTGGGAATGGGTCCCAGGAGAGAGTTTTGAGCTGGAGAATATATACAATTTTGTTAATCCACAGAGAGAAAGTGAGGGCATTAGAGGCACAAAAGAAAAGAGCAGGAGTAAAGGCATGAAGCAATGAGAAGACTTGGACTTGGAAAATGCAGACAATTTAAAAATGAGGAGTCAGATGAAACCCTGTAAAATAAACTGAGTCAGGGCTATAAGTAATAAGCATGAGGGTTAGTAAATGGACCTGCTGACATGTATTTTGGGATTACAGGAGCCTGTTTTCTAATTTCCAGGTTAGATGTGTTTGAAACTATCATGTAACTGAGCTCTAAGTAGGTAAACTGTCACTACTGCATGGACCTGTTGTGAATTGTCTTTTTTTCTACTAGTTAACCTCAGCTTACTTGTAAGTATCCATTTGTGGACTCATTTATAACATATACTTAAATACAATGCAACTCCCCAGAATGTGAGTTCTATGAAGGTATGGGCTTGTGTCCTCATTGCTGATTCCTCAGGACCTAGAGCACTGAAGTGTTTGTTGACTGAACGAATGCCCATTTATATATTGCTTTACAACGTGCAAGTCTTTTTCGTATCTTCTTTTCTCCTACCAGCATTAGACCAGTGAAAGCAAGCCCCACTTTCACTGGAGGAGGACTCCTGTGCTTGCCTGGTTCCTCTAGCTCTCATCGCTGGGGTCCTCCTGCTGTGATGGCAGAGTTTACAAAGCCTGTGTCAGCCCCTACCTTGAGTACTACCACTGCCTTATGCCGAAAACATAATGCAAAATGTTCTCCACAAGAAAGGACTTTTACAAATTAAACCCCAACATCATTAGTACTAACGATCTTGTATTTTAGACTATCTCTGCCATCTGTTGCACCTGGCTTATAACAGAGTGATCTGAACGAAAATGTGATACCAAATTACAGCAATTATTCAAGGTCCCCAGAATCACCTGGAGGGCGTCTTCAAGCACAGATTGCTGGCCCCTGTCTCCCACTGAAGATTTCCGTTTCAGTAGGTCTGGGATGGCACCCAAGCACCTACATTTCCAACAAGTTCAGTGATGCTGATGCTGCTGGTCCAGAGACCATATACCTTGAGAACTACTGATCTGGAAAATCAGTCTATTGATACCAGATGCAAAGCTAGAACACCAGCATGGTTCCATTACTGCAGTCACACCGGTGTGATCTGTGCTTTTATGTTTCACTGTCTTTGGTAAGTATTTTTGCCCCACCTCATTACTCAGTCCAGTCCAGAAATAAATGTTCAGATGAATTATTTTATGAACACTACAGTGCCATCCATCTTCTTGCTAATAAAAGTTAAAAGAAGACAAAATACACAACACAAAAGAGAGTGGGTAACTGTAGAGAATTAAGATATTGCAAATTATTTTAAAAATTTATATATTTCAGTTTAGAACATGTTTCCTTAGCCCAAACTAAAGCAGTAATTTGCTAAAATTTTAAGTAAAATTTCCCATTTAAATAGAAAATCAGATGCATATATCCAGAGGAATGGAATTTTCATGAAGAATCAAGTTACTTGGCTCATAAACCTAGTATGTAGACAATTCATGCTTCCAAAAGCCAAACTAGAACACAGCAGTTTCATACTCGTCTTTCCTCCTCTAAGCCATAGCTTCCCAAGAAGAGCTAATTTCTATTATTCATAACATAAGCACTTCATGGTGTTTTCCATTATGAAGTTCACCTGGGTTTTCGTTTTGTTTTAAAGTTCAAAAGGTGCCAATTGGCTATTCAAGTCAGGGCTCACGGAGTTCTAGAAGGTGGTGAGCTCAATTATGAGATCAAATGCCATCTCTTGCACACACCATATAAAGTCTAGAATTTGAATTATTAAATGATCCTCTGTGTTACAATAAAAATATCTATGTGTAATATATGAATTTGTGTGTATGTGTACATATGCTAGAATGTGTAAAGAAAATAAAACAAGCCTAAATTACAATGCTCACTGATTCTAAAGTTCATTGAATTGATGGTATTATCTTTCTAAATACTGTCCTCTAAGGATCCGATTTCCAGATGCACAGACAAGTACTCCACAGGTGTGTACAAAGCAAATCCAATCCTACAAAACAATAAAAAACATTATTATGGTATCCTGAGTTACTAAATCTTTTCCCCAAGAAATGTCAATGGAGACTTAACAACAGAAAACACTATAGTCATAAACCACTTCCAAAAATGCAAAAACTCCACCATATATACATTGGTATATTTATATATTATATTTACATATATTATATATTATGTTTAAATATTATATTTATATATCATACTTATTACATAGTGATATATTTCTAAGGAAACATCTCTTCAGTTACCTAATGGAGACTAGAACTGTGAAGAATTATGGAGAATTCTCATTCATCATGTGTAAAGAGAAGCTGGATCAAGAGTAGGAGCTCCTATCAATGATATACTATTTCACGATTGTATTTGTCAGGGTGGGGGCAGGTTCAGCTTCTTTTGAGGCATTTTCTCATCCAAAATAGAATTCCTCTAGCATGGGGCCCACTTGGGAAACCCCATTTAAAAACCCTAAAAAAGAAGGTTAGAATTGAAGCAGATGGCCAAGTGATAAGACTCTTGCCTCCAAAGAGGTCTCTGACTTCCTAAGAAGAATTCATGTCTCATAAAAAGGAAACAGAGGAGATTTCAGAAGAACAAGAAAAATTTCAAAAACCAGGAGTTCATTCTCTTCTGTAGTCACAAGAGAGAGAACAGAGGTAGAAATCGTCCATCACTGGCCCAACAAATGTCATTTGCGTGTCTGCACCCCCATCTATTGCTTCCCCTTCTCTAGCTCTGCTGTGTCTCACAGGAGGACCCTGCAAGCTGTATTTCACAGGCTCCCCTGCCTCCTGGCTTCATCTGATTTGCATAATGGGATGTGGCAGGAGACTAGGGAGCCAAGATTGGACACCCTCCCTTGCCCCACCCTCCACAAAGTTGTTTCACTGTCTCCAGTGGTGTCTTTAGCAATGGCTACATCTTCCCTGTGGTCTTAGCTACTAACACATACACTCTGTGCCTGTCTCTCTCTTTCTCTCTCATTGTCTCCAAGTTGTAAAACCCAATCCAGATGTAAAAGTAAATTCTTTGGGACCATTCCACTGTCACAGATAAATTCAAGTCTTATCTATAAATCTAGTCTTCAGTATCCCCACCTTCTCTGAAATTAATTATACTAATTTCATTTACAAAAGTTTCCAATGGTTTAATTAGAGAAGCTTGCAGGGGAAAAAAAAAGTGCTGCTACATAAATGCTAAGTGTTATTTTGATGACCTCCAATTTCCCTTTCTTAGACATATTTTATTGAATGGTTTACTCAATGCTGATATAAAAATTTTCCATGCATGTGACATGAAACTTCCCTTGTCACCAGAGAGTTGTAAACCTCTGTAGTATCCACAACAAAGGCATCTTGACAAGGCCATTTATGATCTGTTTGACCTTAGGCACATTGTTTTACTGCTATATGATTCAGTTTCCACGTCCATAATGGCTTAACAGGACCTATGTCATGGAATTGTCGTTAAGATTCAATCAGATTATTTCATATAAAGTGTAAGGCATTACCTAGCACAATGTAAGAATTCTATAAACATTAGTTATTATTTTATTGCAGCTACCTTGTGCCAGTAACAGAGAAGGAATACAATGAGCAAAAAATCACTAACCTATACGTTGTTTGATTAAAATAATAATAATAAACCACCAGCCTAATATATCCAGATAACATGTGGAAACCCTACTTTTACCCTCAGATTTCAACTAAACTCTATACTTGAATTACCGTATGCCAGTGTTACCTAATTGAGTTTTCAGACCAAGAAAAACTAAAAAGCGTTAAAAGGTAAAAAGGAAAAGTAATTCAGTGAGCAAAGGACTAAGATATGAAGCATAAGGTTCTGAGAAACATCAGATCCTTAGAAAACTATTTCCACTGGCCCTTTTAAGCCCTGAAGGGGGCAGAAGTGAGGCCTTTTCCAATTCCAGTCCCAAGCTAAGCATCACTAAAATTTGCTATGGTCTGATTGTGTCCTACCAAAACTCCTATGTTTGAAGCGCTAATTCCCAATGTAGAGGTATGTGAAGGTGGGGATTTGGGAAGTAATTAGGTTATACTGGGTCATGAGACTAGGGCCCTCATGATGGGATTAGTGCTTTATAAAAAGAAAAAGAGACACAACATCTTTGTCTCTCTCTACCATGTGAGCACACAGCAGAGAGGCAGCTGTCTGTAGACCAAGAACAGAGCTCTCACCAGAACCTAGCACCCTGATGTTGTACCCCCAACCTGCAAAACGGGAAAACTAAATTTCTGTTGTCTAAGCCACCTAGTCTACAGTACCTGTTATGGCAGCCCATGCTAAGACAAAGTCTTAGTAAATTTTAGGTCTTATCTAAGAGCCTAGAGTTTCTCATTAACAACCTACTGATCCTTTTCTTTTATGAAATATCATTTTCTGTTCTCTTTCAGTATCAGCTTGTTATATATCCAATATACAGCCACCTAGGACCTAATTAAATAAAGCTGGTGGATACAGCTTTAAGAAAAAAAATCATTCTATAACCATGAAAACAAAAAATTCTACCTTCTATCTCAGGATATATTAGTTCATAGTATATTTTAACAAGAAACTGATATTTACCCAACTTTTAAAAGTTAACACTTATTTCTCTATACTACTTAGTACATTTTCCAAGAGAAGAAAAGAGAGGGAAAAAGATAGGTAGGTAGGTAGGTAGGTAGGTAGATAGATAGATAGATAGATAGATGGAAAAGATTGTGACATGGTTTGATAGTACATCTTAACTCAGAATAACTTCTATATAGGTAATTAAATATAAATTATCATTATAAATCAAGTAACTATAAATATTCTCCTTTAAATATGTACATAGTAAGAAGGGCTAAAAACATTGCCTTTTTCTCCTTTGTGCTCTTAAGATTATTACCATATGGCTGCATCAGATGGATCCTTCAGTAACTGTATTTATCATTTAGAGAAACATAGACCAAGAACCTGGAAGTTTTCAGTGGATTGTCCAAGGGATAGGTGAGGAGGGGAAGTTTTCCAAAGGAAGACTTAACCATACTTGTTCAATTTCCATAGCTTCCCAGAAAGTTTTCCCTGAGGTCAGGAACTGATATTCAAAGTCCCGCACTTGTTGCTAAACTAATCAAGACCACAAGAGGTAGGTCGCACTATTAAAATTCAGAGGAAGGAAAGGGACAGAAGCCATCTGGCAGGAACACTCCCACCCCACCCTGTCTTCACCCCCCACCCACCCTCAAAAAATGAGATGCTTCCATTCCTCTCCCTTTAGTATAACAACCATATTTTATTATTCAGAATGTTTATCCCCTTGACACACACTATCTTTTGTTGTTCCTCTTCTGAAGTTACAAATAATATACCTATCATTTTTCCTTAGATTTTTGGCTTCATAAATACTATTTCCATTAACATCTTTTCATACTTCAAAATATGGAAAATTGAACATCTCAACTCAATGCTGTCTCCCTAACACTTTACAATGGAGCAAAGGACTACATGTAATCCACACCTTATGTTTGCATTCTGTTGTACAGCTTACAAAAGCTCTCATACATACTATATTTTGCTCCTCATCACAAATCTATAAGGTAAGTGGGAAAAAAATCTTATCATTATTCATGTTCTCAGACAGAAAATTAAGTGCCTGGAAATAGTTGTTCATATTGACTCTATGTTCTTGGATGGACGGGGGGATAGACAAGAGGGAAATAGTTGTTCAAATTTTTGGTACAAGGTCTTACAACTATTAAGTGATAGAATTTAAATTCCTTCCAGAATTTCTCACTCTGAGTGTTTTTATATCCAACGACAACTATTCAAGTTCTGAAATGTGACTTAGGGAGATTTAGCAACTCTAACATATGTATTTAACCCAAAGCCATGAAGCATTTGGATAAAGAAAAAATACTAAGAAGCTTAGTATACCCTCTGTCCACAACTTGAAACAGATAAATGTGTAAATCACAGAGGTAGTAGGGACCATTAGAAAGGAAGGCAATAAAAAAGAATGATAAAAAGGAAATAATTGCATGTCATTCTTTATAACCAATGCAAGATTATACTACTAATGTGTGTCCACTTAGTGTTTACATTAGCTAATTTAATTGGGAAAATGACATGTGAAATGATAATAAGTCAGTAATTCAAAGATGTACAAGGAAGAAGTAAGAATCTTTCCCTTACCAAATCATCAATCCCCTTCCCCAGTGTCTTCTGCATCTTTTTAAGTATACATTTACAACTATACTTCTGAACACATTTACAAATGTGCACACACACACACACACACACCCTACTTTTTTTCAGTAAGAATATATATTGGCATTTTCTCTAAATTACCATGCATGAGTCTACAGAAATTACACAGGCTTATTCTCCACATAATGTCTTAAGATTCCCAACTATTAATTCTCCTATTATGGCATTTTTCAGAAACATAGATTTTCTGTGTGACTTGAAGTTGGTACTTAAACCACACAAGCTTATTTACTTCTTTACTAGAAAGCACATATAAAAAAAAACATCAAGATTAACTATGCATAGAATAACAAATATTCTGAGAGAGAGAATATATTATAAAATATGCCACTTATCTTCCCATTATCCAAGTGAAATCAAAACACAGCACTTGACTACCAAGGTAAAACTCAGAAAATGAATTAACATCAGAGTTAACCTATCCATGTAGACTGGGAAACCAGCAAAGTCACCATGTAAAATTTGCAAGCAGATCAAATCAGACTGGTCATCAGAAAAGTACTCTCTAGAGTGTTGGATGGAGGGCACACAGAGAATTCCTAGAGAATTCATTAAACCACCATACTGAAACCTATCACTGGACATATTTTGTGACCTAAGAAGTATTAACATGAAGGAACTTGTCCTTCATTGCTTTGTAACTTCTCTGACAGAGAATGAAGGTGGGGTTTGACTTCTTCCAATAATGACAGACTAAGTAATTCCGTCCAGCCTACTCACTGGACAACTAGAAACACTTGGCAAAATATTTAAAGAAATGGCCAACTGATGGCATCAAAGAGCTCACAATATAGTAAAGATTTGCTGGGAAAGGAGTCCAACTTAATACATCCCAAGTCTGGAGCAACTTCGTCCCCTGAGAACCATACCAATTCCAGGCATGAGAGCTGGAAAGCTGAGAAGCTGAGCATGATTTGCAATAGCATCTTAGTGCTTAGATCATGGAGACTGTTATCCAGGCCCTATAAAAGGTTGGGGGGAGCCCTGCCAAAGCCCCTTACTTTGGGCTGGGATCTCTAAGGGCTGTCTCTTAGGTGTCAGGATGAACTACAGGGAGGCCCTCAAATAGTCTGAAATTCCGCTTTGAATCATCTGAGTTCCTGAGACTGGAAACAGGTGATTCTGGGCTATCAGTCTTCCCAGGTGTCCTAGAGTTCTAGCATCCCCCCTCCAGGTAACTGGCAGAAACAAATGGAAATCTTAAGTGTTAGAAGAGATTATCATCTGTATTATCATTTGCTGCATAAAAAAAAATCATTCCAAACTTAGTGGCTTAAAACAATAAATACATATTGGGGCATCTGGTTGGCTCAGTCAGTTAAGCGTCTGACTTAAGCTCAGGTCATGATCTCATGGTCAATGAGTTTGAGCCCCACGTCGGGCTCTGTGCTGACAGCTCAGAGCCTGGAGCCTGCTTCAGATTCTGTGTCTTCCTCTCTCTCTGCTCCTTCCCCACTGGTGCTCTGTCTCTGTCTCTCAAAAATGAATAAGCGTTAAAAAATTTAAAAAACAATAAACATATATTATCTCATAGTTTCTATGGGGCATCAGAGATCTAGAAGCATCTTAACTTAGTGATTCTGGCTCAGGATTTTTAACAGGCTTCATTCAAAGGATCAGATGGAGCTGAAATCATCTAAGCTTTGACTGGGTGTAGAGGAATCACTTTCCAGGTTCACACATGTGGCTGCTGGCAGAAGGCGTCAGTTCCTCACCATGTGACCTCTCCATAGGGCTATACACAGCATGGCTTCTGCCAGAGCTGGGACCCAAGAGCAAGAGAGGGAGACCCTCTCTTGGAAAATGGAAGCCACCGTCTTTTTGTTGTTGTTCTGCCTTCATTCTTTGTCTTTTTTGAAGTATCACTGACATACACTATCCATTCAGTTTCAGGTGTACATAATAGAGTTTCAGTGTTTTTGTATATTACAAAATGATCCCCATGATAAGTCTAGTTACCATCTGTCACTATACAAATTTATTACAATATTATTGACTATACTCCTCATGCTGTACATATATCCCATGACTTATTTGTTTTATAACTGGAAGTTTGTACCTGTCAATTATCTGTCCTATTTTATTCACCCCCTAAGTCCTCAACCTCCCTGGTAATCAACAGTCTGTCTCCTGTATCTATAAGCCTGCTTCTAGTTTGTTTTGTTTGTTCATGTGTTTTGTTTTTCAGACTCTACATATAAGAAAAATCATATGATAATTGTCTTTCTCTGTCTGATTTTACTTCATTTATCATAATATCCTCAAGGTCTATTCATGTTGCCACAAATGATAACATTTCTTTATATATCAGCAATATATACATATATATATATATATATATTACAATTTCTTAACCCATTTACCTATTAATCTATGAATCTATTCACCTTAGGTTGCTTCCACATCTTGGTTATTGTAAATAATGCTGCAATTAACATGGGAGTGCATACATCTCTTCCAACTGGTGTTTTCGTTTTCTTCAGATAAATATCCAGGAGTGGAATTGGTAGATAATATGGTAGTTCTATTCTTAATTTTTTGAGAAACCTCCATAGTGCTTTCCATAGTGACTGCACCAGTTTACATTCCCACCAACAGTTTACAACAGTTCTTTTTGTCCACGTCCTCACCAATACTTGTTATTTTTTATCTTTTTGATAATAGTCAACCTGACTAGTGTGAGGCAGTATCTCATTGAGGTTTTGGTCTGCATCTCCCTGATGATTAATGATATTGAGCTTCTTTTCATGTGCCTTTTGTCCATATGCATGTCTTTTTTTTAAAAAAAAAAATGTCTGTTCAAGTCCTCTGTCCATTTCTAAATCAGGTTGTTTGTTTTTTTGATATTAAGCTGCAGAAGTTCTTTATAATTTTGGATATTAACACATTATCAAATGTGTGATTAACATATATTTTCAGTAGGTTATCTTTTCATTTTGTTGCTGATTTCCTTCACAGTGTTAGTTTTTTCGTTTGATGTAGTCCCATTTGTATATTTTAGTTTTTGTTGCCCTTGGCTGAGGACATTGATGCAAAAAGAAAAATACTGCTAAGAACAATATCAAAGAGCTTACTACCTATGTTTTCTTCTAAGAGTTTTATTCTAGGTCTCAAGTCTTACATTCAAATCTTTAATCCTTCATTCTTTATTTTTTATATGGTATAAGATAATAGTCTGTCTAGTTTCATTCTTTTGTGTGTAGCTGTCCAGTTTTTCTTAGTACCATTTATTGAGGAGACACTCCATTCCCCGCTGTATATTCTAACCTCCTTTGTCATAGATTAATTGGCTATATGCGTGTGGGTTGACTTCTTGGCTCTCTATTCTATTCCATTGATCTATGTGTCTGTTTTCATGCCAGTACCATATTGTTTTGATTACTATGGCTTACTAGTATAGTTTGAAATCAGAAAGCATAAAATGAGTTATAATTTAATCTCAGAAGTGACATACCATTACTTCTGCCATTTTCTATTAGTCAAAATTGACTTACTAAGCCCAACCTACATGCAACAAAGGAGGCTACACAAAGATCATCTTTGCGTCACAGGGATCATCTTTGAGCCTGTCTGCCTCATCACCCTGACTCCAATTATTTTTACACTTCTGCAAATGCAATAGCCACATACAATCATAGATGACAAGAAATGTAAGATAAAAGTTAAAAAGAAAATGCAATAGAAACCATGGACAACAACAAAGTTCCAGATATTGGAGTTGAGCTGTCAAGGTTTTAAAAGCTATATACCTATTTTGCTCATGGAGAACAAAATAAAACAAACAAACAAACAAAAAAAGATGAATTTTCACATATAACTCTACACCAGAAAACAAAGCCCTGCAGTTCTACTCCAGGCATGATGTACTTCCCTGATACAACCAGGACTGGACTTACTGTTTTGTCATTAGCGACAGAAAGCTGGACAAAATACAGGAAGCAACTTTTTTCGAGTTGTGATCCCTAAGCAGAGAGAAGCAATGTGATTGTTACCATCACCCAGTGTAGAGGCTGAGAGAAGACACAAAACCCAAGGCTCTCAGACAGAAATGAAAGACTTTCACTCACGGCAAAAGTGGTAGTCATCACGTCAACATATTCATGTCAGTTTCCCAGGCCAAGTTAGGGTGAAGCAGAAGGCCAGAGGATGCCTGCACAAGCAGGGGGCTGCTTTACAAGAGACGGACACTGAGCTTGAAGAGCCCCTTGTTCTAGATCCTGCTCTTTGTTCTTTTTTTAAGTTTATTTATTTATTTTGTGAGAGTAAGTACAAGCTGGGGAGAGGCAGAGAGAGAAGGGGAGAAAGAGAGAATCCCAAGCAAGCCGCACACTGTGAGTGTGGAGCCCGATGCAGGGCTCAAACTCACAAACTGTGAGATCATGACCTGACCTGAAGTCAGACACTTAACCAGCTAAGCCATCCAGGGGCCCCAGCCTGCTCTTCGTTCTGAATGGAGACATTACCTCATCTTTCAAGGTTGCTTGCTGCAAACACAGCCTGATAAATAACCTAAGTAAAAAGTCAAGACCTTGCATTTTTGGCTTACCCAGAAAGACACATAGGACCTATGGGAAGCTGACCTAGTCTATGTCTAAGTACATTTCATCAAAGTGAAGCATGTTAGCTGGGTCAGAATTATAGCTCTAAAAACTGAATTATTCTTTGCCAGCTTAAGAAGCCAGACTATTTATACTCAATATTTCTTAATCAAATAAGAAAATTACTGCTAGAGCTTAAGCAATTGATCCAACACTTTACTTTTTTAGCTCAAGAAATATAGGTAGTATATATTATATTTTTATACAAAAGGGAATTTAGGACTTAGCTATTACCATAATTCCTTTTTTACTATAACTCCCTTTTCTAGCATATAAGTAATACTTAATCAACAAAATTCTTGACTTTGTTGAGAGCTTAACTACCTTTCTTTCCCATATTCACAGGTACTAAATGTTGTAAGCAGATACTCTGTCAGTGTCTGATACAGCTTCCAAGTATTTACTGTAACATCTATGAAGGTTACACATTATTGCTGATTTTTAAAAATTTAAAGAATATCGACAGTAAGAGAAAGTTTCAATTGCATCCAGAGATCATTCTAACTAATTTGGTATACACTTTTTTAAAAAAAAGAAGATTGAAATTTGTTCATAAAAATAAAATCTATTCATGTTTATGGAGAATATTAGTACAGGATAGAAAGTAACTTATAAGTTTGATACACCATAAATGTGCCTATTGTTGAGATGTCTGATACTCTGATGGAGTTCATAGTATAATATTACACATTTAACTTGAGTCTTGTACAAATAAGGAAGTATTGTCAGGCATAAAATGGTATTATGCGATAGTACTAACAAAATAAGGCATATCTCAATATTTTATTTTTATTGATATTATATTTTAAATGGCTTTAATTCTCTGTATATGTACATTTATGTGTATATGTCAATGTGTGTGTATATATGTACACATATGTACATACACACATATATATATATCTATGTATATACATATATATACACTCTGTAGCCATCATGGTCATTTGAACATGGAAGCTCATCTTTTAAAATTGCTAAAATGCTAAAAATATTCAAGAGAAGTATTAGCCAACTTTTCAGAAGTAAAGAGTTTTCAGAAATGTCAAAAATTTTAAAAATATCTGTAAGTTACTCCAAACTAAGCAATATAACTATTTCTAAGAATAACACTTAAAATATGTACATGTTTCTGGAAAAAAAGTTTAATGAAAACGTTTATAGGTGGAATTATAATTCAAATGCATGATGACATGATACTTAAAGGTAATTTTGAAGAAATCATTTATAAAGAAAATAATCTTTTTTAAAATATGTGAATTTTTATAAATTGGACCTGTTTAAAGCAAGGTTCTATCTTTATATATGCTTTATGAATGCCTGCAGAGTGATATTCAATATCATAATCCCTAAAGGCTGATGAAATCATTCTATCATATGCTCATGCCAAGATTATTGAATAAGCATGAAAAAATGTTGAAGATACATGCACATTTAGTCACTGTGTTGTGTAATATCTGGCAGGTACACATTTAAATTAGTTTGACGAGGTACAGTTTGTTTTAATGCCTGACCATCATTACCCTAAAACCAAAACCTCATCTGCCTGCTATCCTATTTGACGTCCACAGTCTTCCATGATTAGTTGTTTCACATACAAAAGATTATTAAATGTGAGCAGTGCTCCAACCGGACATTCTTACTCAATGACCAGAGATTTTTATTGCACATACATGTTTCATGAACAGTAATATCACATTTTAAATGTTTTAGCATGTTTGTTCAGCTAATCTCTATACAAATCATAAAACAATCAAGATTATAATATGCAGCAAGACTGCTGAATTCATAAGTTATAATCACATATTATTACACATAGAAAACTTTAAGCTATTTTATTTTAAAAGTTTTCCGGAACTTTCTCAGAACACTTATGTCATTTAAGCTCCCTAATGCCGAATTTTCTGCCTCAGAATCATGATTTTGCCTGGCCAATTCCCTATGAGAAGCTTCCAGTTTATTCAATGGACATTTTTCCATATGAATGTTTTCATTAAAATTCTCATCTGCCCTACAGTATAGTATTACATTTGCTCTAAAGTCATGTACTGATGGAATAATCATCTTAATTTACGTTATAATAGCAACCAGTTAAATAAAATGAGTGTATTCCATAACAACATTTCTTCATTGCTATTGGTACAATAATCTTAAAAGGAAAATCCTATATTCATTAACTCATTCACTGAATTATTCACTGATTCCTTCTCTGAATACCAGGTGTCACCTAGCTCCAGTAAACTTAGTAGTAATATTACTAGACTTTAAACCATTCATTAACATACCAAGTATTTATTACCTATCTGCCAGGCATTGGTCTCCTAAAACTAAAATGGTAGAAATGCAAAAGAATAACACAGGGTGTTAAGTGCAATAATTAAAGCATGCCAAATTTATCTATGTATTCAGTGCCTCCTTCAAGCACTAATGGAAAGTGGTCTAAAAATGACCTACAAAAATTTATACAACATAGAAGAATAGGAATACATAAATTAGGGAGCTGAGACTAAGGAAAAAAATGTGGGTAAATGATAAGAAAACAGTAAAGCCAACCATAACAGTACTACAATTTATCATACACTGCAAATACAGGTGCATAGCAGTACACCTTCTACTGAAGAAACATTGTCAAGTATTTAGCAAAATAAAAACATCTACCAAAATGATATATTATGAAAAGCACACTTTGATCTCGTAGTCTCCCTCTCAGAATTTATCTAATAGCTAAATCTCACAAATACATAGTGACATATGACATTATTCAGGGGTACCTGGATGGCTCAGTCAGTTAAGTGTCCTACTTTGGCTCAGGTCATGTTCTCACAGTCCGTGGGTTCAAGCCCCGCGTCGGGCTCTGTGCTGACAGCTCAGAGCCTGGAACCTGCTTCAGATTCTGTGTCCCCCTCTCTCTCTGCCCCTCCCCCACTCTCTCTCTGTCTCTCAAAATAAAGACATAAAAAAATTTTTTTAAAAAGATTATTCGTTGCAACACTGTTTGTAATACCAAACAATAAAGAATAACTCAAGTCCATGAATGAAGTCTGGTTAAATAGCCTATAGCACTTCTACTCGTTGAAAACATTCCTATGCTCTAACACAGTGAGAAAAATCACCGTGTGCTAAAATGAAAAATCTCTAGATTTGACTTCAGGTAAAGAAAGCAAGATAGAGAAGAACACACACACACATACACACACACCACCTTTGGTGAAGAAAGAAAGGAAGGGAAGTAAGAATACAGGTTTATTCTTGGTTGTATCTGTATAAAGAAACACCAGAAAGAGTCATAAGAAACTAATGTAAGAGGATGTCTATAGGGGGTGAGGGTGATTGGTTGGGAAGAGACAGGAGTGGGAGAAATCCTCAATTTATCAATTTCTATATTATTTTTACTTTTAGACATCATAAATACATTATTTTAAAAAGAAAAAATATACTGTGCAATAGTGTATAATTACTAGAGGAAAACTGCAAAGTAGCTCTGAATTTCCTGCAAGTCAAATCAAAGGGAGAAATAGTTTCAAGAATCAGAGGTAAGGTTTAAAAAAGTTAAGCTGTTTCTCCAATTTGAGATTTGAAAGAAGTTTCCCTGCTGTATAGTCACTAATTGGATATTACATGATTTAGTGAATGATAATATCAGTAACATCGTTTAAACACACACTCACGAGGATTCCAATCATGCCCCTGCTTAAAACTCCCATGTCCTTCCACTGACTCAGAACAAATCCCGACTTCTCCCCAGGGTCAGTGACACCCTTCATAACCTGGCCCCCATATACCCATCCTACCACGTCTCCCTGGGTCATGAAGCTCCAATCACATTGGTCTTCCTTCCTGCCCTGACCATCACCAGCTCCCACCTGTCTCAGTGCCTTTGTACTTACTGGCCCTTTCTGCCTTCGATGCTATTCACCCAGGTTGTAGCACAGCCACCTGCCTCTCATCATTCAGGCCTCGGCTGGAATCCCACCTTCCTAGAGAAACCTTCCCTCTCTGCTCTTGCTGAGGGAGCACCACCCTGACTCCACCACTCTGTAGCCCATCACTATGCTTTCTATTCTCCATAACATTGACTACAGTTTGTTTTTTTTTTTAATTTTCATTTTCTGAGTGCTCCCCCAAGAAAACACCCCTGAACACTATTCACTACTGTATCTTGTACCTCCAGTGACTAGACCAGGCCTTGGAACATAGTGGGTGGTCAGTAAGTATTAGCTGAATGAATGAGTAAACGACAAAGAATGAGCGAGTGAGAGAATGAAAGAAGGAAGCAAAGGGAAGAACAGAAAGAGGGAAAAAAGAGGAAGGAAAGGATTTTGTTAAACTCAAAAATCAGCAAACTTTGGCTAATAAGTAAGATCTGTCAGCAAATGCTGTATTACCTCACATAACATGTTTCCACAGCAATGGCTTAATGTACAACTTTCAACCATTGTTTGTTAGGACCCAGAGTGTTTTGCTGGTGGCAGATGGTGGGGTTTTTTATTTGTTTGTTTCCCTAAGTTGCTCTTTTTCATTCATTTCTATTTTTATAATTTTTAACTGATATACAGTTGACCTACTATATTATACAGTTGACCCTTGGTCAACATGGGCTTGAACTGTACAAGTTCACTTAGACATGGACCTTTTCCAATCCATACAGTGCTGTAAAGGTATTTCTTCTTCCTTATAATTTTCTTGATAAAATTTTCTTTTCTCTAGCTTACTTTGTTGTAAGGATACAGTGTGTGATACATACAACATACAAAGTACGTGCTACTGGACATTTTCTGTTATCAATAGGGCTTCCACTCAACAGTAGACTATTAACAGTTAGGTTTTAATGGACTCACAAGTTTATGCAGATTTCCAATGGGCAGAGGTCACTACTCCTAATCCCTGTGTTGTTCAAAGATCAGCTGTATGAGATTCAGCTTTACAGAGGTAGGGCCCAAAGTTTTGGTACCACAGTATATGTAATCATTCATCTAACAAGCCTTGTGTCTTAAAAAAAAAACAAAAACAACATACTGGGGGTGGGGGTGCCTAGGTAGCTCAGTCAGTTAAGTATCTGACTCTTGATCTCAGCTGAGGTCATGATCTCACAGTTCATGGGTTCGAGCCCTGTGTCAGGCTCTGTGCTGGTAGCATGGAGCCTGCCTGGATTCTCTTTTCCTCTCTCTTTGCCCTTCCCACACACACTCTCTACCTCTCTCTCTCTAAAAATAAATGAATAAACATTAGGAAAAAAACCCCATACTGGGAATGCCCTAAAAGTACCACTACCACCTGGATTTAAATGTGATTCATAATGACTCTGTTTTTCAAAGCAGTCTTTTTCCCCCCCCCAAAAAAATTAATAAAGCAGGACTAAGGATTCTAAAAGATTTTATCACCACACTTTTCCATTGTAAAACTTGGTAATATTTGGTCAAAGTTAACTAAAGATCATTCTTCATAGATGGGAGTTTTATATACACCCGAATTTAGTTAACTACACCTAGAAATCAAGAGAAGTAACCTGGAAAAGAATCTTCTGGGCTACTGAGTTTCTGTAGCTGGGCCACAGAAGAATCTAACATCAAAACTTAACTTCTGTCCAGCCATTCACAGTAGTTGCATAGAAGAAGCCTAGAAATAGTTTCCATATTTTGGCCCAGAACTTAACATACATTTATGTTTGTTTGTTTGTGTGCTGGCTGGATTTTACAACCATTGACATGTGGCTTCAAGGCACACTGACTTACTTAAGATTACACATTAAGAATATCTCAATTCCACAGTGTCTCTGACAGCCTAGTTTTGTATCAGAATGACTCCACCATCTACACAATGTGTTAAATTACTCATACAAAGATGACTCCCTATTATTTGCATCTGTTAAGGCTTATGTGTTTATTTATTCCAGCACAGGTCTGAAATAAATTATGGTTAAGAAAAATGTGTTCCTGATAATGCTCTTTTCATATTGCAGTGTGGGGGTAACTGGTATGAAAGCCTTCTCACTTTTGATCAAACCATGCTTTCTTTTTTTCAAGGTCTGCTGTCAAAAGAGCTACGTTTCTAATTGAGTTGGAAATGACTTATCTTAGAACCTTGCTGGCTGTCCTCAATCACAGATGATTTTCACTTTTCAGTGAAAAACTCCTGAGATCCGCTGACCCTTCTGAGACACATCTGTGCAAACCTAAGAGGACAACAGTCTCAGGGAGCAAACAGCTCTGCCTTCCCTGCAACCGAAGCCTCATCATGGTCACGTACACTGCACGAGTTCTATGTCTGTTCATTCTCTAAACGTTAGAGGATGCTTGAGAGTCTGAGACTGAACTTTCCCTTGGAAGAGTAATTCTTATTATTGCAAGTTTATGCTAAATCTTCACTAAAGATGTAGGGGGGGAAATACAAGCAGAAACAGAGACTAAATATCCTCACTGTCCCGATTTCAAAGCTGATGCACATTTCTGTAGGTGACGTGAACACTGCTGGAGCTTTTGGACTGAAAATGCAATGATGTTGTTATTTTAATAGTGATGCCATTAAGGATTCCACTGAAAATGCAGTGTATCTTATGTTCTGTGAGTCTCTAGTAAAAACAACTTGCTATTTAAAGTACAACTCTGGGCAAAGAAGGTGGTTCGGACTGCACAAAGTTACTAATTAACATGACAGCAAACCTTCAGGACATGAAACCACAAAGCAGCTCTCTGGCCGGATGTCACCAGTGTCACACATATGTAAATAATCCAGTTTTAAAAGGCCCTTTCCTCTTCTATGCTTTATCCCCTTGATAGTAACACTCCATACTGAGCTCTCTTCCAAGTCTAACATTTGTAATTACAGGATAGTATGAAAGTAATCTTGGTTCCAATTCCGTTTTTCTAAATCTCTCAATGATAAAATAATCCCAGAAATGAGCTCTGTCACATTCTTAGAGACAAACCAGACTATAGTCAGCCTGTCAATCCACTGTGGTCTTACCCAAGCAGGTAACACTAGAGGTAACTGGAATGTCTGTGAGCATACACACATATTCTAATGTTACAGGTCTATTTTTAAACATTACTTTTTGTATCAACATATTAGAAAGTCCCCATTTCCCCCCTAAAGTAATGGCATATGATGCTCTTAGAAGAAATTTTCTTGACTTACTGTAAGAGAAAGATTTTACTCTTACTAAAATGTCTAAAATGTAATGCGTTTTATAATGTTATTTTTCAAACAGGCACCTAACATTGATGGGAACAGGAAGACTCTGCACAACTGCCTTAGATCTAAAAACTGATATGAAATACATGTGTCAGAGATGATCCAACTCTGCTTGAAACGCACACACCCACGCACATCTCACACACACACACACTTCACACTCACACCTCACACACCTCACACATACCTCACACCCATAAGCCTCACACCCACACACCTCACACACACCCAAACACATCACACATACATCTCACACACACACACACACACACACACACCTCACCTCACACGTACCTCACATCCACACACCTCACACACACACACACACACAAAATATTCTCTCTCTCTACTAATAAAAGCTGCTTCATTATATTAATAACATTTCAGTTAGAAATCAAATGTAGGGGAGCCTGGGTGGCTTAGTCAGTTAAGCATCCGACTTTCGCTTAGGTCATGATCTCGCGGTTCGTGGGTTCAAGCCCCGTGCCGGGCTCTGTGCTGACTGCCAGCTCAGAGCCTGGAGCCTATTTCAGAGTCTGTATCTCCCTCTCTGACTCTCTCCTGCTCACGCTGTCTCTCTCTCTCTCCTAGAAATAAATAAAAATATAAAAAAAAAAAGAAATCGAATGTGAAAACCTTTCAATATATATTTCATAATATATATATATTGTGAAACACACACATATATGTTCAGTATCAGCTAACTAATTTTAACAATTAAGTAAAATCAATCCACATAAAGTAGTGGGAAATAGAATATCACCTGACTAGAAAAGGTGATTTCTAGTCCCTGTTCAATTCCTGCTTTGCTGGGTTATCCTGGCTAAACGATGGCACCACCCTGAGCCTACACAATGAGGAAGGTTGACGAGGTCGACTGTCACCTCTTCAGTCACTGCTCCAGTTAGTCTAAGACTATGATTACTCCAAAGCACTTTTACAGTGCAGCTGGTTCTACTGATCAGTCCACCTCCAAGTAAAAGAAACATTGATCACCATGACCATGACCCTGGGCTCTGTGTGTCTAGATATGCAAGCTCCCCTTGGATGGCGGTTCTTCATGGGGTGCAGCAATAATCCCACTAAACTAAGCCTAGTTCGACATTCGGTGACTTCGGTCTCCTGGAGCCAAGTGACCAATGACAAGGAAAGAAGTTACCATCCTGACAGGACTCAGTGACCCTGATCGTGATGAGGAGGCAGAACTGATATCATATATTGAGGACGGAGAAGAAAAGTCTTGCCACTCAGAAAACATAAGGAAATGATTTTCAGTACTGCCTTGACCACTTTCAATAGTAAATGGGAAGAAGCAGCAGTTATAGCCTGAGAAGAGAGAGTCAAGACTCCTCAGGGATGTAGAGCTGGGTCACAGCACTTTGACCAAGAGGGGTTCCAGCCAGCACAAGGTGGTTCTAGAATGGGAGGTGCTGGGTACCACTACAGTTAGGAAAACTAGCCACAGCAATCAGGGCTAGAGCTTCTCCCACTGATCTTCCTTTTTTAAGTTTCCCCAGAAACAAACCAGAAGGCTGGAGGGACAGTTCCCACATAGGATAAACTTACTATAGGAGGAAGTGGGCCCAGGAAGCACAATAGAGGCTATATTTCCTTATACTGCCCTAATAAAATCCCTCAGACTGAGTGGCTTCGAACAATAGGGACTTGGTCTCTCACAGTTCTGGAAGGGTGCCAGAAGTCTGAAGTCAAGGTATCGGCAGGGCACGCTCCCTCTGAAGGCTCCAGGGAGCCATCCTTCCTTGCCTTTCCTAGCTCATAGGAGCCCCAGCATTTCTTGGTGTGTGGCAGCATAACTCAGTCTCTGCCTCCTTCCCACAGCCTTCCCCACTGTGTGTCAAATCTCCCTCTCTTCTCTCTTCTGATGCCAGGTTTTGGATTTAAGACCTACCCATTCCATATGATCTCATCTCAAGAGCCTTAACTTACATCTGCATAGTCCCTATTTCCAAATAAGGTCACAGTCACAGGAGGTATGAGTGGATGGTAGGATGTATCTCTCAGAGTCCCCTGCAGGCCCCACATACTCGTATTCCTCCAACTGCTGGAACCTTAGCAGTGCAATCTCTACCCAGAAATTGCCCTGAGCTTAAGAGAACTGCCTCACCCACTGCTAGCTATGCCCCTTCCCAAGACCCAACTCAGAACAGATCTGAAGGGCTCCTCAAGCCAGAGTTCTGTAGAAGATAGACTGAGGTCAGTGCTATATCTGTATCATGTTTCACCTTCTCCTTCTGCTCAGTACTGCTTTCCGGGTGTTGTTCCCAAGAGCCTTCCCCATGAGATTCCCTCCATGCAAGTCTCCTCAGTATCTGTTTCCGGGGAACAGGATCTGAGACACTCTGCCACTTTTTAGCTCCAGAACTTTGGACAAAACACATAACCTCTGCTCCTAATTATTCTCATGCACAGAATGGACATGATAATAGTGCCTTCCGTGTAGGCTACTGTGAGAATTAACGAGCTAATTCACACAAATCTCTTAGAACATTGCCCGGCACATAGTGAGCATCAATAAATGTTTAATACAAGCTATTATTATGAGCATGTTTTCTTCTGCAGGGGAAACATTCATTAAGAAGTGAATTGATTCTTATATTAATAATTTTTCAGCTTTTCTTAAGTTGGAAATCAGTAAAACAATGAAACTGAAAGCAATAAGTTATAGTTTACATTACATTCTGATATTCCAATTAAAATAAAATTAATGTTAATAATTTTAAAGATCACTATTACATTATCATAATTTCCAGGTTTACTTATTTTTCAGCAAGGGAATGAAATTGATTTTTTATTCTTTATAAATAACAAAGGAACAAATGTACTTAACTCCCATAAACTCACATATTTATTCCAAATTTAATATGTCAAACTGAACAAAATCAAAAAGGAGAAAAAAAACGACAATTTAAATCGAAGCCTTGAACTACAGACAACAACGAATGGATGGTTACTGTAGGAGAGGCAGGTGGGGGTGGGTTAAATAAGTGAAGGGGATTAAGAGAACACTTATTGTGATGAGCACTGAGTAATGTATAGAATTGTTGAAGCACACAAAAATTAATAAACAGAACCCTTGCTGTATCAGAATAGCTCTGGATCTTACATATCAATACTATAGAATTCTGCCCATCAAAGCTAGAAATCAACCCTTGGAGAGCAAGATAAAGTTAAGGGTAAGTTTATATAGTTGATAGGCTAAAATCTTCTTTTTTTAAATATTTATTTATTTAGGGAGAGCTCATGCGCACACGCACGTGTGAGCAGGTAAGGAGCAGAGAGAGGAGAGAGAGAATCCTAAGCAGGTAGCCTGACACAGGACTGGGTCCCACAAACCGCAGGATCATGACCTGAGCAGAAATCAAGAGTCGGATGCTTAGCCACTGAGTGACTGAGGCACCCCAGATAAGCTGAAATCTTAAAGGAATAAATTAGCCTCACTTTCCTCCTTACAATGCAGTCATATCTTGAATTACTTTTTCTCAGGCCATGTGGCCACGTCCAATCTCATTATTTGTTAGCACAAGATGAGCAAGTTGATGTAAATAAGGACAATTAATCCTGCAGAAGACTTACACGCCATCTGTTGACACATAGTAAATATTTCCTGCATTGCTCTGTGCAGAATTCACCCAGTCCTGTAAGATCACTCCTAAGAATAATGGGTGGTTGAGTTTCTATGTCTCCACTTGTAAGAAGTAGTTGTGACTCTTTAAGTGCTTTCTCTGTGCTACTGTTTTGACATAATGTTGGATTCTCAACATAACCCTTCAAAGTAAATATTATTATCCCATTTTCTAGATCAATAAAGTGAGGTTCGAAGAACACAGCTTAACATATGCAGAGCCAGACAGACTCAGCTCAATCTGTATTCTTTCCTCTTGCTCTTTCCCACTGAGCATATAACTATTAATAAGTCAGCTCATATTCTGCTTGAAAGGATTTGGAAAAGTGCTTTACAATACTGGCATTCCTCCAAAGAAAAAAGAGGAAATATATCTACTGTAATTGTTCTTTTTTTTTTTTTAAGTTTCAAACTGGTTTGTTTATTTTTCAAGTTAGAGAGTAGACAGAATATATTAAAAAGTCAAATTTTGCTATAGTCTCAAATCAGTTCCTTATTTCCTTGGATAACAATGAGAGATGTATATACATGCCCTTTAACAAGTTAAAGGACTAACCAGTGGATTGTTAACTTGAGACATTTAAGAATCAAAAAGACTCTAGTAGTATTTCTGCAAATATGCAAAATTCATAGCTCCATTTTCTTAGAGTAAAAGGAGGCACTGACAAAGATGATGTTTTTTACATGAAATAAGAATTGTCTGGTACTAAGTTACAACATAAAAAGGATATTAACTGTCTTACTGTATTATAATGTTTATGGTAGATGTTTCAATGACAGCATTACTTTTCAGAAAGTTACAAGAACGCTGTAGGATACGTTCAATTCCTGAAGCAGTCAACACTCATTTATGTGGGTACAGGCAGGTCATTTCACTTTATCATTGAGCAAATCTTACTGTTATTATGTGCTGGTTATTTTAGTAAGCACTTAGCGGTAAGCAAGACAGATAAGGCCTCTCCCATCATCTTGTGAAGCTTATAATAAGGAGAGCATACACTACACAAGTTACCTGTGTGAGACACGCTATAGAAGAGGTTTACCATATAATGCATATAATACTGTTCATAAGACAGGACTTAATTAATAGTGGTGAAGTGGGGGACTTAGATGGTCAAGGAAGGCTTCCTAAGGACATGATATTTTCAAGGAGCAAGTAAGGGTACTGGGGGAAGAGAAACCCATAGCAGAGAGGACAAAGAGAAAACATTTCAAGCAAAGGGAAGAACCAGTGTCTTAGTTCAGGCTGCCATAATAAAATACCACAGACTGGTTGGCTTAAAAAAACAAACAAACCGAAATTCATTTCTCATCGTTCTGGAACTGGAAGTCTGAAATCAGAGTGTCAACATTGTCTGGTCCTGGTAAGAACCCTCATTCCGGCTTACAGGACACCCACCATGTCCTCCCAGGGTGGAAAGGGCAAGCTCTGGTCTCTTCTTTTTTCTTTTTTTAAATTATCAATTATTCAACTTATTTAAACTAAAAAAAAAGGAAGTTTACTCATTTCTAACACCCCCACCCACGGCCTTTGGTAATCATCAATCTGTTCTCTATAGGACTGCAGTTTGTTTTCTGTTTGCTTTTTGTTTGTTTGTTTTGTAGGTTTTTTAGTTTCCATACAAGAGAAATCATATAACATTTCTCAACTTATTTCACTTAGCATAATGCCTTCAAGGCCCATCCTTGTTGTTGCAAATGGTAGGATTTCATTCTTTTTTAACGACTGAATAATATTCCATTGTGTGTATGTGTGTGTGTGTGTGTGTGTACACTACAATTTCTTTATCCATTCCTCTGTTGATGGACACTTAGGTTGTTTGCATATCTTGGCTATTGTAAATAATATGGTAACGGACATGGAGTGCAGATATCTTTTCAAGTTAGTGCTTTTATTTTCTTCAGATAAATACCCAAATGGAATTGCTGATCATAAAGTAGTTCTATTTTTAATTTTTTTAGGAATCTCCATACTGTTTTCCATAGTGGCTTGCATCAGTTTGCATTTCCATTAACAGAGCACGAGCCTACCCTTTTCTCCAAATCTCTGCCAATACTTGTTACTGCTTGTCTTTTTGATACCAGCCATTCTAACATGTATCAAGTGATAGCTCATTGTGATTCTGATATGCATTTCCCTCATGATTAATGATGTTGAGCATCTTTTCATATACCTATTGGCCATCCATGTGTCTTTTTTGGGAAAATGTCTGTTCAGATCTTCTGCCTATTTTGTAATCAGATTGAGTTTTATGAGTTATTTGTTTATTTTGTTTTTTTAATTTATTTCTGAGAGAGAGAGAGCGCGTGAGCAGGGAAGGGTCAGAGAGAGAAGGAGACACAGAATTGGAAACAGGCTCCAGGCTCTGAGCTGGCTGGCAGCACAGAGCCCCATGTGGGGCTCGAACCCACAAACCATGAGATCATGACCTGAGCCAAAGTCGGACACTTAATTGACTGAGCCGCCCAGGTGCCCCTATTTATTTTGGATATTAGCCCCTTATCACATATATGATTTGCAAATATTTTCTCCCATTCAGTAGACTGCCTTTTCATTTTGTTGCTTCTTTCCTTTGCCATGTCTTCATTTTATAAAGAAACTAATCCCATTGGGTAAGGGTACCCTCATGACCTCATCTAAACTAAGTTACCTCCCAGGGGCCCTATCTCCAAGTACCATCACACTGACGAGTTAGGGCTTCAACACAGGAGTTTGGGGGGAACACATTCAGCCCATAACACAGAGCAAAGGGTTAAAATAAAAAGGAGCATAGTAATTTTGTGAAATATGAAGATATTGGGAGAATTACTTGGAACAGGATAGAAAAGCAGGAAGAATGGATTAAGCATAGATTTTGAACTTAATCTTACAGCTAATGCATTGTCACTGAAGGCTTTCAAGCATGAGTAATATAATGAGATCTGTGTTACAGGTAATTTTGAAAGAAACCAATTATTAAATGAAATGTTAGTTCCTATCTGATACATGATAAGAAGACAATGCACTTGGTAAAGATAATTGTGACATATTTGGGCTCAGAACCTTGACTTACAAAAAGAAAAACATAGCAAAATAAATTTCTTAGACAAAAGTTTCTCAAACAAAATGAAGAAAAAAGGAGACAAGGAAATAGACCTTAAATACAAAAAACCAACTGGTGTTTGCCAGTGTGGGGGACAGGAGGAGTGGTAGGGGTATGTGGGCAAAATTTAAAAAATTCTGTGGATTGGCATATAAAAACTTGTTTTTAATGAGCTTTCTGGCTGTTTGCATTTGGACAGAGTTTGCAAAGAACTGATTTTCCACAAATGGGTCACTGTGATTAATTTTTCCTAGGTTTCTCAGCCAGACCCAATGGTGGGAAATATTACCAAATAACTCATGGCATTGATTTCTATTACTATATTTTCATAATTTGTTCAATTATGATTATAGAATGACAAATACATGAAATTATTTGTTGAGTCTGGGTAAGACTAAAATACACTTAGATGATTTCAAACTGTTAACATTCACTACTATTAACATTATTTAATCTATGAAACGCTGACTCAAGCCTTGTAGTTGAACACACTAGCTGCTACACAGCCATAATCTAATATAAAGAGAACACAATTCCACAGGCTTTATTTTCAAAAGGCTTTCACCATTAAGCCTTAATCACCTGAATCTCATTGTAATTAATAGAAATTTGAGTTTACAGAAAGAGTAGAAGTTATGCTTCTGGTATAACCAAGTATGATCCAAAACACCTATTCTTTTGCATGTCACAACCATTAGACTCTAAATAACATAGAAAAAAAAATACCTGAAGATTCCAGGAACTGAATAAAAGTAGTCAGATTTTCACAAAGGATCAAAAAATCAGAAGACTGGACTGCAATAAAATGTGTTTCCCATTTTTTAAGTTTAATTTATTATTATTATTACTACTATTATTTTAGCTTATTGCCTCAGGAGAGGTATCAGTCAAGGCATCATTCAGGGTGATGAACGCACAAACAGAAACAAAGTCTTTCTGAATTGAAGAACCTTAACCCAGAATTCAAGCAACTACAACCATTAGAAACTGAAAAGGAGGGGCGCCTGGGTGGCTCAGTCAGTTAATCGGCCAACTTTGGCTCAGATCATGATCTCACAGTTCGTGGGTTGGAGCCCCACGTCGGGCTCTGTGCTGACAGCTAGCTCAGAGCCTGGAGCCTGCTTTGGATTCTGTGTCTCCCTCTCTATCTGACCCTCCTCTGCTCATGCTGTCTCTCTCGCTCTCAGAAATAAATGAGTGAATGAAAGAATACATACATACATACACACATAAAAAAGAAAGTGGAAAGGAGGGATGACTGGGTGGCTCAGTCAGTTAAGTGTCTGATTTCGGCTCAGGTCATGATATCATGGCTTGTGAGTTCAAGCCCCATGTTGGGCTCTGTGCTGACAGCTCAGAGCCTGGAGCCTGCTTTAGATTCTGTGTCTCCCTCTCTCTCTACCCCTTCCCCCACATCAAAAATAAATAATTTTTTTTAATATTTATAAAAAAAGAAAGTTGGAAGGAAATCCCAGATGAGAGAAAGCCCTCTAGGCAAGCCCCAAATTCTGTATATAAACTCTGCCCAAATCTCTCACTAACCCTGAACTACACATGGGTGCAGATTTTAAATAACCCAGTTAAGAAAAGAGAACTGAACTGAGATTTGTACTGGCACCAGGAGTTTGCAGTTTGAGTTTGACCAAGTTAACTTCCTGTTAAAAATATCAACAATATTCAGAAGAATATAACAGAATCCAGAATTTCCACAATAACATACACAATGTCTAGAATATAATACAAAATTATTCAGCATATGATTAACTATGAAAATGTGACCTATTCCCAAGAGAAAACAAAAACAAAGACACCAACCCAGGATGATGCAGATGTTGGAACTCACAGACAATGGCTATAAGACAGCTACTATCATGGAAGACTATTCATTACTCTGGTAATGAATGAAAACAGTGAATATCAGCAGAGAAACAGAAACAATAAAACAGACCAAAATGAAAATTCTAAAAATGAGTAAAACAACATCTGAAATAAAAAAAATTGTTGGATGTACTTAACAACAGAATGGATATGAAGACAGTGAACTTGAAAATAAAGCCACAGAAACGATCTGATCTGGAGAACTGAAGGAAACTTTGGAAAAGGAAAATGAAGAGCACCTCAAGGTCTCAGATCCAAAGGTTTAAAATATGTATATTTGGGTGGCTTAGTCGGTTAAGCGTCCGACTTTCGCTTAGGTCATGATCTCGCGGTTCGTGGGTTCGAGCCCCGCATCAGGCTCTGTGCTGACTGCCAGCTCAGAGCCTAGAGCCTGTTTCAGTCTGTGACTCCCTCTCTCTCTGACCCTCCCCTGTTCACGCTGTCTTCCTCTCTCCTAGAAATAAATGAAACATTTAAAAAAAATAAATAAATAATAAAATAAAATGTGTGTATTGGGGATCTCAGGAACAAAGAATAGAAAGAATGAGGCAGAAAAAAATTTTAATAAAGGAAAAGCAGCCTCTAGAAAGACTCGTCTTTATACATGGAATAAGCTTAATTTTTTTCATTTTAAGAAAACAGAACAGTGATCTTCACAAATTACAGGTAAAAGTAATAACCACACTTCACATGTTAAAATGTATTTAGAGAAATAATAGTGAAGTATTCTTAAGATATTATGAATTTGATTTTTTAATGTTTTATTTATTTCTGAGAGAGAGCGAGAGAGAGAGAGAGAGCAGGGGAGGGTCAGAGAGAGAGGGAGACACAGAATCTGAAAAAGGCTCCAGGCTCTGAGCTCTCAGCACAGAGCCCAACGCAGGGCTTGAACCCACGAACGGCAAGTTCATGACCTGAGCCAAAGTCGGACGCTTAACCAACTGAGCCACCCAGGCGCCCTAAGATACTATGAATTTGAATAAGAGCATAATCGTGCTCTTCTGTGTATACAGTCAAACAATATTACCATGTTCCAAGAAAAACCTGCTTTTCCTTTGTACTAAGATTCAAGACTCAAGATAATTTATATTTAAAAAAATGACTCAGGATAAACTTCTCAAATTCATCTTGCAGTATGAGTATGCTGTAATACATATAGAATCTATATCTTTAATGCAAGTAAGCAAATAACCTAAAGTACTGGCAAACATTAATTGACAAATTTCACTTCCTGTCACCTCTACAGTGGTCCCTGACAGAGGCAATGAAAATGGGGTAGTCATAGGCATGCCAATTAGATTCTACACAAGAAAAATATCATCTAAAAATTCTTGTAAGATAAGTCCAGGAAACAAAGTATCTGCCGGAACTGAAATATTGTGTTCTTGTTTATGCCTAATGTAACAGAACAGCCTTTTGTGTTTTCTTTAACTGTTCAGTACTTAAAACAATCTATACTTCAAAGGAAAGTAAACAGTGCATATGCTTAGATTGCTCTTTACCTCATGACTTGGTTCTTTTATAACAGACCTTCTTAAGAACTAGACAAGTCAATCTCTATGTAAACAATAATGTCCTCTGTGTTTGCAAATGCAGACATCAAGCAGAGTATACAACACGGGAAGTTTCTTACCAGACAACTGTTAAAAATCAAATAGTGCTTAAGTCCATTTATGGTGAGGCCAGAAATAATATTTAATCTCTTGAAAATATAACCATAACAATGGCCATTTCTACACAGCTCATTTAAATGAAGAACAAAAGAACACTTTGAATAATCTGAAAAGAGCTTTTAAAGGTAGAGAACAGTCTCTTGAACAGAATTTTTGGATCAACCGTCAGTATCCAAACTGATCAGAAATTGCCTCAAGTTCTGCTTTGTTCTTTTCTCTTTGCTATCTTTGTAAACAAAAAGCTATGCTACAGGCCTTCCTTGTTTTTTGCCATAATATATTTCTCAAAAGCATCAAGTCAATGGTATTTTCTTGTCTGAAGATTCAATACAAACCAATAAGCCACTAATATGATCAAAAAATGCAACAATTAAAAATTACTACCATGGGGCCACCTCAGTGGCTCAGTCAGTTAAGTGTCCAACTCTTGATTGCAGCTCAGGTCGTGATCTCAAGGTTCATGGGATCAAGCCTCCCACTGGGCTCTGTGCTGGCAGCACGAAGCCTGCTTAGGATTCTCTCTCTCTTTTCTCACTGCCTCACTCCTGCGTGTGCAAGTCTTGTGCTCTCTCTCTCTCTCTCTCTCTCTCAAGATAAATAAACATAAAAAAAAAACTGCTACCATGATTTCAAATGGAAAACATACATTTCAATTTCTAAAATAGGCATAAAAGACAATTTACTTGATTTTAATATACCAAATGAACACACATCACATTAAAATACAACTGAAAAGTTTTATATTAAAATTCTAATTATAATAATATTTTTACAATAAGTCTCCTATTTTGATGTACAACAGAACTTTTAAGGAATGATTTCTTAAAGAAGGCATCCAAATAGGTTTTAACTGATGCCTTTTTTTTTCTGTTAGTAAATTTGCTACAAGAAATAAAATTATTCAAAATCACTCAATAACCATATTTTAGTCGATGCTTAAAGTAGTTTGTATCAATACATTTTTGTTAAAGGATACTACAGATGATGGTGTTCTTTGTTGCTGTAATTGAAAGAAAACACAAATAATCCCCTTCTTCCCTTTGCCCCACTTCTGCTCCTGAATGAGAAGTAGTTCCTGGGGCAATCAATTGAAAAACGGAGACAAGAGTCAGCCATATCCCAGGAAGTCATTGCTTTTCTCCTTCAGTGGGACAACTTACATATTAAGAGACGGGTGCAGCAAAACAAAATCTGGTGGGGCCTGTTTCTTAAAATATGCACTTGATCTTGGAAGGCCAGAGAAGTGTCCAGAGTAAAAGCCATGGGACTGGCAAGTATCACCAGAGGTGAACCATGGAAGAGTGTCAGGAACAGGCTACCCGGGCCACTCTTTACATTAAATCAAGAAGGGTGTGCCTGGGTGGCTCAGTCAGTTAAGCGTCCAACTTTGGCTCAGGTCATGATCTCATGGTTTGCGGGTTCGAGCCCCGCATTGGGCTCTGTGCTGACAGCCAGCTCAGAGCCTGGAGCCTGCTTCTGATTCTGTGTCTCCCTCTCTCTCTGACCCTCCCCTGCTCGCTCGCTCTCTCTCTTTCTCTCAGAAAATAAATAAAACATTAAAAAAATCAAGAAGGTCAAGGTCTCTTCACAGTTCAGGTTCTCCATGGTAAGAACCTGACTAAATTTGAGACTGAAACTCTACATAATAGTTAAGCCAGGGCACTCTCCTAGAATGTCATTTGAGGTTCAGGATCATATTTCTAGCCATTTAAGAGGACTAGTCACTGACATTTTCAAAACAAAAGGCTGATATTTGTTTCTTCCACTCTCACATACCTTCCCAGTTTGAAGCTGCACCTAATAAACTTCCCCAGGAGTTTCCCATGTGCCAGGCACTGCTCTAAGCTCTGGATAGTCAGGGCGCCTGGGTGGCTTAGTCGGTTAAGTGTCCGACTTTCGCTCAGGTCATGATCTCGCGGTTCGTGGGTTCGAGCCCTGCGTCGGGCTCTGTGCTGACTGCCAGCTCAGAGTCTGGAGCCTGTTTCAGTCTGTGACTCCCTCTTCTCTCTGACCCTCCCCTGCTCACGCTGTCTCTCTCTCTCCTAGAAATAAAAATAATAAAAATATTAAAAAAAAATTGTTAAGCTCTGGATAGTCAGCACCTCATTTAATCCCCACAATTGCCTTATGAGGTACATCCTCCTATCCTTCTTCCTTTATGAAAGAGAAAACAGTGGCTTTCCAAGGCTTGCCAACCTGCTCCAAGTCAAGATATTAAGGGACAAAGCTAAAATTTAAACCTAGTTGTGCTTGGCTCCGAAGGACCTATTTTTATCCACGAGATCATTCTTCCTCTGTTCAGGTCAAGGACACCTGGGAATAACAAGAGCTAAAGAGCTGCCACACACTTCACTGATGGGCAATCTAAGCTCTGCATTTTTACAGGGAAAAATGGTAAAATTTCAAATGAGGTTAACATTGCAGGATTTTTAAACAGAAATTCAAACAGAATTGCTAAGAAGGAAAGACACAGTGTTCTACAGCGTATACAGGGCAAGGTTAGTATTCCCAAGAGCCATGGAGTGAAAAGGTAAAAACAGCAAGACTACTTAAACAATAATTAAGATGAAGGCATTTTTGTTTGCTCAATAAAGTATCTTTTCTTAACTGACTCAATCCTTTCTCCCATGAAAGATACTGGTTAACAACGTCAATCAACTACAGGATATAGTATTTTAAAAATGGGCAATAATAAATCTTACCTGTTATTTCTTATACTCTAACAACCACATTTTCTTCACAACTTCATTACACTAGTAGATGCTGCAGAAGACTCTAATTCTACAAGTACTGAATCTATCACCGAGGGATACCAGACACTAAACAACACAGCAGTACAAATTTCCAGAGCCCTTCTATGGCCAGGCCCAAAAGGACGTGGGCCAACAGGTCACAGACACCATCATTACAGGGCACTGAGGAAAGAAGTTGAGGAAACAGGAGCAAGATGCCCATAGACTTGGTTTGCAAACACTGCAAACAATACGAGAGGCACCATCTTTGTTAAAGAGAAGGAAAGAATAGAGAGGCAGGGATAAAGATAGAGGAGAAAGGGTACAATTGCGAAGCAGTGTCAGAAAAGATGGAAGAGGTGAAACGCAAAGAAGCCATGGTTGGGTTTGATTTAGCCACAGGAGAACCCCTAGTTCTTGGGGACTGGATGGCACAGAGACAGGAAAGTCTGATAGCAGGAGGCAAAACACAAATGAGTTTTCACCTTCTGGGTTCTACTGAGTAGGAGGCATGATTGCCTGTGAAGAGAAAAGGAGCAAGATGGGCTGCTGAAAGAGAATGGAGTTGTGAGGGAGATGCCAAGGTGCAGACATTGCCCAGCAGTACTGAGGGCCCAGCCCACTCCACACACTTACAACGGAAGAGACCATCACTCAGAATTACTCCAGCAGTGCTCCATGGTGCAAATATGAGGTGCGGGAGCATACAGCTAGATTGAGCCTCCATCAGGAATACGGGCGCAGGTCTGGAAGAGCGAGGGCAGTAGAGTGCATTCAGGAATCCTGACTGGATAGAGGAGGAACTAAAGCAAGTTTGGGGGTGGGGGGGGGTTATATCTGAAGAAAAAAAAAAGGAAAAGTAAGGGGCCTAGGAAGAAAATCTAGGTTCAAAAAGTAAATGTAAATTAAATCAAAGACTGAGACAGTGGACATGCTAGGAGGCCATGATCAGAAACTGAGATACACACTGAGATTTCAAAGGTAGAGCAGTTCTAGATGATTCTAGGTTAACAGAATATGATTGTGGGATAGAGTTCCTGGAGTCGAAGTAACAGCAAAAGACATCAATACTGGGCCAAACGGGAAAATAGAAGACCAGTTTGGCAGAATGGCAAGAGCTAAAATGGAGACCAAAATGGCTAAAACGCATATGGAGGATTGATGAGGAAGTCTGTAGGAAAGAAGGACAAGGGGGAAGAGAGAAGAGCAAAGCCAGATAACGTGTGCCTTACATAATGTCTGGGAGCGGGAGAGCTCAGAAAACAGGGTAAGCTGCCAGCCGTCTCTCCGGGCTCTGGTCCACTGCGCTGAGGAGATCAAGAAAACAGAACAGCAGCAGCGTCACAGAGACCTGCCCTCCCACCACATACGAATGGCAAGACCCTTATGGCAGCCAGCATCTTTAGCCATGGACTCTTCTCTCAGTATCCTCGCTTTTATTTCCAAGGCTTCGCTTTCCACCTCTACACAAATGACTTCCAAGTTTATCTCTTCAACCTCAGGCTTTCTTCTGCGCTTAGTTCTGAATAGCTAAGAGGCCATCAAGACATCTTTTTCCTGGACTACAGGCCATTAATTCGTACTCAATATACCAAACACTTGACCGACTGAGTACCTTCCCCCCAAAACTCTCACCTCCAGCTTTTCCTATTCCTCTGACTAACCGGCTCGAAAATACAGCACTATCTTTTACTTCCTCCACCACTTCTCCCTTCACTTCTTATTCAAGTGGTACCTAGTCTTCCCTGAAGGCTATACCTTCCATTATACCCCCACTCCTGGTTCAGGCCCTCAGGGCTGAATAGGGATTATTACAAGAGTCTCAGGACTCTCCTACCCAGTTTCCCCGCTTCCTTCTTCCTCCTTGCTTCTTACTAATCCAAGACAAAGCTTTCTAAAACCTTTCCTTACACATGTCCATTTCTCCTCAAAAACCTGCCATCTCTCTTGTTTGCTTTCATAACAAAGGCCAAACTCTTCTCAGGTCTTCATAGGAACCAGACACACCATGGTTATTCCAATTCATACTACCGTCACTTGGACTATGCAATCCTAAATAGAGTTTTAATTAAAATTGATATTTGTTATGATGTTCACCTGATCTACCTGTGCCTAAAGCACAAAATCTTTTTAAATGAAGATTTTAATTCAGTAATATTTCAAGAAGTAGCCTGACATTTGTGAAAATGCTCTAACTTAATTTCCCTAAAGGGCTATGAAAATATAAATTACTTCTATAGTTGCTCACTTTTAATTTATAATTTAGAAGGCAGGGGGCTCGTTAGTACAAGTCTGGTGCTGCGGTGTTAATAAAATTAATTTATTGCCAGATTTCAATCCTCAGAGAAAGGAAATCTTACTGATCACAACTTTAAGAAATCGATCCTGAATGATTCTCTTTTGGAAGTGATCATGCCTAGGAATGCATTACCCTTTTTTGGGCAAAAAAATAAATGCATAGTTAAAATACAATGCATCCATAAGAAGCCTGTAAATAAAAACATATCATAGAAAAAGGCAGAGGAATCCCTAAAGGGCCCATATTAGTGAACCCTCCATCCTGATCCACTGCACAGAGCCTTTCACCTGCAAAGGCCCTGAACTCATCCTACACCAACCTATACATTTCTACCACATAGTACATATAAAGCCGAATGCCCTCCCCCAAGCAAGTGGGCACCATCTAATCCACTGAAGACCTGAAAAGAGCAAAAAGGAAGAGAAGGGATAAGCTGTCTCTCTGCCTGACTGCATTAGCTGGGACACCAGTCTTCTTCTGCCCTCTGACTGGCACTCACACTGTCAGTTCTTCGGGTCCACAGGCCTTCAGGCTTGGATTGAATTACACCCCACGTTTTCCTGTATCCTCAGTCTGTAGACAGCACATTATAGGATTGTGGGAAATCTCTGTCTCTGTAAGTGTGCAAGTCTAATCCTCATAATATATATAAACACATTTATATATGACTACTGCACATTTCATGGATGAGGAAATGGCCAGAAAAGCTAATAGAGACAGTGGTGTAGTCAGAGCTGGAACCAAGGTATCCTAAGTCTAGTGCTGCCTTGCTCCATGTTTTCCTGATAAAAGACTCCAAAGAGTAATACATGATAAACAGAAAAAATAGACACTCTATAGATGACAATCATGCCCTGCACACCTGAGAGGGGCCAGGTTCTGGCAGCGTGGTGGTCAGCACCCCTGAGGTGAACCCACGAGGAATCACGATCCACTGTGCGGAGGCCTTCACCACCACACTTCTATCACATTGCCTTGTCTCTCTAAGACCTTCATGGTGCATTCTGGGGGTGTGGAATGGGGAGGACTGCTATTGAGAGGTCATCTGAACCTTCCTTAAGACAAGTAGGAATCTATAGGCCATAAGGAGATGTTATAAGCTTCCAAATTAAGTAAAACAGAATCCCACTTTCATTGCCAGAAACATATACATCTAGCTAAAATCTGACACACGATTTAAATTTCTTTCTGCTCTTTCTTCCATCTTTAGTGCAAGAGAATCTTTATTTGAAATGTCATTTTTTAAGTTTATTTATTTGTTTTGAGAGAGAAAATGTGTACGGTGGGGGGAAGGGCAGAGAGAGGGGGAGAAAGAGAATCCCAAGCAGTCTCCTCACACTGCCGGTGCAGAGACCGACACGGGGCTCAAACTCACCAACCATGAGATCATTACCTGCGCTAAGATCAAGAGTCAGACGCTTAACCGACTGAGACACCCAGGTGCCCACCTCTGCAATGTCATTTTTAATTACTGATGGCTGTATCAGGCAAAATAGTTTTCCTCGCCATTTCTAGAAGTCTTACTAACATACAATAATATATAAATGTACTGAGGACTCACCATGAGTCAAGCATTGTTCTAAGCAAACATGTATTAATGCATTATCCACACAAAAACTCTACCAAGCTGACACTGATACTCTTATTCATATTTTCCAGAGGAGGAAACTGAGGCACAGCACCCAAGATCACACTGCTAGTAAGCAGTGGAACTGAGATTAAAACCCAGGGACTCTGGCCCCATAGCCCATGTTTTACATCACTGCATGCAACCTAATTTAATCTTCAAAGCCATGAACAGTCTACTACATAATTATTTTAGTTATAGAACCAAGAACTAGACAAATTACTGGCAAGTTATATATTGACTGTAACTAGAGATACATACCACAGATTCTAGGCAATACCATTCCTATGATATATCCAAGCATGCTATCTGATCACCTTTCCCAAGCAGGAAAAGGAGAAAGGAAGTAAAGTCAGGTGATGGGTCTTCAGTAGCAGTTGTGTGGGGAAAGGGAGAGGAGAGGTATCAAAATGAAGTCTAGGAGAGAATTCTACAGTTGATCTCAAGTGCTTAAAACAGGTCATCAAATCAAAGCGAGAGGCATATACAGCACATGCTGAGAACAAAGGTACAAGGCCAGCAGGAGGCAGATAATCAGGGAAGACGACATTTGGCAGGTAATCTAGACGCGTCCTAGAGACAGGAGCAAATGACTGCTGTGGAAATCTCACACGCTTTCAGTGCATGTGTGCAGATAGGATACGTCCATTTGTAAGAGCCAGAAGAGAAAATAGGTAAAATAAATAAATAATTAAAAGAGCCAGAAGAGGACAATCACATAAGGGTGATACAATTATATGGCCATGACCTCTGGAAAACAGTGTGGAGGTTCCTCAAAAAATTAACACTAGAACTCCCCTATGATCCAGCAATAGCACGGCTAGGAATTTACCCAAGGTTCAAAATTGGGTACAGGAGTGCTGGTGCATAGGGGCACATGTACCCCAATGTTCATAGCAGCACTCTCAACAACAGCCAAAACATGGAAAGAGCCTAAGTGTCCATCAACAGACAAATGGATCAAGAAGATGTGGTTTATCTATATGATGGAATACTCCATGGCAATGAGAAAGAATGAGATCTGGCCATGTGTAGCAACATGGATGGACCTTGAGGGTGTTATGCTGAGCGAAATAAGTCAGGCAGAGAAGGACAGATACCATATGTTTGCACATATAGGAGGATTAGGAGGAACTTAACGGAGGACCATGGGGGAGAAGAAGGGGGGAAATGGTGGGGGAGAGGGAGAGAGGCAAACCATAAAAGACTCTTGAATACTAAGAACAAACTGAGGACTGATGGGTGTGGGGGGAAGGGGGGAGATGGGCATGGAGGAGGGCACTTGCGGGGATGAGCACTGGGTGTTATATGGAAACCAACTTGACAATAAACTATTTGTAAAAATAAATAAATAAATAAAATAAAAACTGTATTTCCTATTAAAAAAAACAATTATATGGCCATCAAAGCTGGTCCACACTACATAAGTATGTAAGCATGCGTGTAAGGTCAACAATAAGGGTAGGATAGTAGTAAGGTGAGGGATAAGCAATGTAACGCAGATCATAAAATTCTAGAGGACCAATGATAAACTTTACAGAGGAAATAAACTTTCAAATTAAAAAAAATACTCAGATAAAATGTGAAAAAGTAAAAAGTAAAAGTGCTAACTAGTTGTAACTCTAACTTAGCTTTGGTTTTCACGCTGTAGCTCTTCAATACAATTCAAAAAAGTTACTGATCTTCTAATATGTTACATAGAGGACACCGAGAATTACAGGGGACTCAAATACCTTGAAACTGCATCCCCACAAGGTACTTACCATCCACTATTTTACTAATACAAGTGAACACCTGTAGCACCACCAAGAACATTAAGAAAAGAGTGGGACAGATGAGATAACATGTAGTGCGAGAAAGTGGCATTTAAGCTATGCTTACAGGGGTGCCTGAGTGGCTCAGTCGGTTGAGCATTCAGGTTCGTGGATTCAAGGTTCAGGTTCAGGTTTGTGGGTTGGAGCCCCACCTTATGCTCTGTGCTGACAGCTCAGAGCCTGCAGCCTGGAGCTTCCATCCTTCTCTTCCTGCCCCTCCTCCACATGCGCTCTGGCTTTCTTTCTCTCTCTCTCTCTCAAAAGTAATGAACAATAAAACATTAAAAAAATAAAACATTAAATAAGACATTAAAATAAATAAATAAAATATTTTAAAAATTAAAGGAAATAACCCTAAAAGATATAATGAATCCAAAACAAGATATCGTTTAGTCCTTTCTGGTCCATGAAGCTCCGTAGAAACCATACCCTCCCATCCTTCAGTGTCTTCCCAGAGGCAGATACCATCTTTAATGTCCACTGCCCAGGCGCCCTCCTAGACAGGGTCCTCAAAGTCAGACGACAAGTTTGAACAAACAAGCACAGCCAGATGCTCCTCCTCCCGCAGCCCCAGGCTGGGATCTCAAGACCCGCTTTTCACCCAACTGGTTTGAGATGTGATCTTTCTCTTTACCCTGGTGCTTTACTTTTCAACAATACAAGACACAACCACTCCAACAAACAGCAAATCCATACACACGGACACACAAACACATCTGTGGAAAGGACACATTAACAAAAACGGAGAAGTTTCAAAAAGGAGCTAATGAACGCAAGTGAAGAAAGAAACAAGACCGTGCTGGAAGGGAAATGACTTTGACTTGGGAAATGTTAGATCTGAGGTGCCAAAAATATATATCCAGGTGGAGACGTATACGCGATAGAAAAATCTTAAATGTGAGTTTATAAGAGAAGTTTCCATCCTGTAGATGGAAGGGAACAAAGCAGATCTGGAAATATATAGAAGAAAGTGTAGAAAGGGGGAGACGTGAGAGGAAGACAGATCCTTGGAAATGCCTCCTTCATACCGAGTTGTGTGGCACAAGACGAAAAAGGAGGGACTGTCAAGAAGGAGACACAAAAAGAAGGTAGCGAGATGAAAGAAGAGGTGCATTCAAGAAAGAGGAAGTGAGCCACAGTCTGAAACGCTTTATGATTAAGAAAAGCTGACTGGATTTAAATTAAAAAACACAGCTGCCTTCAGAGAGACAGGATTTAGTACAACGGGTGAGGGAAAGTCAGAGCAGGGGCTAGGGGTGCTCAGCAAGCAGAGGCGGTTGTCTGTCCTTCCCTCCAGAGGTCTGGCAGGGGGGGAAAGCAGACAGCACATCACCAGATGCTCTGTTTGCACAGAGCCCTGCCGCGTTTGCTCATTGCCGCATCCTCAACGCTCAGACCAGTTCCTGGCATGTAAGAGGTACTCAATAAATATTTGTTCATGGAATGCTGTGCTTATTCAATGAATGCTGTTGTCTGGTTACACAAATGAGTTAGTGAATGAGCACAGTAATGATATTTGAGGAAGTCTGAGACAACAGTCACTTGCGGCATTTCTGGGAGTCAGGTGTAAATGCTGGAGATAAAGGCTGGAAACAGAGTTCACCTCACTGGGCTCAGTATGGAGTGGGAAGTGATCTTGCCTGGAGTTTGAAGTTCGTCTTTTTGACAGCAGTCCGAAGAAAAAGAGAATCTTTTAGGCCAGACACTGAGTTTGAGGATGAACCCCCTTGAGTAGAAATCTCTCTCTGCCTTAATCATCACGAGATACGGAAAGGAGCTCTTGAGAGGTGGGCTGTTAAGAAGGACATGTCGAGGACTGTGGAGAGCAAGGAATGAGGAATCCAGGCAAGTGCCGGTGAGGCTGTGAAAACCCTTCGCGAAAAGAGGTCGCTTATCTCAGGCTGCTGCCGGTTCTCGTACTCTGTATTAAATCCCTTGGTCCTGGCTCATGCTGAAAGTCTCTGTAAAGATCCGATCTGGGTATGAGACTATAAAAGGGTTCAGGCCACACGGGGGAACAGGAGGATGGCCAGCACTGTGGTGCCAGCAGCAGTAATAAAGTGGAAGAGCCCCAAGGATCCGTGGTAAGGGGGGGGCCGCCAAAGACACCCTGAAGGTTCAAGGATTTGTTTCACTAGATGACACAATATTATTCCCTTACAGGGAACATAGGAAAGACTTGGTTGTTGTTGTTTTTTTTTCCCCTGTGGCTTCTCATTCTGTTTTTGTTTGATTCAGACAAAGGAGAATTGAACAGCTCTTCAGTCTAAAGGGAGAAAACTGATGGAGAACAACGGAAAGAAGGTAGGGTTGTAAGAATTGGTGTAATGGAATTAAACAAAGCCCTGGAGGAAAGAGGCAATGAGACCCAAAGGCTAGCTGGGATGGTTCCTTTTTATAAAGTGATATAAAGAAAGATGGAGGGGTACCTGGGGTGGGGGGGAATTCATGTGGTTACGTGTTCGACTCTTGATTTTGGCTCAGGTCATGATCTCATGGTTCGTGAGTTCAAGCCCTGCAGCAGAGTCCATGCTGCCAGTATGGAGCCTGCTTGGGATTCCCTCCCTCACCCTCTCTCTCTGCCTCTCTCTGCTCTCACATGGCTCATGCTCTCTCTCCCTCTCTCTCTCCCTCTCTATCTCTCTCTCTCTCTCAAAATAAATAAACAAATTAAAAAAAAAATTGAGAGTAAAGAGATATAAAACAGATGGAAGACACTCTGGTGAGGCCTATCTGGAAGGCAGGGGACAGAGCGAGCGAGGGGGCTTACAGAATGTAAGACGTTCTCACAGCTGCTGGGGAAAGGCCACCAGAGAACCCAGTGAGTAAGAGGGTTTCTGCAATCTTGAGGGGCTACATCACTGGAGTTTCCAGAAATTCCAATTAGCACGATTTAATACTATTTACAGCAATATTTGGCAAACAGGAAAGGTTCTTTTGCAGTTAGAGATGCAGTCTTACACTTGAGCCAAGTTCAGCTCACCTAATGGATCTGAGTCTCATAATGGGATAAACACACCTCACAGCAAAAATCATCTCACAAGTTTAGAAAAGACAGGTTTTAATCAAAGGAATCACAATTAATCCACCCTGCTTATTTTCCTTCAAATGCAGCCAAGTTGTACTATTTCATACCAAGATCCTCAAGGTCTTCCAGATGGAAGAAATCTTAGAAATCATCGAGTCCAACCTCTCACTTACTATGACTTCATTTTTAGAAATCCATGGCAGAAACTATCAGTGCATGCTGGCATCCATGTACTCCTTTACATTTATCAGCCTCCTCTGGGGTATACCTGAGGCCACATAGCTGAGTTCTGGCCAATGAGACATTGGTGGACGGGATCTAAGTCACTCCCAGGCCCGGCCCTACCTTGGATGGAGGAAGACCAGCCAACTTGCTTTGTATCAAACTTTGTTTGAAAGGTAGCTAAACTTTCACTGTGCTACTCACTGACATTTATGGATGTGTCTGTTTCAACCGCAAGCACTAATTGATTCTCAAGCCTTCTTTCTTTGAATAACCTAGCAACTCAGAGAACTGCCAATCATGCTAGAGAATGAAATCGAGATTATTATCACCCACAGATCCAAAAGATTATAACGATGAAAGCAGTCATGAAATTCATTTTTTATAATATAGTAGCATCCTGGTTATCTAAAGGTTATTATTTGAGACACAACCTACAAAAGTTAAAGCCCTAGGCCTTTGAGAACCAGGAAATAAACAATAGATTTCTCAAAATAACCCAGCCTGAGAGCTAAATAAAGCTTTAGAGGTTCACTCACCAGTTAGCCTTCTAGGCTCTGTGTGTTTATTCAAGTTATCTTGGAGTAAATACATCAATCTTGGAAATCTGGTTTATCTCACATCAGATAAGAAATTAGAAATTGGTCTGTTTCTGCTTTGTTTGTTTTGTTTTTGAGATTCCACATATAAATGAAATCATATGGTATCTTTCTCTGTCTGACTTATTTCACTTAGCATAATACCTTCAAGGTTCTTCCATGTAGTCACAAAAGTCAAGATTTCATTCTCTTTATGGCTGAATAATATTCCATTGTGTGTGCGTGCACATGCACAGGTGTGTACCACATCCTCTTTATCCATTCATCTGCTGATGGACACTTATCCTGCTTCCATATCTTGGCTGTTACAAATAACACTGCAATAAACACAGGGGTACATATATCTTTTCTATTTAGTGTTTTCATTTTCTTTACCCAGTAGTGGAGTTACTGGATCATATGTTAATTCTATTTCTACTTTTTTCTAGAATTTCTGTCTTTATTGGGTGCACCAACTTAAATTCCCACCCAGAGGGGAGGTGGATGGGGAGATGGGCAAAATGGGTGAAAGGGAATGGGAATACAGGCTTCTAACTGCTGAATGCAGAAGTCCTGAGGCTAAAATGTACCACAAAGGGAATGCCGTCAATGGCTTTGTAATAGTGTTGTACGGTGCCAGATTGTAGCTACACTTGTGAGCATAGCATAATGTACAGAGTTGTCAAATCACTGGTTGTACACCTGAAACTAGTGTAATGTGCGTCGACTATGCTTCGATAAGAAGGAAATGACAAGGGAAGGGAAGGGAAGGGAACAAGGAAATTGGAAGCAATAACGATAGTGCTAGAAGAGGCAAATCGCAGCATTCTGAAGGTGAAGGAGAGATCAAATTCCAAAGGCAGAATTTCCAAAAAGCAAGGTAAAGATTCTCCATTTTGTAAATGAGCCCCACTACCTCTCAGAGTCCTCAACCTGAGCACAACCAGAGGAACTCAAGCCACAAATAAATAGATAAATAAATAAACAAACAAATAAATAAATAAAACAATTTACTGTCCACTAGTCTTTGCAAGCCTCTAAGGAAGGTAGGAAAATGGGTAAGAAAAGTCTGGAAATGGTTACTCCATCAGTTTCAGTGTCTAAAGGCATGCACTTTATTTGAAAAGAAATGTTCTGAGGACCCCTTTATTTCCTTCAGATGCCACACAGCGATGCTCAAAGATATGAGACCTTGCCATTTGCATACTGCTTGAGAATAAGTGGTTCCTCCCAAATCCATGCGGGTGCCCATATCCTGCATGAAGGAAACGGCATGAGTTTAAGCAAAATCAGGATCCAAACATGTGAAGTAGAAAGGACCTTAGAGATCACACAGGGCAAGCCCCTGACAGCAAAGTTAGGCGCCCAAAAGGCGCCCACTCATCTCACTGTAGAAGAGGACCTGGAGTTCATGCTCCTTTGCTTGTGGAGCCAGGGTACAATCACCTACGTCACAATGTTCCTTCCCTGGACAGACTTAATTTCGACCTCCCTTCCCAGGCCTCCCTGGAATCCAGAGGTTGATCCAGAAACACGACGCACTCACCTGCAAAAAGCAGTGTCCAACTGGGGCATGCTCCGCCAGGGTGGCGTTGTACACCTGCCTCCTGAAGATGGGCTCGTTGTCATTCACGTCGTCCACGGTGATGCTCACGAGGCAGGTGGCGGAGAGCGGGGGCTCTCCGAGGTCCTGGGCTACCACTCGCAACTCTACTGCCTCCTGGACCTCGCGGTCCAGGCTCCGGAGAGTGCTGATCACGCCGCTTTCAGGATCAATAGCGAAGGACGGCCCGCACTCTGCTGCGGGCCACGCGCCTTCCGGGTTGCAGCCAACGGGCAGGTGGACCAGTGCGTAGCGCAGCCGCGCGTGGTCCGTGCCAGCCTCGTCCGCGTCAGAGGCGCTGACCCGCACCACCGCGGTGCCGGGGGCCGCGGCCTCTGACACCGAGGCCAGGTAACGCTCCCGGCTGAAGAGAGGCGGCTGGTCGTTGAGGTCGGCGATCCGCAGCAGCAGCGTTTTCTCTGTGCTCAGGGGCGGGGCGCCCGCATCCGTGGCGACCAGCCGCAAATCATACAGGTCGCGGCTCTCTCGGTCCAGGGGCCCTTCGACGCAGAGGAAAAATACCCCCGGGGAGCCGCCAGAGCGCAACGCGAAGGCTCCATCCCCTCCCTCCAGGGACAACGAGATGCTTCCGCCCCCGAGGCCCACACCGGGTTCATCGATGGCCTCCTCATCCTGCTCGGGGTCCCCGTCCGCGTCGGACACGGAGACGCGAGCCACATAGTCGCCGAGCGCGGCGCCCTCGGAAACGCGAGCGGCGCCACCCTCGGTGAGGAAGAGCAGGTGAAGGGCGGGCGGGTTGTCATTCACGTCCAGCACCGCGATGGACACGCGCACCGTGGCGACCTCGGGCTCGGCCCCTCCGTCGCGGGCCTCGACTACCAGCTGGTGCCAGGTCTGTGCCTCGCGGTCCAGCGGTTTCTGTAGGCGCACCACGCCGCTCAGCTCCTCCACGGCGAAGTAGGCCGCATCGCCCCCCGGCCCGGGCGCCTGCCGGGAGCGGAGGCCGTAGTGCACTTGGCCATTGGGCCCCAGGTCACGGTCGGTGGCGCGAACGCGACAGACCTCGGCCCCCGGCCGAGCGTCCTCGCGCACCGCGGCGCGGTACTCGCTCTGCTCGAAGACCGGGGGATTGTCGTTCTCGTCCAGCACGCGCAGCTCCACGCGCAGGCGGCCCGCGCGCCGCGGGCGCCCGCCGTCCCACGCCTCGATCTGCAGCTCGTGCGCCGCCGCCGTCTCTCGGTCCAAGCGCCGCAGCAGCACCAGGTCCAGGGGCTCCAGGGGCGACGCCGACGACGGTGGTGACCCCGGAGTGCCGTAGCGTAACTGGAAAAACGGCCCTGCGGGGTCCTCACGGAGGTCGGACGGCTGCACCAGGGTGTAGCCCTGTGTGCTGAACAGGCCGGCGTCGGGGTCGTGGGCACCCGGCAGGCGGAAGGCGGTACCTGGAGGGCTGAGCTCCGAGACGTCGAGTTGCAGGGAGTCGCGCGGAAAGCTGGGGGAGTGATCGTTCACGTCGTTGACGAGGATCTCCACCTGCACCACGGCGCCCAGCAGCGTGGCGGCCACAAAGCTGTAGCGGTCCCGCCGCTCGCGGTCCAGGCACCGCGCCGTGCGGATGATGCCGGTGTCCGGATGCACGTGGAAGTCGTCCAACAGTGGTGAGTCATCGGAGTCCTCGGATAGGAAGAAGCCGCCCGCCTCCTGCTGCTGCGCAGCGGGCAGCCCCGCGCGGATGTCACCTACCAGAGTCTCCGGAGGAAGCCCCTCGTCCACGGAAAGGCTGAGGTTGAACACCTGGGCAGAGGACCCCGAAGCCGCCCACAGCCACGCGTGCAGGAAGAGCCCGACCAGGAAGCGCTGAGCCCGCGCGGCGGCGCCGCCGCCCGGCAGCCCGCGGGGCGACCCTCTCCTCCCGGGCATCGGAAGGCGCCTCCCGGCCGGAGCCCCCTGCTCCGGGTGCCCTTCGCCCATCCTCCTCCCAGAAGGGCTCATTCCTCCGCCAGCTCCCGGGGAAGGCTCCCGGGTAACTGCCAGCTTGGCGAGGGGTGGCGGAAAAATCCAGGAGCCTCTTCAGTGTCTGGGCGAAAGAAGAAAAGACTGTTTGGCAAACCAACAGACCCAGGAGTTCCCGAGGTTCAGTCTGCAACTGGTGGAAACGTCCTCCGCCTGCCGCTCACGCAGACAGGGAGGCTCTAGCTGCCTCTGCCGCCGCAGTCACCTCTTCAGCCCCTGGCTTGCTTTCAATGAGTCTCATCTCTTTCTCTCTCTCCTTTTATTCCTTTTACATCTGTTCCTTGTTCTGCTCGGCTTGGTGTTTCCCCCTGGTAAAGTCAGGTGCATGATTTCTTTTGCCAAAAAGGATGAATTTATTTAAAGCGCACACACAGAAGGAGGGGGTGGGGGTCGGCCCGGGGAAGGGGGTGGAGTAAGGGCGGGGAGGCCGAGGGCGCGCGCCCAGCCCGAGCCGAGGAGGAAAGGGGGAGGGAGAGGCGGCCCCGGCTGCGGCCGAGTCGGCGGCTCCGGGGGTGGCCTCTCCCCGCGGCGTCTCGGGGCGCCCGGGACCGCCCGGCTCCAGCGCCGCCCCAGCCGCCGCCGCCCCTCCCCGCTCCTCCTCCTCGCCGGTGACGCGGCGCACACCAGGGCGAACCCCGACCTGCGAGTCGCCGCTCTGCAGCAGGGCGCGTTCTCGCCGGGGCCAGGGAGCGGGGACAGACGGGCGGAGGGGGAAGGACGCGGAGATGCGGCCCGGGAGGCGGGCGGGGGTCGCGCCGGCGGACCGTCTGCGCTCGCTTTGCGTGCAGAGGGGCTGTGGGTGCGGGACGGCGAGAGGAGCAGCCCCTCCGCGCCCTCCTCCCTCCAGCCCCTGGACGGTTCCTTCGGCTGGCCTGACGCTTGGCTCAGGCTGGGCGGAGGGTGGGGGTTAGAATCACTTTGGGGAGCCAAACTTGTGTTCTCCATTTGGCGAAGAGACTCGTCCCCAGCGGAAGGACAGATGGAGTCAAAGGCCGACGCGCAGCTGGGGCCAGGATGACTGCAAACGAGGGGAAGGCGGAACTTGGAAAAACCTTCGCGAAACCCCGAGAAATCTGTGGCACACATGGTGCAAACCACGCTTTATTATGCCGCGCTACTACTCAGCGACGCGCGAGCGTCCTGTCACTCCCCTCTGCCACCAAGAATGACAATAGATTCGGCTTGTGAACACTTTTGTATGCATTCAGCGCCATCACAACACTTCCAGGATGTTTTAGGATGCTGATTTATGGGCAGAAAGATGGGGTAGCTCAGGCCGGACCACCTTCCAGCACCTCACCACCGCCTCTGAGCAAGGAAGTTTGCAGCCAGGGCCACTATTGGTAACACTTCAAAACAGCTTCTGTCTGAGCCCAAGAAAAATGCCAATAAATTGCCAGTCGCAGGTTTCGCTACAATTATCCGTAATGATAGGTAGAAATTGATAAATGGCCTCTAATAAAGAATGCCTGAGGAGGGACTCTCTGCCTTCTTGAGAATGGCTGGTCATATTTAGCAAATGGTTTCTGCCATTTTGCATTTAAGCCGAAGGGAAGAATTAATTTCCTAGATACCGTTACTCTCCTTTAAGGAGAACCAAGAGCTGTGCAGGGTGGTTCCCGCCAGCAACAGTAAAATGCCTTTTTAATATATGATGGAGTTAATATATAAGTGCTAATCTACCCCATTATCTCTACCTCTGACAAAATAATAATAAAACTATTTTACAGCAGATATGTTGCATGTAAATGGAGACGTTCTTAAAATAAATCCAGCTGCCTTTCACTGATGAATTCTCGTTACCAGTTCACCTCAACCTCTGCAATCTTGAACTAGTCCCCTGGCCTCCACTCTTGCCAAGTGTAATTCTCAGCCAAGCCTCTGAATTGTTTGTTTACAGATTTTTTAAATGTTTATTTATTTTTGAGAGAGAGAGAGAGGAGAGAGAGAATTCTGGCAGGCTTCGCACTGTCAGCGCAGAGCCTGGATGTGGGGCTGGAGCTCTTGAACTGTGAGGTCATTACCTGAACAGAAATCAAGAGTTGGATGCCTTACTGACTGAGCCACCCAGGCGCCCCTGGCTTCTTGCTTTTAAAGCTACTTCAAATCATGTCTCCCCTGCTCAGAACCTGCCAATATATTTCCATCATACTTGGAATATAATTCAGACTCCTTCCAATTGTATAAAACTAACCTTTCTCACCTTTCCCACCTCATCTCAGCTCATACCACGCCACTGTGGATCCACTTGTACTGCCTTCTTTCTAATCTTGGAATTTGTTACAGACACTGTTTGTGTCTCCCTGAAAACTCCATCACACCCCATGTGATGGTATTAGGAGGTGGGGTCTTTGGGAGGTGACTAGGATTAAATGTGGTCATGGGATTAGTGTCACAGGAGTCATGAGAGAGCTTGCCGCCCTTTGTTCTCTGCCTTGTGAGGACACAGAGGCGAGAAGTCCACAACCAGAAAGAGGACCCTCCCCAGAACCTGACCAGGCTGATACCCCAGTCTCAGACTTCCAGCTTCCAGAAGAGTGAGAAATAAATGTCTGCTCTTTATAAGCAACCCAGTGTGTGGTACTTTCTCACAGCAGTGTGAACAGACTAAGACAGTGCATTTGAATTGTTAGAAACTTTCTGTGCCTGGGAATTAATTCTTCTACTTTGTGAAGACTTGGCTCTTCCCCATTCAGGTCTTAATTCAAATGCCAACTGTTTGGATCCCTCCCTTGACCACCCTACTCAATAGTTTCTCCACCATTAACCCTGTATCCTCATATTGTATTGCAGTCACAGCACCTACCGGTACCTGACATTGGTTCGTTTTATAAATTTGTTTATTAGTTGACTGTGACCCCAACCTTCATGAACTTTAAGCATTGCTTTCTCCCAAAACCCAGATCAGTACCGGACACATAAAGGTCTGCATTCACTACACACATGTTAGATGACTAGATGGATGGTTGGTTTAGCTGATGGGTAGATGGAGGGACAAATCTGGTAAAGGAGGTGTTGGGAACCATAGTTTAGAATTAACTGACCATGAGATCCTTTATTGTAATGAATTCTATCTTCACAACTTACTCCTTTTAATCATTCCACGGGGCTTCTTGAATTAATTTTTGAACTTCGACTTATTTTGCAAAGTGTATCGTTACCAAATATTTACTTGAGTCTAAAAATAAAGGAAAAGCCGCTAGTTATTTTGCATCTTTCACTGACATTTTTTTGTAAACAGTGGTTTGGTTTTGAAACAAATGAAAATTCAGAAACTTCAAACATCTATTTTCCCATTAGTTTTTAGGCTTTATAATTCAAGCATATGCAATTCAAGGTCCCCTGCCCACTTCACCATACACTTCATTGAATTCCCTGAGCAGCACTCTAGATGGAGAATTAAGTTTGGAGGAGGGAAGCATTTCTCAAATATGCAAAAAAAGTAACTAGATTCTAGCACAGAAGCCAATAGCCTGCAAGAAATAAGTCAAGGTCTGACTCTGAGAGAAGCATCATGGTATAACTAGCAAGAGTTTGGGCTTTGAAGTTAGGAGACCCCGGTTCTGCTCTATAATTGTAGGCAAATTATTTCACCCTTGTTAAGTCTCTGTTTCCTGCTCTCTAAATTGAGGGTTATACTATCTGATTTACCAGATGTTATGAGTATTAAGGGAGACAATGTATGGACTAGCACATACATCAGCAAAGGCAGCAGCAAACATCATGTCTCTTGCCCCTGTTGTTTGTGTGATTAAATATTTTAAGGGTGGAGTGTTTTGGGATTCTTAGTCATGTCAAAGTCTGGCTTCTTAACCCCATTGAGTGCGTGGAGAGGGAGATGAAAACTTCCTAGTATCACAGACAGCAGCCATCATGGGCAGAAAAGCCCAAAGCAGATCTTTGCCCAGCGTTACATGGTGTAAGTAGTACAGAAAGTTCATCATCAAAAAACATTTTCTCCCAGACTGTAGATAGTCCTTAGTTTCATAATAGTTCATTTAAATGGTCTAAGTAGTTACTAAGTGCTCAAAACAGTGTCCAAAGCATCCCACATCAACCCTTTAGGGAAAGAATTATAATTATTATCCCATGTTACAGATGAAGAAACTGAGGTTCAGGGGCATTGCAAGTAACTTGGCCAGGGTCACATCGGTGTAAGTGGTGGAACTGGAATTTGAGTTCAGTTTTGCTTCAGTGTCCATGGTCTTTGGAGCTCTTCACTGGTCATTTATCTTCTGTGTATTTTCTGCTTAAGGCAAACTGTCTTGCCTCTAAACTGCAGAAGGCAGAACTCAGCAGCATGTTTGCGTGAATGGCAGGATGGCACAGGACAATAACCACAGGAAGTCACTACTAGAGAATGCAGAAAAAAAAAACTATTTAGAAAAGTTTCCTAAAGCCAAGTGAGGAGGAGGATCCTGTGGAATGTGGAGGGTTTCTTCCCATCTCTTCTCCCAGAAGAAAGACCCTCTGAGGTTAGGAAAGACACCTTTACAGCAGGAAGTACCCCTGCAATTTTTGGCTCATATGTTATCTCTCTAAAAAGATGAGCTAAAGAGTGTTTAGAACTTGTGATGGTTACAGTCTATGTATCAACATGGCTAGGTTATGGTACCAAGCTTGATAGGTACTACCTAGTACTAGTCTAAGTGCTATTGTAAATACAATTAACATCTATGATGAGTTAACTTTAAGTGAACGAGATTGTGCTTGATAATATGATGGGCCTAACAAAATCGACTGAAGGATCTAAGAGCAAACTGAGGTTTCCCACAAAAGAAGGAATTGTGCTTCAAGACTGTAACATAGAGGGGCGCCTGGGTGGCTCAGTCGGATAAGCATCTGACTTTGGCTCAGGTCATGATCTCATGGCTCATAAGTTCAAACCCCACGTCAGGCTCTATTCAGACAGCTCAGAGCCTAGAGCCTACTTTGGATTCTGTGTGTGTCTCTCTGTGCCCTCCCTCACTCACCTTCTGTCTCCTCTCTCTCTCTCTGTCTCTCAAGAATAAATAAACATTAAAAAAAAAAAATAAAGACTGTAACATAGAAGTCCTGCCTGACTTTCCTGCCCGCTGGTCTACCCTACAAATTTTGGACTTACCAGCCCTCACAATCGTGTGAGCCAATTACCATACATATATTGGTTCTGTTTCTCTAGGGAACTCTGATTGATAAAGAGATTTATAAGAGGAGATGATTTAATGTCTAATATCATAGTCTGTATTATATGTATGTATATATGTATACATGTATATGTGTACACACATGTGTATATGTATATATGTATATAATTTTATGTTCCTTAAAGTATTAAAATCAGAACCCTGGACATGATGGGCCTCTCGCTCAGATATGTAATTACATGATAGGTAATCAAGTCTACTTCCTTCCTTAGGATCTAAGTGTCCAAAAGAAATGATAATATTTTCACTCTTTTTTAATTTTGAGAAAAGATTGTATACACAACCACTGTATTTTCTGAGCCCAACAGAATATGATTAAATTTTATAGAGTAGTGGTCCCTGTCTTTGATATCAACATATAGTTATTTCCTCTGATTCTTTGAGAAGACGAAGAAAAACTTCATCTCAAGATTTCATTATATTGTTGGAGAGAAATATGGCATGGCTTATCACTAAGTAGTTTTATATATACTGTACCAGATCATATTTTTCAAATCTAGTAGAAGCTGGAATGTAAGGGATACATATACAAAAATTCTTGCTACATTTGAAGATTATAAGATAAGTAGGTCTGAGACAGAACCCCTAGCTAAAGTAATTCCTGTCTGATTTTGGCCAAGTCCCCCCCTCTCTCTTAAATTGCTTATTCTCCTTCCCAGTAATTGGTAAGGCAGACCAGCTTCCCCTCACTCCCTCCACCAGACTCCAGATGGCCTACAAAGGCCAATCAAACCTGCTCAAACACATAGCCTTTAAGATTTGGCTTCTTTGACTCTGTCTTTGGCACATACATACGCACACTCACACATATACCGTCTTGCTTTCCCTGAAAGCTTTTCTTCAGATAAAATAATCCCAGCTCCTTATTTCCCCAACTCTTTAATCATTTTGTTTCTGTTCTCTGAACTCCTTCCAATTTCCCTATATATTGTATAATGTGGAAACCAAAACCGCACACCATTTTCTAACAGGGTCTATGCGTTGCCAAATTTAAGGGGGCTGACTTACTTCTTCGATCAGAAATCAAAGCCAACTCCAACAGGTTCTTAACAAGTGGATGTTGGAACAGGTGTGACACCCCCATTCAATAAAGCAACACCCTCTGAGTAGATAATTATTCAGTGTGGAAAGGAAATCTACTTGCCTTTGCTGAAAGGGATTTTTAGAATATTCATGTATTTGTATAAAACAGCATGAAGGATAAAGTTGAAGAAAGAGATAAATAACAGTTCATTTGGGCCAATTTTTCTAGGTGTAATTGCTCTTTGTGTGAAGTAAAGGAAACTGATCTGTTTCCTGGGACAAAGCAAAGTTCACTGAAATACATACATATAATATATGTTATAATAATTCTAAGCAAGAGAAAGCAAAGGAAATACCCAGGACCCTGCCAATCCCACAAATATTCAGTGAGAAAAACACCTGGATTCTCCCCAAGCCACAGCTGCTCAGTTGGAAAATGCCTGGATCCCATTGAATCAAGGCAGTCAGGGAAAAGAGCCACATCCGGCCCAGTGTGTCTCCTCAGTACGACAGGCACACATGAATCCTATTTGATCAAGACATAGTTATTTGGGAAATAAATAGATCCTGCTGGATTCAAGCGCAGTTCACGATTAACACACACAGATGGGGATGTGCTGGGTACAGATACTATCTACAAGAAACTCCTTCAATACACAGACATTTGGTAAGAAAACTTATGCCACAGATTTTTGGTCATATCAATACCCCGCTTATTTATTTTTCTCAGGGAACATATGTGGACCTGGCAGTGCGGCTCTCTGATTAAGTTTGCCTGGATCACGCAGGATCTGAATGTCTTGCCCTGATGTCTTAGATTTAGCAGGGTGTATATGTAAAGAGAAAGGCAAAAGTGAATCAGTCAGCTGTGTTTTTCCTTACTATGATCAAAACAGCAGCATGATCAAATAGGAGTATTCCAGGCCTTTTGAACGCATGTGGATTGAGGAAAAACCCTCTATCTCTATTATCACCATTTACATTGTCTACCTATTTTATCTTTTTTTTGACACAAACTTCTTTTGTATCTAATGCAACATTTTCACTACACATCCCAAATAACTTCTCAGCAATTCATGATAAAAATACCCCTGCTGACACTGAAACTAACCTAAAAATTAGGCAGATATGTACAATTAAATAATCATTGTATTTACCGACTTTAAGTCAAGCAGAAGTTTGCTATAGCTACTATAATTTATGAGGATTATAGCAATGCTTAATAATTAAAAAAATTTTTTTAATGTTTATTTTTGAGAGAGAGAGAGACAGACAGACAGAGACAGTGTGTGAGCAGAGGAGGGGCAGAAAGAGAGGGAGACACAGAATCTGAAGCAGGCTCCAGGCTCTGCACTCTGAGCTGTCAGCACAGAGCCCAAAGCGGGGCTTGAACCCATGAACTGTGAGATCATGACCTGAGCTGAAGTCGGACGCTTAACTGACTGAGCCACTCAGGCGCCCCAGCAATGCTTAATATTTTAAAAGATATTTTTATATTGCAATCTAATCTAATCCTGAAGAGAGAAGCTGCTTTGAAAAATCCCAAATTTGGAGTTGAGAGCCCTAAAATCCTGAGATCTTGGGAGAATCTCTGACACCCAATGACTTTCCCCAGAAAACAGGATGGCCACACCTGGACAGGCAATAGCAGAAACTGGCTCGTGAGTGTTATGTGTCTCTCAGATTTCCTCTGCTGATTGCCAATTTCTTGTTTCCCATAACTAGTTGTATCCATTATGAAAAAGAGAAAAACAGAGGAATGAAATCCCAGAAGCTCTTGGCCTGGCAAGATGCATTCAATTAATACACCATAGTCTTGCAGGAAAGCAGGCCTAAATCCCATGGTCATCGATATACTCTCTGACCACTGCACACTGAGTGTTTTAGACATCAAACTGAGCACCGGGGTAGCTACAGTAAGGAACATTACTGACTGCAGGAGCTTCTTCTTGAACACAGCTTCCTATGTCTGCAAATGCCTCTATTCTTTCCCTATGCCTTCACAGGCTTGTCTCTGTGACCTTTTATTTATAAATCCAGCTTCTGAGTTTTTGCTACATGCTTTATATTCAAGATCTCTTTTGAAGGCCTTCAGCTTCTCATGTATTTTTATCCCCAGCTCACCTACTTCACCTATGGGCTTTATATCCCATTCCTTCTCCCCTTTAAGCCCTGGTCTCTCCAATCCAGGCAGAAGGGAGGAACTTAAAAATAACAGCGATAAAAAAAAAAAATGCTTTAAAGACCCAAATGGGTAAAGAGCTTTGCAAGGCACGGAGGAATATTAAATGCCGAGAAGCAGTCACCAGTAAAGAGAGGCGCAATTGCTCATTTTTGAGCAAGAGTGTCACGCTGCCCATGAGGGAAAAGGCAGACCTGTACAAGGCTGCACGGCGGCCAGCCCTTGAACTCTGCAGGTGTCAGAGTGAGTCCAGTATCTCAGCCCTTCCTCTGCAAGCATGTCACCGGCATCAGTGCCATATCAGAAATCAAGGTAATCTGAAGGATTGTTCGTGACCTCGGCTTCCCTTACTCCTAGACCCGCATCCTTATGGTCCCTTACGGGAGGTAAAATAATGCCGCCCCTCAAAGACGTCCACATCCTAATCCCCAAAACCCTAGAATGTGTTACCTTACATGAAAAAAAGACTTCGCAGATGTGATCAAACTGTGGATCTTGAGATGGAATTTAATGGGCCCTTATAAGTGAAAGGAGGAGGGGTGCCTGGGTGGCTCAGTTAGTTAAGCGCCAACGTCAGCTCAGGTCATGATCTCCCGGTTCATGGGTTCGAGCCTACCGTCGGGCTCTGTGCTGGCAGCTCGGAGTCTGGAACCTGCTTCAGATCCTGTGTCTCCCTCTCTCTCTGCCCCTCCCCTGCTCACTCTCTGTCTCTTTGTCTCTCAAAAATAAATAAAACATTTTTAAAAAAGAAAGAAAATGAACAGCTATTCTATTGAGCTTAACAACAACAACAACAACAAAAAATAAGTGAGGGGCGCCTGGGTGGCTTAGTTGGTTGAGCGTCCGACTTTCGCTTAGGTCATGATTTCATGGTTCGTGGGTTTGAGCCCCGCGTCGGGCTCTGTGCTGACTGCCAGTTCAGAGCCTGGAGCCTGTTTCAGTCTGTGACTCCTCCCTCTCTGACCCTCCCCTGCTCATGCTGTCTCTCTCTCTCTCCTAGAAATAAATAAAAATTAAAAAAAAAATAAGTGAAAGGAGGAGAGTCATAATCAGAGGAGATGGGGCAAGGGAAGGAAAGGTCCGTGTGAACGGGCCATGAGGGAAAGAACCCAGTAAGCCTCTACTGGCTGGAAAAGGCAAGGAAATGTATTCTTGTCAGAGCACCCAGAAGAAACACAGCCCTGCCAATGCCTTCATTTTAGCCCAATAAGACTCGTGTCAGACGTCTAACCTTCAGAACTGTAAAATAATGCATTTGTATTGTTTTAGGCCACTAAGTTTGCAGTCATTTGTTGCAGCAGCAAGAAGAAACTATTTCCCTCCGCAGTGCCAAGGTCAGCATGACTTCTTTCCCACGTCCTCCCTAGCGAATACCTATGTTCCCAGAGCCTCTGTTTTCTCTCAAACACCTGAGTTCTCAGTTGCAAAGAAGGCGGAAGTTATCACAGCATTGGTTTCTCTTCCAGCCAACAGCATCTCCCGGGATTAGTTCCATCAAGAAATGTGGGGAGATTCGTTTCAGAGAACCTTTCTTATCATGTCAAGATGATTTTTTTCCCTTTGATTTAAATGCATTATTCAAAGTTTTATTTTTGTATAAAGTGTTTAAAAGTATATATCTGCAGCAACAAAAAGCAGGCCCGTTGAAGGCTTAAAGGAATACTGTGGAAATAAAACACAATCATGACGGCCAAGATCTTAACTAGATGCGCATTTGGGGTACAATTGAGAGGTAGTCACAATTTATCTAGAGGAGGTAAGAGTCTGGGAGAAGACAAAGGTTACTTTTAAAGCAAAATACACGGCTCCAAAGCCAGAAAATGGGGTTCTAGTTGCATTGTGGAGAGAAATAAATCCTGGCCGTGGAAACAATGTAAGTGTTATATAATGGGCCATGAAATCTACTCACTGGGGGGCGACTGGCCCAAGAGGCAGGAAATCTGCTAATGCACACATGGAATGTTTGTTTCATCTCCTCATACTCTGAGGTAAAGGCAGTGTTTTTCAAACTTCTCTGACCCACTCTAAGAAATTCCTTTTATGTCATATGCCAACACGTGCATGGGCACGTACGTGTGCGCGCGCACCACTGTAACGGAAGCAGTTTCATGACACTCTACTTACCTTTACAATGTGAAATGCATTCTGGTATTTCCTAATTTTTATTGTTATTGTTCATGGTTATTTTTTTTATTTTTATTTTTAAAAAAAATTTTTTTAATGTTTTATTTATTTCTAGGAGAGAGAGAGACAGCGCGAGCAGGGGAGGGTCAGAGAGAGAGGGAGGCACAGAATCAGAAGCAGGCTCCAGGCTCTGAGCTGGCAGTCAGCACAGAGCCCTACGTGGGGCTCGAACCCACGAACCGCGAGATCATGACCTAAGGGAAAGTCGGACGCTTACTAAGCCACCCAGGCGCCCCATTGTTATTATTATTTTGTTTTTAATGCTGGCCGACAGAGGGGGCTGAGTTGGTGCCTGGGTGGCTCAGTAGGTTGAGCATCCGACTTTGGTCAGGTCATGATCTCGCCCTTCGTGGGTTCAAGTTCCACTTCAGACTTCGTTTAAACAGCTCAGAGCCTGGAGCCTGCTTCAGATTCTGTGTCTCCCTCTCTCTCTTCCACTCCCCTGCTCGATCTCTCTCTCTCTCTCTCTCTCAAAAATAAACATTAATATAATTAAATGAAATAAATAAAATAGAAGCACACCTGCAGCAGTACCTACTATTGAGCACTAAAATCGGTATTTTCTTCCCAATTAGTACTAACAGTTTTTTTTTCATTATTGCCCAGTAACTTCGAAATGAAATACTGGTTTGGAACTGACTACCTTGAAGGTCTTTTCCAACTTTATGATTTCATAGTTTTTCCTCAAAAGGAACGTTGTTTTATCCCAAGTTTCTTTTCTTTTTTTTTAGAATGAAGCTAGGACTGACAACTTGGAACCTTCCCTCCAGTAAGTTTATTTAATAAATAAATGTTTTTTTCTTCTCTTTTCTTTTAATATATGTGTTTTTTCCTAAAATAATTCTGGTACTTCTGGTTCTTCAATGATTAATTCCTAATTGAAACCAGGAATTATTGAAAATATTGTCACAATTTGGCCATATAGGCATTAGCGTTCGTGAATTTTGATTTGAGGAATTAAGGAAGCAGAATCACTGGTAAGGGAGAATGCATTGTGAGTCATTCCCTAAGAGAATTTTGATTTATGGTCCTAGCCAGCATTACTTTGAAAATCCCCACCTCTCCCCATTGCTAAATTTGCTCAAGGCAGGTCATGCTAGAATCCTAAGACTCACAGAAAACGGCTCACCTTCACTTTGTTTTCAACAATTATGCTTCACAACACGCATCTCACCTTCTCGCTTGTAAAATAGGAGTAACGCTAAACTCTCAGGGCTGAGGAATAGCTAATAAACCGTGCTAACCCTACAGAGATGCAAAACAATAGCAATCACTCATCAGTTTGCTAAGCGGTGACAGATTCCAATTTCCCATTTTCCAAAGACACTCTCCTTATTACCAAGCAAAACCAGACCAGTTAACTTGCCCAAGATCTATAGCCTGCTGCAGTGATCTCATCGGTCTGTGTCCCTGATGGGGACTCAAGCAGGTGGTGTGGAGAGCAGTGAGCTGACACATGCAGACATATTGCCTAAATAGGCTGATGCACCAGACCATCTAATTTTCCTTCTATTTTGAGAAGAGCAATTATTTTAAATTGCCATATATCAAAATGACTTTGCACTTGCTCCAAAATACAGCAAGTCAATAAACTGTAATGTAAATGAGTGACTCCAGCTACTTTGATTTTTAAAAATTAAAGGTGGAAAAAAAAAAAGGAGAAGCAGAGTCCATATTGCTTCATTTGGAATTGAAGAAGGATGGCATTTCAAGACTTTACCATATTCGCCAGTGTATGTAATGCTTGCTATTTTAGATGCCTTTCGCCTGTACAGTATAGCAAAACTACTTTGTAACTTTGCTTTTAAATCCCATCAAACTGTTGAGAGATTTTTATTTTATGGGAAAAGACATGGCCTCTTTTCTGGAAAGTAATAGAAGGACAAAAAGTAGGCTGGAAAATAAATGTTGGACATTAAGACTGCAGCTGTGGGGTACCTGGGTGGCTCAGTCGGTTGGTCGTCCGACTTCGGCTCAGGTCATGATCTCATGGTTGGTGGGTTCAAGCCCCGCATCGGGCTCTGTGCTGACAGCTTGCCCATAGCCTAGCCTGTCTTCTGATTCCATGTCTCCCTCTCTCTCTAGCCCTTCCCTGCTCACACTGTCTCTAGCTCTCTCTCAAAAATAAGTAAAACATTAAAAAGAAAATTAGAGGAAAAAAAAGACCGCAACTGGGAAGACACCAAGAAATCTTTTGCCTATGTCACGTATCTACCTGAAGCCACCACTCCCAAAGGAAAATAACAGTTGTGAGCCTAGAAAAAAACTCACCTGCCAGTTCTGTTCAGAATCAGAATTGAAGCTGGTTCAAATGCTCCATTAAAAATGTGGCTTATAAAGAGAAATGCAATCAGAATTCCAAATAAGGAGTTTGAAGGAAAATTTTAGTATCTATATTTAGATTTAGCAGCCCTGAAGGGACACAGGGTGTTGATTTATGAAGCTGAAAGAAATTATGAGCAGCTGGAACATTAAGGACACATTGTCAGAGGGGGGCTTTCATCTCTAATTTGGACTGAAGTTTCAGAATCTTCCTGAGTTATGATTTGGACTCATTAAGACCTTAGAAGTCCTTATCTAGTCAAGTTTAAAATGTAGGTGGTATACCCAACCCTCGGACTATTTGATTGATAGATCAGTTGAAGACATAGCAGTTAAATATAAATACAAAAGGTAGTTAAATTTTGTTAAATTTTATAGTTTTCTCTCTTTTAGAGGCAACTTTTTATTTTTCTAATTATGATGAGAGATTTTTGAAGTCAAAAGATATTTAAAAGAATAATTGAAAAAAAAAGGAAGTCTGAAATCTCTTTATTAATTCCAGAAAGCCTGGCTATCAGACTACAAAGCTGTTCCCAAGGCAAAGCATCTAAATGAACATAAGCTTCCTCTTGTGGGCTGAGCTTGCAGACAACTGGTATAAAACAATAAGAATAATGTCTCAGGGTAGAAAAATACATCATTATCTTCTATATTATTGAATGAATAAATTACTGCACGATGAATTATCTTAGCCTCTTTTTCTTCAGATTTGGATAAAAATTGTTTTCCTCACTTCTTGCAGAGGGCGTCTATGTATGCTAAATCCATTCCTGTTTGCCTTTTGGCTTCTTCCAGTAACCTTTAAACCAACACAAAGGTGAACCATTTAAATCGCTGAATTCTGTTTTGTTGTTTTTTCAGGATTTCTCTAACATGACTCTTGTTTATATAGACAAGCAAGTTGACTGCCCTTTTGGGGGATCTGATCATCTACTCCTTACACAAGGAAATTATTGGGGGGTTTCTGTGGTTAACTTTGTGAAGTTAACATCTTATTTGGTTACCTCCTTACCATCTGCCTTTCCTCTAACATGTAAGATTCTTATGCATTCTCCTTACTTTTCTATCCCCAGTGCCCACAACAGTACTGAATAACCATATGAATGAATGCACATTGACACCATTTCAAATCTATAGGCTCCAACCTCAGCTGGGTCCCCATAGCTCTTCAATAAACTTTTTCATCAGAAGAACCAAGCCCCTTCCTCCCTTCACTTTAGTTAATGACCCGGTCCTGGCCACACTCCAAGGGCAATGCTCTTATAAGGGCTTCAGGGGATTTCCAACAGCCACAGTTATGGCACTGTCTAGTATGTATCTTATTGGCCTCTCTGCTACATTAGACAAGGTTGACCAGTCCCTCTTTCCAGCGTCTCCTGTGGCTTTCTGTCCTGGCTTTGTTTCTCCAAACCTACTGAGTCAAAATCTCTGTATGTATTTTTTTTTTAGAGTCTAGGTAATCATGGTGCACAGACAAGGTTGACAGTCACTTCCCCTGGCTTTCTTCTCTTCTCATTTTCTCATCCAGGGATAGCCCTAAAACTTAGGTAGGGAGGGGATGCCTGGGTGGCTCAGTCAGTTGAGCATCTGTCTGACTCTTGGTTCTGGCTCAGGTCATTATCTCGGGGTTCAGGAGATCAAGCCCCACAATATGACTCTGTGAAGATCTCTCAGGGCTTCCTTGGGATTCTCTCTTTTTCTCTCTCTGCCCCTCCCCTGCACTTGCTCTCTCTCTCTCTCAAAAATAAATAGATAGTAGATAGATAGATAGATAGATAGATAGATAGATAGATAGATAGATGATAGATAAACAAAAAAACCTTAGATAAGGAGGACATAAAGGTGACTGTCAGGATGGAAGGGGCTGGGGGGAAATTAGACAATTTGCCTTAAAACTGCTTTTGTATGCCAAACACATCTATTTTACTTAGATTACATATTTTCAGAATGCTACAAACAGGAAATTGTAATCTAGATGCCCTTGTACCCAATTTACATAAAAGCAATTACTGCAAAATGCAGGTATTCATGATTTACATAAAATTCAGAAAATATTAGTTGCCATATAGAGAATATTGTTATTACCATGATGGGTATGATTGGGGGATAAACTGTCCCTCATTCTTGACACCCCCTTCACGTACCCACTCCTGTGGCATCGGCCCTCTGCCTAGACCCTGTGATTTGATATCCCAAACTATAAGTTTAAGATCACTCACTGTCCCAAGGACCTTAGGACCATTACTAAAGGTGTTACAGGTACATAATGGGGTTGCCAAAAGGAGAAGAATAAAAGAAAGGAACAGAAGAAATATGACTGAGAATTTCCCTCAAATTAATTTCAGACCCCAAACCTCAGATAAAGGAAGCTGAGAGAACATCCAGCAGCGTAAATGAAGGAAAAAAACTATGTCCAGGCATGTCATTTTCAAGCTACAGGAAATCAAGGTAAGGAAAAATTCCTGAAAGAAGCAAGAGAGACTGAGAGAGCTAGAAAGAGAGGGGGAGATAGACAGTATGGGGAAGGGGAGAAGATAGGAGAGAAGAGCATAACAAATGGGGTAATGTCATGGCTGAAAAAAAGAGATGGTCTCAGAAAGGAGACAAAGAATAAGGACATGGGAAAGAGGAAGGCTAGAAGAAAGGGACTTTAAAATTCCCTAGGACAAAGAAGACAGTAGCAAAGTCAAACTATATGGTTTTTAATGCCATATCTCCTCCATAGCTCCTTGAAGTCAGGGATTAATCTTTTCTCTTCAATGCCTGGTGTGGTGGTTGGCATATTAAAGGTACCCAATGACTATTTGATGAATCAATAGATGTTAGGAGATTGAACTGGCCTTCTTAACTGTTTCTTGAACATGTCAAGCACCTTCCTTGTCTTGCAGTGCTCTCCCTCAACGATCTATTTGGCTCACTCCTTCACCTCTTAAAAAAAATCAGTCTCTTTCTGCCACCTATCTAATTCCTCATTCTCAACTGATGACTAGTCTCCTCCAAATGATATTATACAGGCACCAGGCACCTCAATCCCCAGGCACCATTTTCTCTCTCTTATATGTCTCCTTCAGTTTGCTGATGTGACTATCTACCCACTCACCTAATTTAGGAATCTCTCTCTCTCTTTTAAAGTCCAAAATAATCACTGAGTCTTATTGTTCAAATGTCTCCTCCAACTCTCTGAGATTGGCTTAATCTAGACAATTGACTCTTATTTAAACCATTGGACTGCTTTTTGACTAGCTAGCCTTCCTGTAGTATCTAATTATTCTCTGTCCCTTCCATTGGCAACCTATGAAATTACCACCATAGTTTACCTTTCCAAAGCACAGCCTGATTATTCCTACTCCTCCCCTTATTTGAAAACCCTTCAGTGGCTCCTCAGTGGGGACCAGAATCAAATCTCCTTAGTTCAGGATGCAGTGCTCCTCAGTATCAAATCCCAGTTTATTTCCCAACCTCATCACCTTTCTTTCCTCTTAAGACCTCTACCAGCTTGAATGTAGAAAGGCCACTACATTGTAAACATCCAAATGTATACAACACCTAGGTATAATAAGCTCACCCTCCAGAAATGCAAATTCCTGAGCATCAGTTTGTTTTTCTTTGCTAGTTGGTTTTATTTTACGTGCTAAGCTTCTTCCACATCATTCATTCTGACTTCCCTACAGCAGTTCTGCCCGATACCATTTTAAGGCAAATTATTACAGCAGAAAACTCAGAAACACTGCCATCTTGTGATCACAGGAGAGGGCGAAAAGAAAAGTGATCTTCCCTTTATAATTTATATATAAATATGTGTATAAAAACAAGAGCAACTAAGGATTGAAGAAGTTCTTCTAATATTCCCTTTTCTAAGCCTTAAAATTAACAGTCACTCAATTACCACTAACAACTTTAATAATGTAGAGTTTTGTTATCAAAATTTTGTTTTCAATGTCTCTACTTTTAGTGACTCTTTTGTAGAGAGTTCCATTGATTTCCCCTAACCAGATTAAGGATATCAAAGGACACATTTATTTAGGTGCCATTTGCAGGTTTAGGTCTCTTATTGGTTCAGAGAACATTTTAAAGTCATTTGAGATGCTAATATGAGCTCCAGACTATGGAATCAACTCTACATGGACAGTAATATATTGACTCTATTTGCCAATAAAAACTCAAAGCAAGGCATGTAAAAAGTCCTAGAGGACTACTTACTGAAAAAATAAATGAATAACTAAGAAGAGAGCAGGTATGGTGACAATTTCAAAAGTGGAGGCAAATGTTCTCTAATATTTTTTAAAGCAGTCATTTTACTTGGAAATTTCAAGTTCATCTTGAAACGATGACATATTAAATAATCTTGATTACCCACCAACCAGCAACCCTTGGAAACATGCTACTTTTAAGGGGAGTTTGAAAAAAAATAATAAAGGTGCAGAGAGGTGAAGTGACCAATAGCATACCAAAAATAGATTTACAGCAATCATTCAAGGGCACTGCAAAGAGGGAGTAGGTGTGAATGGCCATAAGGTAAATGGGAACCTTAGAAATTCACAAATTGTTTGATAGGCTCCAAACAAAACCACTCTGTCAAGCTCTCCTCTTTGCTTGTTTGACTCTATTTCTCGACTATTATTTCACTGCATCTACTAGCTTATTTTTTTAAAAGCCTGTTCTCAGAATGATTTTTTTTCAAATGACTTAGAACTGGATTTCTTATAAACAGCTTGGTAACCACTGGGGACTTTTCTATTTAGGAATAAGCTCAACTGTTTTGAAAAGTCATTGGTCATTCTAAAGCTCATTGGTATCATGTGACATCATAGAATAAATGCTTTATAAATAATTTGTTTTTCACAGAGTCAATAACTAATTACCAGTCTGTGCCCTATAAATAAATCAATATTGAAAAGTAAGTCTAAGTGGATTCATCATGGAAACAATTGGCTGACTGACCAGACAGCAAATGCTGAGATTACTACTTGGCTTGGTTGCTTTCTTTAGGTTTCTTTTTTTAACCACCTCCCCTACCTTCCATCATTATTATGATAAGTAAGAAAATGGAAAACATGAGGCAAGGCTAGTCAAAGATGTGAATTTAAAAGTAATTGATTCTAGAAAATGTTTTTTATCTTTTAAGTTGTTAAGGTAAAGCAGGTTCTGTGATGCTACAGAATTCACACTCAGAGCAGTAAGACACAAAGACAAGTATTTGCAGAATAAAATCATGGCCCTGATCCTGCCAGGAGCTCTACTAGTTTAAGTACTTGAGATGATTTAACCTTGTCTCTGAAACTGAATTTTCTTTCTTACTCTCCTTCAAAGATCTTTACCATTTCAAAAAAGTGGGTAGAGGGGTGCCTGCATGACTCAGTCAGTTGAGCGTCCGACTCTTGATTTCAGCTCAGGTCACGGTCTCATGTTTCTTAAGTTCCAGCCCCACATCGGGCTCTTTGCTCACAGAACAAATTCTGCTTGGGATTCTCTGTCTCCGTCTTTCTGTCTGCCCCTCCCCTTATCGCTCTCTATCTCTCTCTCTCCAAATAAATAAATAGCTATTTTTTAAAAATTACATTTTCAAGACAAAGGGACCTTCTTTGGCCACATGAGGACTGTGACCAGGCTAATGGCAAATGCCAAAGGAAACCCAGTCCTTCCTTCCTTCCCGGTCTCTCCATGCCCCACCTGTGTCAGTTCCATTTAGATAAGTTGTCTGTGCTATTTTTGACTTGCCTGTACACACGGTGCAATTCTGGCTGGTCCAGGGGTTCTAGGATGGTCTATTTTTACTAAAACACCTCCAATTTGGGTACAGTGATTTCAAGACTGATGAATGCTAGACAAAATGCAAGTATTTGTTGTGTGTGTATATATATATATATATGTACTATATAGTACATATCTTTATTCATCTATTTATGTTGTTTCAAAATCTTTGCAGTTGTGAATAACGCTGTAATGAACATGGGCGTGCAGCAGCTTCAAAATGCTGATTACATCTCTTTTAGAAATATATTAAAAAATGGGGGTGCTTGGGTGGGTCAGTTGGTTAAGCATCTGCCCTCAGCTCAGGTCATGATCTCACAGTTCATGAGTTCAAGCTCCACGTTGGGTTCTGTGCTGACAGCTCTGAGCCTGGAGTCTGCTTCGGATTCTGTGTTTCTCCCTCTCTCTGTCCCTCTGTCTCTCTCAAAAATAAATAAACATTAAAAAATTTTTAGGGGCGCCTGGGTGGCTTAGTCGGTTAAGCGTCCGACTTTCGCTTGGGTCATGATCTCGCAGTTCGTGGGTTCGAGCCCCGCGTCGGGCTCTGTGCTGACTGCCAGCTCGGAGCCTGGAGCCTATTTCGGAGTCTGTGTCTCCCTCTCTCTCTGACCCTCCCCAGCTCGCGCTGTCTCTCTCTCTCTCACCTAGAAATAAATAAAAATACTAAGAAAAATTTTAATTAAACAAAAAAAATATATCCAGAAGTGGGATTACTGGATCATCACTTAGTTCTATTTTTAATATTTTGGGAAACTTCTGTACTGTTTTCCATAATGGATGTACCAATTTACATTCCCACCAACAGTGCAGGAGGATTTTCTTTTCTCCCCATCCTCAACACTCATATCTTTTGTCTTTTTGATAACAGCCATTCTAGCAGGTGTGAAGTGACACCTCATTGTAGCTCTGATTTGCATTTTTTGATGATTACTGATGTTGAGCACCTTCTCATATACCTGTTGACCATTTGTATGTCTTCTTTTGAAGAAGGTCCTTTGCTTAACTGATTGAAAATAATCATATTATTTTTTGGGGGGGGTGCTATTGAGTTGTATGTGTTCCTTATATATTTTGGACACTAACTTCTTACCAGACATATTCTTTGCAAATATTTTCTGCCATTCTAAAGTTTGCCTTTTTTACTTTGTTAAATGTTTCCTTTCTTGTGACAAAGCTTTTTAATTTGATGAAACCCCATTTGTCTATGTTTGCTTTTGTTTCCTGAGCTTCTCTTGTCAACTCCAAAAATCATTGCCTAAGCCACCGACATCAAGACACTTTTTCCCTACTGTTTTTTTTTGTTTTTTTTTTTTTAGCGTTTATACAGGTTCGGGTCTTAGGATCACAAGATTTCATCCAAAATGCTAATTTTCCACATTTAGCCACGTGTCATACAGATAAAATTCCCAGCACAGCTTCCGTACAACCCCAATATGAAGCGGCAAAACTTTATCCCCCTGAGTGGTAAGCCATGTAACTAACCACAATTTTATATGTACACAAGGTAAACTTTCAAATATTTTCTTCTTCTTTTTTTTTTAATTTTGGAGAGAGAGTGCACATGCACATGCAAGTATTAGAGAGGGGCAGAAGGAGAGGGAGAGAATCTTCAGCAGGCTTCATGCTCAGCCATAAGCCAGATGCCGGGCTCGATCCCATGACTTTGGGATCATGACCTGAGCTGAAATCAAGAGTCAGATACTCAACCAACTAAGCCATCCAGGTGCCCCTCAAATATTTTCATAAACGTTGGAACTCACATAGTATGGAATATTGAAAAACTTCCACTCAGCCTTTGCCTTTGTTTAACTATACACCACATTTATTTTTTCAAGGAACTTTCAAACTCCCTCCTTGCAACAAAATAACATACACAAACATTAATCCTATAGATATAGGAATAAATCTTTGCGGTTAAGTTGTCACCTTGGTAAGCATCAAATCCTAGCTGAATTGCTCTGTGTATAATAAAAGAGATATTCTTATGCCCTGAAATGGATCATGAGATACTTGGGTGGCAAATAGCCTTTTAATTTCAGTGGCACCTAGGGTCTCCCAGCACCTACTCGCCATTCCCTGCCTTCTCTGATTTCCATATTTCAGTTTTACACTGAAAAGCAGCCACTTCCCACATCCTTGATCAGACGTAAACAGCAGGCCAGGCATGATGACTATAGTTCTCTGCCTCATATGTTGTTAATATGCAGCTAATTAACATTATTCAGATCTCAGAGTTATCATTTCGTGCCAACTGATGGGAAAGTATTTCCTGAAAGGATCTCTGTATGTGAGCATATAGGAGATATTGTCTGGAGTCTGTAAAATGGATTTGACAATTCCAACTGTCTGACTTCAGCACAGTATAATACTGCACCACAGGGCTGCTTTCCTGTCCCCAACAAATACACCATCATAATATAACATAACTTCACTCGAATGCTAAATTGTCCTAGTTTACCTGTAGAAAACCCAGCACCATCACTTGGGAGACGCTACAGGGCACGCACAGACATTCCAGTCGTGTACAAAGCACAAGCCAGAGGTTTTTGTAGTAGTTATCACTGTGTGTTGGGTACAGCTTTCTCTCTAAAACTCTAAGAAAGGCGCTTCATTCTAACACATCAGATTCTTTCTTGCACATTCATTTTCACATGTACAAATCTCCCACGAGCAGACAGTTTGCAGAGACCATATGGGTAGAAAGACATTTTGTCTTAGTTTTTAAAATTCTTTAGCAAAACTGTGATATGCAGATTAATCATTTATCCAACCAAATAATGTCAAAGGATGGGGTAAATTTTCCAGATAATTATTGCTGGCTGGATTTCACATGAAATACCCTTTTCTATTTTGAATATATTTTTGGCATTTATAAGATAAATTCGGTATTTATAAAAAATTGTTTATCATTTGTTTTTGAAAGACAGAAGGAGAGGGAGGGGCAGAGAGAGAGGGAGACACAGAATCTTAAGCAGACTCCAGGCTCTGAGCTGTCAGCACAAAGCCTGATATGGAGTTCCAACCCACGAACTGCAAGATCATGACCTGAGCCGAAGTTGGATGCTCAACTGACTAAGCCACCCAGGCGCTCTGATAAATTAAATATTTATAATATACTTTAATGTGTTATTTGCACCCTCCCTTTTACATAAAGTCTGTTAAACATAAACTTTTCATAATGATTCTGTGATGCAATTACAAACATCACTAATTCTTCAGTTCCTCAATGCCCTGCTTAGGTATATGGAGGAGTTTCTTGTTACACAAAATCAAATGAAAGATAAAAATCATATGATCATCTAAATAGATGCAGAAAAAGCATTTGACAGAATTCAACCTAAAAACTCTCAACAAAGTGGACATGGAGGGAATGTACCTCAACATGATAGAGGCCATATATGACAAGCCCACAGCTAACATCATACTCAACCGTGAAACGCTGGAATCTTTTCCTCTAAGGTCAGGAACAGAGCAAGTCAATTAATTTTCAATGAAGGAGGCAAGAATATACAATGGGGAAAGGACAGTCTCTTCAATAAATGGTGCTGGGAAAACTGGACAGCCATGTGCAAAAAAATAAAATTAGACCACTACCTTACACCATTTCTTTAATCAAAATGAATTATGGGCATTTGGGTGACTCAGTCAGTTAAGTGATTGACTCTTGATTTCGGCTCAGGCCATCTCAAAGTCCTGGGATTGAGTCCTGTGTAGGGCTCCACAATGAGTCTGGAGCTTGGGATTCTCTCTCTCCCTCTCCCCTTTCTGCCCCTCCCTGACTCATGTTCTCTCTCTGTCTCTCTCAAAATAAATATATAAACTTAAAAAAGAGAAAGATTATTAAAGATTTAAATGTAAGACCTAAAACCATAAAACTTCTAGAAAAAAACATAAGCGGTAAGCTCCTTGACACTGGTCTTGGCAGTGATTTTTTGGCTCTGCCTCCAAAAGCAAAGGCAACAAAAGCAAAATATAAACAAGTGGGACACCATCAAATTAAAAAGCTTCTGCACAGCAAAGGAAACCATCAACAAAATGAAAAGACAAGCTACTGAATGGGAGAAGATATTTGAAAATCAAAGGGCTCATATCCAAATATATTTAAAAACTCATACAAGTCAATAGCAAAAAATATTGATTAATAAATGAGCAGATGATCTGAATAAACATTTTTCACTAAGATATACTCATGACAAGAGGCCCGTGAAAAGATGCTCAATATCACTAATCATCAGGAAAATACAAATCAAAACCACAATGAGATAACACTTCATACCTGTTGAAATGGCTATTGTCAAAAAGACAAAAAGTAACAAGTGTTGGCGTGGTGAAAAGGGAACACTCATGCACTGTTGGTGGGAATGTAAATTGGTATCGACACTGTGGAAAACAGTACGGAAGTTCCTCAAGAATTAAAAACACAGGAGCGCCTGGGTGGCTCAGTCAGTTGAGCATCCAACTTCAGCCTAGGTCATGATCACATGGTTCGTGAGTTCCAGCCCTGCATCAGGCTTTCTACTATCAGCTCAGAGCCTGCCTTAAATCCTCTGTCTCTCTGTTTCTGCCCCTCCCCTTTTCATGCTCTCTCTAAAAAATACAATAAACATTTTTTAAAAATACAACTACCATATGATCCAGTAATTCCACTTATGGATATTTATCTTAAGAACATGAAAACAATAATTTGAAAAGATATATGCACCCCTATGTTCACTACAACATTATTTACAATAGCCAATATATAAAAACAGCCTAAGTGTCCATCAATGGGTGACTGAATAAAGATGATGTAGTCTATATATGGGATACTCAGTCATTAAAAAAAAAAAAAAAAGAATGAACTATTGCCATTTGCAACAACATGGATGGGCCTTGAGGGTATTATACTAGGTGAAATAAGCCAGACAGAGAAAGACAAACACCATACGATTTCACTTATGTGTAGAATCTAAAAAGCAAAACAAATAGACAAACGAAACAAAACACATAGATTTAAGGAACAGATTGGTGGTTACCAGAAGTGAGGGAGGCTGGGGAATGAACAAATGGGAGAAAGAGGTCAAGAGGTACAAACTTCCAGGTATAAAATAAATAAGTCATGGAAATGTAGTGTTTAGCATGGGGAATATAGTCAATAATATTGTATTGTATATTGAAAAGTCCTCATCACAAGAAAAAGATTTTCTGTAACTTTGGGGACAGGTGGTAACTAGAATTACCATGATGATCATTTTGCAGTGTGTAAGTAGCAAATCATTATTTTGTATACCTGAAAATAATATAATGTTATATGTCAATTATACCTCAATAAACAAATAAACAAATATCCCAGACTGAATTTTCTAAGCTTTCACTTTTTATTTCAACATATTTTCTTGTCTCCTGGGGCTCATTCTTATTGCTTTCAATGTGTTGATTCCTAGTAGCCCTGTCTGTTAATAGATTCTAGATTAAGCCTTCCTTGACTGTGATAGGTGATTATTTTGTACTTGTTAGTATGTACCAAGACATCTACAAATCTCCACATTTACAGCTATCCTCACAGCTCATGATTTCACCCCTAATATGCAGAAGAGTCTACTTTTATAATTAGAGAACAAAACTTGGTGATGTGAGTGCTAGTGATTGACAGGCAAACTCTCTAGGGGCCCATGGGACATCTTCTTGTGAGCAGGATTCAAAATGTGTAGTTAGTAAAATTAAGAGAGCTACAGAGCACACACTGTGAGAGATAGATCTGCAAATTAAAAAGATCTGAAGAATTGTATTTATGCATAAATATCTACACTCGAGTGGTTTTAGTGACAACTCAAATATCTTCAAGAACCAGCAAATAATATAGATGTGTGAATCAGTCAAGTGTAAGATAGTAGGGAATGGATGAAGCTGGTAGTGTGTGCCCCTCTTAATATTATAGACATCTTTAGAAATATTAATGGCTCAGGGAAGCACATATATGCAAGTCAAGTATGGCCTCTAGATCATTAGAGGAATTGTACTGGAAAACCTATAGTTCTGTCTTTAAAATTTTTTTTAATGTTTATTTATTTATTTTTGAAAGAAAGAGAGACAGAGCATGAATGGGAAAGGGGCAAAGAGAAAGGGAGACAAAGAATCGAAAGCAGGCTCCAGGCTCTGAGCTGTCAGCACAAACCCACGGAGCCTCAAGATCATGACCTGAGCCGAAGTCAGATGCTTAACTGACTGAGTCACCCAGGCACCCCAAAACCCCTAATTCTCTTGTGTGTCTACTACTTACACAAAACACTCACTTCTGGTCATCAGATCCGTGGGGATTTTCTGCCACCACCAAACAAATCTCTAGGATACCAACAGTGTCCTACAATTTAGCTCATTCTGACACTACCTGGAGATGGCGTCAGATCCCACAAGTTAAGTCGCACAAGACTGTCCTCTCCCCACTTCAGATGCCGACCACAAGTCCAGGTTGTCATCTGTGCTTCTGACCAACTGGCTATAAATCAGTGGTTCCCAGGACACTCTCCTTGGGTTCCGTTAATTTGCCAGAGTGGCTCAGAGAACTCAAGGAAAGTTACCTATGTTTACTAGCTTAGTAAAGCATATGATAAAGGACACAGATGAACAGCCAGATGAAGAGAGAGTAGGAGTCTGGGAGAGTCCCAAGAGCAGGAGCTTCTATCCCTGTGGAGTTGAAGTGCATCTTTCTCTCAGGGTATGGGTGAACACTGCCTTATTTTAGGATTTTTATGGAGGCTTCATCACGTAAGCATAATGGACCATTAACTCCACCTCCAGCCTCTCTATCCTCTCTGGAGAAGGGGGTAGGTTGTTGAAAGTTCCAAGCTTCTAACCATGGCTGGGTCTTTCCAGTGACCAGGAGCCATTCAGGGGCCACCAAATGAACACAAAAGATGTTCCTAGTGCTCTTATTACTTGAGAAATAATAAGGGTTTTTGGAATTCTGTATCAGGAATTAGTGGTAGAAATATATATATTATTTCTAATATTATCCCACAAAGTTCCATTTTTAGGGGCACCTTGGTGGCTCATTTTGTTAAGTGTCTGACTCTTGATTTTGGCTCAGCTCATGATCTCATGGATTGTGAGTATGAGCCCTGCATCCACCTCTAGTTCTGGCCTCACTCTGCTTGAAATTCCTGGAATTCAACACAACCTGCTTGGGATTCTCTCTCCCTCTCTTTCTGCTTGTCCCCTGCTTGTACACATGCATTCTCTCTCTCTTTCTCTCTCTCAAAATAAATAAATAAATAAACATTTAAAAATATTTTAAAAGTTTCATTTTTAGGGGCGCCTGGGTGGATCAGTTGGTTAAGCATCCAATTTCAGTTCAGGTCATGATCTTGTGGTTCCTGAGTTTGAGCCCCACATTGGGCTCTGTGCTGATAGCTCCGAGTCTGGAGCTGCTTCGGATTCTGTGTCTCCCTCTTTCTCTGCCCCTTCCCTGCTCATGCTCCATGCTCTGTCGCTCTCTTTCTCTCAAAAATAAATAAACACAAATTTTTTTAAAGCTTCATTTTTAGACTATCTTCATCTGCTTTTTGTTCATATTAGGGTAATGTAACTCCAAAAAAATCAATTGAGTAGTTTTCACATATATCTATGTATATAGTTGAGTGAGAAGGGGTCGGGGAGAGGAGTGGAGAGAGGAAGACGCAGAATCTGAAGCAGGCTTCAGGCTGTCAGCACAGAGCCCGACACTGGGTTTAAACTCACGAACTACAAGATCATGACCTGAGCTGAAGTTGGAGGATTTATCAACTGAGCCACCCAGGTGCTGCAAGTAACTTTCTCTTTTTAAGTGCTTTAATACAGTCTTATCTCGGAAGTTATCTTTTCTTTCAAGTTATGAAAGAGCTCATACTTAACACCACATGATGAAAATGCTTTAATAATTTTTAAAAATAGTTCAACAACATTTTTAGTTGTCCCTCATCTGGGGGACATTCAGGACACTCAGGGAAGAAGAAGTGTGTGGTGATTCTGAGTCAGAGGCCCAGAGTCAGATTGTAGGGGTTCACATCCTCTCCTCTGGTTCCCAGCTGGACATCCCGGTCAATTTTCCCATGCTCCCTAAGACTCAACTTACTCATCAATATAGTTGGATGGGGACAGTGCCCATTTCACAGAGTAGATCTGAGGACTACAAGAGACAGGCAAAGAAAGGTATTAGAACAGCGCCTGGCCAAATGACAAAAGTTCAACATGTGATGGATATCGTCATCATTACGGCATTCCGTGTGACCTAGCAACTGACATACAGTTTTCATTCCCAGTGATTCCTCAGAGCTTCTGTTTACCCCTGGGCTCTCCACGTCAATCAATGACATTCATTGTTTCCAGAAAGAGGGTGGGTAAGACCTAGAACAAGATGTCATTAAAGTGCTAAATTAATTCTTGTAAATCTATTACTGGAATAACAAACTAGAAAGCCATGCATTCATTTGCAAGTGTCTGGCTTTGTGAAGAGAGACAAGGATTCGTGTTTCCAAAGGCCCAGAGAGTGGAGCTCGGGGACTTTGAGGTCATGCTGTAAACCACACTGGGAGGCAGCCTGTACAGTGGTGTGCATGGTTTCCCTCTGCACAGAAAAAGGGGGGCAGCCCTCCCTGCACTGGAGGGACAAGCGTGGAGAAGATGAGAAAAAGCAGTAAAATGACCACTCCGTGCCCCCCCATACCTTGTCATCAGCATCTTAATCCCAGAAAGAGGCAGTACTGAAACCCCAAATATATTTAGGTATCACAGATGGCCCATTCTTCAGCTCTTAGAACTGCAAGAGACACCAGCTTCCCAGGGGACTCAGAATTTGAGCCACAAGAGAGAAAAATAGCTGTGTCCTAGAGCTCCAGTATGGAAAGGAAACTTGCATACGTGTGAGTGTGTGTGTGTGTGTGTGTGTGTGTGTGTGTGTGTGTGTGTTTGTGAAGGGGGACAGCCCAGAAAAATTCTACTTCAATAAGTTTAAATCCTGACCTGACTATATCAGAAGTGATTGAGTTTTGCTGGACTCTTTAGTTACCAAACTGAGTCTTCCTTGAGACTCTTTATCATTCTTCTTCTTTGATTACTATTTGTCCATTGATTTCCAGGGAGATGACTTTTCTCCTTCCTGTCACTCTACTCTGGGCTTCTGGCGTCCAGCTCTGGATATTAAGGAAGCAAAATCATGAACCTACAACTTTCAGTCTCTCAACCAGGTGTGTGCTACTGTTTACTCTCTGCCATGGTCTCCTCCCTGAATGTTGCAGTGATGTGGGAAGAGAGGAGTGTTTTAAACCTCCACTCGCACTATGAATCGATTCTTGATTGAATTCTAATATAAAATATACTCACTTTGGGCAGAAATACAGGTACTGTAGCATTTGCTGATTATGTCCATAAATACCCTCCCTGTTGGCAGTGCTGTTACATCATGTCATGGCCAGTGTCTTTTGGGCACATAATCTTGGAGTCCTTAAAGTTTTGCCCTTTCTTTTTTAAAACTTTTTCAATGTTTTATTTATTTTTGAGGGAGAGAGAGAGACAGCATGAACAGGGGAGGGTCAGAGAGAGAGGGAGACACAGAATCCGAAGACAGTTTCCAGGCTCTGAGCTAGCCCGACTCAGGGCTTGAACCCATGAACCCTGAGATCATGACCTGAACCGAAGTCAGATGCTTAACTGACTGAGCCACCCAAGCACCTCCCGTTTTGCCATTTCTTAATAATCCACACCTTATATATCCTAGGTCAAAGTTCCAGAGATTTCCTGGTTTCCCTTCTACTACTTCACCTCTCAGTCTGACATATATTTTCTTAAATTAAAAGATTTCTAGAGATTTATATGTGAAAAGAGTACCTTTTTTTGCGAAAAGGATTTTCAATTGTATGGAAAAGGAAAACTCAACCTAGAACTGACTTTTGGTAGCACAAATGTTTATAGATGTGGACTTAACTCATGAAAGCCCTGGAATTAAAGTGAAAACTTCAGCATGGGAAGTCTCTCTGACCAATGACATCAGGATATCGCCATGATCCATTACAGCATGAGCAGAAGCATCTCCATCCAAAATGAACAGTGTTGTCAAAAAAGTAGTGTCCATTTTGGACAGGCGCATATTGGCTGTGCTGGGCATTCCCCCACCCCAGCCATGTGGGAGTTAAGGCTCTGGTTGGGGAATTTGTGCCTGAGGTGGCCTGTGCTAGATATTTCAGATTAGTCTTGACGTCCAGTATCCTCAGGTGTCAAGGCAGATAGAATCAGAATACAAGATTGCTACTCGCCCTTCCTGCTTCACCTTCTCTCCTAAGGCTCTAAACCGTTGCACTGGATGGGGCACCAAAAGAGCTGATTAAGGCTGTGCATGAGGAGAAAAAAGAAAAGGAGAAGTTGAGGACATCTAGGAGAAAGAAAAACCAATTTGTCTTGAAATTCTTGATCATTCCCAAGCACGAACTGCCAGCATTACCTCACGTGCTAGCCAAATAGCAGGATCCCAAAACAGGAACCAAACAGAATCGCTTGTGGGGTTCTCAGACTATCCTGTATCGAGTTATCCTGAGGTAAATTTTGTTATTTGTAGCCTGCTGTTGTTACTGCTGCTATAAACTTTTAGATTTAAATCTGTAGAATACGTCAATTTCTTGATTGCAAAAAAGTACTTGTCCTCTCACAGTCTCCATGTCTGTAACCCTTAGTTACATTCATAACATAACTTAGCAGTTATCAAAATTACTTTTCCAGCTACAGAAAAGCAACAAGTATCTAATGTAGGAATATGGTGAGAAAAATCTTAAAATGGAGGTAAAGCTCAGGGAAGCAATCTCAGGTGTCCTTACACAGCCAGCCGTTCCTAAGTGAAGTTTCTCCATTCGCAGACTTCATGTTGGCACTGTGCGGAACGGCCCTGAACCCTGCAATGAGGAAAATGTTCTAAGTTCGAGCTGTCCAATATGGTAGCCATTACCACATGAGTCTGTGGAGCCCTTGAAATAGAACATGTGTGAATGAGAAACTGACTTTTAATTTCATTTCATTTAAATTAATTACAATTTAAAATTAACTAACCCTAGGAGGCTAGCGGTTACCGGTTTGGACTGGGCCGCTTCGAGGATTTCCAGGACTTGCTTATAAAAATGCCTCTCTCACAGAAAGGGCAAAGCTCCAAGAGGGTGGGAAAGGAAGAGGCCCCAGCGCCGAAAATAGGCAAAAGGTAGGACACTACATTTGACCTTGCCGGTGACCCTGTTTGCAGCCTCTAAGGATCCCAGAAGCTGACACTGGGAGAATGGAAATGGGCTAAGATACCCTTTATGGTTCCCTTCCAGGCCCATGAGAATTCTACCCTATTCATTGTGTGTAATTGTAGTTTCTCTCTTCCTCCAGACATTTTTCTCGTTTGGAGAAGTGTCAGTTGCTAGGAGACTGAATTGCCTTTTCAAGTAGAGTATTTTAGAGAGGAACAATTCACATGATTTTCTTCTTTAGTAAAATTAAAATTTGTGAAATGTTTGCAATGCACAGTGAAAAAGTCAGGCTTTTTTTTCATGTCTTTGTATATTTGTTTTAGCAATCAGACAACCTTTCATTTACTTTTCCCACTGCTTTGCACTGCGAGAAAGAAAACAAAAACTGGCTGCTCTTTCTGTAGAATTTCTTAAGAAAGAATAACATTCTCAGACTTTTTCCCAGGGATGGAGAGGTTATATACATCCTTGGTCCCTCCCAAGGGAGCTGTGAGTGAGAATCAAAAATAATAACACTTATAATGGAAATGGAAATTCAAAAGCATCATCCACCAGAAATATGTTAGTATTACAGTCAGTGGCTCCCAGTTTTCTCTGACTACTTCTTGTTAGCATGATTTTCATAATTTATCCTAACTTTACGGGGGTTTTTTCTACTAAAGTATAGTTGACACACAATGTTACATTAGCTTTAGGTGTATAGTCGGGTGATTCAACAGCTCTATACATTATGCTATTTCCATAAATTTGTAAAATCTACCTGTCTGACCACATCATTTAATAAATGAAGAAAGCACAACTTGGAGAAATGAGCATGTTCTCCCAGGTTGCTAAGATCTATGTAAAGAGTCGATTATACCGCAGTGATTTCTCAGGGCAGGTGAACAAAACTTTTCTTAAATCTTCAGATGGACTTTTGTAGTCACTCTCAACAATATTTGAACCTCAAAAAGAGAGATGTGTGATGAAATGAGATTCCCTATATAAATGATCTAATACAACATCTGGTGCATAATACGTAATCATTAAAGAGTAGCTATTAAGCCGGAATGATATGATAATAACCTAGCTGGTAAGAATCTTTTCTTTCATATTTCTTGGCCCCTGCTTTAAAAATCCAGTCACAGTAATTTTTTATTAACCAACAGCAGAATCCTGTTTTGTTTGACATGTTTGACAGCATTAATTGAAAATCCGAAGCTATAAAGTTTTTAAAATTTATTTTGTTTATTCTTGAGAGAGAGAGAGAGAGAGCCCACACATGAGCAGAGAAAGAGAGAGAGAGAAGGAACGAATACCAAGCAGGCTCAGCATTGTCGGTGCAGAGCCTCACATGCTCAGGAACCCCGAGATGATGACTTGAGCCAAAATCAAGAGGTAGATGCTTAACTGACTGAGCCACCCAGATGCCCCACAAGTCTGAAGTTAAGGGTCTTCCTCCCTTTTCTTGCATCTGAGCAGCAGAGTTTGCCAAAGGGTGAATAGGGATTTTTATTTTACAGAGGAAGATTTTATGATGTAGAAATGACGTCGTTAAAAGAAGCTATTTGCTAATTATATAGGATGCCGTATTTTTCCAGTTTATCTATGGCTCTTGAGGGGCCCAAGGGTCTTAGAAAATGTCAGTGTGGAGAACCCCCTGGGGGGCTTCTTCCTCAAAGGAACTAGTACAGAGCAAGTGCTTAGACGCGGTCAAGCTCAAAAGGCTGATAACTCACCTACAAACAACGTCCTGCAAACAGAGGTTGCCAGTTGCATGCTGCCCTATGTCCTCTCCAGACTTATCCTGACATTCTCAAGCCCAGCTGTACATTGCAGCCTCCATGTGAGCTTTTTAAAACACCCAGCCTCTCCCCAGGCCAATGGGAGCCTGTCTCTGAGAGATGAGGCAGGTCAATGCAGTTTTAAAAACTCCTCCAGGTGACTTTAAGTACAGCCAGTGTTAAGAACAAGGGCCTTCAACTAGAAGATTTCAGGCTTCTCTGACTTAACACAAGCATTTCCAGATCCACAGCACCACTCTGACTCCTTAAAGAACCTGGAGATTAAAGTTCCTCTGTACCACCTAACAGGAGATGGCAGTCTCCTGCCTGCTTTTGATGCCTCCACCCCTCCCCCACTCGCAGTCTGCCTCCCTCCCCTCCCCCACTTTGCTCTCTCTCTTTCTCCTTTGCTCACTCTCTCTCTCCTGTTCTCTGCCTCTTCCCTTAGCCTCGCAGTTCTACTCTGAGAAATCTCCCCCCTCAATATCGTTCTCAGTCCTCCTTTCTCTTCCCGTTCACACTGTCCACAAGTTTATCTCAGGAATCTACCTTTCTTTTATTATATTTCCTAATGCATTCTTGTTCCATTTCTTAGTGGAACCAAAGCTTGGGGGGACAAAAAGGGCAATTATGGACACATTGAAAAGAAACAGGTTGGAAAAGAATCAATGCCACCCGTTGTAATAAAAGCCTTTGAAAGTAGCCACAAGTCCCATTCAGAATCTCTTTATCTTCCCCCTAATTACACTTCCCTCTCCTTAAGCACCGGCATTCAAAACAACACACTGTTTTGTTTGTGACTTAGTTTAATGCTCTTCTCTTTTAATTAAGGGTATTGCAAAATCACTATGCTATTTTTCATTGCTTTCCAGGTTCACTTCTCGGATTCCATGGCTGGATGCCCACAATCCGTGGGGTGGTAGAGTTGGAGATGGAGAAATTTAAGACATTAAGGAAAAACTGCTTTGGTGTCATCAAGATGAGAGTACAGTAAAACCTTGGATTGCAAGTAACTTGTTCTGCGAGTGTTACGCAAGACGGGCAAACATTTCTAATAAATTTTAACTTGATAAACGAGCAATGTCTTGCCATACGAATAGTACGAGATACCCAACATCAACATCACATGGTCACAACTGAGCCAATGGTTCTTGAAATTAGCTCTGATATACAAGTGCTTTAGATTATAAGCATGTTTCCAGAACAAATTATGCTAGCAAACCAAAGTTTTAATTTAAGTCTATTAGTGATTATATTTTTAATTTCCACTTGACATCCCTTGGTCTCTTTTGGGGACCTCATACGTGGCCTATTTTAGTGGACTGCTCATAAATTTGTCTAGCTTTAGGAAGACTAAAATGCATATTGAAAGGCATTGGTCTCTGTGTTCTCCCATCAAGAATAATCAACGTATTTCTGAAATGTTCCATCAGCAGTTACTTGGGCCCACCCCTGCCTCTGCTTTCCTCAGTGCTTCGGGCTAGAAATGCACTCCTCCTAACCCCCCCCCGCCCCCCCAGTCCTCTTCATGTTCGTCCCAAGGAGAGGCTTCTGATGCTGAAGTTCATATTCTTTGTTTTTTTCTGTCTTTAGTTATCTCACCTAAACCTAGAAGGAGCAATTTTAAACTAGCCTACATAAAAATTAACTCCTTGAGATTAATTTAAGTGTATCTAGAAAGGAATTCAGTGTACCAGAAATTTTTTGTTTTTAACCAAAGAGATGGGAAGGAGTGATTAAACAGTTATTTAATCTGCTTTTGCTGACAGACCCGGGAACCTAAATCCGAGAATGCCAATATTTTTTCTGGAAAATGCTTCCTGAGTTCCAAATAGACAATCTACAGCAAATGTATCGCACGTAATCAGCATACAATGGTTATTCAATAAATACTTGCTATTCTGTGATGCGTGAACTGAGGCCTGCTTAAGGTAATAGGAATTCAAATGTGCTGTTCCTGTGTGCTTTGTCTTGAAAAGCTGTCTCAGCCTGTGGGATCCGTAAAACAGCCTGGCTAAGATTATTGGCAGAATGGACATGGAAGGAGTTGGTAATAAATGAAGCCAAAGGAAAAGTGCCATACTGGGGAGTGAATGGGTTTCAACACCTTCCATCTATATGGCATGGGCATTTCCTACCGCTGCAGCTCTGTGCCTGGACTTCCTTGTTGCTGTCATCAACAACACACCCAAAACTAATAATAACTTCATTTCCTCCAGGAAGCCAAAACCAAAAGAGAACAAATAAAGCAAGATTCAGTGTGCTAAAGATCAAAAGTTTAAGAAATTATAATCTGTAGGGGCACCTGGATGTAGGTTAAGTATCGGAATCTTAAGTTTGGCTCAGGTCATGATCTCATAGACGTGAGACTAGCTCCACATAGGGCTGAGCCTGCTTGGGATTCTCTCTCTCCCTCTCTGCTCCTCCCCCGCATGCACCCATATGTGCTTGCAGTCTCTCAAAATAAGTAAATAAACTTTAAAAGAAAGAGAAAAAATAATATTTAAACAAGTTAAAAATGGAATAAAAACAAACAAAAAGGATGCAAAAAGCCAAAGAAATGTCGAAACATCTCAAAGATGAGATGTATTAAAGAATACAGTTTTGAATAATTCAGACTAGAGGCACCTGGGTGGGTAGTTAGTTAAGAATTTGACCTTTGATCTCAGCTCAAGTCTTGATCTCAGGGTCTTGAGTTTGAGCTTTGCATTGGGTTCCACGCTAGGCATGAAGCCTATTTGAAAATCAATCAATCAATCAATCAATCAATCAATCAGATTACACTTCAATAAAAATTTTGTAAAGAATATTGGTGGTGTGGTGAAAGCAACAAACATTTATTGAATACCTGAAAATTTTAAAAGAAAAAGTATTTTCTTTAAATTCCAACTCTGCTAATGGGTACTTTGCCAGAGGAAGCCTATCATTATAAATATTGAATTCTAAATCCTTACTTCACCAGAATACATTAAGGAAGCACTATTAGCAAGCCTGCTAGATCATGAAAATTCTCTCCCTATAACTAAATTTTCATAAAGCTAATTAAAATAATTTTCTGCCTTTCTACATGCATGATCTTATACACATATCCACATAGAAACCTAGGCAAACACTAAGTGACTATCTTGTCAACAATGCATGAATTTTAAATCCCCATAGACCAATGCACACAACAATTTCATATTGCTTTTCAAGATAGCGGAAAGATGAAAATAAGTCTTGCTCACACATATAAATTTTCTATGCAGACATTATTCCCTGGTTATTCAGAGCTGCATTGTTAACACTGTTTAATTTTAATAGCCTGTTCAACTCTGAATCCTACTTGCAGAATGTGTGCTCAGTTCTTGCTATTTCATGCTTGACTTGTCCAAACACCTGGGAGAAATTTTTATTTGGATTTGCATTCCGATTTTTTGTTTTAAGAAGTCATTAATTTGGGAATAACGAATATCTGAAAGCACAACCAAATAAATCTTCTCCCCCTCATATCACCCGGGAAAATCAAGATTAGCGAGAATAAATGTGCATTCAAAGCCTTGGTGTTTGTCAATATTTCCTTAGGATCAAGAAGGTTTTGTCTTGTATTTTTGCATAGATATAAGTATATCTTTTGCATTAAGTTTCCGGCTTCTTATACATTTAAAAAATATTCCTCTACCTATCTTTATATCTGTCATCTATCCACCTGTGGTTTGATAGAATCCACTTCTACTAAAAGAGCTGGTCTGGGCAGGATAACATCAAATATGCTTTTAATGGCCATTAAATGAAATCTCAATAGTGAAGATATCTAAGAAGATTCAATTCTTGGAATGATATAGAAAAAAATGTAACTAAAATTGAAGTGTCTGTTTCATGGATTTAGTCAAAATTCACTTTGAGAAAGTCCCAAGACTTTGAGATAAATTTCACTATGGGGTTGTTGCTAGATACTTTGCAAAATCTATTAAAGTAAGCTCTTTTCTTTCAAGGATTGGGCAAGGTTTCCATTATTTCAAAATGACTTTGAAAATCATAATGTGTGTTTTATTAGGTTATAAGTATGTGAATAAAACAGGTGAATGAATGACCCTTAATGGAAGGGAAAAAAAATGATTGTGAAATTCCTGAAATAGCATTAGACATTTTCATATGACTTATTTTAAAAGTAGTCTTGTCAAAAAGGTTCACATTCTCAGTCCTGAAAAGAAGAAACAAAAGTTAAAGGCCAAATGGACAATGCAAAATTCTTTGGTAGTGAAGGGAGCAAAAGAGAGAGTTTATGTTAATAACAGACCCATTATTTTCCAGGTATCATCATAAAAGTCCTTTTTCTCTGGAACTGAAAGTGGCACAGATACTTCAATCATTTCACGTTTTGAATTTCTGCCAATTAACCAGTAAAAATATGGGAAGCACTTCGATAGGAATGTTTATATCTAGTCCTGGTAGGAGGAAGGCAGGCTGGGAAAAAAAGATGAATTAGTTGTAATTAGGAACATGATGAGTTCCTAGTCACAAGGGAACTGGGTGAATGTTCTTTAGTTTTCATATCTCTGGAAAATTCATTGACCTGGCTGTTCTCCTTTTCTCCTTTATACTCTCCAGGTACTGGACAGTCCCTGGGTGGCTCAGTCAGTTGAGTATAAACTGGACAGCAATTCTGAAGTAGAGATTACTTTTGTGCCACCAATAATGAAAACTCTGATATCAATACTACGCAAGGTGATCCAGGTATTTTAAATCTCAGTGGTGTTCCCTTGCTTTTTTATTTGTTTGTTTTGTTTTTTATTTTTTGTTTTTCAGAAATACAAAAATTCATTATAAGATTCATACAGAATCTAAAGGAGTCTCAAACAGCCAAACAATCTTGAAAAAATAACAGAGCTGAAATCTCGCACTTCCTAATTTCAAAAATTACTACAAAGCTACAGGAATCAAAACGATGTGGTACTGGCATAGGAAATACATCAATGAAATAATATAGAGAGACCAGAAATAAACCCTCAGATATATGGTCAAATGATTTTCAACAAGGATGTCAAAGCAATTAATGGAAAAGATAGTCTTTTCCCAGGTGATGTTAGGAAAACTGGGCATCCAAATACAAAAGAATGAAATTGGACTCTCGTCTCATACCATTTACAAAAATAAGTTCAAAATGGATTAAAGACTTGAATGTAAGAACTAAAACTATAAACCCCTCAGAAGAAAGGATAAGGGAAAGCTTCTTGACATTGGATTTGGCAATGATTTCTTGGATATGACACCAAAAACACAGGCAACAATAGTGAAAGTAGATAAATTGGACTACACCAAAATTTAAAACTTAGTGTGTCAAAGGACACGATCAACAGAATAAAAAGGTAGTCCATGGAATGGGGGAAAATATTTGCGAATCAGATATATAATAAAGGGTTACATAAAGAATACATAAAGAACTTTTAAAACTCAACAATAAAAAATATCAACAATCCTATTTAAAAATGGCCAAAGAACTTGAATAGACGTTTCTCCACAGACAATATACAAATGGCCAACAAGCACAGGAAAAGATGCTTAACCTCACAAATAATTAGGGAAATGCATATTAAAACCACAATGATATACCATCTCTTGCCCATTAGGATAGATCCTGTATTTTAAAAAATAAAACAAACAAAAACAGAAAATAAGTGCTGGCAAGTATATGGAGAAATTGCAGCACTTGTGCACCATTGATGGGAGTGTAAAATGGCAGAACCTCTATGGAAAACAGTATGGCAGTTCCTCCAAAAACTAAAAGTAGAATTACCGTATGACCCAGCAACTCACTTTCTGGGCATATATCCAAGAGAATTGAAAGCAGGATCCTAAGATCCTTTTAAAGAGGTATTTGTACACCCATGTTCATAGCAGCAGGATTCACAACAACCCAGAATGGAAGCAACCCAAGAGTCTAAGCATCCATTGATGGATGAATGGATAAACAAAATGTGCCATATACATACTGTTAAAGAAAAAAGCAAATTGAAGATCAAACCTGAAAACTCCCTAGTAGACATTTGAGCCATGTAAGTGAAATTTATTTTAGCTGATTCTGCAAAACAAGCAAATTTTAATTTGGGCCACTTCTTGTAAATATCTCTGACAATCATAAACAAAACTTATGCTGTTTGCAAAAATTAGTAGGATGTAATGACTTTTAACCAATCCTCTATCACTAGGATAACAATCCTTAAAAAGAAAGAAATCATTGTAGAGACTCATTACATTTTCACTGTATAAACAGTCTTAGAACAATATACCTGTGAGCCTCATTCTGCTGTTGGTTTGAGAGCTACTACTTTGCAAACTGTTCCTTCGTGAAATTCTTCCAAATTTCCAAAAATTCTTCTGGAAGTATGAGATGCTAGGGACAAAAGATCTCAGCCATTGAAAACAAACATAAAACATTATACTAAAAACCCCAAGGGGAGCAAAATCTTGAGCATGCCCCTGTTAGTCATGTGATCCTGAGCCATGAGAGCTAAAACAAGTCTAGCATGATGAAGTCTTTATAGATGGCACATGGTTATCAGATATCATCAATAGGAATTGATTTCAATCCAAGAACAAGAAGTGGCAAGCCTTGACTCTCTTTTCCCAACTTGGTTACTTTTCAAGCATAAATCACACATATTAGATTGACCTAACATATAAAAATTAAACCGAACAACACATTTAAAATTTGTTACTTGAAAAAGAGCAGCTTAGGAAGGCAGAGGATGAGAACCTGAACTGGACAGTGAAGGAAAGGGAATTTCGGGAGAGTTTCTCTGCCAGGTCCTGGGAAGATCTAGCACTGAGAATAAAGGAAAGGTTATGGCGGAAGACACAGAGAGGGACCAAACTTTTGAGAGTGTTTCAAACATAAAAATAACATTTTTCACTTTGTGAGAAAATATTTCTGAAATTTCTGTTGATGATCATATAAAGTTGGGCTGGGAATTGGTTTAAGTCTTTGATTTGGATATTGTCACCTATGTATATGTTTTTGTCCTTAATAAAGTAGAATGTGTTTATTTCAAGAGTTATCAGAGATCACATATTTATTGGTTAGCATGACCAAACCAGAACTGATAGAACTTACCAGTTATCAGTCCATTCTAGCCAGTAAGAATTTATTTTATCAAGTACAGTAACAGGAGAGTAAGGTACATGGGTTAGAAATATATATCAAGGGGAAAATCTTCAAGAATTTGACCATAACTGTAGTTTTATGTATTGAATTCTAACTTAAATTTGGATGGATACATTGTCATTTCATTTCAGAACCCACCAACCTGCCTGAATGCAGAAACCTTTTCACATATTCCTTTAAGTACTTTCTGTTAAATACTTTTTAAGTGAGACTTGGTTTTGACTTGCAAAATTTACTCCAGCTTAATTTCACGAATTCACAGATAGCTGATTTGAAGTCTCTGAGGTCTATACTTAATAACAATGACATATAAAAAAGGATGAGTTCCATTTATAGGGTGTTTGATGAATAAACAAAATATAAATACCACCTGCCACTCTTTTTAACCCTTGCCCTTTGCCCCAGCCACGGGGTAGAAGGCACTCATAGACATAAGCATTCTCAGGATAAAATATGATTCATGATTTATGCTGGTTCTCAAATATGTGGCAAATATGCAGCCCTGGGAGAGCTGGAGTTGTGGAGCTGGGTGTCTGGGAATTCTCCTAACAGGATCGATGTAAAGCCGTCTGTAAAGGCTACATCCATGGTCAGTGTTTGTGCTGAGATTGCTCACTTCTCGGGCTCCAGACCATCCCTACAGAATCCTCATTTCATCTGACCTTTCATGAAAGACCAGGCTGGTAACTAGATAGCTATCTTCTCTTTGCTTAATGACTTGATCAATCAACTGCAACAGTCTTCTGGTTTGGTCATGTTCTGGCCTCCCCACCATCTCGCAGACACTCTCCACATTCTGCTCTTGCAACATACCCAGTGGAAAGGGTTGGCTGTAATACAGCTCCACTTTCACACCTTATAAGAATAAAAAGAAAAACTCTACAAGTTCCAAAATTCCTTTTGGAAAACAATAATTTCATTCACTTTTAATGCCACCAAAGACATTGGAAGCAGTGTGATCATAAATACTTTCCAAGAGGATGGCAGATAGGCAAGGCTCTGTCTTCAAAGAGCTGGTTTCCATTCATAAAATAATCTATTAAAGGTTGATAATGTCATACTTACTTTTGGGCAAGATCTACTGTATTCATAGGTTCTTTTGAGAATTTTCTCTTTAAAAGGCATGCTCAATACAAGATAATACTTCTTAGGAGGTTTGATGAGAATTTTTCTTTTGTTAGTATTTTTAAAAATAAACAGAAATCATACCGATTGTGATTTGCTTGAGCAACTTTTTTTTCATATTATCACAGTGTTTGAAGACATTTTGGTAGCAAGATAATATCATAAATATTAATCCTTGTGTTTCTCTCTTATTTCCTTATCTCTCCACTCATCAGCCAGAAGCAGTCATATTTCCCAGGGGAGAATTAAGATTGTTAGAGCAGAAATTCAAAAAGAAAAAAACTATTTATATTATTATTATTTTTTTTTGACTCCCAAATTAGGATTTTAAGATTTTAAAAAGAAGCACCAAGGGAAACAGAGCAGAGAGTTTACAACTTTTTAAGAAGAAAGAGTTGGCCAAATGCCAGCTCTAGCCCCTGGCAGCATCAGGAAGGCATGTCAACACCTGGGAGCCCATCATCTTGCCCCTGACAGAGAAGCTACAACTTCCTCTCACTGCTGCCTGCACATTGACCATTAGTCATTCAACAAAAGACCATTTCCTCTCCCTCTCTCTGCCCTGAGACTTTGATAAGTCCTCATCTGAATTGTCCCAGATGGGGACCCATTTCTGGTGTTAAAATTCTATATATGGCTTTGTGTAACAGAAAAGTCAAAGTCAGGGGCGCCTGGGTGGCTTAGTCGGTTAAACGTCCGACTTTTGCTTAGGTCATGATCTCGCGGTTCGTGGGTTCGAGCCCCGCGTCGGGCTCTGTGCTGACTGCCAGCTCAGAGCCTGGAGCCTGTTTCAGTCTGTGACTCCCTCTCTCTCTGACCCTTCCCTGCTCACGCTGTCTCTCTCTCTCTCCTAGAAATAAATAAAATATTAAAAAAAAAAAAAAGAAAAGTCAAAGTCATAGTAGCTGAAGGAAGACAGAAGTTTATTTTTCTATCACCTTATAGATGTCTAGAGGTGATCAGTCCAGTGCTGGGATAGCAGCCTTGTAACTATAAAGACCTCAGGCTTCTGTATTTCTGGGGCATTATCCTAGCTTTGGCTACTATATTCAAGGACACCTCTTGTCCAAGATGGAGGCTGGAATGCCAACTATCACACTTGATCACTGACAAGAGAATGAGTGAAAATTCCACACCTCCCAATTGAGGCAACATTTTTAAACGAAACTTTCTAGAAGTTTCACACAACATTTCTGATTAACTCTCACTGGCTAGGACTTTCCCACGTGGCCACTCACAACTGCAAAAAAATACCTGAGACATGTAGAATTTTAAATGGATGCATTGCACCCTCCCCCTAAAATAGGAGTTCTCTTACTAAGAATGAAGAAGAGAGGAATATGAGGGGTATTGAATATCAACTCACAGTCTTTACTGTATGTCTTTCCCTTTCAAAAAAAAAAAAAAAAAGAAGGAAAGAAAAAACCTTGGGTCTTTGAAAGGGACCTGGTGTGGAATTCAATGTACAGGCATATACTTGGTAGGAGGCTGGATAGTGGGGGAAAATTCACCCTTGTTTGATTATAAATAACCAAGTACATAAGATTCTAATAATATTTTTCAATTAAGAAATTAAACAGCAATTAACAAGGTAAAATATTTCAAGTGTATTATAGACACACACACACGTGTTTTACCCATCTAAGAAGAAAAGCTGTTTTACCCATGTAAGAAGAAAAACATGTGGCATGGAAAGATATTGAAAACACATCTGCAAGGGAACCCTGAAAAATAGCCTAGACGCCCCCATTCAAGACTGTGGTGGTATTGTTCAGGGATGTCTTGATTTGTACCTAAAGAAAGGAGCTGCTTTGCCAATGGCCTTGTGAAAGATCAATGTCCTAGGGTCTAGAACTAATTTAGCAGCTCTAGCTGAAAGTGAGGAGTAAAGAACCTGCAACATTTTTAGGCAGTTATGAAAGACTTAGCGCAACTAAGAATGCTAGAAATCAGTATGTCCAGGGAAACAGTAACTCACACTTCCAGAATGTTTCCTATTTGATGAGCCCTGCTATCACCACTTGACTCTTTCACAGACACAACAAACAACTCTACAGGGCTGATACTATTTTTATAAGGCAGGTAACCAAGAAACAGGAAATTTTGGTGACTAGCCGATGGGCACGTGGCACTGTGAGTCAGTGGCAACACCATCACACTAAGGTGTGCAGCTCTAGAGGCTGTGCTCTGAAACATTACCCTCTCCTCTTCCTGAGGGGCAGCCACCTGGTCAGAAGACAAGATAACATGACACGAGAGAATAATCAGGAGAGTGCTGATGGTGGAAAACCTGAAATGTCTGAAAATTTTAAAGACCTTTATAAGCATTGTTTTTAAAATGATGTCGGAGACGCCAACCAAAGAATTGCTTTTCTCAGTGGTGGGTCACTTTTATTCCAGTTTCAGAAATTACCAGTTGCTACTTTTTATCACCACCAATGATGGCTATAAAGAAAGCTACATGAAAAGCAAGTCAGTCCTTGCCTTCCGTGAACTCAGTGTATGATGAAGCCACAGGGAAAAGATGTTTGTCCCCAGGGGGTCCTTTCCACTCAGTGTCAAGTCACAGGAAGCAGTTTTGTTTCCAGACAAATGAAATGTTTTCACCACTGGCCTCCAGGCCATCCTCACCTATCTGAATTTCAGAATTCAAGACAGAAATTAGACAAGAACGTAACACATGATGTATTTACAGTAGCACTTCAAGACTTCAGAGTTAACGTCCTCAGAAATGTACAAACTATGAAAGATGATATTGAATGTAAAAATCTCAAGGAGTTTTGAATCATTGTAGGATCTTTAAACCACAAGCTGTACCAAAAAGGGGCAGCAGAGGGTGTAATTTGCTCAAAGAAGAAAATTGTCCAGATGGCCACTTCTTGAAAAACTGAGGAGTATAACCGCTGTGAGATTATAACTCACACTTTCTAAATTCATCTTAATACCATCACAGTGTCTCCCGAATCTGTGAGTTTGCTAAGTGGTAACTGTTAATCACATTTTAAATTCATATAAGTATAAATTATCCTCATTAAAATTACTTCCAATCCCCCACTCTTTAATAATTCATTCAATAGTTTATTTTCATTACAAAAGTAAAAAAATTCTAATCAGATCACTGGAAGGTGATTCACCCGATTTCCCAATTACTTGGAATATCTGACTTCAATTATTTAATGAAACATATTGAGTACCTACTATGTGCCAGACACTGTTCCAAGTGCTGGCAACACATTGATGAATAATATATCCCTGCTATTAGAAGCTTATTTTTTAATTAAAAATTTTTGAAATTTATTTTTTGAGAGAGAGCATAAGTGGGGCAAGAGCAGAGAGAGAGGGGAACAGAGAGTGCGGAACATTGGGCTGTCAGCACAGAGCCCAATGTGGGGCTTGAACTCATGAACCACGAGATCATGACCTGAGCCGAAGTCGGATGCTCAAATGACTGAGCCACCCAGGTTAGAAGTTTATATTCTATTGGGGGAAATGGACAATTTGAAATGAATAAGTTGTATTAAAAATGAAAACTGAGAAGAATAAAACAGAAATACAGGATGGAGAGGGAACATTAGGTGGTTTTTATGGGAGGGACGCCTGGGTGGCTTGATTGGTTGGGCATACAGCTTTGGCTCAGGTCATCATCTTGCGGCTCATGAGTCTGAGCCCTGTGTTGGGCTCTGGGTTGACAACCTGGAGCCTGAAACCTGCTTTGGATTCTGTGTCTTCCTCTGTCTCTGTCTCTTCCCTGCTCACACACACTCTCTCTCTCTCTCTCTCTCTCTCTCTCAAAAATAAACATTAAAAAGAATGTTTTTTTAAAAATGGGAGAGTCACAACTTTAAAATAGGTAGAAAGCACACCCATTACCCTCATTATAAAGCAGAAGAATTCAGTAAACCCCAGTTTTTACCAAATTAAACCATGATGTCTGGATCTTAACTATCAATATTTCCCTTTGATGCAGTAACATAATTAGATAACCAAGTGCCAATATGCTTTTCAAAACAGACTTGTATTTTATGTATAAAAGAATTGAAAACAAACAAGAAACTTTGCATACCCTACTTCACCAAAGTGCGTGAGGATGATCCAAGGTCTTTTTCAAGGACCCAAACAAATGTGAGGATGAGATGTTTTTGTATTTCCTAAAATGAAAGTGATCCATTCACATCTGGCAACAAATTGCACACAGCAGAAGTCTAGATGTATCAAAGAAAATTTTGCAGTGTTTGACATTTTTACAAACGTACTCATCATGTACTCTAAGATCAAAGGTATTCATTCTAGCATGATCAGTAATAACAAGCTTAAAAAAGGAAAATTAAATTTCTTCAAGTAGAATATGGTACACTCACAGTGTAGAAAACAATATCATTAAAAGCATTGAAGTAATGTACAGATCTGGGCTGGCAGAGACATCTTTAAGCGTACCATTAAGAAAGCAAAGCAAATCTCAAGGTATAGCATGATACCATTTACAGATATCATGCCTGTCTTGCTCCACTTGTTTAACTATAGACTGACTTGCTTAAACAATAAAGTTTTATTTCTCACAGTTCTGAAAACTGGGAAGCCCCAAATCAAGCAGTGTCTGGTGAGGGTCTGCTTCCTGGGTTGTAGGTGACCATCTTATTGCAGTATCCTCACCAGAAAGCTCTCTAGGGGCTTTTATTTTTAGGATACTAATCCATTTCATGAAGGTTCCACCTTCATGACCCAATTACATCCCAAAGACCCCATCTCTTAATACCATCACTGTGGGATTAGGAATTCAACATATGAATTTGGGGGAGGAAACATTCAATTCATAACATCCTGTCTAAATGTATTACTAAGAAAGCCTAAATTATATATGTGCACTTGCACACACACACACAAAAATAGGAAAAACAGTCACATCAAATTGCAGTGAAATATAATGTGCATTGTCAGATTTTTCATGAAATAACTTTGGCAATTTGCATTGACCTCAATAGCTTATGAGTATAGTATTAATATAATTTGATAAACCAAATATTTCTGGAATTAGGATATATTTTGTGTTTAGGAAAGGAAATGTATTATTTGTTTTCAAATTACAAGAAAAAGAAAATTTGACAAAATTAGCTTGATTGGGGTAAGCAGGACGAAGCGATGATTTACAATAGGTGTCATAAAGATTTCCCATGGTAGGTATCTCGGAGTGTTTATCAGTAGGGGTCATGGGTTCTACAAGGTTAAGACCCACTTCTCTGTACTTTCTGAGAAATCTCAGCCATTAACATGGCCTTGAATACACTTGGTCTAGATCTAACTTTTTCCTTGGTTCTAGCATCCTTGAATGGTTCTCCAGTGTCCATGCATTCACTGGCAGAATAAAATCCAAATTCTTAGCTCAGTAACACCTCCAACAAGGTGTTATTCCCACATGACCAACCTTTCCCCATCATCTTTTCTACTCAGCAGCACCAAACCATGGCTAGTCTCAGAGCATGCTACACACTTTCTCACCTTTAGTTTTGATCCCACTGTTCATCTGGGAATGTCTTTCCCTTTCCTTTTCTTCCATGCAAATCTCATTCGAATGATTCTGTAAAGCTTCTTCAAAGCCCCACTCTCACGCCTTACCCTAGTCAAGATGAGCAGTCTTGAAAGAGAGAGGGGGACGAGAGAGAGAGAGAGAGAGAGAGAGAATCCCAAGCAGGCTCTGCGCTGTCAGGTCAGAGCCAAATGCGTGCAGGGCTCGAACTCACAAATCATGAGATCATGACCTGAGCCAAAGTCAAGAGTGGGACGCTCAACCACCTGAGCTACCTAGATACCCCTCCTATGGCATTTCTAAGTGGACCTTTGCTGTGATACTTGTTTTATGACACTTTACATTCTCCTTATCACTGATATTTTTCCCCACCAAAAATGAAGCACCTAATATGTTTGAGCACCAAAATAGGCAACCAAAAGCATGCATACAAAGAAATTAAGCAAGATGCATCTTCATATTTGTAATTCTCTTAAGCTAAAGAGCTTATTATCATTATATATCATTCATATCAGAAATTGCTGGTTATTTACTTACTGTCAGTCAGCTCCAGACCCATCCTTCTATCCTCTGTAATGCTGTGTGACTATGGGTCAAAAAACCATTTCCTAGGCTTTTTGCCAACTGGCTTCTAGTTACATTCTGCTAACAGGACGCACTATTAGCAAACTACAAGGCGGGCAGATGGGAGAAGCCAGTGTTTGTTCTCTCTACACTTCTCTCTCCCCTTCTTTTTTATAGAGGTGCTCCTGGGATCTGTGTCCATTCCAAGTAAGGTTGCCAGACTTAGCAAGTAAATTCAGGACACCCAACTAAATTTGAACTTAAGGTAAGCAATGAATAATTTTTTATACTGTAGGTAATAATATTTAGAATATACTTATACTAAAAAGTTATTTGTCATTTACCTGAAATTCACATTTGTCCTGTATTTTATCTGGCATCACTAATTACAAGGTCTCAGCATTTTAATGATCTTCCCTTATGCTAGTTTCCACTGGATAGTGCCCATTTCTGAGTCTTTGAGGATTCTGCTGTATAAATTAGGTTGCTTTTTTACTTCCTTTGTTGATGGCTTAGGATTCAGCTTTCTCTAGTGTGTTGGTTACTACTTGTCCAGATGCCTTCTTTTTTTTCCTAATTTTTTATTAAATTCTAGTTAGTTAGCATACACTATAATATTAGTTTCAGGTGCACTTGCTTCCAAATTTTGTTTCTGCTTTTTCTCTTTGCTTATTCCTCTCCTTGTGTTTTTATGACTAAAGTAAAAACTACTGTCATTTTAATGAGGTTTTGAGAAGAAGCAAAGTAGATGTTTATGTTCAATCAACCACCTTTAAAGACGTCTATATACTTATTTAATATGTTCTTGCAAATTTTTCTTTCTATTTTGGCCATTTTTCTACATTAGCATGTTAAAAATATTTTTAATGGCAGCATATTACTCCCTGTGCCACAGTATTCATGTACAATAGCTTATTACTAAACTAATTTTTATTAAAGGAATTATAAATTATCATCAGTGTTTGAGAACTAGGAGATAAAGACTAGCTTTTATTCCATGAATATGTCTGGACACGGAACAGTGATGTATGGGTGAGGAAATAACTAATAGATATGATTAGCTGGGATATTTTCTATTTTGGCTGCATGTAGTTACCGTTTCCAATGAAGTAAAAGGTAAAGGACTCACTTTAGCCTCTACTTTATACTCCTTTATGCTTTAAGTGTTATCCTTCTATATCTATTTTAATAAGATTTTTTATTAAGATGATGCTATATATTCTGAACATTTTTCTGCAATATTCTGTGGCTATCTTTCTACATCAACTAAGTGTCTATTGTATTCTTTTCAAGAGAAGCATATTATTTATTTTTACTGAAAAACATGTATTAACCAGTCTTCTATTCAGGGGCAGATGCTTTTATACCAAAGGATGTACATTAAAAGGGTCTGTCATCTATCTAAGACCCTATCCCATTTCAAAGAGGTATCAGTGCTGTTTCTTATATGCCCTTCAACATATATATACATATATATATGTATATATACACACACAATGGTATTTATATTAGAAAATTACACATTTAGATGAGTATAAATAAATGTTGCACATAGACTAGCACATAGCTTTTTTATTTCAATGTATATACTGAGATTTTTCCATGTCAGAGCCCATACTGAATTTCCACATAAAACCGTATCTTTTTCTGAGCTATTTTGTTCTGACTTAAATTTTTCTTTCTGCAACAAACAACTCTCATGTAATTATATGCATTTTATATATAGTATTTTATAGTATATATATTTTATATATACCTAGTAGAATGGACTCTTCTACCTCTCACGATTTGGCTCTTTCAGAAATTTCTAACACATTTCGATATCTTTTATCACATAAATTTGATCATCAGTTTGTAAAGTTCCTCCCACAAAAGTCACTAAAAGCCTGATTGGATCATATTAAACGCAGACATTAATTTTTATGAAAATGGCATATTTAAAATTTTGTGGTGTTTTTTCTTCCAGGGGCGCAGTGTGTCTTTCCATGTATTAAGAATTTCAACAGGGTTCTGTGGGTTTTTATTTTTATAGTTTTCTACATTTCCTGTTTATGGCATAGGTTGTGTTCATGGTGTGAAGGTGGTTGTTTTTTAGACAATATAAAACAGCTGACTGCTATTTTCAAGATAAACTATTAATTTTCATGTATTATATTTATCTTGTACGGAATCATCTTATAGGGCGCTTCCATTCATTTTAAGTTTTTCTATTGCTTGCTTTATAAGCCTTATCTACAAATCATTATAATTTGACTTTCCTTATTTCTTATTTTTTTTCTTATCCATTAGTTCAATTAGTTCCCGGAACCAGACTGAATTTTTAAAATCGAGTGCAAACATTCTTTTATTATTCCTGACTTTAATTATTCCTGCGCCTGTCTCTATGCTCCACTGTGAAAAACGATTTAGTGCTCCTTCCTAATAATTATTCTTCAAGAAATTATTGACATATCTCCTCCATTCTTTCTCACAGAAGTTTGGCCTGACATTTTTCTTGAATTTTGTCAAATGATCTTTCTGCATGTTATTAGTGTAATGATCTTATTTATCTGAGTAAATCAAATGCTCACATTTAACTGTTGCATCGCTGAAAATGGAATCATAGGTCAAAGTCTTTATTGTTTCTTATTTCTTTCCAGCCAAATAATCTTGAAGTTTCTGCATCTCTTGCTTCCTTTCCATATAGAGTTCAAGATTTCACTGACACTGTGATAGTCCTGCCTTAGAGTCCCCCAGGCTACAGAGAATGATTGCTACCACTCCAGCCATCCCTGAGGTAAGGGGCTCAGTCTGCAGTGAGGAACAGTGACGCTCCCAACATGGTTTTTTTTTTTTTTTTAAAACTCAGGTCCTTATTTTTGGTGGGAATCTATTATTCAAAACCTTCTCAAAATAAAGGGTGTCTTATTAAAATTATCTTGCGTATCATTAGGGGCATAATGATCTCACATTTTGTGGGTTTGAGCTCCAGATCCGGCTCTGTACTGACAGCTCAGAGCCTGCAGCCTGCTTCAGATTTTTTTCTTCCTCTTTCTCTGCCCCTCCCACACTTGTGCTCTGTCACGGGCTCTCTTTCAAAGCTAAACATAAAAAATTTTTTTAAAACTCATCTTGTCCATGTTAACAGAAACCATTTTTTAAAAAGTTTATTTAAGTAATCACACCAAATGTGGGGCTCAAACTCAGGACTCCTGTGATCAGGAGTCACATGCTCTTCCAACTGAGTTAGCCAGGCGTCCCAAACAGAAACCAAGTTGTTCAAGTATGTGTCTATAATGTGTGCCCAGATGAAAATGATCTGCTTCTGGGTCTGAGCCAACTGTAGTCTCAAAGAATTTCCCAGTATACCCTAGACCATTCTCCAGTTTCAGGTGCCAGGCCAACCCTATTAAGAGGTCAAGCCTTTTTAGTCTCCCAGAGGTAGAAGTAGCTGAAGTAACAGAAGCCCAATTTGGATTCCAGTCCAGCTTAACTAGCGACAATGTTAAGAGCAGGTTCATTCATTCCTCACTTGTCTATCTGCCTAACTATTCCCCATCCTTCAAAGTACAGTCCAAGACTTGAGTTTCTTCACAACATTGCCTTTCTAGGATACACAATCCTCTCCAACCCCCCTAATCCTTTATGATTCTGGTTGAAAGAAATCTCTTATATTCTTATTCAATCATTACATAAACATTTATTATTTTCTTCCATGATTACAATTCATCCTGGAGAGGAGATATCACACACTATAATTCTGGTGTCTTCTACAACATCTACTAAGCGCGTATGAACAATAATCAACAAAACTGTTAAACACATACACAGGTATCCTCAAATCAGTAATTTTCCCTCCTCCTAAAACTTCCCAAATCTCTAACTCCTTAAAGACATTGCTAATTTATAAAACTCCAAATAACAGATATCAATCTACAAATATGCATTAACTTCAAAGTAAATTTAGACAAATGATTAATGCACGGTGGAAAGATAGGTAGTAACATAGATACATAGATTTTAAAATGTATGTGTTAAGAATGTTGTCAGTTCAGGAAAAGCATAAATATTTGTTTAGTCTTCCCCTAAAGTGGCCTTTAAATCAATGGAAAGTTAACCCTTCTGGGAATTAATGAGAAATTATAAGACAGGGTCATTTCCTTGCAAGAGAAATGGAACAGAGATAAACACACACACACACCCTGGATTCTCACACTGGCTGTCCCTGTTATCATGCTTTGAACCCAAGAAAGCTGATTCTGCAACTGTAAAATGGGAATATAGCTCCAGCTTACTTCTCAAAAGTTTTGGGGAATCATATGCAATCGTGCACCAGACAGCTGTGTATAAAATGTAAACATGCAAGGCATCATTAACATAAGACTCACTTCATCAGATCCACTTTTCTTCTTGAGCCTAGGGTTAAGTCCAGTCAACACGTAAAGATTTTTCTATTGTAAACAATGCATTACACAGATAAGCATATTTATGGCACAAATTCTTAGAACTAGAACTTCCGAGTTAAAAAGCACATTCATTTATAATTTTAAAAAGTATTGCTAAGACAAAGTTCTCACCAATGAATTTGCTAGACCAGCAAACTAGAAAATTATGTCCTGCACTGCCTATATGTATATTATTACCATTTTTTTTTACTTTGAGTCTTATTAGTAAAAATTGTAGCTTTTATTGTAGTTTTAAATTTGGGTTTAGGTAAGATAGAGCATCTTATGCTAGGCTATCTTAACCATACACATAAGTATCATTTATTTGGATCAATTTCTGGACCCTACTTCATTTCATTGATCATGTATCAGTACCAGACTAGTTCCCTCCCTCATTTTTTGTCCTTTCAGGATTATCTTCAGTATCATTGCTTTTAAATTTTTCTATAAGAACTAAGAATCGGCTTTTGTTCTATAATAAATAAAAAAATATAATATGCGGTTTTATTGGGATTGAGTTAATTTACTAGAATTTAAAGAGAAATGACATCCTAAAGTTTCCAATCCAGGACCATAATATGCTTTTCTCTTAATCAAAGTTTCTTTTCTATCCCTAAGGAGGATTTTGAAAATTTCTTCATACAGGACTTGCATATTTCTTTTTAATTTTACTCCATCTTTCTGCCATTTTATGAGGGTTTTTTTTTTTTATTAAACCTTACTGCTTACTGATTTCTGAGTATCAGGTTTTTTGTTTTAATGTTTATTGAGAGAGAGAGAGCACGAGTGGGGGGGGGGCAGAGAAAGAGACGGGGAGGGGTAAGGAGATACAGAATCTGAAGTAGGCTCCAGGCTTTGAGCTGTCAGCACAGAGCCCAATGCAGGACTTGAACTCATGAACTGTGATATCATGACTGAGCCAAAGTCCACGACTTAGCATTGGCACTCAGGTGCCCCATGAGTATCAGTTCTGTACCAAGCTCTTACTGAATAGCCTGTTGTTTTTAATATATTTCAATCAATTCTCTTAGACTTTCCTGGTGTATAATCAAATTATCTGCAAACAATGATTTTATTTCCCTGCTTTCCAATTATTATACCTCTACCACTACATTTTTTTTTTTAAGAGAGAGAGAGAGCATCAGTGGGGAAGGGAGGCAGAGGGAAAGAGAGAGAGAGAGAGAGAGAGAGAGAGAGAGAGAGAGAGAGAATCTTAAGCAGACTCCATGCTCAGTGTAGAGCCTGACACAGGGCTCCATCCCATGACCCTGGGATCATGACCTGAGCCACAATCAGGTTGGTCACTCAACCTGATTGCTTAGCCAACGAGATGCCCCAATATACCTCTACATCTTCTAAAAAGTTAGAAAACTCCCAACAAGTTTTTAAAAAGCTAACAGTGATATGGATGGATATCCCTGTCTTGTTTCTGACAATAGGAAGATTTCTATTAACAACTGATTATAGGGTAGAGTATTTAATCAAGTTTTTAAAATATCCATCTATCCCTGTTAGCGGGTTTTGTTTTTATTTAATGAAGTATGGATTTCAAATTATATTGAAATACCCTTTTACCGTTTATGAAGATGTTCATTTTTCTCCTCATATAAACCAATATGGTGAATTATACTATTTCCGATTAATGAAACTTCCTGGCAGTCTTGGAATAAGCTTAACTTAGGTAAGTCTGTTTGTTTTATTAGCCTTTAGTAATGATTTTTCCATCAGTATTCACAAGCAAGATGAAATAATTTCCTTTATTTATGCATCATTGGATCTGGATTATCCTCGAAATACATTTTAAAACACATTAAAATCTTTCCTTATCTAGATCCTATAAAAATTTATAGTGCATTGAAATTAGAATTCCACTTTGAGGCTTAATGCACTTAAGTGGTATGCGTGGGTGGTAGTCGTAGGGATTAATTCCTTGACAAACTACTTCATCTATGAGAATTTTTTTGGTATCGTCTGGAATCTGCCATAAAACATATTTTTCTTTAAAATTCACTATTTTATGTGGCTATTCAAATATAATGGCATGGAGGGGCACCTGGGTGGCTCAGTGGATTAAGTGTCCAACTCTTGATTTCAGCTCAGGTTGTGACCTTACAATTCAGGAGATTGAGCCCACATCTGGCTCTGCACTGACAGCACGAAGCCTACCCGGGACTCTCTCTCCCACCCTCTCAAAATAAATAAACTTAAAAAAATATATATATATATATTGAACAGAATGGTCTCCCCCCCACCCTCTTATTTTTGCTAGGGTATTTATAATTCTTGTATTTGTTTCTTGATTGGCTTATCTAAATAATTCCACTTACTTTATTTTTGTATCAAAAAAAATCGCCATTCAGGCTAACTCTGTATCTTTTTATTCATTGCTTTATTTCCTATCAACTTCTTCATGCTACTTAAGTTTCTTCCGTTTCTCTAAGAGTTGAACACATTTACTTTCACTATCTTTAGATTGGAGTCAGTTGAGAGAGTGGGAAGTGAGAGAACATGAAGTTATGAAAACTAAGTTTGGGTATAAAAGGGAATAGAGAAATAGGTGCATACTTAGGATGGAACATTAGTCTAGTGATACTGTGCATTGAGTTGTTTTTAGGTGGGTAGCATTCATCCTTTGCAAAAGGAGGCAGAAGGGATTAACTACAGAAAGGTGTATGTCGTCACTGTTAATGGCTCACGTAAGGTATGAAGTCATAAACTAAACAGGAGTCCAGTTATCAAGGTTGTTTTCCTGTAGAGACATGCTACAGCTTGGGTAAACACAAGACATAGGCAAAGGAAGAGACTTGGGCTTACCCTGGGTTGGGGTTCTGTCAAGTAGGTAAAACAGAGCACATGTATGAAATTCTGCCTGAAATTTCAGGGGGAGGGGGTCACAGCACACATGGTAAATAACTCTTTGCAAGAGGATCTGAGATAATAATATAAGATAGCCTGAAGAAAGGAAATGAGATTTTGTAAATGCTATTCAGAATTTGATACTCGTCTAATAAGTAACAGTTGAAGCTTTGCTAGGCAGAATAGAAGCTATCTTTCTCACCTATCTGTGCTAGCAGTAGTTTCTTGCTGGACTTTACCGATGAGACCCTACTCACCTCTATTCTCTTGTGTTAGAAGATATATGAGAATCTCTCAGGGGTGCAAGTGTAGTGGATTTCTTTATTTAAGTTTACAAAATACATGCTTATAGAAAATTAAAACATTATAGAAATATATAAAGCCAATCATGAAAGTTCTCCCACAATTTCACTCCCTCACAAAGCCACTGGCAACAATGTGGTATTACTTTCCCATTATTTTGTATAGCATTGTCAAGTTATTCTACAAAAAAAATGCTTCCACAACTTTTTTTTTTTTTACATAAAAGTTTGGACATCTTATCATTAGTCCAGAGAAGACATTCCTCACTCCTTATGAATAGAAACAAACTGCATGAAGGTACCATAACCTATTAAGTCAGCCCATTAACTGGTAGGACATCTGAGCTAGTTTTAATCATTAAAGAACAAAGGTGCAATAAACCTGATTGTGTACACTTGTCAAATTATTCCTATTAGGCAGTTTCTTAGTAATTTCATTTTTAACGAAGTGTTTAGCGAAATGGTTTGAGCATTTTCAATACACTCTGAACCCCCCCCAAAGGTTATAAAATTATACTCCCACCTACAGCATGCAAGATGGGATATATGTAGTTTAGAAGTACTTTTCAAAATTATGGTGCGATTTTTTTTAATTTGAAAAAATTTAATTGTCCTTGTAACCATGTTTTCTAACTACAGAAAGTGACGGTGGACACATTTTCTTGACTGATGGGGACTCAGGATCCTAAGGGCAGGGTTTAGAGAACTCATTTACTGCAAGGCATAGGTATCAGAAACTTAAATAACACTTATCCAGAGAAGTCCAAAGACTATAGGTCTTGCCACAGCTTCAAATATCTCCACTGGGATCTCGTAACTTCCCAGGATCTGATACCTATATTGGTATCCTACTGCTTCTGGAATACAATCAAACAGCAAACATGCACATTCTCCACCACCATAATCGGTGCTCAACTGCAGCAGACAGCCCTTTGCTCCTAGAACACATCAGAGTTTCCCACATCTGGTTTCATTCACTTTATGCCTTATGCTTTCCCTCTCTGCCATCTAAAGGCTCAGCTCAAATACCCCTGACTCTACGAAGCCTTCCACATGCTCTCTGGGAAAAGTTACTGGTTTTTCCCTCTGTGCTTCTCCAGCTTTTTTGCCTGCCTCTCCCTTACCGCATTTCTGTAACATAAACTAGTCCTGGAGGCCAGATGCATCTTACTTGTCGATTTCCTGAACAAAATCCAGTGCAGAACTTTGCAGAATATGCACTCAAAAACTGTTTGTGGAATAAACATACATAAGTTATAGTAAGACTTCAAATCCTTTAATCCCAAATTAGTCACAGATACTAGTTCTTAAAGGACTAAAAAAACAAAAAACAAACACACACACACACACACACACACAAACAAAACTGCTCCCCTCAAAACATGTCCTTCTTATAGTAAGCAGTTTTGTAAGTTGGTAAAAAGGTGTCTTTTAATAAAACTGACAAAATATTCTATCTTTAGAATAGTTATGTTGACCGAACTTGCATATGCTTGATATCTGCATCTTCCTAGGATCTCAAATTACTTATTTTAGAAACAATAACATAGGGGGGGCAGTTTATTGTAAAATATGAAGCAGGAATGATTTAAGCATGTGTGAGTTTCTGCTTTATATTCCTAGCCAGAGCACAAAATGACTGGATATCCTCATCAACACCAAGCTCTTTTCTTTTTTTTTTAAAGAGGGTGGGAGGCCACCATGAAGACAATGCACATTAAAATCTCTTTCTCTTGATAATTTCTGGCTTCCAGCTGACTGGATGAGTTTCTTCTGTCTGAAAATAGAAAATTAAATTAAACAAAATATTATTAGGGTTTTTTAAAAAATTAATAACTCCCTAACAAAAACAAGGCATCTATTCTAAATTACATTATTTGGTGTTACACATTCAGCAGTTCTTTATCAATTTCAGAAATAGTTGGCAAATTTTTTATATTATCTGAATCTAATAGAGGACGATGGGTTCACTACAATCAGTTCATGGCTTTTCATCTCGAGTAAAATGCAATTTAGTTATTCTGGTAATACTAAAGCTTATCATTTTAGAATTAATCTGCATAGCAATTTATTTCTTTGTGGTTATTCTTGATGCAAGATTCCCCCAGTGACTGTAGTAAGGATAATTCATCACTGGCATCAATCAAACCAATACAGAAATCTACGAACAGACACTACTCAAGATGACAAAGACTTTAATACTATAAAGATTATTTTCCCTTCTGATAATTTCAATAACTTTAAAATGAAAAAGCACTTGCTAAGCTGGTATGGTTGATTTACTTTAAAATATATGTGACATAAAGAACTTACTGCTGTATCATCCTCTTTATACACTTTAATGGTTTTATCAGCTTCAGCTGTTAGTAACCGACTTTCGGACTGATCAAAAGCACAAGCAAATATTCCTGATTCACTATCCAAAGATCCAGGCTGCACAGCTGCATGAACTCTCTGGAAATTATAGCCAGTTCTCCAGTCCCAAAGATGCATAGTGCCATTGTCAGCTTAAAGGAAAAACAATCTAATTAAACCTGGTGTCCTTTTAACAATTCAGCTTTACAAACATTTAAGTGCCATTCATGGGTCAAGCACTGTGGCTATTAATAAAGATTAAATAGTTATAAAGATAGGTAAGACATAGGCACTCAAGCTTCTCTTAATACTGGTTTGTCCATTTTCATGTGAGCTTAATTCAGAATTTATTATAGAACTCAAAAAGCACCACAAAACAATTTCTAATTTCACAATACACAACCAAACTGTAGGTAATTCCCAACATAAATATCTTAGATTTATCATGTGGGAACTCTAAGGTGGTTAAACTATGAAATATGTTACATGTATTATGAATATACATGAACACATATATGAACATCCAAATACACAGTAATTAGGCAAGTCCTGCTTTAATATTTAGGTGAGATGGCTTAAAAATTTTACAACTATTTACTCATTTACTCAAAAAAGAAATGACAGACTAGAGCACATTTATCACTAAAATCTTAGTTTACCTCCAGAAACAAGCACTCCATCAGAATTTACTGTCAATGTGTTAATAATAGCATTATGACCAGAAAGATTTTGAATAAAACTTCCATCAGGGAATTTCCACTGTTTTATGTTATCTGGAGAGCCAGATGCAAATGTATAACTGAAATAAGATTAAAAAGAATTAGTGACAAAGTAAACGAAGTCAAAATGGTGAACTTGGAAAAGCTTGTTATGGCTGTATTCTATACACGTGCACTTATGGATGGATCCATGTAGCGTAGCAAAATATTACTGTCATACCAAGAGGCAAAAATATGAAGACATTTGTTCCAAGTCAAATTAGATCTTGAAAATTATTTTAAGTGCATTTTAATTCCTAGATTACTGTTTTATTCTCATTTCCCCAGTGCTCTACACTGAGCTAAAGCAACAAGTGTGCAAACGTCTAAATTCACCTTAAGGGCAAGGGGTTATGAAACTATTCTGGACAGGCAGCAAGAGAAGGAGAGAGAGGGGAAAACAGGAAGAAAGGAAAAGAAGGAAAGAAACCGAGAAAGAGCCAGATAAAGGAAGCTAGGGGAAAAAAGAAAGGAAGTGAGGAAGACAGAAAAAGTGAGGAGGGAGGGAGGAAATAATGGATATGAAAAGACAGCAATGTGACCAGAAAAGGGTCAGGTGCTGTGATATAATAAACAAGCTGTGATATTATGCTCCACCTCTATGGATACCCCGATGATAAGGCACATGGCTCCTACTCTTCTTTTCTATGTATATCAACTTAAGAATTAAACTTTTCTATGTATATCTCAGTGACCAATAATATTTCTGTCAAAACAATAAATCCATGTTCTATTAGCCTCTATTTTGACATGCAGCTTTTAGCAATGATTTACTCATACTGTGTCATTTGACACTATCGTTTTTCACCATGTAGAAAACTTTCCTTATCACATATAGGTAATGAAGCAAAATACTCCATAGAGAAAATAAAAGAAATGCATGTTTGGGAGTGTCACAGGCCTGGAAATGACAGCTAAATGACTACCAAAGTAGTGCTAATGTTGGTATTCCCATACTTATACTAAAAATTGAGAAAAGAGAAGCTAATTAGGAAAATACACTTACTGTTTTGGATGTAAAACCACGGCCCTAACTGATTTTTTGTGATTTGTTAATGTGACTCTTGTTTTTCCAGCCACCAAATCCCATAATCGTATTGTAGTATCATGGCTTCCTGTAATAAAAACACACACATCCTCAAAATACGATCAGGAAAAGGAACTCAAAAATTAAACATCACAAAATATGAAGGAGTCTTCCACAGATCCATTAGACTAAATGAAAGTCATATCAACTCTCGACTAATTACATTCTAACTTTTAGGCTAGTTTTAAATTTAATTCTTAAAAAAGGCAGTAAATGCTTGAAGCACTCTCAACTCAACAGCTAAAACAAATGTGAAAAACAAAGCAAATACATAATGTTACTCCTCGTGGAGTGGAAGGAAAAAACTAACGATTTTTTAGTTAATAAAATACATCAAGTGAATGAATTATTTTCTAGTATTAAAAGATCTTTTCTTTTTTTAATTTATTTTTAGTTTTTGAGAGAGAGTGCATGTGCACAAGCAGCGGAAGGGTGGAGGGAGGGAGAGAGAGAAAGAGAGAGGAAAAATCTTAAGCAGACTCCATACTCAGCACAGAGCCAAACAAAGGGCTCAATCCCACAACCGTGAGATCATGCCCTAAGCCGAAATCAAGAGTCCAACGCTTTCCAACTGAACCACCCAGGCACCCCAAGTACAGATCTATTATTAATCTTACTGTAAGCAAAGGAAGACTCAAACCAACTCTAAAGGTTATTGGTCTCAGGGTATCTTGTCTTCTAACTTCATTTTCTTAGACCAGTAACTGTGATACTATGAAAACTATGTTAATTGTATCTAACAGAACCATTTTCTAATCCGACATTACATGAAACTGAGGTGTGATATATTCTATGATATGTAAAAAGTTTGAGATAAAAACAATGAAATGAAAAGTTACCACAGTAAATTTCAAATGCACACACAATGTATCTACAATACAAAGCAAGCGAGAGTCAGTGAACAGGAAAAGCATATGTATAATCATTATGCATTCTGACTGAATACACTGTAAACTTAAAATCTATCAATCATACCAGTAATAATTTGTGGTTCTGCAGCTTGACACCTCACTGTAGCAACTGCGTTTGTATGTCCAGATAACGTGTGCACACTGGCTTTAGTTCTCACATCCCAAATCTATAAAAAGACAACAGACGTACTGTCAAGATAACGGGTATTCATATCTCAGGCAGGTAACTAGATCAATTCAAGGCTGGGAATTTACTAGGCAACTGTGCTTGAATATAATGAAAAATTGTTGAAAACAAAGATAATGGTCAATAAGCTGTCCAGGGAACGTAGACAGGAGGCAGATACAGGGAAAAAAACCCCAAAAACTAAAAGATTAGGGTACCCAAAGTGTAAGAATGGGTATAATGAGACAACTGAAGGAAACAGGTCATGAAAAATAGTTGTAGTGATGGGAAGGAGTGTGTGAGGGTCACATTTCAGAGGCAGGGCACTCCCAATAATAAACATGATGAGGCCACAGAACTGAAAACAAAGGCAGAAAAACATGCATGTCAAGAAACTGAGGGGCTAGCTACTGCTGGTCACGGCAACTATTTTTAATTCTCTTAACAAACAACATGTGACTCCACCACCAAACATGCATAGTGGAGGATGCAATATATTTACAAACAAACACAAAGTACTCTGTTTACCCGTGCGGTTGAATCTCGACTACAGGTTACCAGCACGTCAATTGTTGGGTGCAAATCCAAACCATACACGGCACTCAGATGTCCATGATAGTGCCTTATAACCTAAAAATAAAGCAGGAAGTGAAAATCTCTATGTTTAGAAAGAAAAGCAGTGATTCATCATGTTTTGAATCTGTAACTCAAAGCTTACCTTGTTATATTCAAGATCCCAGCATTTGACTTGTTTGTCCTCTCCACAGGAGAAGAGGTAAGGGCTCCGTGTGCTTACTATCACACCACGCACTGTACTAATGTGCCCGGTTAATGACAGCTTTAACTTGCCACTAGCCAAGTCCCAGATCTGAAATCAAAGAATATTTAATTTTTCTTCTTTCGGATTATCCCAAAGCAAAAATTTTGAGAATCCTGATATTAAAAGTAAGTCTTCAACAACAATCTCCCACCAATCTCCCTTGGTAAACAGGGAAAAAACAATTAAAAAGCACATTCAAACTGGGAAAGTATTTGTAGGAAGTTACAAAATCTTAGTATATGTAAAAGGGTATCATAGATACCGGAAGTATGAATGCCATATTAAATTAACCAAGGATGACAACAACTTAAAAACAAAACAAAACCCTATGGAAACAAACTAAATGTACACCAATGGATGAGTGGATTTAAAAAAAATGTGGTGTGTACCTATATGTACACGCAAACACACACACACAATGAAGTGTCATTCAGCCATGAAAAAGAATAAAATCTTGCCATTTAGGACAACCTGGATGAACCCTGAATGCATTATGCTAGTGAAATAAGTCAGAGAAAGATAGATACTGTGTGATTTCACTGACATATGAATTCTAAAAACAAACAAACATTAAAAAACAAATCTCAGAGATAAAGAGAACATATCAGTAGTTGCCAGAGGTGGGGTGGGGAGTAGGCAAAATGGGTAAAGAGAATCAAAGGTACAAACTTCCAGCTATAAACCAGATAAATCATAGGGATATAATGTTCAGCAGAGTGACTATACTAATACTGTACTGCATATTTAAAAGTTTTTAAAAGAGAGATCTCAAAAATTCTCTCTAAAAGGAAAAAAAATTCTATAATTATATATGGTGACAGATGTTAACTAGATTTATTATAGTGTTCATTTCACAATGTACACAAATGCTGAATCATTATGTTGTATGCCAAAAACTAACATAATGTTGTATATCAATTATACCTCAATAAAAAAATTTATGTAAGTTGAAAAAACCTAAAAGCGGCTTTATTAGGTATCACACAGTTCGACACCACTATAAATTTTTTATGTAGTTTTTAAAAGATTAGATACCCATTCTGCTTAACATCTTAGTAATTTTAAAAATACACAATCAGTGTGCTTTCTGAAAAGGATCCTCTCATATACCACAAGCATCAATTAGTCCATTTTGGAAAATTAGCTGTACTCTTGAGTGTCAACCTCCAAAACATTTAACCCATTAATTCCATTTCTGAGAATCTATACTAACAAAGTAATTTAAAAGACAGCAGAAAGCTTTAGGCTCAAGATTAATTACCGCATTACTTGTGATAGTGAAAATCAAGAAACTAAAAACTTTAATGTCTAATAATAGGAAGAGTACATGATACATCCTTTTTTCACAGAAACATGCCTCTGATAAAATATTAAGTGGAAAAACATCAGAGTATAAAATTACATATGAATCATGACTTTTTTTTTTAATGTTTTATTTATTTCTGAGACACAGAGAGAGAGAGAGAGAGAGAGAGAGAGAGAGAGAGAGAGAGAGAGAGAGAGAGAGGCAGTGTGAGCATAGGAGGGTCAGAGAGAGAGGGAGACAAAGAATCTGAAATAGGCTCCAGGCCCTAAGCTGTCAGCACAGAGCCTGATGGTGGGGCTCAAACCTACGAACCATAAGATCATGACCTGAGCTGAAGTCGGCCACTTAACCGACTGAGCCACCCAGGTGCCCCAAGCATGACTTTTTAAAGATACACATTTATAAGGGCACCTGGGTGACTCAGGTTAAGGGTCTGGCTCTTGATTTCAGCTCAGGTCATGACTTCATGGTACAAGAGATAGAGACCTGCATTCGGCACTGCGCAGAAAGCATGGAGCTTGCTTGGGTTTCTCTCTCTCCCTCTTCTCTCTCTGCCCCTCCCCTGCTCTCATGCTCATGTGCACACACTCTCTCTCTCAAAATAAAATAAACATGATATGCATTTATACACACAAGAAAAGAGCTTAGAAATATAATGACATATGTGGAGAAATAAATACTAAACAGAAATTCATGTTCAAATTATCTAACAGTGTTAGGATTATATATGGGTCTGTGTTCTTTTATACTTTTATACTTTACTACATTTTCCATATTTTTTATAGATAAGCATGTTTTAATTTTGTAACCAGAGGAGAAAAACATCAAGGAATCAGTGGTAGGTAGTCATTACGTACTGTTTGGAAAAACTTGTTACTTAAATATCACTTCTCAAACGTATTTATTTAAAACAATGAACTGATAAATATAGTAATTTTTACTCCATACTTAGGTCTAAGAAATCATAGAAATACAACAGAAATTCCCACCTAAGAAAATAAAAGATTAAACTTATAGAGCAAATACAAAGTTCAATTTTTTGTCTTCCATCCTTATTACCTTTATAGTTCTGTCAGCAGATCCAGTAACAAACCACTGATTTCCAGGTTCTACCGCAATACAGCGAACCCAGCCAAGATGTCCACTGATCACCTGCAGAAAACAAAAGGTAGCATGGGCAGGCTCATTACACATTAAGTCAAACTTCATTAAATTTCAACTCAATACACATAAATCAAGTTTGAATAGCCCATCTCGACATCTTCAAATAAGTTTTTTAAATTATTTGGCAAATTTTAAGTTATAAATTATCTTCAGTAAACGAATACAAAAACTGTGATACATCTCTACAATGAAATGGTACTCAGCAATAAAGAGGAATCTATTAATAGATGCAACAACTTGGATGACTCTCAAAGTCATTGAGCCGAGTGAAGGAAGTCAATCTCAGAAGGTGTATATCATATAATTCCATTTTGTAACAAAATTGAAAAGGCACAACTATGTAGTATGGAAAACAAATGAATAGTTACCAGGAATAGGGAAGGGAAGGACTGTAAAATAATAGCACAGGAGTGTTTTTTTAATTGATGGAACTTCTATATACTGACTGGGGCAGTGATTACCCAAATTTATTCTTCTATTAAAATTTATTAGGTCTGGGGGCACCTGGGTGGCTCAGTCGGTTAAGCGTCTGCCTTCGCCTCAGGTCATGATCTCACGGTTCGTGGGTTTGAGCCCAACGTTGGGCTCTGTGCTGACAGCTAGCTCAGAGCCTGGGGCCTGCTTTGGATTCTGTGTCTCCCTCTCTCTCTGACCCTCCCCTGCTCATGCTGTCTCTATCTCTCTCAAAAATAAAACATTAAAAAAAAAATTTATTAGGTCTGTATACCAAAAGAAAAGCTATGTTAGTGTGAAATTAAAAAATGAAAATTTAGCACATATACTAAACTATGTGCAGCTACGGTTTTCCTACCATATACACTTCACTTCAGATCTGGTACATTGTCAATCATCCTAATTTACTATAATTGAAAAGATCATTGGAGGGCCAAAGAAACACTGTCCTATGTTGTTCTTCCTCCTAGCCTTGATATGAAACACCTCAAACATGTAGAAAATTTATTTCATCTGTCCTCTACACTTAATAGCTTTCGGTCAACATTTTATACTGTATTTTATAGGAAATACATACATGGCTTTTACTTAAAGTTGTTTTCCTAGGACCTGTCCTTCAAGATTGTGCCTAACCCTTCCCTTGTCTGGTCTCAGATCACTTTACCAGTGCTCATATTCACCCTTTTCCTCCTTATTTTACTCCTTCAGCTCTTATAACTGGAAAGCAATCATCGTCTCTGTAATGGCGTGATATACAGATTCACTCACCCTGTACAGTTTCCATGGTGGGTGCCACTGGGGTTTGGGCATTGTAGGGGCTTTTTTAGCCATCAGTGCAGAGTTCTTGGCATTGCCAGCCTCCATAACAGCCTAGATATGGAACAGATTACATTACTGTTAAAGACACCTTAACGCTTCATATTAAATAAAAAAATAAAAAATTTTAGGGGCGCCCAGTTGGCTCAGTCAGTTAAGCCTCTGACTTCGGCTCAGGTCGTGATCTTGCAGTTCATGGGTTTGAGCCCTGCATCAGGCTGTGTGCTGGCAGTTAGCTCAGAGCCTAGAGCCTGTTTCAGATTCTGTGACTCCCTTTCTCTCTCTGACCCTCCCCTGCTCATGCTCTCTCTCTCTCTCTCTCTCAGAAACAAATAAAACATTTAAAAAAATTTTTTTAAATAAAAAATTTCAAAAGGGAATTTAAGTTTTTTCCCCCCTTAAATGAACAGGAAAAGACAACTAAAATGTTTGCATAACTAGAAAATATCTGAATATCTAAGACTTCTAATCAGAATATTTTCTATATGTTCATTTTAATTTTAAAAATCAGGGGCGCCTGGGTGGCTTAGTTGGTTAAGCGTCCGACTTTCGCTTGGGTCATGATCTCGCGGTTCGTGGGTTCGAGCCCCGTGTCGGGCTCTGTGCTGACTGCCAGCTCAGAGCCTGGAGCCTGTTTCAGTCTGTGACTCCCTCTCTCTCTGACCCTCCCCTGCTCACACTGTCTCTGTTTCTCCTAGAATAAATACGAAAAAAAAAAATTAAAAAAAAAATCAATTAAAGGGGCGCCTGGGTGGCTCAGTCAGTTGAGTATTCAATTTCGACTCAGGTCATGATCTCAGGGCTCGTGGGTTCGAGCCCTCCAAGTCCAGCTCTGTGCTGACAGCTCACAGCCTGGGGCCTGCTTCAGATTCTGTGTTTGTCTCCTCTGCCCTTCCCCCACTTGTGCTCTTTCTCTGTCTCTCTCAAAAATAAACAGTAAAAAAATTTTTTTAATCAACTAAAAAATCTCAGAGGCAGAACATTACAGTTAAGAGCACATATCACTAAGCATGGGTTCATAGACCCAGCTCTGCCAATTTCTAGCTGATTGACTTTGGGTAAAAATTACATAACCTCTATGCCTGCTCTGTAAAATGGAAATAACAGTGTTTACCCCATACAGTTACTATGAAAATATACTACTACTCTATAAATGCTCTATGTAAGCTCCTAGCATTATTTGAGTGATTGCAAGTGGATTAATGTCATTGCCTTTCATTGTCGCATTTTAACATTACTGATTTAATATTGCAAAGGAGAAACTACCATCCAAAAAAATATTTAATTAACATTTTAAAAGGTAGTCTAGCTGATGTACCATCCATGTGTCCAAAAAATACTTAAGCCCATAAAGTTCTGCCTTCAAAAAGCTTACATTACTTCCTCCTAAGGAGGCAGAAAGCCTGGGCAGAGATCTGTGAATGGAGGCAAAAGAAGAAATGTGGTGGGAAGACCACAAATTAATTCATTTCACAAAGCCAAATAACTGAATAATAAAGTAAGGAACTGAAGCCTGCAGTTACTAAAGTGACAGCATAAGAAAATAAACGAGGTATTTTCAGTTATTCTTTTTATAACTACTTTCATCAATAGTAACATTAGCTACCATTTACTTACAAATAAACTTATGTATTTCTAAATGCTCATTTATAAGACACAAGTTCTATAGCCTGTGAATATTACATTACTAACAGCACCCAAACTGTGTAAGCCAACTTGGAGTTTAACAGAAAAGAGATTTTCGTATTTAACACATACTAACAAGTTTCAGAATAGTATTCCTTGTACTTTTAATAGTGGACAATAAAGGGAAACATCATGTTATCTACATGAAAATGAGCATAAAGTACAATGTGCAATCAACAGAGAATTATAGAATTTTAAATTTTAAAACATGTCAATTCACTAAGCAACTTAAATTTTAGGGCCATGAAATACTAACAACTAGCTCAATCAGTCACTATTTACTTTAATAATTCCAAGGAAAATTTTCATGTTAGCATCTGACCGAAGACTCTTGCAATAAAGGAAAATAAGGCAACAAGTTCCCAAAATTAGAAACCTGCAGCAACACTTGACACAGAGAAACTTACTGAAGTCATCCCTGCAGGCTGTGAACGGTCAGCTGCCCCAGGATGTCGGTATTCACCTCCTGCAGGTGCATTACGATTTGAATCAACCCTGAAGCAGAAGAAATACCAATACCTCATTCTAAGCAATCAATTGTCATGTCATGTACTCTGCAGAACCAACTCTCTAAATTTTATAAGTAATGATGAAGGAAAATGTCACATAATACATAGTTATAAAGAAATCTTAAAATGAAAAAAAATGTAAACAATGAATTATGCTTTCAAAATCTCTGTAATTAGAAGCATGATGCTTCATACCTGGTCTGTGAAGAAGGTAAAGCCACAGCTAGGGATTGAGCAGCTGATTCACTTGGCATTCTTTGGATCTTAGTATCTGCTGTCAAAGCAACCCCTGTTTAAGGAAAAAAGTCAGTTCTTTTCAGTAGCTATCTTTGGTTTCATTTACATAGGTTTAAATTAAAACATTGGAAGAAAACATGTGATTATCTCCAGGTGGTGACATTACAAAACTTTCTATTATGTTTTGTGTGTCTTTTATACCAAACTTTTTAATAATATAACTTGAAATCACCTAACTCAAATTCGATTTAATCACAGGCAGCCTGGTATAAACACACCCAAGAGAGTAAAGACAATTTCTATCATCTTGGGATATTACCTTCAGATATAAAAATCAAGCAGTCCCCAAATACTAACAGGATATTTCCAAGAGTAAATGTAAATTACTAAACAAGAGTACCAATTTGCCTGGGCTTTCAATATGGTAAATCCTGTCTTCTAAAAGTACTAGAATCTAGATAGATAACACTAAGCTTTTTGTCCTCCACTCCATTATACCAGCCAGTCCATCGGTGTGCCAATTTTCTACACACACAGACAACTAACAGACACTTCTATCACACCTGCTTCTACACTAACACTTCAATCACTTTTGTAAGTTTAGTGATAGTAACATGTCTGTTTAAACCTCCATATAAGCGTGTTTTAGCCTGGGGCAGTCTTACTGTCATAGGATTCCTAACAGTGTCTGAATACATTTAGGTGCTTAAAAATGTTTGCTCAATGAATGCACCTTATACTGAGTATTAGTTAACTATCATCTAAAAGCTATGCCTGGATGCCTACCTACTAAGTTTATCTTATATTTTATAGACAATAGGAATCATATTATTGGTTCATTCAAGGAAATGCCCACCAGACATTTTTAATACACAATAACTCACTTACCAGGTCCTGGTGGATATGGATGTGTACCTGTCACCAAATATTCAACTTCTTGTCCTTAAAAAAAGGAGAATAATCATGATCATCGGCAAATTTATCATATATACAAGTATCATCTCTTTTAGTAAGTGTTATATTATCAACTGAATTTCTGAAATTTTCCAAAACTAAATCCAAACATCAGAAGTAAGATAAATTGACCATTTTTGTTTTGGCTTCTGAAGACCATGTATACAGCTATTTCCCTGGCCATTTGCTAATATCATGTCAAGAAAGCTTGCATAATTCTAATGGTGTGTAGAGAGGTCATCCTATCAAATAAAAATCCACTTTGGTTTTTCTTCCAAGCAAATGATTTCTCTGTGGAATCTTAAGATTATTTTTATGCACTAGAATGTCTGTGCTTAATATCATCTTTCCAAATTATAGCCAAAACAAGATAGATGGTCTCCCCGTGGGTTAGAAATTTTTCCTTTAGTTTCCGCTGTGACCTTCTCTATATCCTAATAATTTCTACAAATATGATTCTACCACTTTTATTTCCTATTGAGAAAAAGCCCACCAACCAATAATCTCAACTCACTATTCCCATGAGGAAATCAAGACTTCCATTAGAATACTGGTACAGTAGTTCAATAGACTATGGTTCTAATCAGTCCTTCCAGAACAGGCACAAGAACATTTCATTTTTCTGTTTTTATAAATTCTCACATTTCTGATAACGCCATATTCACCTTGATTGGCAGGATACTGTTTATGACCATATGAATCCGATGCATTCTGAGGACATTTCTCTTTAAAATTTTCTTTCGAAGTAGGCATATGTAACACAGGACCATACTCATTACGCAGCTTGATTGCCATTTTCCGTTTGTGACTATTTAAAAATTGTGAACATAAGAATGTATCCTGAGTACTTTAAAAATATCAACCAAAGTAAATATATTCATAGATAGCCAAGAAACACAAGTACTTAAATAGCTTAGGTTTGCCTAATCATGTAGAAAAATTTTCTATTAAGGTTTTAAAGTTAAAAAGTATTTTAAAAAGCTCAAAACTTCCAAGTGCATTTCCACACTTTTGTTCACAATCCACCACATAGCATCCATTAAGTTTAAGCAATATTTTAGGTTGTTAACCAATAAATACAAAACCTTTCATGGTAAGTTATCAAGGGTCTGGTTTAAAAATACATAGAAACTAATATCCTTTTAAAAACCTCAAAGTCAATATATTTTCCTTCAAATGTGTAAATATAAAAATGTAGTAAAGGCATCTATCATAACCTTTACTGGATGTATCTGAAAAGATTAATTAGAACTAATTGAAGCATTTAATTAGTTCAGTATTTTTTAAAGAAATGCACTTATATAAATATTTAAGAATAGCTCACTTTATAAACTAAATATAAATGCTTGTTTTAGGAATTAAGTAGATTTTAAAAGAAGGGTAAAGGACAAAGAAGGAACACTGCACATAATGCAATCCCAGACTGGAGCTGGAGATGTAGAACCAAAAATATGCCACCACTCAAAAATCTTCATCATACTAACGAGAAAAGATGGGAGTAGAGGTACTGGCCAGGTACAATTTCAGCTCAGCAAGGCTCTGAGAGCAGCGGGAAGCTGAAAGCACATACAAAGTTGATTGATTATAAGATATAATACCTAAAAGGGACTCTCCTAATTACTGGGTATTTATAAATGCAATTAATTAATGGGATTTTTACTGTAAAAGACAAGGCCAAAAAAAAAGTTTCATCAGCTTAAATCATGCCCAAACACCATTCATTCATTACTGAATAGATATCCTATGAGTGTTAGTATCACTCACTAATCTTTAAAGGTCCCCCTCTCCCTGCTCTCTTCCCCCAGTGATTAAGTAGTTTAAATATTCTATCAACTGAAAAGGAACAATACCTACCTCTCTTCATCCAAGGGCACAGGTTTTCCATTATCAGCTACAAACATGTCGTGGGTTCTCTTCAATGACCTGAACACGAGTGTGTGCACAGAATGTTTTTGTACCTCCTAGAAAGAAAGATTATAATCACATATCCATCTGCAAATTACTCATATCATAACCTAAATTAAGGTCAAATTAGTTATACACTTTACATGTTTCAATTATATAAACTGCTTTCTGCCCCTCACCATAGCTATCTGTAGCAAGCTATAGGAGTCAAGTTCAGAAGAAGAGGAAGCTCCTCACTGGCCGGAGACCCAGCCATACCAACTAGTGATGCCTGAGCTTGGTCATTTATTCAATAAGTATCTACTGAGCTCCGACCATGTATCTGGCAGAGCTAACAAAAGAATGATGAAAATGGCACTCATGGTCCAGGTGCTCAGGAGAAAACATAAAAATACGCAACACAGTTTGGTAAGTGCTATGAAGGAAACAAGTAAGAGGACGAGACGAGAAAGAACTTGGGATAGTTATGAAAAGTCTCTGAGGTGTCAATTCAGTAGAAAGTTAGTCCTGTACAGAACAGAATTAAGAACAATCCAGCAAAGAGAAAATGCCATGTACCCAGCAGTTCAGTAACTGCAATGATGCCAGGAGCTGCAAGAGTTGCGTATGTTCAGCAGGAAGGTGTACTGTGATGCCGAGATGAGGTTCCAAGGGCAGACAGACAAGGTCCAGATCATGTTACGGGTTTTTTGAAGATCGCTGCAACAGTCTGGATTTTTGCTCTAGTAACACCGGGCCAGTCAAGGATGTTAAGCAGAAAAAGCATGATCAACTTACGTTTTAAACAGATCAATTTACGGAAGGAGGAGGGTGTAACAAAAACGGAAGCAAGGAAACCAGCAAAGAGCTAATGCATTTTGTCCAGATGAAAGATACTGTTGGTGTGAATTAAAGTGAAGGCAGTGCCTACGGACAAGAGTCCAGAAATATTTCTGAGAGAAGACGGGCAAGGCTGTCTAACAGAAAGGTTGTTCAAGCCAGGGAAAGATGCAAAACTTCAAAATGGCAGATTTTGCGGGGGAAGAGCTGATGGAAGTCACTAGGTGAACACCAGAGACAACTGCCATTCTTTTAGGACTCTATTCTGCAGATGGGGAATACCAGAGGTCCAGAAGCACCGCCTCCGGGGACACTGCGGAGCTCAAAGGCTCAAGAGTAAAAGAACTTAGGAATTCTCTCCGGCTTCAAACCTGGGGGTAACCTCCAACTAATGCTCCCATCCGGCTACCTTCTATCCCTCAAAATCTTAAGAGACTACCCGGCCTCAGCCAGAGAGCCTCCTTTCGCAGCCTCTACCCTCTCCAAACTCCAAACACCCTCGGTCCCCCACGCCTGCCGCCGAAGAAAAACAGTCCAGAAACGAAAGACCCCTCAGCGCCCAAGTGCCACTTTACCTCGACCATGATGCCGCTATGTAACTCGCCGATCCAGCGGACAAGAAACGCTAGCCTGCAACACAGAAACCGCCGCCACAACTATGCACTCCCTTCCGGAATCGGGCGCCCTGGCGCCGGATCTGACGCAGTCCGCGCACGCGTGCTAGCGCCCGCCGGCCTTGTGGGATCGAGGGGCGGGTCTTTGTCTTCGCGGACATGGTCTCGGGCCTGACGGGCAGGGCGTTAGTACCGCGTAGGGGTCTCGCTCTGTTCCTGGAAGAAAGCTTGAAATAAAGTTTTCTTCCTTATTCTCCGACTTAAATATTTTGGTTTAGGGGTGTGGTTGTTTGCACTGTATTTCCCGGATGTTTAATCCTCAGCGAATCTAAGTAATCCGTCCTAGGGAGGATCCGGAGAAAGCAGGTCACGGTCCCCGCTAAAACTTTGGGGGTCGCTTGCGCAATTTATGTCACCTGCTTCTGCTACTTGGCTAAGCTTGTCTGGAAGCAGTTAGACGCCTTTGCAGCCTTAACTCCGAAAAGGAATCCCACTTAAACTGTAAAGTGAACATTTGTTGAGTCAATCTTGAGGAATTGTTTCAATTTGAGAAATTTTGCAAAAGGTTTTTAACAGTATTTAGCGAAACCCCAAATTTATTTTAGGCTGCACAGATGTCTAATCCCACAAAACTGCACAATTCTTGGCTATTTCCTAGTTGTCTGCTAATTAATGTGGCGTCAACAATGCCAGGGTACAGCTTTGCAAAGCTGGTGGAAAAAAGGATGCATCTGAAGACTTGAGCCATTTTAATTTATACGCAGCCTGGTGCCAAAGTACTGAGATTTTGTTTTTTTAACCCAGGTGAAATGCAATTTTCGATTAATCCTGCCCAATCACTTTTCTATGTAAAAAGAAAAATTGATGGAGTTACACATTTCACTGGTCCTGCTTGGTCCTTAACCCAATCGATTCCGCTGATCTTGTTCCCCAGAGCACCCATGCTTTGGAGAGGGGAGGAAATCTTATCAAAAGTATAGCAATGTGAAATGATACTCTCATTAGAAATTAACTGATTAATGGGGCGCCTGGGTGGCTTAGTCGGTTAAGCGTCTGACTTTCGCTTAGGTCACGATCTCTCAGTTCGTGGGTTCGAGCCCCGCGTCGGGCTCTGTGCTGACTGCCGGCTTGGAGCCTGGAGCCTGTTTCAGAGTCTGTGACTCCCTCTCTCTTTGACCCTCCCCTGCTCACGCTGTCTCTCTCTCTCTCCTAGAAATAAATAAATAAATAAATAAATATATATACATATATATAAATTAACTGATTTAAAAAAATTATTTTTTTATTCATTAAAAAACATTAAGGTCATGTTTTTGCTTGAAAATAAAGTTATCTTTGTATTTGAGTTTAAGTTTGGCCTGTGAACTGGTTTTCTGTACAGTGGCCACTAGTGGGAGGCTTTGCAAAGAAATTCCGCAATTATAAAATATACATGAACTTGGGCAGCTGTATCATATTATAACTTCCTATAGGTGTTAATAGATCTACAAAAGAGTATGATTTTAAAAGGCAATAAAATTACAGAAATGTAAACAGGATTCTAATATAACTATGGCAATATAACAGTCCAGTTGAGCCTATTAACATGTTTATCATCCTAGAGAATTTTTATAAACCCACTAAAAAATATTGAAATAGGTAAGGTAAACTTCCCTAGATTATGCCCCTTTTAAAAAGCTCTCTTGAATCTATAGAATTATATTATCTACTTAAAAGTTTTAGATAGATAAATAGTGACTCCCTTATGTAGCTCAGAGATCTATGAATTATCTATGTTGTATATAAATTTTATATTTATATAAAACCTGTTTTTTTTTTTCTGATAAAAGATCCATAGATTTCTTGGGATTCATAAGAGGATCTAGGACCCAGGAAAGGTTAAGAATCTCTATCCTGGCGGACACCCAGAGCTGCCTGATTTGAGCAGTAGGGGTCACTGCTGCTCTTTATAATGACAGGAGCATTTTCCTAATAAGGATTTTCCCTTATCTTTATAAGGATAGGAGGATTTCACCACCTAAATTATGGTGAATAATTTATTAATGTAAATGTGAAGTCTGTGTAAAACTAATAGTACAGATTTTAAAGAAGTCCTCTCTTTCTTAGTTGATCTTTTTTTTTTTTTTCTTAAACTCACCAATATACAAGATCGCTTTATTCTCTTTCAAATACTTGTGTCTTTTGTGGTTGAGTAACTGATAGAGGAGGTCATCTGAGTATGGATTTCAGTGTTATTTTCATCATTTTTTCAACAATTTTTTCTTTGGAAGTGTTTTCTGATTTTTATACTCCTAAAAAGATGGATATTACTTCTTTTTGTTTCTCTCAGTTTAGAGGGTTAAATATATAATCTCTTTCAGACACTACTTTCTTTCCATGCAATATTCCTTAGACTTGTTTGACTCAAAATACTCTTTTCCCCATGAATTTCAGATTTAGAATTCTTCACTAATTCAAAAGAGAGGAATGGTGGAAATTATCATTTGTTTTTGAATTTCAAACATTAGAACCAATTAAAAAGAATACTTGGACATTTTTTTCAGTAGTTTAGTCTGTGTTTATTGCAATGCTAAGAATTAGCCCAAATGCTGAGGTAGTGTTAGCAAGTGATTTCTGGTAACAGACTTAAGAGGAAAGCTTCTGCGACCACTGGAGACAGTGAGGGAGCTATTCTTCCGGTTAATGCCTGGAAAAGCCTAGAACATAGTGAAGCTGCACTGTAAGTTATAAATATCTTAGTGAGGGATGTGTGCATGTGACAGAATGACAGAGAGAAGGGAAATGTTGCTTATCACAATTTCTTCTTCTACTTTGTGAAATCCCAGCCCATGTTGCAAAAAACAAGTGTCAAATTAAACATGATCATGACTCATAATTGATCTTTTGGTGTGTATTTCTATATTGCAACAATGTGTCACAGATAAAATAGCAATGCGGCGTTTCCAGTTTTCTTAGCTGAGTTCATACCATGTTTGATGGTAATATTTGTTTAATTGTTTGTGGTCCCCAATAGATGTATGGGGTAAGTATAGTGTGTCACACCCAGTATGTGATAACTTGCAATTGGTAGGCTTTCAATATATGTTGAAAGATTGAATAAGTGAAGTGTTAAGTTTTAGACATTTTCATGTGGGGATGGAAGGCACGGAGACCTTAATTTTGATGTGAGTTGCAGGTATTGAGTCTGTAGAGTGGGATATTGTGTGTCTCTGGATATGCTTACTCCTGAAAAGATGCTACTATTTCAACAACAATTTAACCTTAACGCGTTTCTGTGCGTGAGGCAGCCAATTGGTTGTGTCACAACAAGCTGTCTTTCTGATCATTGTAAGTTTTATGAAAGTGAATTATTCTCCATTATAGTTAGGTAAGTTAGTGCCACATTTTATCCAGTTTATATGAAACTTAATTCTGACATTAAGTTTAAAGTGCTCTTTGAGGGGTGTCTGTCTGTCTCAGCCAGTTAAGTTTCTGGTTCTTGATTTCGACTCAGGTCATGATCTCATGGTTTGTGGGTTCAAGCACCATGTCAAGTTCCGCGCTGACAGCTTGCTTGGGATTCTCTGTTTCCTTCTTTCTCTACCCTTCCCTTGCTTTTCTCTCTCCCTCAACTAGAAAAGCTATTGGAAAAATAAAAGAATTCCCTATGAGATCTAAGTACAAACTAATCAAAACTTAATAGCTTTCAGAGGCGCTTGGCTGGCTCAGTTGGTAGAACATGCGACTCATGATCTTGTGGTTGTAAGTTTGAGCCTCGTGTTAGGTGTGGAGATTTCTTTAAAAAAATAAAATCTTAAGGAAAAAAATAAATGTCATATATGCAGTTAAAAGACATAATGGGGAAATAATGTTATTTATGACAGCAATAAATGCAAAATGTGTAAGATCTAGAAAAATATTTAAGGGACACATCCCCCCCAAAAGACTTGAATCAATGAAAATGCACAGTTAATCTTAGGTTGGAAAAGTCAAAATTATAAATGTCTGTTATACCTTTGATCTATTCCTGAGCACATTTTATTGGAAATATTTTTAATTTAGGAAATAGTTATTCAACATTGAGAGGTTTTTAAACAAATGTTACTAAAATACTCCAAAATAAAGTAAATACTTTTGTTTTCTACAGACTTTTATTACTGGTACTATACACTTAAGTTCTAAAAACCTTTAATGATTTATTGCATTGTTTGAAAACACAGCTTTTAATGTGAAATTTATGCTTAAAAAATAGTCTGATTCCTAAAAATTTGATCTTAATTTTCCCTTTGGATTAGTTCAGCAAACTCCAGAAGCCATCTCAGCCTCCTCACTAGAAAGGTAGTGTGTACTATTAGAAGGATATCACGGGTCTCACAATTTGACAGAATAATCAAATGATGAAGTTTAGAGGTTTTGGTTATGTCTGTTGCCAAAGTTGGCAGGCTCTCTCTCTAGAATGCTGCTATGAATGTGACATCAGGTCAATCAACCGAATTCTTTGCTTATTTCCTTTGAAAATATTAAGCTGGGGGAGAGAAGCTGATGGGGGTAGCTCGGGGAAGGGGTCCACCACCAGCTCCACCATCTGTGGCTGGAGGATCAGGGCATCACTATACTATCAGGACCACGGAAACCCTATGTTTTAAGGGTCATTCCAGGAGAAGGGAGTAGCAGTGTAACAGGTGTCCTTTGCCATGTGGTTTTGAATCTAAATATGACAGGTACAGAAGAGCATCCCTGCCTTTTCTCTAGCTTTTCTTACTGGCATTGTGTTGATGAAGAAAATGTCCTATTTTCCCCTATTGCCATGCTCTGTATCAGCTTCCTTCAGAAAAACAAACTGATGTTTCTGAGTCAATAGAGAGACTCTCCACAAGAGACAGATCTAGCCCCTGCTCTTCTTCTCTGCCATGCACTTTTCCATAGCAAAAATGGCTAATCAATGACAACTGTCATTGCCATACTGGTCTCAGGCTTGCCCATCAAAGCTCTCATCTAGGTTAGCCTCCAGCTCTTGTTTACTAATTTGTTCTTGAATAGTGGTCCTCAAACTGTTGCCCAGGATAAGAAAAGAAAAATACATACAGAGACTAACAATAGTCTCCCAAATGCTATGCCTATTTAGACAAAGATAATCAGTATCTCCTTTCATTCATTTAATCATTTGCTTGTTCATACATTCATAAACTCGTTCCACAGATATTTATAAAATACCTACCATGTGCTAGGTGTGTGATATAAAACATATATACAGTCATTAAAGCAATGAGTTTCAAGCCCAAAAGCCTTTTCCTTTCAAATACCTTTTCCCTCTGAAGGAGGTTAGGTCCCTAAGTTACTATTCCCAAAGCCTTATCTTGCCCTGACTTAGGTTCAGTACATATTATTACAAGTAGTTCCCATTTTCTGCCTTCGACTGTAGACAGAAAACTTCATGATTAGAGGACACTTGTCTATCTCGTCCACCAAAATGTCCTTGCCCCCAGCAAACTACTTGCTACATACTAGGTGCCCTATAAATATTTGATAAACACAAATTGCCTTGTGTTCTATAGATGGGCCTGTCATGAATTGGAAAGGTATCAACGACAAGTATTTTGACAGTCAGTGTCCACAAGTCTTCCCTTCATGCCAGAGAGTTGCTGGGCAGGACAGATTATCTGTATTCTCTGTCACTGATTTACTGTCCTTGACTTATGTAACAGTATCAGCTAATAGGAAGAACTCAGCACTATTGACCTGAAAATATAACTGAACAAATTGTACTCCCTTCCTCCTCCACCAATGGCATCAACATTTTTAAAATTTTAAGTATTTTTATAAGCAGCATGTCTGCAAAAATATTTTCTCTCTTTGAAAATATGGTAATTTACTTTGTACTATTAGGCACTTTAGAGTGTTCGTGTGACTGTACATAGTTCAGTAGGAAAATTATCTTTTTAATGAGATAAATAAAGAACTAGACTTTATTTTTTAAAAATTTTTTAACATTTATTTATTTTTGAGAGACAGTATGAGCAGGGTGGGGACAGAGAGAGAAGGAGTCACAGAATTTGAAGCAGACTCCAGGCTCTGAGCTGTCAGCACAGAGCCTGATGTGGGGCTTGAACCCACAAACCACGAGATCATGACCTGAGCTGAAGTTGGCCTGTTAACCGACTGAGCCACCCATGTACCCCGAACTAGACTTTAGAAAAGTCTCATAGTTGTTTTCACTGCATTGGTCATGTTTCTCACACCAACATGAATATCCATACCCACACCTATATTTGAGGGTGAAAATAAAGGCTAAGAATGAGTGTGCTAATCCGAGAATTTATAGTCCACAGACAATGGGCTGGCCAAAACAAGAACAAAGCAACCAAAAAGTTACTGGTAAATTCTTTATAATGTCTATAGTTTGTTAGGCAATGTAGTATAATGGGCACAGAGCATGGACTATAGAGTCAGACAGACTTGGTTCAAGTCCTGGTACTGATATTTACTGCCTGTATACTTTGGGTATTTACCTAACCTATCTGAGCCTCAGTTTCATCATCTATAGAACTTACTGGTTTCAAGAATTAAGTAAGATAAATGATTGAGGCATGTTTTCAGTGAAGGCTAGTTCAGTCATTCCTTCTGCAAATTTTTAATGAATTTGTCTATCTTGCTCATGAATGTGTCTCTAGAATATTACCTGTCACATAGGAAGCTCCCAAGACCTATTTGTGGAATGAATGTTAAGTCTCTGTTATTATAGAACATACGTTCTAGTAGTTTCCATCCTCCACCTTCCTGTTGAGAATGGCAAGAATGCCAGTCAGAGTAGAAAAAAGTGAGAATTTAAAGGAATTTTCATTTTAAATTCGATTATATGTCAGAATAAATAAAATTAATAAGCTTCTGAAAATTAAATAATGGTTCTGTTGCTAGTTTCAGTGCTTGAAAATGAAGTAATAATATGATAATGTTACATCAAAAGAAAAATTTTTTTAGTCTTCCTGATAGTTTTTTCAAATCAGCAAGTATCTGACATCATTAACACAAGTCCCTGTCCAATTGCTAAAATTAGCATTTTCTCAGTTATATTTGAAGACAAACGTTCTTGCATCTTATTTTAATGAATGCATGCATATATTTGCTTTTATGGTCAGATGTGTATTCTTCTAAGAAAAATTAAAACTAAGCTAGTCTTAAAATACAATACTTAGTACTCATAAATAGGACACAAATTTGAAAAAAAAATCCAATGAAGTACTTTACTTAATTTAATTTAATGTTTTTTTGTTTTTGTTTTTGTTTTTTTTCTGAGAGAGAGAGAGACAGCGTGAGCAGGGGAGGGTCAGAGAGAGAGGGAGATACAGAATCTGAAGTAGGCTCTGAGCTGGCAGCGCAGATCCCGGTGCAGGGCCTGAACCCACGAACCGTGAGATCATGACCTGAGCTGAAGTCGGACGCTCAACCGACTGAGCCACCCAGGCGCCCCATTACTTTACTTAATTTAAACTCAATACTTAGCTTCTATAAATTTGAGTTTAGAGAAATTTGGGAATGTAACCTATGCAACCAAGAGAAGGAAATAATTTAGTGGATCTGCTTCCAAGCATGATTTATAGGTGAAGGAATTAAAAGGTACAAACTTGCATTATAATCTTTTTAATGTTTATTTATTTTTCTGAGAGAGACTGAGAATGAGTGGGGGAGGGGGAGAGAGAGAGGGAGACACAGAATCTGAGGCAGGCTCCAGGATCTGAGCTGTCAGAACAGAGCCTAACACAGAGCTTGAACTCATGAACCGTGAGATCATGACCTGAGCCAAAGTTGGACACTTAACCAACTAAGCCACCCAGGATTCCCCAAACTTGCTTTATAAACTAAATAAGTCATGGGGATGAAAAGTACAGCATAGGGAATAGAGTCAGTAATATTGTAATAAATCCTACAGTGACGGGTGACTACCGTGGTATTTCCTAAGATACAGAATTGTAGAATCACTATGTTGTACACCAGAAACTAATATAATATTTTGTATCAACTATACTTCAACTACAAATATACTCTCCTGATCTAAACCTGGATAACTTGCTATCTTTCAAATAAAATTATTTTTTAAATATCTTGAGAATCTTGCACTTTCCATGCCACACACACACACACACACACACACACACACACAGTACCATAAAGCAACACACTTGCTGGGATTTGTGTTGTTGACTTTGAGTTCCCCATCGATTCTTGTAATAATTGCTAATCCTAATTGCAACAAATAAATAGAAAGATAGGAGACATGGATTTGGTGGCTTACAGAAAGTAATGAAAGCAAATGGACCACATTTAGTATTTGAGCTGCTATTTGAAATAGATATAGAAAGGCTTCACTAATTGCAAAATAGCATTGTTTTTATAAACAATACAATATATAATAAAAATATGTAATGTACTATAAAAATAAAATAAAGTGTTACTTATGTATCCAATCACAATAATAATGCTTTGATTTAGTAATATTTATTGTATTATTTTAACAGTGGTTTGAATTTTGTGAACAGTTTAATTTATATTAATAAAAGACAAAATGTAGAAAGAGATGAGAGCAAAAAGAGAAGATGATATTTTCTTTTTGATATATGTCTATCAGAGCATAAGGCATGAGTTGTAATATTCCTATTTTGATTAACATCTGAAAAAAAGGATAAACACATGGTAATATACTATTATTCTTAATGTATTGGCCTCTTTTAAAACTTAATTACATGATTGCCTCAAAGCATAAACATTTGTGCTATAGTTTTAGAGAAATCGCAGTTTTACTGGGTTCCTTGTGAGTAAGTCCAAAGTTTTGTGCTTGGATTAAAATTTATTTCTTCACATACTCTTTGTGAACCTCTGCAGCATGTACATCAATTTACAGGAAGGTGATACACATCTCTTTCAGAAATGTCCTAATTTTCCCTCGTGTTGTCTAATTAAATGAATTGAAGAACCCTGGTGTTTCTAAATTCAGCCGATGGAGAATAGTTGTATGACAAGTAAATAAGTATTGCTGGGAAGATGTTGCTTAAGTGATAAAATGGTTCAGCCAGCAAGTGAACCAAAAAATTAAATATTAACCAAGGAAGGTAACCATTTCTAAAGTCCTACCTAACAAAGACCTTAGCTATATATAGGATTGAAGATCTCTCAGTTAAGTCCAGAAGCAAAGGACAATTCCCTGGAGCTTCCAAAAGTTTAAAACCATGAAGAATCTATTACTGCTACTACTGTGTGCTTTTATTATTAAGTCACAAGCTTTGGTTGACTATGATGAGGTGACTATTTAAAATTTATTATATTATTCCTAGTATTATTAATATAAAATATAACAATATAATCATATGTGAATATTTATCTTAATGAAATTAGCATTGATTTTAGTTATGAAATTGAAGTGGGACCCATTTTATTTAAAGAATGTTACATACTATTGCTCATATAAAAACAAAATAATAATTTTTGTTTTCTTGTTTATCTATATTTTTTCAGGGAGACGAAGATAGAGCTGGGGTAAGATTGTTTTTCTCACTTGTTATCCTGAATACTGTGATTTTCATTTAGTTCTAGCAGTATGTTATTACAATTATGAGGACAAATTTTGCAGACTATGAAAAAATGAAAAAGCAGTATTTTAAAAGGTAAGAGCTGTGGTAGCTTACTCTTTGGAGATGGAAAGTAATGTATAGCTCCGGAAACTACTGGCGACTTCTGAATGAAAATTAGATATCTAAAGGCAGAATAGATCAAGTGCACTGATAGAAAATAAAATAATTGTTTTTTTCAAATATACAAAGCTGAATCATAAGTAGTCTTTATTGTTATTACTAATAGTTATGAAACAGGTAGCTCAGTATAATTTATTCATTCATAGAACAGTTTTTCCTCAATTACTAACTCTGTTATTTTATTTCTCTTGGTTCAAAAGTAACAAAAATGCAGAAATGCACTTAGTGAAATAACTACTTAAAGAATTTTAATTTTATTCTCAAATAAATCATGGTCAAATTTCTTGTGTACCACATAGTATGTCACACTAGAAATAAGAGTGTACAATAATACTTAAAGGAAGGGATTCATTTGGAACATTTGTTGAATTGGAACCTAAATTGTTTTAATTATCAAACTATACAGAAAAATAAGTAGTTGTCTGGTTAATTGCATTAGCTAAGAAGAATGTAAAGAATGTATAAGAGTAAGCTTTTGTAAATAACCTGGTTAAGGACTTTTACATTTCTACTCACCAGCTAATCCTTACAGAGATAGTTTACCAGTTTAAGCTCCAAAGTGGATTTTCTAGTTTTAGTTATTTCACTGAGTGATCTTCATGAACCTCAATATCCATATAATTTCTTTAAATACTTTTAATTCCTTTTCTCTAGTAAAGCTAAACCATCAATGCTATCTCTCCAATGGCACTCTGAAATAGAAAGAAATGTTTTTCTTCTGTTATAATATGATTTATAACAAACAGTTGAATCACATTTCATAATATTCCTGGTAGAACACACCAGCTCTGGGACCTACCTCATGAAATATGTGTATTTTCCCTAAATCCTCACATATTATTATTTATTGCAATCACACATACTCTGATACAATGATGATTATGCAGGGGGATTTGGAGCCAACCTGTCTGGATTTAAAGGCTAGCACACTCTCACTTAATGTTAAATATTATTGTAACTTAATGAATAAATGACAGCAAAATTTGAAATAGAGTCATTGCATGACTTCAAGGCTCACCAAATAGCTGGAGAGCTTAGTCTTTTCTTCAAATGTATTCATTTGTTAATTTGTAATTAAGCCCCCCAAAGTGTAACCGCTAACAAAGGCCACATGACAATTTAGTTAATACAAGCAAACACTTTTATATTGTGGTGCATATTTTCCACCTCATTATGTTTTAAGGTAATAGTCTTTAAGTTAGTAAATAATTTTAGCCACATGCCTTGAGAATTGTTTTAAATATGAGAAAATTATGTTGTTTGATAAAGAAATTGTATAGGAATTTCATGAGAATGGCTTAAGAAATAATTTTGTCTATATAAGATAAGATTAAGATTGGAAATAATGTAGGAGAAGCCATTTAAACTCTAGTATCCACTGTGTGTTTGCAATAGAAGTAATGAGTACTTGCTATGTGTTACGAACTCTTTGAAGGGTGTCAGATGCAACGTCATTTAACCCTTACAATCATCTTGGACAGCAGATACTATTGTTATCCCTATTTTACAGATAAGAAAACCGGAGCACAGAAAAAATAACTTGCCCAAGATTGGATAGCTAGTAAGTGGTAGGGTTAAGATTTGAACCCAAGCAGTCAGGCTCCAGAGGACCTTATTCCTCTTCAGACATGTTAGCCTCAAAGATCGTCTGATTACAAATAAATCCCAAGTAAATTTCACTTTTTGAAAAATCTGTGTTGCCTCTTAAATATTGTTATATAAGAGTTAGGCAAATTAATCATCTAACTCATAAAAATTGAAAGTATAAAAATTATTAACAATGATTACAGGACTTTAGTAATCCAAATGGCTTGAGAAAATTCATCCTGACAGTGAAGATTTCTTACTATTTTATGTATTCCAAGGTATGGGTTTCAGGAATCTGAGGTCATCACTCTCCATTATCTGACACAGCTTTACTTTCAGGCCTCTTTTTAAAAGTTCCCTCAGGTACAATAACTCTTCGCGCAGTTTTTCTATCATTCCTGAAGAGACCTAAGCAGCCTATTGATTTACCAAGCCACTAACCAGCTGATGGACCTTAAAGAAACCATTAATTACATGATAACCTAAATTATGAAATGACCGTATTGGAATAGTTACATCTTAAATCTTTGATAACACTTTACATTTATTTCTGCCTGGTTCCCCAAAGGGTGTGGTGGGTGTCCGTGGTCATCGACCCCTCAGCAAGAAGGAAGAGGCTCCCAGCCTGAGACCTGTCCCACCTCCCATTACCGGGGGTGGCTACCGGGCCCGACCGGCCAAAGCAGCCGCCAGCCAAAAGAAAATAGAAAGAAAAGCCCCTGATGCCGGGGGCTGTCTTCATGCTGACCCAGACCTGGTGAGTGCATCGATGTTTCTTGTCACGATAGGTCTCCCATGCAGAGAAAGCCTATGTTCATCATGGTTTCCTAATGTTGCCTTGACCCCCATTATGATTATTTTATTTTGGAAGTAACTACAAAACTTACTGGGCCTTGGGATAAGGGTCCCTTTCTAGTCTCCTTTAGTTTGGACCTGAGATTGCAAATGAGGATACGTGGGTGTTGTTTTTAGTTTTGTATTTTGCCCACCTTATTTGTTCAGGTGGTAACATTTTCACAGCCCTACTTACTTATTCTGTGGTAAGCACTAATTTTAATCGTCAAAGGACTATGATGATGGCTCTAGAATTTCTGGACTTACATAACAGAAAATCAAATTGCAACAGATATCATTGAGTTTCCACTGTGTGGTATTTTCACAAATAACCTGTAATCTGACTCCTCTATCTAATGCCTGCTGTTTTCTTTGTTTGCAGGGAGTGTTGTGTCCTACAGGATGTCAGCTGCAAGATACTTTGGTAAAACAGGAAAGACCAATCAGAAAAAGTGTAGAGGAGTTAAATAATAATTTAGAGTCTGTGTCCCAGTCCTCTTCTAATACCTTTCAGTATATAACTCTGCTAAAAGACATGTGGAAAAAAAGGCAGAAACAAATAAAAGGTAGGCATCCTGTGTTTTACGTTTGATTCTGCTCTAAAATTGGAATTTGTTTGACTGCCATGGAACTGCATGACTCTGAGAAGATGAACGTTTGTAGGTTAACTTAAGTAGCATTCTACTGCTTTCAGTATGAGCCCAAACACCCTAGGGTTCTCACGTAGGCCCCTTTACCTGCCACTTGTCTTATAAGTACGATTCAGCACTTATTCTCAGCTAGAATCATTTCCTGTGAAAAAAAAATCACTCTGAGTTCTGATTTTTATTCTGGAAGAAATTTGTGAATCAGAAGGCTATACTCTGGGCATAATTTAGCTCTTATAGATTTAATACTTCAGGTTTTGAATATATGAGGGTGATCTATGGCATACTCAGTTGTATTGCCGGTAACGCTACCAAATCTTTGAATATTGATTGAGTGTTTGAGATCTGAACCTTGAGTGCTCTTGGCCAGGTGGTAGGAATAAGCTAGTGCGTAAGCCTGACATAGGCATCTCAGGGAGTAGCTTATCTAAATTTGAACATTTTTCAAAAGTATCATGACATTCCTCTTGTAAATTTCAAGGCTCTAGTATACTTCTATGAGATGGATAAGTAAATCAAGTGTATCCAATCCATACAATGTTGAAGTTGTGAGATGGAAGGTCTAATACTGCTTTCTCCTCTTTTCCTCACCAGGGAAATAAGGAACCTATTGTATTTATTATTAGGCATAATCTTTAGCTTACACCTAAGGTAAATTACTAGTATAGCAGCTAGACTTTATATTAATTTGTATATGTCATGGGCCAAATAATTTCCCCTAAGTACAACTGCATTTCATGATTTGCTGACAGTAGCTCTTCATCTATTAGTTTATTCTCAGAAAATCAAAATTACAACTGTATGGATGAATACGCCGAGCTTTTTCCTCAGAAGAAAATGCTAATTATTCCTATATAATTTCATTTTTTCAGATAACGAAAATGCAGTAAATGAGTACTCCTCAGAGCTGGAAAAGCAACGACTATATATAGATGAGACTGTGAACAGCAATATCCCAATTAACCTTCGTGTGCTCCGTTCAATTCTGGAAAACTTGAGAAGCAAAATACAAAAGTTAGAAACGGATGTCTCAGCTCAGATAGAATACTGCCGCACCCCGTGCACAGTCAGTTGCAATATTCCTGTGGTATCTGGCAAAGGTAACTAGTTAATAAACATATTTCTAGAGGGTTCCAGAAGAACAAACATTCTATAAGATAACTTTAAAAAGCTTAGTGGTTCTTCCCCAGCAAATCCTAATGACATTAGGGCACATCATGAGGATCTCCCTACCATGCTGTGTTCTGACTTAGCCTAATGTAGTCACCAATTTTTGATGAAGAGGACATAGTGTAATGATGGTGGTAGCTCCACTTGACTAATGGACATGCTTGCTTGGATAGATGGAAGAAAGATAGGTGGATGTGGTTGTTTCTCCATACCAATGCTTTCTGGAAGGTTCTGTATATCCTAGGGCATGAAAGGTGGAGAAGGACTTTTATCACTCCCTAGAACATTTTTTCACTCCCTAGAACTCAAAACTGATGTTTCAAGGGTGACTGAGTTTCTATAACTTCTTTTCAAGTGTCTGAAATAAAGCATTCCTCAGTAACTTATGTAATCAGTTGTCTTATACAATTGATGACCAAAGATCAAGAAATTATGTTGTAGTTCCCTGAATACAGTATGTTATTTTATGTTTGCAGAATGTGAGGAAATCATCAGGAATGGAGGTGAAACATCTGAAATGTATCTCATTCAGCCTCACAATTCGATCAAGCCATACAGAGTATATTGTGACATGACCACAGAGAATGGAGGTAAGTACTTGGTGGTAGTCGACCTATTATGCTGTAATTATTTTGATGCCATAGAATGCCAAGAAATATGTTTGCATGTATAGGAGGATGAGGAGGAACTTGACGGAGGAACAAGGGGGAGAAGAAGGGCGGAAATGGTGGGGGAAAGGGAGAAACGCAAACCATGAGAGACTCTTGAATGCTGACAAAAACTGAGGACTGATGGATGTGGGGGGAGGAGGGGGAGGGCATGGAGGAGGGCACTGTGGGGATGAGCCCTGAGTGTTATGTGGAAACTAATTTGATAATAAACTATTTGTAAAAAAAAAAAAGAATGCCAAGAAATAAACCCTAGCTTTGACATAACTAACAATGATCCATTTGATTTGGAATTTATACTGATATTTTAAAGGTTATAAAATATCTGTGATTCACAATTTGGAATAAGATAAAGCACTTGTAGTCTCCAAAGATTTCAATTTTCCATTCATATTTATTGCCTTATTGTACACATTTTGAAGCACTAAACATAGCTGGACATAAATAGATGATAAATTTAGACCTTCTCCTCAAAGTGAGATTATTGTTGGTTAATATATGCTATTTTTGCTTTTTTCAACCAAAGGATGGACAGTAATTCAGAATCGTCAAGATGGTAGTGTTGACTTTGGCAGGACATGGGAACCATATAAACAAGGATTTGGAAATATTGCAACTAACGCAGATGGGAAAAAATATTGTGGTCTACCAGGTAAAACTGGGAATACCAAATAAAATCAACCTGTTTTAAAAAAAGGGTTTTTTTCCCCCCCAGTTAAACAAACATAGCATTGGGAGTCTGTATTTAAGAGGTTTAGGAGGTCAAAAAGAGTTTACGAAAAGAATGTGAAAGCTAAAGATAAGGGAAGAAAGGAAGTTTTTATTTTATTTTTTAAATGTTTATTTTGAAAGAGAGAGAGTGTGTGTGTGTGTGCGCGCATGTGCACACATGTACATGCGCACACACACACACACACACATCGGGGAGGGGCAGAGAGAGGTAGAGAGAATCCCAAGCAGGCTCCATGGTGTCAGCTCACAGCCTGCCTGACCTGGGTCTCAATCTCACCAACCGTGAGATCACGACCTGAGTCTAATCAAGAGTCTGGCACTTAACCAACTGAGTCACCCAAGCATCCCGAAAGACAGCTTTTCATTTCCAACCGTTTTATTTTTGTTGAGACTTTGCTTTATTCTTCCTTTAGGTGAGTATTGGCTTGGAAATGATAAAATTAGCCAGCTTACCAACCTGGGACCCACAGAACTTTTGATTGAAATGGAGGACTGGAAAGGAGACAAGGTGAAGGCACTCTATGGAGGATTCACTGTACAGAGCGAGGCCAACAAATACCAGCTCTCAGTGAGCAAATATAAGGGAACAGCTGGCAATGCCCTCATAGAAGGTGCTTCTCAACTGGTGGGAGAGAACCAGACCATGACCATTCACAACGGCATGTACTTCAGCACATACGACAGGGACAATGATGGCTGGTATGTATTGTGTTTTTCCCTCCTGCTTTAAAAGCTACTATGATGTTGTTGTTACAATAATTAATAACAGCTCGTGTTATTAATATCTATCATTTCTTGGGGGCTTGCTGTGTGTTAGCCACTGTACTAGACTCTTTATATATCATTCTAAAACATTTCCACTAGCAGGTTGCCATTATTATTCTCACTTTACTGATGAAGTTTAGAGAGGCTAAGTAACTTACCCAAAGTTATACAACTATGAAATATGAAACTGGAACTAGAGCACGTTCTCCTCTGAGTAGTGAGCGTTTAGATACATTCCTGTATCTATATATTCTAATCTGTATATTGAACCTCCATTTTGTTTTCCAGGGTTCTCTAATACTAAGGGAGCTGAAACCTGTCATGTCAGTTTAAAGAAACAAATACAGATGAACTTGTCACATAGGCCCAGTTCTTTCCCTTTCTTGTAATAGGGCAGGGAAGACATTTTGTGTATTAGTGTGACTACTTCTAGAACCAGAGCGTAACATGAAAGATCACTGAACACAACACTCTTCTGAGGGTACTTTGCAAAGAATTAACTTAATGGCACTGTAGTTTTAATAACCCCAAACATTTTCTTTCAGGATAACTGCAGATCCCAGAAAACAGTGTTCTAAAGAGGATGGTGGTGGATGGTGGTATAATAGATGCCACGCAGCCAATCCAAATGGCAGATACTACTGGGGTGGACATTACAGCTGGGACATGGCAAAACACGGCACAGATGACGGAGTGGTATGGATGAACTGGAAGGGGTCCTGGTATTCAATGAAGAAGATGTCTATGAAGATCAGACCCTTCTTCCCACAGCAATAACCCCCCCAAACATAGATTTTTATTCTTCTATATGTAATAACGTTTTTGTATATTATGTCATTGGAATATTCTTTCACACATTATATCCCTCTAAAGCTATCAAAAGGTTGTGAGTGTGACTTTTGGGGTAAAGGTATTTAGGCTAAATGACATTAAAAATAGCACATGAGTTATTTTTGTATCCTTCATTTGTATTCCTCACCGAGAAGTAACTGAAATGGCCATTGTGGACACTGTTCGTAATTTCAATTGCAGTTGATTGTGAGGAGTTTCAAATTAGGAAGAGGACTTTTCTATCCTTGCTGTAGAAAAACTGTTAGGCAAACTAAAAACTTATGTCCAAAAGCCCACTTTAATACTATTTATTTATATAAGATCTGTCACCAAAAAAACTTTCGAGAAGACTTATTAATTAAAGTAATCATTGTTGCAAATAAATCAAAGTATTCTTATTTTGTAATCTACATGATCAATGAGTTAGGCTTTGAACTTGGAAGAAAAGAGATGTTAAGTAGCTAGTAAACTGGCGCTGAACATAGGAAGATTCAAAATCTCACTCTGCTCCATGGGAAAACCACTAGCCTGCCACTTAGCTCGACTTCGGGATCAATGATCCCAAGAGGACAATGAGGGTCCGGACTTCACCATTTATTTTTTGGGAGGCAGAGTGGGGTAGGAAGCAGTGGGTTGCCTATTGCCCCTGGAAATTACACCTACTGACCTCAATTGGATCTTTGGTTTTTTACATGGTAACACCAGAACTAAAGTAGAAGTGGGTTTTCTGTTCTTTGTATTTCTTCCCAAGAAATGAGTCTGTCAACTCAATATTGCCTTTAGTCTCTGTTCTCCCATCATTTCACTGCCCTGGGCAACCCTATGCCCCTAGACTCTCCTTCCCTAATGTAGCGTCATTGCCACTGATTTTCACAGAAACTTATTGTCCCATAGCTCAGCTCTTAACCTTTGCATCTAAGCAGAGGTTATTAACTTTTATCATAGAAATACTGTCCCTCTCTTGATTCGTCATCAAATCCAATTTCAACTTTTACCTGGCTTCTTTGCCATAAGTTCTGTCTCATCCCTACCTATACTCTATCTGTTACTCTGCCATCACATACTGTGCTCTAAAAATAGAAAATTCTGAGCAAGTTACCTCCCTGCTTCATGTCAGCTTTATGTTATCTAAATGTTAAAATCCAATTCTTTGACTTGGAGTGAAAATAGTTTGCTACTTGGTCCCAGCAACTTCTCCTGCCTCCTTCACTACACATCTACGTTCTTGTCATGGTGAATTTTCCAGAATTCCAAAGAAGGTCACCAGGCCCTTTTATATGATGTTTCCATTGCTAATAGCATCGTTCTCCCAACACTGTCTGACAAATTACTGTTTGGTTTTTAAACCTCACTTTAACTGCAATTTCTGTTTTACATACCTTTCTCTCTTACTAATCATGAGCTCTGATTCATCTTTGATCCCAGAATCACTAGCCTGCCAGAAAGCATGATTTTCATAAATTCATAAACAAACCTTGGATCACTAAATCCACTGATTATTAAGATCTTGGATAGCTCTCCCCCAACTTTTTCGTATAGAACCCATTTCCCAATAAAGTCACACCCAGAAACTTCACCTGCAAAATATTTGAAAGTAGAACTTTTAAAAAAGTTGTAATGTTTATTTTTGTTTTGAGAGAGAAACAAAGAGCAAGCTGGGAAGGAGCAGAGAAAAAGGGACCATGCTGACCGCCAAGAGCCTGATGCGGGGCTTGAACTCTCAAACCATGAGGCCATGGCCTGAGCCGCAATCGAGAGGCAGATGTTTAACCAACCGAGCTACCCAGGTGCCCAAAAGTAGAACTTTTGCAGCAAGACTGAGTATAGCAAAAGTCCATTGAATAAAGGATGGGGAGATGGAAAGAGCCCAATCCAAGGGCTGTATCCCTCAGACCTTTGCTCAACCCCTTACGATCTTGCAGAAGATCTAATGAATCCCTAGAGTTTAAAGTAAAGCCACGGATTAAAAGAAAAACGTTAAAGTAGACAATCTGATGGTCAATTCTGGGGAAATGTGCAAACAGCTGAAACACAGAGACCATTCCTGGATGATGTATAATACTTAGAAAGAAATAAGCTTTCTTAAGTTATCATTCAGTAAGATATGCTACATAACTGATTTTGCCCATTCAAACATCACAATTTTGAATGTCGTACAAAGGTAGTATCCACAAGTTAGAATATACAATACAGTTTCAAAAAAGATTAACTCATGACTTTTATGAAGCTATTTAAAAATCTAGTTGGAAATTATTAATCCCACGCCATGGCATGAGAATTAGAATATATTTTTTTATATATTTAAGACTGAAATTATGAAAAAAAAAAACTAAAAAGAATATATGTACTTGGGACATCAATTTCCAGTTCCTCTGCATTTAGGAACCAAGAAGAAAAGCTAATCAATGTAACTGTTGAATTGCCTATTACACGGAGCACAGATTTTTCCACATGGCCCAAAAAATTAAGGTAATGTGACACCGACCGGCTGTAGTAGCTTAGCTGACATTGCTGTTTAACAATTGCACACCAAACGTCATGCAGGCTGACCATCTAAACCTGCACAGCTTATTTAAAGTACAGATATCCCGGTGTCAACTCAGATTTATTACATCAGAGTCTCTACATGGGAAAAGCCTGCGAGTCTGTATTTTTTAAATAAATGTCCCCAAGAGATTCAGATCCTTGGCTGGAGCTTTAGAATTACTGATACACTCTGCACTTGCATTTACCTGAGACTCCCATCTTTCTCACTGAGCCTTTTTTTCCCACCCAAATGGTGACCATGATATTTAGGACAAGTAGCCATCCTTGAAATTAATGTGATTTTATAGGTGACCAATGCCTATGTTTAAAACTTGACTTGGGTGTAAACAACACAGTCTCTAAAAGTTGGAAGCATTATTTCTACTCTGTTGTTTCTCAGCTCAAATGATTCTCAGCATTGGACTTTTAGGCTTTTTCAGTGCAGAAACAGCTTAAAAATGCTACCTACTATTTGTACACAGAGCTGAAATTGATTTCTGAATTCCTTCCCTCCCCCTGCTGGGGCATGTGGCTTGATGCTCCCTGCCTGAGTTTCCACTGTTGCTCAACTCAGCACAAAGGCACGGTGTGCTGGTGCATAATTATGGCTAACCTAGCAAATGGAATAATTTGTTTATTTTAACAACACTAATTGTGGTTTTATGTAATTAAAGTAGTACACATTATTTGCAGACATTTGGGGAAATATAAAAAACGTAGAATCACTTACAATCTCAACACTAGCAGGAAAGCAGCTACTATCTTAGTTAATGTTTTTCTTGTTATCCTATACATGTATTAGCACTTGAAGTTTTCACCTTGTGGCATGGGAAATGTTCCATGTTACTTAATATTCTCCAACAATGTTATTTTTCTATAATGTTTTTCTTAATGGCTATATAATATTCCATCATGTGTATGCGCTCTAATTTTTTTTAAATTTTTTTCTTAATGTTTTATTTAGTTTTGAGAGAGAAAGAGAGAGAGATAGAGTGAGCAAGGGAGGGTCAGAGAGAGAGGGAGACACAGAATCTGAAATAGGCTCCAGGCTCTGAGCTAGCTGTCAGCACAGAGCCCGACGTGGGACTTGACCCCACAAACTGTGAGATCATGACCTGAGCTGAAGTTGGACGCTTAACCGACTGAGCCACCCAGGCGCCCCAGAATGTGCTCTAATTTTTTAAGCAAGTCTCTGTCACTTAAAATTTAGATTCTTCTGACCTTTTTCTAGTAAAGATAATACTGAAATTAGCATCCTTCTACATGACCTTTTTATGCATACATATAATCTGTATTCTATATAAGGCATACGATTATCTACTTTTTCTAGAATAAATTTTTAGAAGAAGACTATCTGGAGGAGATAAAGGGGTTGACATTTGAAAGGTTTTTAAAATATATACGTAATATATATTGCCAAGTAACTCTACAGAAAAATGGTATCAATTTACCTTTGGCAGACAGAATTACAGGTCCTTGTTTTTGTTTTTCTTCTCCCTTGCTTATGCTAAATGTTGTAATTAAAACTTTGATAGTTGCTTCAATTTTCATATCTTAATTCCTAGAGCAAGTAAGAGATTTTTAAAATGTTTAATGATCATGGGGCGCCTGGGTGGCTTACTCTGTTAAGCGTCCGACTTTCGCTTAGGTCATGATCTCGCGGTTCGCGGGTTCGAGCTGACTGCCAGCTCAGAGCCTGGAGCCTGTTTCAGTCTGTGACTCTCTCTCTCTGACCCTCCCCTGCTCGCGCTGTCTCTCTCTCTCTCTCTCTCTCAGAAATAAATAAAACAAAAAAAAATGTTTAATGATCATTTGTACATCTTCTTTTGACAGTTACTTTTCGTGTCTTTTCCCTAATGCTAATTTTCTTTTAGCATAAATCAACCTTTATATGAATTCTTAACCATTCTTTACATATATAGGATAGCAACCAGGAACATGATATTACCCTCTATTTATTCGAGTATTTTGTTTCCTAATGGACTAGACTGAGAGAGTCATATGCTTATGCATATAGTCTTACTGGAGCCAATATTAACCACTGTACCCTTTCTCTCCTTCTCCAAACCAAGCTGTGACTAATAGGTGATACATTTTTGCTTGTTTTTTGATTGAATTATCTTTATTTCTCCAAAAACTGTTGTTTTTTTTTTAAGTTTCATTCTTACAGAGAAATTTCAGGGATAGTTTAATGAGTACCTCTATGTCCTTCACCTAGATACACCAATTGTTTGCTACACTGGCTTTATCTCTCGAAAGGAGATACTTTTAAGTAGTTTCATAATAGCTTATGTAGGCTTGTAATCTTGAGGTCATAGACCTATTGTAGACAGAATCAAAGGTAGATTTAGCAAATATTTTCCAGAGTGCTATGTTGCAACCAGCACATAGCCACCATCAGCAATGAGGTGACAAATAGGGACACCGTTGTTCAGTAACTGAACATTTCTTAGCTCAAACTTGGAAGTTTCTCTTAAACTTTTTTTTTCGCCTACATGGTTTTGGAGTGTTGTTTTCACATTGTCGAAACTGAAGACATATTTTCCAGCTCTTGTATATCATTAATATGAATCTCTTTCCCAGGTGCAAACTCCTCACCATATTGCCATATTACTCCCTTCTATGATGTTTAAGTCCCTTACCATCCCCACCCCAATTCACTAAGGATTTTTCTTCACAAATGAGATTTACTAATTACTTGAAATTCAATTAAAAAGAGTATTAGATGAATTAATAAATGCATGCATAAACAGATAAAATACGATATCCCCAAAATGGTTTCTGTGCAGATTTCATTACCTACAAGCAACTTGCACAATATTCACGGCTACCAAATTATAAATGGTGCTACTTCTTAATCTGCTTCAGCAAATAGTAGATGTACTATATTACTCAAGTCTAAAAATAATTTTAGTTTATGATTTTTGCATTCTGCATGAACTTTTATTAATACTCTATCATTTTCTTTTAGACTTTTCTAGGTATGATTTGAGGTTAGTGAACTTCCCTGGATGAGTCCTGTTTTGATTCACCAGCTGCATCCCTAGTCTCTACTAACTAAACTGGAAATGTATTTTGTTGATTATAAGGGGAGCCCATGACAGAGCATAATTACGTCAAAAATAACACTGGGGAAATAATTAAAATTACATGGTATACATAATCCAGTTGACCCTTGAACAATGCAGGGGCTAGGAGCTCAGACTGCCACACAATAGAAAACCCAAATTTAACTTTCAACTCTCCAAAAACTTAATTACTATTAGCCTATTTCTAATCAAAAGCCTTACTGATAACATAAACAGTCAATTAGCACATATCTGGTATGCTATATGTATTATACACTCTATTATTACAATAAAGTAAGCTGAAGAAAATATTACTAAGAAACTCTTAAGAAAAAATATATTTACAGTACTGTACTATAAAAGATCCACATATGTAAGTGGACCTGCTCAGTCCAAACCTGTGTTGTTCAAGAATCAACTGTACTCCCATGTTCATCATGTGAAACTACTATGTCATCATCCTAGAACTCATAATAAATGCTATGTGGAACTTAGGTGGTTTGAGCCTGTAAAAATATTCTTGTGACCTTCTTTGCCAGATGTGCTCCTTAGCATCACATTATTTAATCTTCCTAAACGACAATTTCTCACTAGAAAAATCAACTTATAGAATGATCTCACCTTAATTAGAGAAACTCTAATACTTATTGATCAAAAGTATCCTAGGGGCACCTGGGTGGCTCGGTCAGATAAGTGTATGCCTCTTGGTTTTGGCTCTGTTTGTGATCTCCCGGTTCGTGAATTTGAGCCCCATGTTGGGCTCTGTGCTGACAGCATGGAGCCTGCTTGGGTTCTCTATTCCCTCTATTGCTGCCCCTCCTCCCTTCTCTCTTTCTCAAAAATAAATAAACATTTAAAAAAGTATTCTATGCACGGCAAAGGAAACAACCCACAAAACTAATAGGCAACCAACGGAATGGGAAAGATAGTTGCAAACGACATATCAGATAAAGGGTTGATATCCAGAATCTATAAGGAACTCACCAAACTCCACACCCAAAAGACAAACAACCCAGTAAAGAAATGGGCAGAAGATATGAACAGACACTTCTCCAAAGAGGACATCCAGGTGGCCAACAAACATATGAAACGATGCTCAGCATCCCTACTCATCAGGGAAATACAAATCAAAACGACACTGAGATACCACTTCACACCAGTCAGAGTGGCTAAAATGAGCAAATCAGAGAACACGAGATGCTGGCGAGGATGTGGAGAAACGGGCACCCTCCTACACTGTTGGTGGGAATGTAAACGGGTACAGCCCCTCTGGAAAACAGTGTGGAGGTTCCTCAGAAAATTAACAATAGAACTCCCCTAGGACCCAGCAATAGCACTGCTAAGAATTTACCCAAGGGATATAGAAATGATGAGGCATAGGAGCACATGTACCCCAATGTTCATAGCAGTACTCTCCACAATAGCTAAAACATGGAAAGAGCCTAAGTGTCCATCAACAGATGAATGGATCAAGAAGATGTGGTTTATCTATACCATGGAATACTACATGGCAATGAGAAACAATGAAATCTGGCCATGTGTAGCAACATGGATGGACGTTGAGGGTGTTATGCTGAGCGAAATAAGTCAGGCAGAGAAGGACAAATATCATATGTGTGCACGTATAGGAGGATTAGGAGGAACTTAACAGAGGACCAAGGGGGAGAAGAAGGGCGGAAATGGTGGGGGAAAGGGAGAGAGGCAAACCATGAGAGACTCTTGAATGCTGACAAAAACTGAGAACTGATGGATGTAGGGGGGGAGGGGGGATGGGCATAGAGGAGGGCACTCGTGGGGATGAGCACTGGGTGTTATGTGGAAACTAATTTGACAATAAACTATTTGTAAAAAAAAAAATAAATAAATCCAATATTGCTATGAAAAAAAATAAAAATAAAAAAGTATTCTAATAATTGCTTTTGGAGATAATACTTTATTCTGAAGGGTTTCCAGAAACTGAAAGCAAATATGTAAACAGAATACATGAATCAAAACATAAATAATCTCTTTTACTAAAAGTTAAATATAACATCAACAGATAGAGAAGCATTTAGTAGATATTGTAGATATTGTAGATATTAGTAGATATTGATGCATTTAGTAGTAACTTGAAATGGGTGAACTTTAAAGTTCCATTTACACTTAGATTCCTAATTCACAAACATTTTATTGGGTCATTAGTTTGCACCAGACCTTGTGCGAAGAAGCAGAAATAAAATGTGATTCTTGCAATTAAGAAAAGAGCAATTAACTAAGAGGTTTTCTTCATGTACCATGGCATGGTAAAGGACATCATCAAGGACAGCTATGGGCTAAACAATGAAGACCCATCTATCTAGATGCAAAATTAAAATACTTTTAATTTATTCCATTCCTTACTCATGATCAAAATCCCAAATTCAGCATTTTCCTCTCCGGCATTTTCCTCTATATACTTTCCTGGAAAAACTTTTAGGTTCATGTCTGTTTTACTAATTCATTTATCTATTGATTCATTCAACCAGGGGTCTGTTGAAATGGATAACCTAAACAAATTTTGCAGATTAAGAGGGCATTGAGCTGGAGGGAAAAAGCATCATGAGGAAGTAAACAGAAGTTAAGAACAGGAGAAACAAGAAAAATTTAGAGGTAAATGTAAAATAAAAGTAGTTTTTAAAAAATATTTATAGGAACATCTTCTAAATTAAGAAGTTTAAAAACGAAAGAACAAGCAGGTAAGAGTTAAAGAAGGGGAAAACTACAATTAATTAAACAAAAAGTAAATTTAAAATAATATTGTGGAGGCGCTGGGTGGCTCAGTTGGTTAAGCATCTGACTGTTGGTTTCAGCTCAGTTCAGGGTGTCACAGTTCTGAGTTTGAGCCCTGCATTGGGCTCTGTGCCGACAGCACAGCCTGTCTGAGATTCTCTCTACCTGTCTCTCTCTCTCTCTCTGCTCCTTTTCCACTCACTCTGTCTCTCAAAATAACTAGAGTTTAAAATTTTTTTTAATAAAAAATTTTTAAAAATAAAAAATAAAATTGTGGAGGCACCTGGGTGGCTCAGTCAGTTAAGTATCTGCCTCTTGATACTGTTTCAGTTTGTGATCTTACAGTCAGGGGATTGAGTCCTGTGTCCAGCTTGCACTGAGCATAGAGCCTGCTTGAGATTCTCTCTCTCCCCCCTTGCTCTGCCCCTTCCTCATGTACGTGAGTGTATGTGCTCGCTCTCTCTCAAATATAAATGAAATAAAATAAAATTGTGCTTCAAAAGTTATCTATTATTTTAGGAAAGTTTTCTAAAGAAAGTGAAGTATAAATATATCTAGGTAAATGTAAAGAAAAAGAAATTCGGAGTGATGACAATATTAATATTTGACGAGGTAGAATTCTTTTCTAAAAGGATGAAATAAGTAAAAAATACTCTAATGATAAAGAGTACAATCCATGCAGAAGATCTAACAGTCGTAATCTTTCATGTACTAGATAGTAAAAGAGCCAATCACACAAAGTTAAATTCCTAGAATACAAAAAGATCACACACATATACAAAACCACAGACTACGATCTTACTATATACACACAGACAACCACATGCAAAAATGTATGTTTATATAAACATATGTACATGTAGACATGTATGTATTTCAAAATATAATATAGCTATTACATAAAATAGGAAAGTCTATAGGATATTTAAATAATACCATTAACAAACTTTTGGTAATTTTAGATTTTATAATCTACAAATGTAAAAGTATACATTCTTCTTTTTGCTTATGAAACATTTACAAGAATGAATCATGTACTTGTCCAGGAAGAATACCTTAAAAATTCTAAAACACTTGGTATGAAATAATTGTTTAAACATTGTTTATGAAATTTTGTTTGCTATGAAAAATTGTTTATGAAATACACGGAAATTGATATTTAATAGATGATTCACTAATTCCACATGAGGTTAGGATTATAGAAAAAAAAGAAAGTTGAGTTCCCCTAACCCCCTAAAAGAATAACTATTTAGAAATTAAGAAAGACCTTTGTAAAGCCCCTAGAATAAACAAAAAAAAGTAAAAACTGCAAGTAAAACTTTTTTGACTTAAAAAAAAAGTGGAGAGTAAGAGGATAATAGTTCACCAAAAAGCTATACTTTAAAGATGAGCAAAGTGATAAAAGCACAGGAGAGAGCATATATATCAATTTGTTTTATTCAGCAAAACTGGCATTTCAATTCCACTAGCAAAGAATGCTTTCAATAACTGATCCCAGCATAACTGACTATCCATCTATTAAGAAAACAAAAGTAGGTCTTCTTCATAACATATTAAAATAAATTCTAGGTTAATTAAATATTCAAATGTAAAAGAAAAAAGCAATGAAAATATTTGGAGAAACTTTTTTTAATGTTTTATTTATTTCTGAGAGAGAGAGAGACAGCGTGAGCAGGGGAGGGGCAGAGAGAGAGGGAGACACAGAATCTGAAACAGGCTCCAGGCTCTGAGCTGTCAGCATAGAGCCCGATGCGGGGCTCGAACGCACGAACCTTGAAATCATGACTTGAGCCAAGTTGGACGCCTAACCGACTGAGCCACCCAGGTGCCCCTATTTAAAGAAACTTTTAAAACTTATCTGTATAATCCTGGAATAGGGTAGGAAGCACTACATAAATGATCTCTGGTCTAAAGGAGTTCACAGTCTAGTGGTATAATAACGCAAACAAATACATTAGGGTTAGGGATCCACTGTGTTATTTTTGAGATAGAAACAAGAACTCTCACGGCTCAGAGAAAAATTCTTGGCTCCACCTTCCAGGGTGGGCATAGGGAAGAGTTCACAGAAGGAACACTCTGAGCTGAATCTTTAAAGGAATCTGGCATTCTGATACTAGTGAGAAATTCAATACAATCCAAATGCAGTGAATGTAGATGTTGAAGAGGGACTAATTTGTGAAAGAGCTTATATGTAAAGCTAAGAAGTCTTAACTCAACCTCAGGTAGGCTGTAAGCAAGAGAAAGACAGGATTGCTTTATTTTTTAGCAGGTAACTGTGAAGAATAAATGAGCAAAAGAATGATGGTAAAGAGAGAGAGGTTAAGAGGCAGTCAAACAGCCCAAATTAGAAAAGATTAACTCAAGAAGGCACATGGGTGGCTCAGTCAGTTAAGCATCAGATTTTTTTATTTTGGCTCATGATCTCATGGTTTTGAGACTGAGCCCTGGGTATGGCCTGCTTAAGATTCTTCCCTTCTCTTCTCTTCTCTTCTCTTCTCTTCTCTTCTCTTCTCTTCTCTTCTCTTCTCTTCCTCTCTTTCTCTCCTCTCCTCTCCTCTCCTCTCCTCTCTTCCCTTCCCTTCCTACCCTTCCCTTTCTCTCTCTCTCTCAAAAAAAAAAAAACACTAACTCAAGATATCATAAGATCATATCATATCATACTCTTCTGCTCCTCCTTACTAACAGAATCCTAATTTTAAGTAGGATAGCCTTGGATGAAGTTCACAATCAAGGTGCCTCAGCCTCTCCTGCAGCTAGGTATGTCCATGTGGCTAAGCTGTGGCTGGTGAGATATAAGTAAAAGTGCTCTATGGAATATCCAGGAAAGTTCCTTAAAAGAGAGAAGGTACTCCATTTCCGTTCTGTCTTCCAGATTGTCAGAGGACATGGTGTTTGATAGACACGAGGTAAACTAGAAAGTGAAAGCCATTTGTTAGGATGATGGTTTCCTGAAGATACTAAGAGGATATCTTACTACAGACTTTTTTGCGAGCAAGAAATGTATTTCTGTCTTATTTAAGCCACATGCATCACACCTAATCCCAACTGATAAAAATAAATATTAATGTTACTGTAATGAGAAACTCCTACATTTAAGGAGTGGTTATAGAAGGAATTGCCAGTTAAAAAGACTGAGAAAGGTGAGACAAATGGGAGTGATGTATATAACAAAAACCAAGAGAAAATGCAGATTGAAGAGGTAGGGTGGGGACAATGGCAGCAGATGTTTAAAAGATGTCAAGCAGAAGCAGGCTTGAATGTAGGACATTAAATTTAGAGCAAAGTCCTTGCTGACTTTAAAGAGAGAAATTTCAAGAAAGTAATAACTGAGTGAAAACCAAGCTGAGCTTCCATTGTGAATGAGAGTCACAGGAGTTAAATTAATATTTAATTTTGGGAATAAGGGAAATAGAGCAACGAGTTAAAGATAAAATGGAAAAGACATGTTTGGTGTCTCTTCTCACAACAAAACTACATCTCCAATAATCATGATTCTGTTAATATTGGCTATTGTTTACTAAATTAAAAGAGGTTGCCCAATCTTTGCCAATAAACTCAAAGCTTTCAAAATAAAAGAGAAATGAATGGCTTTTTGCATTCAGCGTCACTTTCATTAGGGGACCTGACTCTGTCCATAATAGCAGGACAATCTGGAAAATAAAATACTTCCTACCCCCAACTCAAATTCTATGCAGGCATATGTGTGCATGTAAATGGGGCAGGTATAGAGGTAACATGGAACACCCATATCAGAAATAAATGAAACTTCCTTTAATTCTTTTATTTAAAATATTAATTTATATTTGGGAGAACACAAGTGGGGGAAGGGTAGCGAGAGGGAGACAGAGGATCTGAAGCCGGCTCTGTGCTGACAAGCTGACAGCAGCTAGCCCATGTGGGGCTCAAACTCACCCACCTTGAGATCATGACTTGAGCCAAAGTTGGATGCTCAACTGACTGGGCCACTCAGGTGCCCTGAAACTTCTTTTAATTCTGAAAAAATTCTTATCTCATTATTCTAATATTTGGAAATGTATTCATATCAAGGATTTTTTTTAAATGTTTGTTTATTTTTGAAAGAGAGAGAGAGAAAGAGAGAGAGAGAAGGGCAGGAAGAGAGGGAGACACAGAACTTGAAGCAGGCTCCAGGTTTTGAGCTGTCAGCACAGATCCCAACATGTGGCTCAAATCCACAAACTTCAAGATCATGACCTGAGCTGAAGTCTGCCGCTTAACCAACTGAGACACCCAGGTGCCCCAAGGATTTTTAACTGCACATAAGAAAATGCAAAAGTGCTGGGGCTTCATATGTGACTCATTGGCAAGCCATTGTGTTCATCTTCAGTCTGCCCCCCAGGCTCCAGCCTCTGTCGCTAGACTGCCTGCTTGCTTGCTACCTTCTTTCTTTCCTTCTTTCTTTTCTAGGATAAAGGAAGCTGTTACACTGGTGTAGAAACTATGCAAATGAAAGCAATATACCAGGAACCCAGGGTGCTTGCAATATTTTAATAGCTTTCCAAGTGTACATGGAAACTAGTTCTCACTAGAAAGAAATTTGAATTAAAAATTGGGGGCAGGAGGGTTACCTCAGTCAGTTAAGCAAGGTTAACCAACCAACACTTGATCTCAGCTCAGATCATGATCTTAGTTTGTAAGGTTGAGAGGTTTGTGAGATGAAGCCCTGCATCAGGCTCTACACTGCCTGCTTGGGATTCTCTCTCTCTCTGTGTGTCTCTCTGCCCCTCCCCTGCTCAAGTTCACATGCTCTCTCTCTCTCTCTCAAAATAAATAAACATTTTAAAAAATGAGGGACAGGAGCCAAGTCCACAAAGAACAAAGATGCAACATACATCAAATAAAATATTGGCCAATGTGCATATTTTGAGTCTATGAATTCAATATATGGTAATAGTATTTTTGAATACTCGTAAGTATTTTAAGGATTTTTTAAAAGTCTCTGAGATTGTTTTTAGTTACAAATCTTTTAATATTTTCTAACATTTATTTATTTTTGAGATAGAGAGAGACAGAGCACGAGCTGGAGAGGGGCAGAGAGAGAGAGAGAGGGAGATACAGAATCTGAAACAGGCTCCAGGCTCTGAGCTGTCAGCCCAGAGCCTGATGCGGGGCCCGAACCCATGGACAGTGAGATCATGACCTGAGTTGAAGTCGTACGCTTAACCAACTGAGCCACCCAGGCACCCCTTAAGGATTTTAAATGCATTTTTTCATGCCATGTGTTTTTGAAAGAAATCTGTTAGACTCTGGGGGAAAAGTTAAGTATGTATTATGGTCTTCATTTAAGGCTTAAAAAACAGATTTCTATTTCTATTAGGAAAGAATGCTTCTCCTGCCTTCCTGGATTTGCTTGCTAACAGAGATAATGAACAAAGTGCAGCCATTGTTTAGTTCAGTGATTTGTAATTTAAAGTATTGGTTTCAACCTGTTCATCCAAAATGGATGAAATCTCGTTTTTACTTTACAATGGCCCTGGAGAGTGTGGGAGAGAAGTTCTCAAAACAACACCTTTACGGGGTGCAGAGAGAAGCATCCACCTGACCCTTCATGATGTTCTGAATGTCCCTTGGTGTGTCCTTACAGAAATGTTAACACCCACAGAGCTACTTTAAAGATAAAAAAACTCACATAACTTTATTTTTTTAAGCAGTAATATGTCTCAGTTACATTTAGATACAGTACACAGAATAATAAAATAGCACCTGTGAATTTTTTTTTAATAGATTGTAAAGTATCTTGACTCCTTTATCTTTCTTATTCTTTCTCCCCTTCACTAAGCAAAGAAAACAGATTACTCTCCCCTTCCCTCCTATTGGGTCACCAGCGGTCTGATTTTCATGCGAACAGCCCTGAGGGAATAATCTGCACCTCTGAAGGGAGCCCAGACCACTCCATTCTCAATCTCATAAGGACTGTTGTTCCTTGGGTCATAGGAGCCCCCAGGGTAGTAGATGCCATTGAGATTGGCCCCTTGGCAGCTGTTGTACCACCAACCTCCCCCGTAGACTTCCGCACAGTTCTCTTCCCACAGGTCTGCATCCCTGTCATAGGTGCTGAACTGCATGCCTGCGTGAGAAGTATACTCTGTTCCTTCCTCTGCGGAACCCTCAATCAGAGCATCGCCTGCCGTGCCCTCGTAGGAGGAGACCTGCAGGGTATAGCCTTCTGCCTCAGAGCCTACCCTCAAGTGATATTCCGCATAAGCCCGATTCCCAGCCCAGTCCTCTAATTCAACCCGAAGGACAGAGCCCCTCAGGGTCAGTAGGTGGAGGTATTCATTGCCTAGCCAGAACTCTCCCTCACCCTGGTCATCCAGACCGCCGAAACCTCTCTTGTAGTCTTGCCACGTCCGGTTAAAATTCAGTGATCCATCCATTCTTTGCTGGATCAAAAGCCATCCTCCCAAACTCATCTCTTGATCACAATAAACAGAAAAAATCTTACTGGATCCCGGTAGCTTGATATTGAAAATACCACTTTGGGCACCTGAAGGATGTGTTTGGAGGACATCATCACAGTCTAAAAAAAAAATTAAGCTGGTTGGAAGAAGTTACTCTCATTTAGCTTTACAAAGATAGGCATGGCCCAGTTTAAATGAAGGTAGATACTAGCTTCTTCTTCCTTCCTTCCTTCCTTGCTTGCTTCCTTCCTTCCTTGCTTGCTTCCTTCCTTCCTTCCCTCCCTCCTTCCTTCCCTCCATGGGGAAAAGATGCACTTACACTGGGATGGAGCTTAAGCAAGTGAGCAACATTTACACCTACAAATTGCAAAGGGGATTTTCCTCAGTGGATTTGAAATTTTTCTCGCAGGTACTGATAATAGCAAGTAACCAGCAATGATATCTTGGTATCATTTAGTGCTAATATAACTTGTTTTTAACCTGACCTCAATGTCAACTGAGACACACACTAAAAATACGATTAATAAATTGGGTGACAACTCCAACAGCACACATTTGGAATGGTGAAAGAATTTGGCTAAGCAAATTCAAAATCGAGTTTCAGAAGGATTCATTCATTCATTTAACAGGTTATTTATTGAGTGATGACTCTCTGCACTGTTAGGCATTTGGGAATACAGAGATGAATACGATAGACAAAGTGCCCGCCCTCCTGGAACTTACAGTCTAGTGCCAAAAAAAAAACCAAAAACAGAAAAACAAAAGGTGTTATTTCGATAAGGTGTAAAAGAGGGCTAGGAAAGAAGTTCAAGGTGCTATGGGAGGCACCAAAGGAATAGTGAACTTAGTCTAGGGGGTCAGGGAAGGCTTCCCCAAAGGAGAAGTGTGGATACCTCTGGCAGGGCGAGCTTTAGCATGGCCTCTTTTGGTGGCATATGCTTCTCTGAAGACTTCGTGTTCCGCTTCACTTCCGGCCTCACCTGCCACTTTAAAGCTCTTACTTTCAAATGTGGAGTCTCCTCTGTTGTAAACCTTACTACTGGTTACCAATTGTTTGCTGTGAGTTGAAGTTTTACCACTGGAAGGGAGCTCACGTTCCCCTAAGTGTGTGAATATGTCAGATTCTGAGCCCATAGACTGGGTCTTACGTTCAAACTCTCTTAACGTAGGCGTGAGTACACTTGAGAATTTGCTTCCAGTCGAGGCAGATTCAAAGAAACTAGTCAAATCAGGGTGTCTAGAATGGAGATCATCTAGGCTACCAGAAAACGTATGGGACAAGTCACAATCAGAAGGATCTTCGGAGTTCACCACTTCTTTGATCACTTCTTTGCGACCATCAGGACCTATAACTGTCTTAGTGACAGTTTTAGAGCACGAATGACGAGTGGTGGTCGTGCCACCAGAGGTGACCTTCTCGTTACCAGTAAGAAGCTCTTTTTCTCCTTTAGAAGTGACCAGTTTACCCGTGTGGTACTCTTGCTTTGTCCCTGGAGATACGCTTCCTGACACTTCTTCAAATATGCCCCACTCATGCTTGGTAGGCCTGGTGTCCCCACGTCCTACGCTGTCTGGCCTAAAACTTCCAGGCTGAGAACTTCCAGTGCTCCAGGCACCCGTACTCTCAGTGTGCCAAGCACCCCCAGTGCTAGCTCCAGAGCTGCCAGTGTTCCAGGAGCCGGCACTGCCAGGTCCGGAGCTCCCGGGATTCCACGTGCCCGAGCTTCCGGGTCCAGAGCTCCCAGGGTTCCAAGCACCTGAGCTTCCGGGTCCAGAGCTTCCGGGTCCAGAGCTTCCAGGTCCAGAGCTCCCAGGGTTCCAAGCGCCAGAGCTTCCAGGTCCAGAGCTCCCAGGGTTCCAAGCACCCGAGCTTCCGGGTCCAGAGCTTCCAGGTCCAGAACTCCCGGGGTTCCAAGCGCCAGAGCTTCCAGGTCCAGAGCTTCCAGGTCCAGAGCTCCCGGGGTTCCTAGGGCTTTCAAGCACTGATCCTGTTCCATGAGACACAGAGCCTCCTGGGACATTCCCATCTGGACCAGTCCTCTCATATGTTATTTTCATCTGTGGCATTGTCATGAGTGCCTTCCACTCTGGAGGGGCCTTCTGAAGCTGCTGCTTGTACTCCACAGGAACTGTATCTGGAGCTGTGCCCATTTTTAGCCGTGGTAAATATTGCGTATCTCTAGGGGGAAATAAGTCTTTGGCTATGACTTGTTCAAGTTGCTTCTGCTGATCTTCATAGTACTTTAGATCTGTCCTACGTTCCAAAGCCCTACTGCATGAGCCTTGGCAAGATCGGATCTTAATATCGATGTCCACCTAGAGAGAGGGGGAGAAAGGTAAAGAAAAGGGGTAGATATAAATAAGAAAATTATGTCTATTGAGTTCTTAGCATTTGATTTATTTTTCGAAAACTGGTTTCATTTCTTTGACTTGGGACCTACCAATCAATACTCATTTTTTCATTTATGTCGTGCCCTCAGTGGAAGAGATGTTGGCTATGATAAGGTTAGCCTGGATAAACAATTGGAGCTATTTGGATTCATCTTAGTCTTAAAACAGATCAACAGTAAGGTACTATTCCCTCTGAAAGGAAACACTAATGAATTGATCCTCAGTGAGATTCAGATTGAGGATTCAGAGGCAGGTGGCATCAAAGCTTTGGAACAAGACAAGCAGGGATTTAATATTTGCTTTTGGAATTTACTGTCTCTGTATCCTTGGAAAATGTATTTAATATCACTGAGCTTTTTTGCTTCATCTGTAGAGTGGAGAAATAATACCTAGTTTAGTAGTTGGATAATGGATATAACTCCTTGCTCTACATATGGTAGACATTCAGTGAATTCCCTTCCTGCTATTCAAAAACAAGGACATTCAGAGTCACAAGCTTACTTACCTCCAATCGCTTCATATCTATCAACTGATCCCTGACATTTTTCTGCAGAAGTTGGATTTGCTGTACTTGTTCTATGACTTTGCGCTTCAGGATCTCAATTCTGCTTCTCAGATCTTCTGACACTTGGCTAAATGTATTATCATTGTCTGAAAAAAGAAAACATGGATACTGAAGTATCTGCTAAGTACTTTGCTTATAATAGCCAGGAAAGAAGGAAATCTGCTTATAAATATGTTCCCCCTTTAAAAATAATTTGTTCTGTGGACATTTTATTTGTGAGTTCCAAATCATTAGGCATTTTTGGACACTATTATGTCCTTTAGTCATCCATGGCTGTCAGTTAAGATACCCTCTAGCAGTTAGTAATTCAAACAGATGCAGAAGAAAAAAATTTGGAATTTTAAAGGTGTAATTGGGAGATTAAGTAGTTTGATCACATTTCAATTATTTCATCATATCCTTAGCCAAGAGTCTTAAACATATTCTTGGATTTTTTACTTCCTACCTACCCATTTGAAATTGCTCCTAAGCTTTTTAAAAATGTATTATTATTATTTTTTAGGTCAACATGGTCATTCACTTGCCATTATTTTGGTTGTACCATTGACATTAAATTAGTTAAGTGTCTTCTAAAGATATAAAGAATTACAGCAAGGCTTCAGTAACTGGAGCCTCACTAAACTTGCTTCCCACGCCAGAGCAAATCTAGTGTTTCCTGGTCCTAAGGCTAAGTCATAGCCCTATGAGAAAGATAGAACTTGGCTCTATATTTTAAATTAAAAACAAAACAAAACAGAACATAAAGAGCTTGGTGGAGTCTGTGGACTGAACTCCTAGCTCCATCACATGATAGGTTTCTGTCTTTGGTTGAGTCTTGTGATCTCTGTTTCCTTCTCTGTGAGAGAGAAACAAAAATATCTACTCAAAAGGTTGTGCTCATCTTATTTTCAATATATATTCTTAAAAAAGAGTCTACTCTTCAATACCAAACTCTGGCTTTGTGACTTTCAACAAATCTAAGCTAACCTTTTTTTGTGTGTTATAAAAATAACAAAAGCAAGCCCTTCCTTAAAATTTGGGACTATCATAAGTTCCTATGTTTCTATCTTAAGTACTTTGGGAAAAAATTGAAGTTGTTATAAGGTGACAGCATATTTATTTAGGGCTTTTGTTGTTATTTTGTTGTGTGCTATAAAGTCAAAGCACCAAGTCTGTAATGCTTACTGTTACTGGTGGCAAAATCCCCTCTCACAAGTTCCATTATATTCGTTGTCACTGAACTAGAGTCTTTATTGTTCTTCTGATAATCAAATAGTGAATTTTTGAGCTTATTAATTCTGTTTATAAAATCTTGATTGACTTCATCAATTAACCCTTTCATCCTGCAGCCGGAAGGGCATCTGTAGTTCTGGAAGTGAAGAGGAGAAATTACATTAAGGTTCTGTATCTTGCATCTAGCACAATTTTGAAGGTTCCCATGCAGCCCCCATTGCTCCCCCCGCCCCCACCCCAATATCTTTAGATCATCTATTGACTTAAAAGCAGTTTAAGAGGACTAGTCCTGAGTCAATAGAGAGATTCTGGAATGAAGGTCCACTTAACCATAAATTAGGCACCAGAAAATCTTGAGGCCTGAATATGCAACTAAAACCCAGTCTGTTAATCCCACTAATGACCCAGAGTTTGGGAGGTAATTTAAATAGTGCTGTCGGAGCGAAGTTGCTTTCCATATGTCTTCTTTAATTTGGCATGTAATGAGCTATTAGATTAGTTCACATTGGAAAAGTTTTCCGGGACCTATTGGGCCAGCTTGTGCACAATTCTAGCCCCATCCCCTATGCCAACAGCTCACCCAATCTTCATCAGCACAGAAGGGCCAGTCTGTCTCTTTGCAGTCAGCGTGCTGTCTTTCCACAAGTCTTGGGCCACGCACACCTCCTCCTTCAGCTATAAATTCACCTTTCGGCTCATCTGTGGTCTTCAAGGATTCATTCATACACACAAGAGAGAACACCATTAGGCAGATTAGGAGAAGACACCCATCATGCCTGTACATCCCAAGAGATAAGGCTCTCACAGAGATGAAGAACACCAGTTTGGGGGCCTCTGCAAGTTTCCGAAATCAAGCTTTCTTAGATTTTGATTAATAATCCCAATACCCGTTTCATGGAGTTGTGAGAATTAAAGGAGATAAGGTAAAGACATTTTTTTTAATTGCGTTTGAGACAAAACAAGCATTTAATAAATGGTAGGGGTTTTAAAGGATTTATTATATAAGGAAAATTATTTGAATTGACAAAATTAGTTAACATTTACCTTTTCATTGTCATTTACCTTTATCATTTCATTATCTATCAGCATATAGAAAGGTAATTGAAAAATTCAGAGTTCTTTATCCTGTAATTGCTGTTTCAGTAGGAAAAAAAACCAAACCAGCTTAGCTTAGTGTCTTCTTCAGTCTCTACTTTGACCCTATGGTTCTGTAATTGGAGCAAGTACATACCACAGGTACAAAGATGGCCAATTCAGACTGGGAAATGCTTTGTAGGCTACCCATTCATGTAAGAATTTCCTTTTATTTGTAAAGAAAAAGACTAGACTGAAAGCAAAAATAATGGTCCATAACTGACAACTTTTTTGAAGACCTTCTAATTAGAAATATAGATTTTTAAAAATTTTCTATTGCGATCTATGAGGTAAAATAGGACATAAAAACATTCTTCCAACAGGAATTTATATCCTGATAAATTAACATGGGTTTTAAGTTTTAGCTGCATTTGTTTTGTATCACCAACTTACAGGGATTTTGCTATAACTATTTTAATCTAAGAGAGCTTATTTTTTTTTAATTAATCTCTACACCCAACCCTGATATCAAGAGACGTATGTTCTACCCAATGAGCCAACCAGGTGGTCCAGAGATACTTTATTCTTATAATTTGCTGTCTCATTTAAAAAATACCATAATGATGATGATGATAATAATAAAAATAATTCAAGTAATCAAGGGCAGTTTATTTAAAGGAACAAGTACAGTCTCTTTGTTTAAGAAATAAAATTATAAATTCAAAACCATTTCAGAATAAAATGGCACAATAATACAAACAGGCAAAAGTTAAGTATTTATGCCAATAAGGGAGACATAACCGAAAACATAGGCGTTATCCAAAATACAATATTCTAATAGCAAATTAGGTTAGTCTTATTTTCCATAAAATTTTTTTACTTATTAGTTTACTATAAGGAAGAACATTAAGTTAGAATCCCTCTTTAGTTTTTACTACTCTGGTAGCAGGATTTATGAGTGGTGAAGAGGAAAAAATAAATTGGAATAATTCATAGCCTGAAAGTAACAAAGTTTCTTAAACCACATTTGTCATGTTTTTATGAGACCAAAATGTTTCAAAAACCTGTAAATTGAAGTCTTCTTTTCTATAGGTCTCTGGAGAGAAATTATTGCAATATTTAGTAACTATTTTAAAAGACTGCTTCCCAGAAAGCATCTTGCCTTCTCAATCAATCGCTTCTGATCATGCTATGTCATGTTTTCAAAGACAACTAATTTGCTTTTCTTTTTTCTAAAGAAACATAAAAACCGCCTTTCAGAAAAAGTATATTAAACCACTGTTTGGCTTGTTATGGACCAATAGCAATAAATTAATAATTAGATTTTTAAAATTCTCCTCGGAAGAATGTTTTGTTCTGTTAACTAGCATTAACAATCCTAAGGCTTTTTTGGAACAAAGATGGCAACGATTTCTTCCCTTCAAACAAACAAACAAACAAACAAATAATGTTGTAAGACTGAGTTTTACAGATGCTAAAGCTTCCCCCATGAATTTCTATAGTTTGGTTCAGCTAAGCCTCCCTCTTACTCTTGAGGTCTCAGGCTCATCTAGGAACTCGCCTCCTTGGCCTAGAACTGATAAAGCCCACGGTGTGTTAGCACACAGAAGAGTGCCAGGACACACAGTGAGGACATACATAAGGCCGACTCAGACCTGCAACTTCTTTGTGGAATAAACGCCAGAGAGAAAGCAAGAAGAGAAAATAAAGATGACCATACCCAGACTGTGCCCACGACACTCAAGGCCAGGCAAAAGATCTTCAGGGAGAACATCTTTTCTAAGGGTGGGGCTGCCCTTGAGGAGCACTCCCACTGAAAGAAAGGACTCCCTCCACTCCTGGTTCCCGTCCTATTTAAATCTGCAAGGAAGTCTGATTAATCATTATCTTTGTCCTGTTTAGACAGTCGATATACACGCCTACATCCCTTGCTCCTTCTCTGAGGTTGGTGTCCTAGAAGTTCTTGCTCAATTCTCCCAAGCGTGTTTGCTTTTGATAAGTTGTTGCAAAGGTAGCAGCAATTCCATGATGATTTCACATTCCAGGAACAGGATGACTTTAGCAACGCAAAAGGAAAGGTAGGAAGCCATGCGACTGTACTTGAGAGCAAAAGCGGCTGAGGCAGGCTAGCAGGAGCCCATTGTGAACAGAGAGTTGGCAAATGATATTTCACTTAACATAGGAATTATGGTTGGTTGATCTGATTTTTAAACCACTGTGGTGAGAGGCTGTCCCTGAAGTCCTTCTATGAGTTACCTTGAGCAGATTATTTTCCTCCATCCAAAATGGTTAAGACAGCCCCTGGAGCCAAACATCATAATCTCCGTTACACCATTTCCCAGCTCTTGGACAAATTACATGTTTTTATGAAGAATAAATGAGTTAGTGCTTGCAAAGCCTTCAGAGCAGTGATTGCCACATAGTAAGTACTTGGTAAATGTTAACAATTATTGAGGAACATAAAGTGCCATGAGAAATATCATCTGTGTATGTTCCATTGGGGACATGCTAATTTACTTTCCCTGCTCCTCAGCTCCATGGGGAAGTTTTCCAGGGCCACATTTAGCAAACTTAAACAGAGACCCAGTTAAATTTGAATTTCAGATAAACAACAAATGCATTTTAAGATAAGTGTGTCCCATGGAAAATTGGGGAGATACTTACACCAAAAAAAAAGTTGTTGTTTATCAGAAATCCATATTTAACTAGGCATTCCGTAATTTGTCTGATAAACCTGCCTTGCCTCAAATTCTGCTTCCTATGTGAAGTCAATTCTGATAATAGTAATAGCTAATATTTATTGAATGTTTGCTAAGTGCCAGCCACTTTGCTAGAAGACGCTTTACAGTGTACCTGATTTCATCTCTCCACATAAAAGCAATCTCTTGGGGTGCCTCTGTGGTTCAGTCAGTTGAGTGTCTGACTCTCGATTTCAGCTCAGGTCATGATCTCAGAGTTCATGGGATTGAGCCCTGCATTGGGCTCTGGGCTGACAGTGCAGAGCCTGCTTAGGATTCTCTCTCTCTCCCTCTCTCTCTGCCCATCCCCTCAACCTGTGCTCTCTCTCTCTCTCAAAATAACTAAACTTAAAAAAAAAAAGAAATCTACTCACAAGAACATTAAAAAAATAAAAACTAATCTATTGTTCTTCCATACTGCAATACTTAGAGGGACCCTAGAAACCTATCTGGGTTCTGAAAGGCAGTGATTCTATGGAAAGTTATAGGCAGTGACTTAACGAGCAAAATGCCAGTCATGGATAGAAACTGGAGGCTTGACCTCTATTAGATGATTTTGTGTGCTCACAGAAAGTGTGCCACTTGGGAGGTGAGCACAGTCTATGGAAGAGAGCAACCTGGGGGGTTTCAGGTGATTTAGTTGAACACAACCTGATTGAAAGTTAATGAGCAGAAAACAGTCTAACTGAATGCCACTGCTTTGGGGCCACATCGTGGCATTTCCAAGTACCTTTAGCCTTTATCTGCACTGTTCCACAGTTCCCTCAAGTATGTGCATATCCAGGGCTCTTCTCAGATGACACCTTCTCAGAGAGACCTTCTTTAACCAGCTTATGTAAAGAGCAGCCCCACCATTAACCCAGTTTTGTTTCGCTTTGTAATATTTTATCATGCAGGATAACGTATATTTGGGAAATTATTTGTCTCTGTCTCCTCCACACTAAGCTTTGTGAGGCCAAAGCACACAGCCTAGTGCAAGTCTGGCAGAGAGTAAATACTAGTAAGTATTTGTTGGAGGAACGGAAGGCTGTCAGAGTGGCAACGTAATATAGCGGAAGAATAATGGCCTTTGCAGACAGTGAGATTTGGATTCTAGTTAAGTGACATGGACAAACTAAATTCTCTGAGCAGTTTACTTATCTGTAAGATGGGCTGGTAATATTTATGTTGCAGGCTTGTTTTGAGGATTATATAATATGGCATATATAACATGTTGAATATACACAGTAGGAGACCCATAAATGGTAGCTTTTATTGTTCCTAGAGTGTCCTAGTGCCACGGAATTGAAAGTTCCCATGTTCTCTCTCCAGTTCCGGAATTCCGTAACCAGGCCCTTTTGTGGCACTGTGGGACTGGGCACAATCACCCTATCACGCTGGGCCCTCCACCTATGTGTTATAACCTGTGCAGAAGCAGGTTTTGTTTAGCCAGGAAGCCATGCAAACAGACAACAAATAATACAAGGAGTACCATTTTAAATAATTTTTTAATTTAAAAAAATTTATTTAATGTTTATTTTTTATTTTTTAATTTTTGAGACAGAGACAGTGTGAGCAGGGGAGGGGCAGAAGGAGAAGGAGACACAGAATCTAAAGCAGGCTCCAGGCTCTGAGTTGTCAGCACAGAGCCTGGTGCGGAGCTTGAACCCACATGTGAGATCATGACCTGAGCCAAAGTCGTATACTTAACTGACTGAGCCATGAAGGAGCCCATTTTTTTTTTTTTTAAAGGAATACCTTTTTAAAAGGAGTACCATTTTTTAAAAGCATGTGACAATAAGGATATCTTTACAAGTGTATAAATGGCGGTGAAATCTTATAAATTCCAGTTTCTTAAGCCAGAACCTCGATATAGTATTGTGTTTTTCCCAGAGATGACTATATCTTAATTCTTTAGCACTAATGAGAGGGATTATTTATCTTTTTGAAATTAATATTATATTCCACAAATTACAATTATTTAATTGCAGGGATTCATATACTTGCTATGCCATAACATCTGACGGGACTGGAATGGTATTAATGTATGTAAAAAGAATAGAAATTCTACAGCTGTCATTATGTTTCAGGGTTTTAATTTTTTTAATGTTTTTTGTAAAATTTATTTTTGAGAGAAAGAGAGCATGAGTGGAAAGGGGCAGAGACAGAAGGAGACGCAGAATTCTAAGAAAGCTTCAGGCTCTGAACTGTCAAAACTTATGTATGAAGAGTAAAATATATTGCCACTGTGTAAACATAATTTAACAAGCACCAACAAAACAAAAAATATCCTCAGCTTTGTTTTGAATGGGATATTCATCCTGCTCTGGGATATATCCCAGGGAAGGAGGAAACATTTCTTTCTTTACCCATTTATTCTAAATAAATGGGTAAATGTGCTGAATTCTGAGAACAGTCCACTTACTTCTTCATTTGTTCAAATGTAATAATCCTTTACTGCATGTCTATTACTTGTCAGCCTTGCATGCTACATTCTTGAAATAGAAAGGCAATTGACATATGTATAGGTTTGTATCTAAAATTGGTGAACAAATCAATATGTAGGTAAGAAGTTACGCCATATAAAAGTGCCATTTTTGTAGATCCAAATGATAAATATGTGCATTTCCTGTGGTTTAACATAATACAACACAACAGGAAAAATTCTGTAATGTGTATTCAAAGTACTGTTAAGATACAGAGCAGAGAATCATTTCTGCATTATTTTCCATTACATTTTGTATAAAATGTTCCCTAAAATATCTGACTTAATTCAGGGCTATAAATTCAAGATGCTTTTGAAAAAATAATCACTGTGTCTTCTAGCACAAATCTATATGAATCTGTGTGCCTTTATTATTGTCCTAATAACCAAAAGATAATGTTGCTTTGACAGGACATATTTTATCAAAACAATATTAAATGCACAGTTGGAAAGTACTAAAATTAATTTCTAAAATTTGTGACCCTTGAGGTAAAAACTGAGGCAACTCTGGCACTTAGAATATGCTTTCGTGGCTTCTACCTCAGGTTTTACAGCAATGACTAATGTATAAAGGAATCATTGGAAAACAGTGGCAAGGCTACTTAGCTTTGCATATCTGATTTTCTCTTTGTCTCCTACATTTCAAGGCCCTTGCAAAAGTTTGTTTTAACCAAGCTGTTTACTGTGAAAAGTGAATGAGTGTTTGATGATGTATGTAGGAGTAACTAATGGCACTTTTACTTTTGGAATGTATCAGTACCCAGATGGTTCCAGATAATTTCCCTAGCAATTATAGTTCCAGAGAAAAGATGGGAATTTCCTTAAACACACAGAAATGATTCTGAACTGGATTTACAAAGCAGAGGAGGCGGGGGGGAGGGGTGAGGGGGGGGGCTTTCCTTGATCTTTGGTTCTGTCACACAGCGTTTCTCTTTAATCTATTTAGGTAGGAAATAAATCCACTTTATTTGTTATAACTGAACTGTTTCCAGATTAATAGCCATCTAATTGAATAGTTTCTTAGCATTTTTGAAGTAAATTTTATAACGATCCAATAATAGATTAATAATTCTTTCTCTCTTTTGTTCTAATGCATTACTTTCATGGTCTTCTGCTTAAGCCCTTTTAATCAAGTTTCCACTAAAGTAGTTCTGAGTATGTGTATGTGTGAAAGAAGCAGAGAGGGAGGAAGAAAGAGAAAGACAGGGAAGAAGGGGGGAAGGAAGGGGTAGAAAGAGGGATGGGTGAAAGTGAGGCCCCTAAGTATTTTCCACTACTTTACTCTTTTCATTTTTTTAACTGTATTTATCAATTAAATAATTCATTTTCAAGATAAATTAATTTTACTTATAATATGCTTTACTAAATTTTACTAGATGTATCAAATTGTTTGTCTTGAACACACATTAAAGTGTAACTGCTTTTTTTGAAAAGTAAAGTCATTATAAAAATGAATAATCTATTAACGTGTTAATACCACCAACATGGATTCATTCTATTGTCATGTACCTTAAAGCCATTAAATTTGGCATACTTCCCTATCGGTTTCACTGTGATAATTAGCTCCTTTGCTAATCTAAAAATTAGCAAACAAGATATATCAGTTGGTACTGATTTAATAATGATATATTGAAATGTGAGGGAATAGCATTTGTAAGGAACTTAGATGTTCCAGAGCAAGAAATTACATGAGAAGTGTGAGTAAATTTAATTATCAAGATAAATTTAATTCTTGGTAATTCATATTGGAATCACCATTATTTCAAACGGGTCATTCCAAAATAAAACCAAGGCAATTTGAAGAATGCATGTGGGTTAATTTTTGCTTGGATAAAATTAAACAAAAAATTACTGAGAATAACAGCAGAGAAATTTGGAGTACATTTTACAAAATACTTGACCAGTATACCAGAATACACTCCTCTAAACAGTCAATGTCATGAAAAACAAGGACAGACTAAGAAGATGTGGCAACAAAATATAATGTTATATCCTGGCTAGGATCCTGGAAATGAAATAAAGACATTAGTGTAAAAACTGGAGGAACAGAGGGGCACATGGGTGGGTCAGTAAGTGTCTGACTTCAGCTCAGGTCATGATTTCAGTTTGTGAGTTTGAGCCCCATGTTGGGCTCTGTGCTGACAGCTAAGAGCCTGGAGTCTGCTTCAGATTGTGTCTCCCTCTCTCTCTGCCTCACATTCTGTCTCTGTCTCTCTCTCTCTCAAAAATAAAAATAAACATTAAAAAAGTTAAAAAAAAAACAAAAAAAAAACCTGGTGGAACAGAATAGAGTGTGGCAGTTAGGGAACAGGAACTACTCGAGTTGGTTTCTTAGTTTTGACAAATGAATCATGGTAATGTCAGATGTTAGCAATAGAGGAAACTGGATGAGAGGAAACTGGGTGACCGGTACAGGGGACTCTGTGTAGTATCTTTATAACTTTCCTGCAAAAAAATTTACAAAATAAAATAATAAAAATTATTACAAAAGAAAAACATTACTAAAAAATAAAAGCAGAAAGTATTAAAGTTATAAAATAGTATTTCCAAACTTAAATGACATTGGATTCAAATCCCATGCAGCAATACCAATCTTAGCAGCAAAAAAAATCCAAAAAAAATTTTTGTTTTTGTTTTTATTTCTGAAGCAATTTCATATGTTCTCTCATCTGACCTCTACCATAGTTCTGTGATGTAAGGAGAGCAAATTAGGAAGGAAAACATTGCCAGTCCAAGGTCTCTTAAAAGTAAGGTCAAATTTTTTTTAAAGTCACACTTTAACTATTGGCCTCTGAGGATTTGGAAGAGCTACTTTCATCACAGAGTGGAATCTGCCCTGCTGTGTTTGTTGAGGGGAAGTCCACATTTAGATTTATCTAGGGAGGTTTCCCGTCTACCTCAGGTCAATTTGTTCTTTTGAAGTTGCCAGTAAAAGAAAACCCAAGTGAGGAAGACCTAGGAAACGAGAGTAAGGGCCAAGAATACTGACTTTTGTACTTAGGAAACTCATTTTTGACCCAGTTTTAAACCAGATTAAATATCATGATCCAGAATTTATCTCAGGTTGTGCCTTCAGATATGTCCCAATTAAACTGAAATAAGCAAAAGCTTGAAATTGTGTCAGCCAGTCTTCCCAAAGTCTTTCAAACCTGACCCAGAGAAGTGTTCTACAAGTCAATGGTCAAACCGACTATGAGTACTTATAATTGGCCATGGCTACAGGGCCATTTGGACCCACGCTTATGTTTAGGACGTTTTTTTATGTATATATATTTTTATATATATATATAAAATGTTTTTTTAATGTATATATATTTTTATTTATTTCTAGGAGAGAGAGAGATACAGCGTGAGCAGGGGAGGGTCAGAGAGAGAGGGAGACACAGACTCCGAAACAGGCTCCAGGCTCTGAGCTGGCAGTCAGCACAGAGCCGACGCGGGGCTTGAACCCATGAACCGCGAGATCATGACCTAAGCGAAAGTCGGACGCTTAACCGACTAAGCCACCCAAGCGCCCCAAGAGAAAAAAATGTTAATAGTCTTCTGGTATGTAGATCATTGTTGGAGAGTGATTATGATTTATGTATACTTTTATGGGATTAATTAATTCTCTGATAATTTCCCTTTGACCCAGAATAATTAGTGACTCTCTCAAGAATCAATATCAAAGGGCACCTGGCTGGCTTAGTTTGATGAGCTTGTAACACTTGATCTTGGGGTTATGAGTTTAAGCCTTACGTTGGGTATACAGATTACTTAAAAATAAAATCTTTTAAAAAAAGGACAAAAGAAAAAAAAGAACTAATATCAAGACTATGTTCTCTGACCATAATGCAATAAATGTAGATACTAATTAAAAATGGTTTTAAAAATCACAAGCTTTGGAAACAAGTAATATTCACTTTATAAGCCTTGGGTTCAAAAGAAAATTAAGGGAAATTATAAAATACTAAAATACTCAGATTATGAGTATATGTTAACATATTGTTGAATGAAAAATGTAATAAATACAATGAAGACCTTAGCAGTGTTTCTCTTTTTTATGTAGCTTTTTAAAAAAATGAATTTAGAGAGAGATTGAGACCACGAGCAGGGGAGAAACAGAGAGAGAGAGAGAATCCCAAGCAGGCTCTGTGTTGTCAGTGCAGATCCTGACATGGGTCTCAGGCTCATGAACTGTAAGATCATGATCTGAGCTGAAATCAAGAGATGGACCCTTAGCTGACTGAGCCACCCAGGGGCCCCAGCAGTGTTTCTCAAAGTATTTGTGGTAAAAAGCCAGTTTTATTAAATTTCTAAACAATCACAGACTTATTAGATTATAAAATAAATAAAAATAGTTACTAGAAAAATGAAATTCTAAAAAAGTAAGGATGTATAAATTATAGGCACAAATTTTTATTATTAGATTCCAAAGACATAAAATTACATTTCAATGAATTAATCAGAGTAAAGATAATATAGGAAAAAATGCTAATCCTCAATTTTTCTACCTATCTTAGACCAGTAACATTGAATTTGGGGACCATCCAGAATATACTGAATTATAACATAATGTCTTTTATATAATTTAAAAATACAAAAATAAAAATAAAAATACATAACACAAGAGAATAATTCGTGATTTATAAGAATGAATGCAAATAAACAAATCTAATCTATTGAAATAATTGTCTATTAAGGAGACAAGTGGAAGAAAAGGAAGTTTGAATAAAAGAATCCATCAAGAGAATGACTCAGCACAGGTGAATAAGAATAGTGTACCAGGATTATGATTAATTCAACGACTTCCTCTGAGGGACATACACACTCCCAATAAGATACATGAAACAATCTTTTCCATATTCTTGGTCTCTTTATCACCAACTTACTATTGTCCATCTACTTTATCTCCTCTTACTATCCTTCATTCTCACCACCCCTCCAAACAGTCTTTTGGAACCACATCAAACTGATAAAAATCATCAGGGAGCTATATTTTCCACAGTGTTACATGTGTACTTTGTTTTTCACTCTTATCAGCTGAGTAACCAAAGCTCTCTACTTTGGCTAGTTTATACTGGTTAGAGTCCAGAGTCAAAAAATTCAGATCTTGTCACGTTCCCCAGTATGTGGTCTATACTTATATTCCTCATTTCTCATTCACTTTCAACCCACCTACCAATCTGAAACATGATCTTTACAACTACTAAGCATAAAGAGAATTGAAAAAATGTTATAGCACTTCAGAGGTAGATTTTAATATATTTGATATTAAATCTTGATATTTGTTCATAAATGATTATTCCAGCCGGTTGATGAAAGAACTCTGCCATATAGTTGCATGAACTGAAGTCAAGCTATCAGCCACTTGTACAAAGTCTTCCTTTTTGGAAGCTTCCCTCCGCAGCCTTTTCAAACTGTGGGACCATGTACATTTACTTTGCACTGAGCCTTCCTATTTTGCAGTGACCTTAGTTTTTGCATGTCTGGAAAAGGGTTTTGAGCAAGTTACCCAATGATTTGAGCTGTGAAGAAAAATAATCTTTGTCTATAGAGCCTCAGACTCTTTGTTTCACATGAAAGTAGACTTTTTAAAATTCATCAAGATAATCCTTTCTACTTCTTTTTTATTTGTGGATATGTCATCCAACTGAGTTTGGAAGTGTTTCTCATGCTTTATTTCTTAAACTGTAGCCCTTTGATAATTACCACCAAATATTAGTAACTAAACAAAAGGATTTTGTAGTTTATTTGTTTTTCTCTATTTCATTGGGTTTTAAAATTAACTTTAAATTTAATATGTACTCATTATAGCAAATCAAAAAATACAGAGATATATGAAGAGAAAGTTAGAAGCCCTTCCTGGGGCACCTGGGTGGCTCATTGGTTAAGTGTCTGACTCTGGATTAGGTCATGATCTCATGGTTCGGTTCATGAGTCCCAGCCCTGTATCGGGCTCTATGCTGATAGCTGAGAGCCTGGAGCCTGCTTCAGATTCTGTTTCTCCCTCTCTCTCTGCCCCTTCCCTGTTCGTGCTCTGTCTCTCTCTCTCTCCAAAGATAAGTAAACATTAAAAAAAGAAAAAAGAAGCCCTTCTCTACCAATCTTCTCTACCAAGCCCTTCTCTACCACCTTCCCTCTAACAACCAATGCTGGATTATCCAAACATGCAGACCAATACATATTTGGGACACTCACAAAAACATTGCAAAATGTTTTTGAAAGAATATTATAATTGATATTTTAGAAGCATTGAATAAGTGATCATTTGAAAAATCAGAAAAGATTTTGAACTTCCTTACGTTTATCTTGTGTTCTAGTATGTTTATTAAATTTTACATTAGATTGGCTGGGGAGAATAAATATGTACAAAGAATGTATTCATGTCAAGGTTGCTTTTGTTCAAAATGTATGCATAGATACTTTTCACATAATTATCATTGTAGAATTGTTTTTCATCTTAAAATTTCACTTATTTTTTAAATGTTTCCGTGTTCATAGAGATATTATACTTATGTAATCATTGCGTTCGATTCTGTTGTACTAATAAATCATCTTGTTCATCCATTCTTCCACTGTGAAATATGTTCTATATATTTCTCTTATTAGATATATGACTGTATTTCCCAACATAGGTATTTTCATTTTCAAAAATAATTTCCTTGGGATAAATCACTGAAGTGATATTATTACAACAAAACTTATGATATTAATACAACTCTTCTTATCTATGACCAAATTGCTCACCCAGAGAATTTTGTAGATTCACAAAGATAATGCAGTCTTGTATGCATTCTGAGTTTAAAAGTAGTTTGAAGCATGATGAGGTGGAAGCAGTCAAGGTTGAAAATAAGATGGAGGAGAGGAAGAAGATGATTGCCATTATCCTGATAGGAGATGTCATATGTCCCAATTAACATGGTGGCAGGAGGTATAGAGAAGGAAATTCATGTTATGAACATAACAAATAGTTAGCAGGTAGGTTTGGCAGGCTTGATGATACAGGGAAGGAAGAACAAGGAATATTGGAAGATGAGTCGCTGGGTTTTTTGGAACTTGAGAACTGGATGGAATAGAACAGGTTTGGAAGGAAGGAAAATACCAGTCCGTGCAATATCCCCACTATCCAGCACAGTGGCTAGTACAGTGAGGGCATTCAGTAAGTGTTAATTGAATGAATGCTTCAAGCATACATAAATGAATGAGTGTTGCAAACAATGAATCATTTTCTTTTCCCAAAGCCTCAGAGGTATTTGGTTGTATACCTACAAGTTGACTTCCTGTTTTTAACTCATCAGGACTCAAACAAGGAAGTGAGAGAATTAGAAAGAAATTGTGGAAAAGAAGAGAATCCAAAGCCAAAGCTGAGGACTACAGAATAACAGGATCCTCCCCTCATAAAATCAGTCAATTAATTTCCATAGTCAACTTTATGCCAGCTTACATAGACTTTGCTATTGCTTACAGAAAGTTGCCAATTCTTATCTCTGGCTGCTAAAACCTCAACATCCCTGGATTGAGCATGAAGTCATGGCTTGATTCACTCAACTCATCAGTTTCCAGGGAGGGACAGAGCAGAGTGTGCCTTAAAGCTCTCTGTTCTGAGTCACAAGCAGTCTTCTCAGGGTGCCCACATCTAGCTATAGGGGTCTGCAGCTAAATGGTTTTTCTGAGAGAATCCCCAAGCAACCTTATATGTCCAATTGTACTTTGGGTTTCATAAACCTTAGTTATGCGATTGTGACTTGTGTTTATGTTCTTCTACCAGATTTTGTCATTTAGGTTTACTGTATTCTCCTATATTTGTCTTATATCCCCTGGAGGACAAAAGCAAGGTTTCCATATTCTTCGTAACTACCTAGGAGTCAAGATAAGGTTCAGCATAGACTAAGAACGCAGCAACTACTGATGATTACCCAACTGGAATGACTGAATTGAAGGAAAGTGATGGTTTTTCATGATCAATAAAAGGTACCATATATCTAGTCTTAGGAAACAAAATGTTTATTGAAATGAAATGTTATATGAAATGACGTGTAGATAAATTATCATCAGCATAAAACTGTTAGTGGAGTTCTCAACATGGGTTCTTCCTTACTCTTAAAATGAAGTGAGGCTTTGCAAGTCCATTGTCCCATAGGAAAAATATTTTATTTCTCTGTTCAGATAAAGTCCTTTTAAAAAAGCAAATCATTTTTGAAATGGTCTTTTAAATGTCTCCAGCCTAAGACCAAAACAAAAATATATTAAAAAGATATAATTCTGCCCATTTAAAAAGGAAAATTAAATATAAATGATTTGGGGCTAATAAACATGGGAAAATATGTAGGCCTTTGAAATGCTAAAATTTACTCTGATTTTATTCGTATATACTAAAACATGTAAGAAACAATAGAAACAAAAAAATCAAGACAAAATTATATATTATCATTAAAATGCAAAATATGGCATAATTTTATTATTATAGATTTAGTAAATAAACTAAAATGTTTTCTTAAACACATTTTGAACAACTCTGAGTTCAGTAATTTGGGAATGTAATCCAAAGTGAGTTTTAATTTCCATTTAACGCTAAATACTCTTAATAAAAGACAAAATTAATAAATAGAGTAAGAAAAAATGAAACTTTCAGAAAAGTTTCTGAAACATTGTGGACCAATATAAAGTAGCAGTTAATTCCCAAGGTAAAATGATTTAGTCATATTCTATTTCAACATGGTGTTCTGGTCCAACCTGTTTGGCTCCCCCAAGATGGTGCTGCTGTCCTTCTCCAATAGATAATCTGTTGAATGGTATTATCTTCATGGTGGTTTTCTTCATGGAATACCACCGGGATTGCCAAGTGGCCCAAATAATGCCATTATCATAACCGTTAGGAGTAGATGTTTTTGAGTAACTGCCACCTAAAACAAATTGTAGATGTACATATAATTGATCCTGAATGTCCTTGCCTCAGAAAATCTATAAAGAATGCTTTATTGCAAAACACACTATCACTTACATCAAATTTATAGTGTTATCTGCTATCAGAAAAACCCCTAAAAATTCCTAAAGTCCTGATTTACAGTTAAAATACACTCCTCTATAATGACCTCTTATATCTGTATTGAACTTGATCACATCCATACATAAATGTATTCCCTACTAACAGGGCAAGAACCCCCAGTTCCCCAATCCATCTCTCTTCCTGAGCTTAGCCATCCTGGAATCAGCTATTACCGACCATCTTTCCACAAACAGGTTAGAATGGCAGGTTAGAATGGCAGGAGTCACGTTCTTGATGAGATGGACTAGAGTCATCTAAAAACCCAAATTCACTGGAAAGTACTTTAGAAAACAGATCTTGGAAGGTATTTTATATCTCCATTACACAGTGGAAACTACATTGATTTGCCTTCTCCTTGTCCTTGGGCACTAGATCTTATGTGATTTTGTAAAGGATTGTCTGAGCCCAACACTGAAGTATACCACAGGCTATCAACATGGTTACTCTGAGTCATGGATCCAACATCTTCCCTGAGAGTGTCTTCTAATTGCATAGTTTGTAAGTGCAAAGGTATGTTTAAAAGGGGGAGGGGGGGAGAAATACTGTGAAAACCAAAAGATCAATTAAAATAACTTTTAAGAGGACTACAAATCAACTATTAACTAGCACAGTGCCCAAAGGAGGTAAGATTGCTTATCTTAATAGAGCTTTCAGAATTAGTAGGGCCTCCCCAATACATAGCCGTTGGGTAGTAACGATAGTTTATCAGTAAGTCCACTGTTTAGAAGTATTCTAGCCTTAGAGCAAACTACAGCTTGCTACCCCCAGCCCAAAATAAGTGCCTACACTTCTCAGGCTGGACTCCTTTCCTCCCAAGCTTTATTGGCCCTGTGCCCTTACCACTACTTCCCTGCTCTTTTCTGCATTCCCTTGGACACCTGCTCACTGCTCACTGGTTATATCTGTCATATAGCTCATGGGAAGCTTCCCCAGGCTAATATATTAACAAGCATAAATATGATAATGTTAGTCCATCCAGATCATACATATGATAAGGCTAGAAGAGATACCATACCCCAAAGTGTCAACTGGGTGGATTTCTTGTAGTGGGGCTGATTTGAGGTATAAGCCTAGTATTATCCAATTCTGGCTTAAAATGGAGAGCTAAACAATAAGCCCCCCAGCATTCTTTACTAATTATTTCTCATTTCCTTATATCTATTTTTAGATATCTTTTCTTTATCTTATTTTATCTTTTATACACATATAGACTATACACTAATTCATATATCTAAGGAAGACATCTATACCTTGATAATAAACTCCATTGAGGTGGCCAGCATGACACTTGTTCATCCACCAACCAGATCCATCCTGTTCAGCACAATTTCCTTCATACTTATCATTGTCATTGTCCCAGGTACTGAACTGCATGCCATTGTGGGATGTGAAAAATTTATCACTAGGATCATCACCAAAATCATAGCCATCAAAGGCATCTCCAGCCTCTCCACCAATAAAGTAGGCATATGTCAGGCGGTATTTGTCAGCTTCAGGTCCCACCTTGAACATGGCATAGTCTGCAGTACTATAAAGAAGGGAATAGAGATATCATATCTTGACCCTCATTAGGGATCTCAGAAGTTCCGTTTTCCATAAGAAAATTGTCTGGAATGTTTAACTTCGCTTCGTAAGTCTGAAATGTGCTCATTGAGTCAAATTTTCTGCAAATCTGATGAGGCAATGGACATGTGAACCAGTTCAGAACTCATCAACACTACCCAGGATGGATCTAGAAGCCCTCAAGGCATCCCAGTGAAAACTAAAAACATCAGCCATTTTAATGCTTTTTGCCTATAGAGTCCTAATGTCAAATCCAGGTGTTTGGATGAATCTAACTTCATGTTTTCCACCTTTATCTAAAGTGTTTAGCATTGCACATGGACTTATCATAAGCCATAGCAAATGACACTGAGTAATCATTAGTTTAATGATCTTGGAGGAACTACACCTCTATTAGTCACTCATATCATTTGAAGGATAAGGTCCTAAAGGGATTTTTCTTTTCCAAAGCAGTGTGGTAGTGGCAAGAAGGAGGGCTTCCGAGAGCATCACATAAGTAAAACAGTCCTATGTGGCCCACAAAACATGAGCTGTATCATCAGAGAGAGATTCCTCCCTGGAAAAAAAATTGTGAATACGGGCCAGAATTCTATGGAGTATAGGAAAGAATGGGCCTTGGTGCATGAATAGAAATGTTCAGAAAATATTTAGCCTCTTCCTTAATCTCCCGTACTTGGGAGATGGGAGGTGTTCTCATAGGAGAAGGTCTGCAGATTACGGCAGTTTCTGATGAAAAAAAAATTAAAAATACATGTTTGGAGACAATATATTTCATTATTTTGTAGACATAACAGAAGTATGAGATGTTTTTCTGAATTTTAACTGGGAAAACTATGCTCAAAGTTCCTTAGTAGCTCTGGGCATAGAGGGGACTATATCTCATCAAAGGAGCTAGATGATTTAATTTTAAGGTAGCTCATGGATTTGACTGAATTGTCATTAAAGCACCAAAAAATCGGTAAACTCTGGATTCACTTTTCATCCAAAGTAGTCATTAGGAGGACACGCTACAGAGTCAAACTACCTGAGATTGAATCTAATCTTTACGACACACCAGCAATGTGACCTTGGGAAAGTAAATCTGTAAAATGAGATTAATAATAGTGCCCTCCCCATGAAATAGTTATTTGGGCTAGATCAAATTACAATTTCACACTTGGTGTCCGGTACATAATAAATGCTTAACAAATATTAGCTATTATTCTGTGTGGCTCCAGGGTAAGTAGAGTGTACCAAAACATTACCCATCCTGGATGTGACCTACATCTTTGAACTGGCCAAGAACCAAACTGGCTTCTGAGGAAAATGGTTGGATGTGCTCTTTGCCCTTGTCAGACTGTCTTTGCTGTTGGTCTAGTGATTATTGTAACGTGCACATTCTGAACAGTCTCAACACCAAAAACTAGAAGTCCTGTCTAAACAGTACCTGGTTCTGCCATTCCAATCCTCCAACTCTATTCTTAATGCATATGGTATGGCAGACTGTGTGCTTATCAAATGCATCTTCTCATTTCCCAGCCAAAATTCTGTGGTCCCAGTAGGAGACAGATGTCCAAATCCTTCCTTATATTGAATCCAGTTTTTCTTGAAATCCAAACTGCCGTCAAGCCTCTAATCACACAATTGCATGGACAAAAGGAGAGAACGGATCATCAGTGCACATAAAGAAAATGCTATAAACATCTTATTGAAAATGTGGACAGTATGATTCCACCATTTACTAAGTAAACTTGGGCAAACTGCCTCAGTTTCCTCATTGGTAAAATCGGAATAATGACACCTATTTCTTAGGGTTGCTGGAGGATTACATCAGAGAACTAAGAGAAATACTTAAATGAGTGTCTGTTACATAGTGAATTCTAAAGCGGTGGTGGTTTTGAAAAGGCACCTAGAGGACTTCAGAACCCCAACTTGATATTGCTGATTTTTATACCGATGGTAGAAAAGTCAACCCAGTTGCTTCCGTCATTCACTCTGAGCGCCCCCTACAGGATTAGTTGTAACAGAGATCAAAGATAAGTAAAAGGTGGGGCGCCTGGTTGGGTAAGCATCCGACTTCAGCTCAGGTCAAGATCTCACGGTTTGTAAGTTTGCGCCACACGTCCGTCGGCTCTGTGCTGACAGCTCAGAGCCTGAAGCCTGCTTCAGATTCTGTGTCTCCCTCTCTGTTGTCCCTCCCCTGCTCATGTTCTATTTCTCTGTCTCTGTCTCTCAAAAATAAATAAAGACATTAAAAAAAAATTAAAAAAAGATAAGCAAATGTAAAAGAATGGGCAATGGGTGCCAGAGGTACCAGATGGCCATTGTCTTGGAATGGCGCAACTGTATCCTCTGGGAGACTGTCTTTTTGTGAAGGGCAGCCTTATATCTTGTGCTACCTGATGCAAGAAGTCTCTTCTAGTTCTTTCTGAACTAGATCTTCAGTTCATTCTGATGGTGATTATATGCTATCCTGAGTCTACAACAGCAGAGCCAGCATAGTATAGAGTCAAAGCACAGACTCTGAAACCAGACTGCTTGGGTTCAAATCCCGACTTTTACTTATTACATGACGTATTATGTGTTACTTATTATGTGACATACGACAAGACATTTAACCTCTTGCGCCTAAGTTTCCTCATCTATAGAGGAAATTATTGTACCTACCGCACAGGGAAATTGTGGGGACTGAGTTAATGTCCACAAAATGCTTGCAAAAGTAACTGGCATATGGTGGATGTTTATCTGGGTGTTTATTAAATATACATCGTGAGGGAAAAATACCTTCTGCAGCACAGTCCATCCATTTCCAGATCCATCAATTTCACAGTAGACTAAGAACTGCTGCTTAGCTTTCAGGGGTTTGATGAAGTAAAGCCCACTTACTTTGGCTCCCTTATTGGCAATGTCTTGACAGTCTGAAGGAGGAGAAGGAGCAGAAGAAGGTTTTACTGTGGTTTGAAATCCCCGTTAGACTGTTCCAGCCTTCATAATGAGCTTTTAACATGCTGCAAACTATTCATGTCCCAAGAAGCATTTTCTTCTCACATTATCATTCCTTCCTATTTTTAGCTTCTCAAGAAAGGTCTAAGCAATTGGACACTTTAGATTTAATGGCTAAACACTTTCCAGATTATCTATTCATTCCTATAAACATTTTCCAAATTGTACATTCCTTTTTTAAATGTTTATTTATTTTTGAGAGAGAGAGAGAGAGTGCAAATACAGAGTGCAGAGAGAGAGGGAGACACAGAATTCAAAGTAGCCTCTAGACTCTGAGCTGTCAGCACAGAGCCCGACACAGGGCTCAAACTCACAGACCGCAAGATCATGACCTGAACCAAAGTCGGACACCTAGCTGACTGAGCCACCCAGGCACCCCAAATTGTACATTCCTATACATTCTCCTTTGCTTTATGTATTTGCTGTGATAAAAATAATCCCAATATAAACCTTTCACATACCTTTCCCAGTTGTATCATGTATTTGTACTGTGTCTTTGCATGGTTCCTGACACTTTGCTTCAAGCTGGGCTACCTTCTGTTTCAGGTTATTGATCTTTTGGTTATTTGAATTATATATTTCCTGCAAAAATCTACAAGCAGAAAAATAAGGTAACAGAGTATTCCCCTCAGAGGCGTAGTTTTGTATTTTCATTACAAAATACTTTGGGATCTCAAGAAGTACTTCCTGATAAATTGCTTCATTCTTGGAAGAAATTATAAAATTATGTTACTGAATTGAAGCGAATTAGAGTTCTAAGCTTTTTGGAAAAGAAAATAACAGAGTGCTTATCAATAAACAATATCAGGGTAAGTGGTCATCTTGATTTTTACCTTCTGCAGAAAGGGCAGCAAATAACAGCCTACATGAGTGTTGAGCCTGGTTAATAGAAGATTACCTGATATTTCTTAGGACAGAATATTCATAGGGAAGAAAGATTCCACCTAGTAATTCACACAGGCGGAAGCTATTCCTTTTCACTGTAGATCTGAGAATCTACTTATGGACTTCAGTCTTTAATTTACGTGGGAAAAGTATCTGGAGCATTATCTTACATGAAATAACAGACACTTTCTCTTTCTTCTTACTGTTTCCATTTACATAGCTTTGGAAAGAGTCTGAGGGAAGTAAAAAGCTGTTTTTGTGGTTTCTCACAGGGTTGCTTGTACATATTCAGAAATGAGAGAAAACCATCTACAATGTGCAGACTGTTGTATCTTTTTTTTGAAAGAAGGAAGGATAGACAAACTATTTGGCCACTTTTTTTTCTCTCATGCTCCTTAGAAAATTTCTGCCTGATAGTCTCCTTTTACTTCAATGATGGGCAATCCTAATGCAAATTATAATGCTAATAATAACCACAAAAATAACAGTAATGGCCTCTGATGCCAAATAGAAGGATCCTTTCTGGACCACTTCTCTTCAGTCACTGTTTATCTCAATTTCCTATGCTACTTTGAGAATAATTTAGGAACAAAATCTGAGTAAGAAACTAAAGTGTATCTCAGACCCTATATTCAGAGAGTCAGTGAGTCCCTGGGAAGTTGTTAGAGACACATTTTACTTTCAAGTGAAGGGAGGAGAATCCATGACTGCAGGTCCATTGTGCCATGATCAACATGCTGCTTTACACCGTTTGCTATGCTTAGTTTCTTAAAGTACATTTTTTTTCCTGCTCTGCCTTCAATATAATATACTATTGCAGCCAAGATCCTCCCTATACCTCTGCTTACTAATTCCCCACCACATCTTTGTTGGCATTTTTATTAAAAGGATTTCATTTTCAACAGTCAAATACCCGTCAGTATGAATTTATGTTGTAAGTCGAAGGTGGGTAGGTGGTGACCATTTTCATAAATTCTGGTCACAATAGCATATGAAGATGTCTAGAACATCTTTCTACGATATGATTATTAAAAAGCACTTATAACCCAATGCAATTGATAATGCTCTAAAAACCTCTACCTACACTGTGTTCAAGATAGACAGGTATAATGCCTGTTGGATATTATAAGTGCGGAAGAAATAAACGATTACTTCTACTGAAGCTTGGAATATTGAATACAAACTAAGTCAGTCTGAGAAAGTAAATTAACACAAAAATGCTTACCGAATATTTGATTCATGGGATCCAATTAATGCCTCGTATTTTATAATTTCTTCCATCATTTTCTTGGAATCCTTGGTAGCACTCACTATCGTGTCTGTAACGCAGGATCAGAGACACAAAAGGACTTAAGCAAATGGAGCCACTGAAACAACAGCAAAACAACCTCACAAATCATTTTCTCGGTCAGTAGTATTTAGTTTCTCACTTGGCTTTGGTGGCTCATTTGGATTGTAGCTGACTTGGATTGATTTGATCAATTCTTTGGCTTCTGAGGTTTTGTTTTCAATCCCACTTAAGAGATCCTCCAAAGTCCGCAGATCATTGTCTACACCGGTTTGGTAAGTAGATAGGAAATCTGCAATTCCACAGGTAGTTGGGCAGTAACTACCCTGAAAATGCAGCGATTAGAGTGATTAGAAGTCTTGATTTTTAAAAACTAGATAAATTTTTAAAATTACATAAATATCTACTAATAAACATAGGTAAGCCCTAGACTATGTTTTTTTTTAAGTTTACAATGCCAAATGATATTTGTGAGAGAATTCCTTCTCTTCCTCTGCCCCTCCCCACTTCAAACACAATGAGAAACATGAAAACTACTTACAAATCTTTCATCCAGGATGCAGCAGTTGTCTCGGGTAGCAACATACTGGAGGAAAAAAGAAGAGAAATGTCACTGGTTTATCAACTATGTCCTTCCCTTTCAGGTTTCCATGTAAAACAACTATGTTCTATAAACAGCACACTTACTGCCAGGCATGTTGCTGGGAGCGATACAAGAGTACAGAGGCAGAGGATTAAACTCTGACTGTTCAGGGACCAAGTCATGGTGTCTGGGTGTCCGGTGCTCCAAGCCCTGAAGTGTCAGCACAGTGACCTCTCTGGCTCCACTTGTCCCTTTAAGTAAGCTCCAAGGATGGCCGGACTACCAGTGGCTGGGGCTGATCACGGGACCTTATTTCCAGAAAGGTGGGGAGGTCTTTCCCGTCTTTTTCCTCATCCTGGCTCCCACCCTATGCTCAGTCAGGTTCTCAGATTTGGCACGCCATGAAAGCTCCTCCTTTTTGGCTCAGCTCAAACTTCGTTCTCTGTAGCACCTTCATCTGCAAAGGCTGGTGAAGCATTAGCCATTGCAGGGAGGGGGGAGGGGGCCTGGGACGCTGTGTGAGGCAACCTCTGCCAGTACACGGCTGAGAGCAAACACAGAGAGCTGACCTCAACCAGAACAAACCCACCCCAACCTGAAGATGAAGCCTGGTGCCATAAGCCAACTTAATACAAGTCCATCCTTAGCCAAGGGATGAGGTAACATACACCTATTTTTAACCTGTGGCCATGGCAGCAGAAGATTGCCTGCCTACGGGAAGCAACAGGTCCCAATTTGACAGTATTCCCAGGAATGAATGACCTGGAAATATATCCCTACCCCTCTGCGTTGACCATTTTCTTCCTTTTTTTTTTTTCCGGGAAGTCTAGATAAAATTCATACATAACCTTGCATTAGTTTCAGGCATACAACATGCTAATTCGATATTTATATATTGTGAAGTGATCACCACTATAAGACTAGTTAACCTTCACATATACTTACAAAATCCTTTTTTTCTTTTTTTTTGCTTGTGATGAGGATTTTTAAGATCTAGTCTCTCAACAGCTTTCAAATATGCGGTTCAGTGTTTTTCACCTTAGCTACCATACTGTACATCACATCCCCAGGACTTATTTTATAACTGGACGTCTGTACCTTCTAACCACCTTCACCCATATGCCCATCACCCTCATAGGTGATCTCCATTTGTAGTGGGTTTTGAAGCTCCACTCTTCTCTTCGTTTGGAAGAACGAGCTGGTTTGGCACCGCATCTGCCGCAGAGAGGAAACAGGAGCCTACTCTTGTTTTCCCTGAGGAAATGTCTAGTTACCTCAGAGGATAGCCTGGATACAGGGGCTAGGAAAATCCTCACCCCTTCTATGTAACTGGAAGCATGCCTGGAGAAAATGGGGCAAAATGAGATGTAAAGGAGAGGCTGTCCTTTTTTACTCTGCTGCTAGAGTTTCCTTGTATATTGGGAAAACATGTTTATCGTCATCTCCTATAGATAACTTACAATCGTGCATTACCACTATTATTAATACTCCTATTTTTTTTCTTATTTCTTCCTCTGAAGCCAAGCTTACTGCAAATTTTAATTAAATATATTGTGGGAGAAATACACCTGGATTGAAAGAAATACTAACACTTGGATGTGCATCTTAAATCCTTACAAAAGAAAATTTGTTTTGAGTTGAAACAGAAATGAATGTTCCTCCTCAATAAATAATCCATAATTATCATAACAAAGCGAATATACTAAAACTGCATGTGTTGCCTTTTCTTTCTTCCTTAAGTTACCTTCTCTGACTTACCAATTATTACCAGTCACATCACTGGTAATGAAAGTCTCCCAGTCTTCCTTGCCCTCCTTGACTTTATCCAATTAGTTGTCAAAACTTGTTGTTTAAAACTATCTTCACATTGTCACTTCTATTTTCTTCCTACTTTGTATTTTCACAGCCAGCATCTTCGAGGAGACATTCTTATTTCTTGTCTCCACTACTTGTCTGGACTGCATGTTAACAGATTTTTCTTCCAACACCTTTCCGGTCACTTCCGGCTCCAAACCACTTGTCACACTGTTGACAGATTAATCTTCCAATAAATGTAGCTCTGATTGTAACATTCACCTGCTGAGAAACCTTTAATGCCTTCCTATCTCCCATCATAGTGAATGTAAACATAATAAATGTCCTTCCTACCTGTGCTGCATTTTCTCTCTTGATTCTATTTCCTACACCCTCAAGTACAACTGGATTGAATCACATTACTATCCCCTTCTGGTGCACCATTTAGTCCTAGCTCTCACATGGTGTTTTTCTTATTACGTGTCATTTTTTCTGCCTGGATTGACTTCATACACACTCTTGCATTTCTGGCTGTCAAAATCCTACACAACCATAAGGTCCTATTTTATGATATCTATCTTTCCAAAAGCAAACCCCAAATTCTGGAAGCCAGCTCTACTTCTTCCATAACACTTAGAACAATCTTCTCTTGTATATATCCATGCTGTGGTGACCTCCTTAGATTGTGGACTTAATTTCACGGGTACTGCACATAGCATAGCCATGGTTAACACTCAACAATGATTCGATGACATTGGATTGAACTGGCCTGAAAGTAAGCCTTCAATCGTCTTCAATTATGGCATTAACCTGGTGTTAGGACAAGTGGGAAGGTATCTGGGGAAAACAAGTGTCATGCGTACCTAACTTTTTATGCCAAAATAAATTCCAGATGAAATGCATCTTTAAATATAAAAAAGGAAACTACATTGGGCTCCTAAGTGGCTCAGTTGGTTAAGTGTCTGACTTTGGCTCAGGTCATGATTTCGTGGTTCATAGTTTGACCCCATGTCAAGCTCTGTGCTGACAGCTCAGAGCCTAGAGCTTGCTTTGGATTCTGTGTCTTCCTCTCTCTCTGTCCTTCCCCAACTCATTCTCTCTCTCTCTCTCTCTCTCTGTCTGTCTCAAAAATAAACATTAGAAAAATAATAAAAATAAAAAAGGAAGCCACAAAATACTAAAAATATAATATGAGAGAAACCATTCATACTTGTATATGAAAGGTCTAGCTAAATATAACTCAAAATCCCAGAAAACATTGTTGAATTTTGACTACATAAAACATCTTTTTTCCTAGCCAAACAAAGCACTATATACAAAATAAAAAGCAAAATACAAAAGACAACAGAATGTATACATATGCATGTCAGCATGTGTACCGAATACTTTTTCAAGGTTACTCACTAGAGTCTACAGAGGTATGAGGTAGAAGGATAAAGGATGAAGTTGGAGAAAAGGCTTCATTTTTTCCTGTATACTCTGTCTTTAGAATTTTGAATATATACACCTATTACTTATCCAAAATACATATAATTAAAACATGTAACTATTGACCATGCGCAATGATTTATTTGTTGTACTAATAATTATTTCTTGACTTTTAAAAATTTAAATATAAAAGCTGACAAAAGCATTGCCTTTTAAGAAGAATGTAGCCCATTGAGGAGAATATGCAAAAATAGTTGTTAAGAGCGATGGAGTCCACCTGCTTAGGTTTGAATCCCATCTCTACAACTTACTAGTTATGTCACTCAGGATAAGTTCCTTACCTCTTTGAGTTTCAGTATCTGTGATAGTAAAATAGAAATAATATTTATAATATAATGCCTACTTCGTAAGACTGTTACCAGGATTCAATGAAATAATGTGCTGAGCACATTGTTTGATTTATAGAAAGAGTAAGGATTATGAGTTACCAAATGTTTTCAAGTGAAAATTGGAATTTGTAGAAATAAGCACTTCATTTCATAAAATTGTAAGATCTATCATCATTGGTAGGTTTGATTTATGGAGAACAAACTTTGCTGTTTCGACTACAGAGTATTTTCTGTAATAAGTGATCTATCATAACTAACTGCAGGCTGACTCCTTAGTGCTACCTGGAGAATAAAGCATCTTGTTGTCTAATTTAGATGGAAATTCCACCAAAATCAGTTTCACCATTGAAAGATAAAATGCTAATGGAAGTGAACTGCATGCCTTGTGAGAAGGTGTACTTCTTACTAGTAAGAGAGATCATGCACGGTATGTTTGGACAGAGCACAGTATCTGATTATTTTTGCTAAAGACAATGAAGTGTTGTTTTGTTGAATTTAAGGTAATAATTCATACCTTTGTGTTAAATTTTGTATTTATAAACACACCCATATATAAAAAATCATATATATAATTTCATATGCACAAGGTTGATAAACACTTAAATTGAAAAACTTGGACATTCTCTCTTATCCAATTTTAGAAGTATAGTATTTGTGTTATTGGCTTTTACTGACTTGCGTTGGAATTTGAAATGAGTAATCAATTTTAAAAAAATGACTTGCTTTTTACCACAATCTCAATCAGAATTATATTAGATAAGATGCTCTTTGGGACAAAATGACCAACAGTGATTTAGTGACCTACATTGGCCCTGTATTCAGTCTGGTATCTCTTAGGTTTGTTAAATTTTAACTAGTTGTTCTCTTCCACATTTGAGCCAATTATTTTTCTCTGATAAATTATAAATGATTAATGAGTTCCAGGAAAGAAGAATATTTGTTAAATCAAATTTCCTCCACTTCTAGGTTTGTTTTCTGACAAAATAGCTTACGTGGTGCTAAAGCCAAATTTATTATTTAATTTAGTTCAGAGATCAATGAGTCTGTTTATTGAAATGATAATCTCCCAAATTGCCTATTATCCACTGTGTTCTGAATCAGAAATACGACATCTACTGCTAATGGTGTTCATACAGTGATAATTTACTCTGTGAACCACTTGTCTGCTGCGTTCACCTCTGCTCCAAAATTGTTTGCTGAATTTGAATTTTATTATATAGAGTTAATTTCAGACCTTTTGACCTGGTGACAATGCTAGAGACCTACAGGAATAATTAAAGAGCCACAGATTTTTTTTTACCATACTCTTTATGCTGGATGTCATACTGTAGTTAAGCTATTGCTATTTTGTATATTCTCTCATTTAATCCTCAAAACAAGCTTAGGAGGAAGATACTATTATCTACATCTTGTAAATGACAAAGAGAGTCTTTGAAAGGTTGGTAAGTGGTGGCATATGCAAGTCACTATGCCAGTACAGAAATTCAAATCCATGAGCCCAATACCTGAGCTCTTAACCATGACTCTAAATATAATCATGAAGCTCTTTTTAACCTAAGGTGATACACTAATTCAAGATATTATTGTTAGAATCAAAATTATTCACTGATGGAATGGGTTTTTAGTGAAGTTTACGGATTTAAAAAAATAATGTATGCGCACACATATTTAAGTACATGTGTGCAAGGTTGTATGAACATATATTTACCACTATCATATCTATCTAATCGGCCTGTCTTCTCTGAGTTGGAGACAGGTTGGCTGGATGGTCTTTTATAGTCTTTCTCAAACCTGGGTTTTTATTGTCTTATGACAATTTGCAGTCCAATTTTAGATGGAAGCATTTTTTCCATGCTGACTGCATGATTCACATTCAATAGGACTTGATGAGTTGAATTCTCTCTGTAGCTTAAAGGAAGATAGATCCATTGGGTCATCCAAGGAAACCTGAATCAATACTAACAATGATACTTCTGTTTGTCTAATAATAAACTATTTATAGGTATAAGATAAATTTGTAGCCTAACTCCTCAGAATTGGCTTTCCTCAAAGTAAGGAGGAAAAAAATGACCTGTTGACAGGTTGAAAATCTGTCCAACCTAATAGTAGAAATATCCCATTAAAGGAAACAACCTTGTCTGTTAGGATATTTGCTTTGTTCATAAAAATAGCCCAAGGAGGGGCGCCTGGGTGGCTTAGTCGGTTAAGCGTCCGACTTTCGCTTAGGTCATGATCTCGCGTTTTGTGGGTTCGAGCCCCGCGTCGGGCTCTGTGCTGACTGCCAGCTCAGAGCTTGGAGCCTGTTTCAGTCTGTGACTCCCTCTCTCTCTGACCCTCCCCTGCTCGCGCTGTCTCTCTCTCTCCTAGAAATAAATAAAACATTAAAAAAAATTTAAAAAAAATACAAAATAAAAAAAATAAAAATAAATAAAAATAGCCCAGGGAAAGTGAAAATGAAAATGTTTTCTTGACAGACTGTGAACAATGTGCTTTCAGTTTCACTATGTAAATCAAAGACAGAAAAACAACATGGTACATTAATATGGAGTTCTCATTGGGGGCTGGGCAGCAGCCACAGGTTGGGTTTTGAGTTTCTTAACTTCATAAAGCTACATCAAATGTATCAATTGGAACATCTGGGTTAGGGGCAGGAGTATTCCAAAGTGCTATAGAGGGAGATGTTAGAAAAATAAGCAACCTAGTGCTTAGAGAAAGAAGGGTTATCCCAATCAGAATTGCATTCAGAGCCAAATATGGCCAAGAATCAGCCATTTTTAATATGACTAGAGATTAAGAAATGTTCTGAGACTGCTCTGAATTGAGACAAGTCAATATTAGATTTAAGAGCTGAATTGGCCTCTATTACTGAGTGCCTGGTTTGTTCCTTTCTATCTTCATATAATCTACAATATGAGATCCCTCATCCTATGAAACAACTGTCACCACTAAATGTGATCGGCAGAAGATATGAAGAGCAAGTGAGCACGGTTTGAAAAAAAAATTACAAAGGGGCCAATAATATTCACAAAAATATGCCCTAGAGAAACAGGACCTTTTAACTCTCTGAGTAGAGATACCGGTTTATGGTGAAAGAAGCAGCATTATGTTTGAGGAAAACTCTGGTCATTTTGTCAAATAAATTATCCTTGTAGAAAAAACATTACACATTCCTGAAGAAGGAGAGCAGCTAAGGAGAATAGAAAATGCTATTAGATAAACAAAGTGATCCATTATCTTACATAATGCCTGCCTTTGATCTGAACTTCGGTCTTGAATGAGAGCAAATACAATACTGATTAGACTTGTGTCTTTGTTTTAAATTCTAACTCCTTGGGTTAGTTTATGACCTTAATGTGATGACACTATGGTCCTTTCAATTCAAATGTAATCCATAAAGAATACACTGTATACAAAGAGTAACTTTTTATTGACATTTTGGAGGACGTGGCTTTCTCCTTGAAAGGTGACATACATTAATTACTCTTCTTTAAACATAGATTGCTGTGTATGCTTTACCTTGAGTGATAGAACAGTGACCTCCACTTGATAAACAGAGATGCGATTTGCAAAAGCCCAAATATTTACTGACTGTTTTGCAAGGAAGACCAGAGTGTAAACCACATTCTTGGTTGATAATTACTGGGCCAGTAGGTTACTGAAGAACAGGAGCTAACTAGGACAGGCTCAGCCATAAAGAAACAAAATCAGTCAAAAATTCAGAACACTGTGTTTCATCTTTTATAAACAACACAGGGAAATCCATTTACCAAGATCCCGGAAACCAATTGCTTAATCATGCATCCCTCTCTGAGTCAGAAAGCTACCTGACATTCTCATATCCATACTTTTTCTGGATATCACCCAATACTTTTTTTAGGTTAATTCTCCATGAGCATTTCATTAATATTGAATACTGTATCATCTCATTAGGGGTATGGAAAGCCTCATCCTCACACTCTTCATACCCTCTGTCTATGGTAAACTGCCTCTGGCTCTGACACAGGTACTGTATAGAATTATCCTTGGAAAATTCTCAAAATAATGCCCAATCAAGTATGCACCCCAAAATTCGGTTAAAAGGCAACTACACATTGTCCCCTGATGCTCCTCCACCGGCTGCTCACTGTTTATTGAGTGTGGACTATTTTCCAGGCCCTCCTTGGTCAACACAATGGGCAAAATAGACAAAGTTTCTGCTGTCAAGTTTACACTGTAGTGGAAAGAAAGAGGCAATAAATAGTACATAATATCGACTGGTAATAAAGGTTGTGAAGGAAAATAAAGGAGGGTAGGGGATTGAACGAGGCTGAGCTTGTGCTGGTTGGGATTGGGTGAGCCTGGGGAGCCCTCTGGGATAAGGTGAGGTTTGCTGGGTTTGTGGTGGGGCTACTCACCAGGCTCATGGCTGGCTCGCCATTGCCACCTGCAGGCTCCCAGGAATCTGGAGGGTGGGTGGGTTGAAGCCAACATACATAATTTTTTGATTTGGGGTGGTGAGAGATTTGACCAGCCCTAGGAAGTGGCAGAGTGTAAAGTAGTGGAACCCTGTGAAAGTTAGCCCCCAAACGTGCTGAAATCCATCCACTCACTCTTCTTCTGTCTGGTGTGCTATGAAGGAACTATGATGATCTTCATCATCAACCTTCTAGGACTCTCTTCCCCCGAGCCAAGAAAATACAAACTTCTCAAACTTGTATTTACACTCCTTCACAAAAATATACTCAATATAGTTTAGTAGTCAGATATTCTAAATCGGATTAAGATATCACAATCCCATAAAATTTTAAAACAATATTATCATCATATTATCATAAAGTGATTAACATAAATTTTATGTAAGCCCCATGAAGGTAAGAATTTTTTTTTTAATTTTTAACGTTTATTTATTTCTGAGACAGAGAGAGACACAGCACGAGCTGGGGAGGGGCAGAGAGAGAGGGAGACACAGAATCCGAAGCAGGCTCCAGGCTCTGAGCTGTCAGCATAGAGCCTGAAGTGGGGCTTGAACCCATGAACTGTGAGATCATGCTCTGAGCCAAAGTTGGATGTTTAACTGACTGAGTCCCCCAGGCGCCCCAAAGGTAAGAATTTTTGCCTGCTATTACCTGTAGCACTTAAAACAAGGCACTTCCTCAATAAATACTTGTTTAATGAACGAAGTTTATTTTACTAAAATATTACTAAATATTAAATGTTACTAAAACACTAAAATAAAATGTTAAAGTGCAGTTTGAAGAAGAGCATATGAATAGTAAAGGGTTTACAAGATTAGTCAAGAAAAGGAAAGACAAATTACCCCAGCCTTTGTTTGTCCCAGAAAAAAATCTGTTCACAGATGTAGCAACGCAGTCAGATCCACCACAGGGTGGACCAGGCATGACAGTGTAACACGATAAAGGTAGCTGCCCCGGCGCAAACCATGGTTATTCTTCCGTGACCCCATCTGAGAGGCACCAGTTCAGAAGAGAGACATTCTCTGTTACTTTTTGACCAAAGGAGATCTCATGGGGCACCTGGGTGGCTCAGTTGTTAAGTATCTGACTTCTGCTCAGGTCATGATGTCATGGTTTGTGGGTTCGAGCCTTACATTGGGCTTTGTTTGGACAGCTCAGGGCCAGGGGCCTGCTTTGGATTTTGTGTCTCCTTCTTTCTGCCTCTGCCCCGTCCAAGAAAATAAACATTTAAAAAAATCCAATGGAGACTTCACATGTGTTTTATTTTTGGAAAACAAAAGCAAAACTATGTAACACTTTAAAACAAATCCAAGTTGGAATGATGTCCATTAAAACAGACTGGACTAGTCCCTATGCCACAGCACTAGGAAGAATTTCCAAGAGCCGCTGCTCACTATTTCTCCTGGTCTATTCTGTGAAGTCTAAGGAGAGAAGGCTACACACAGGCCTCTGAGCTACTCGCATTTGCCCTGCCTAGAACCTGCTCAGAGGGCCCTGAGCAACAGCACAACCTTCACAAAGATAGGGGGATTTATGAAGCTTTGTGTATTGGGTCTGTCAGGCATTTTCACTAATTTGAGAAAAATGTCTACAGAACACATGTCTAGGGTTCACGTGTGTGGTAACGAAAGCCAAATGACCTTCCTTTAATCGCCCCTTTCCTTAGGCTTGTCTGTACTGGTCCGTTTTAGCCCACCTCACCCAGCTATGCCCCAAGCTAGCACCGGTAAGAGGGAACATAGCCTACATTTTGGAAACTCTTGAAAGGTTTTGGGTCCCCCACCCAACTCCACTTCTCATCCACAATTTGCTATGAAGCCCCAGGCTGCCAGAGTTCTGTCTGCTGTAAGGAGTCGCCTCAGTGGCTCCCAGCTTGGGCCCAGTGCCCTGCCCTGCTTGGGCATGTTGTGACACCTTCTCTCTCCTTTTAGGAATCCCTACCTACTTTCTGTCCTCCCAAGAACAGGATCTGATAAACACACATGTGGTAAGGTACGAATGACTGATCTAGACTAAGGTGTTACTTTGACCAAGGCGAAAACTTAAACTTGAGATAAAACTAGAAATCAAAGATATGAGCTTCTGAAGATAGAATTTTAGGTAACAGCTATTGAGAGAGAGTTATGGGATCAAATCACTCAAATTAGATATAGTAATAGTTGCATAAAGCTATTTAATGATGTACGGGCAATGTTTCATTTCTGAATTAAGTACTTAGACTTTCTTCCACATAACTATTTCTTTAAAATGCTCCTCAGATTTTTGTTTTATTTTAAAATTCAGATTCCTCAGCCCTTTTCTAGATCTACTGAATCAGAATAACCCAGGGAATGGCCATCTTATCCACAAGCTTCCCTGGATGATTTCTATGCTCTTTCTTGGGAGAACCTGGGCTGTACACAGTACTGAAGAGGAATCACGCCTACTTTACATAGGGAGGGCTGACTTCTGCTTAGCAACTCCAAAGCTCATGTAACTCCTCTGATGTTTTATACCAAAGGCATACTGGAACAATTTTTTGTCACAAAATGAATTTTTGAAAAACCCCAAAAGGTAGGAGTTTCTTCTGTTTAAGTTAAAAATTAGACTTCTGGTAATTCAACTTGTTGATACGTATTATTTTATGAGCATTATCTCGATGCTGTCACGAGAATGAAAGGTAGACTGTCACCAAGCCCAATGCTTTAACACACTGCAGAAGTGCTTGCACAGAGAAGATGCTCAGAAAACAACTTGGGGAGATTCAGGCACTTTACAAAAATATACGAGAAAGGATTTAGGGAAGGATTGAGGAAGAAATGGGGAGGAAAGGGCCAGAGGTAAGAGCTCTGAAGAGTAGGTAAACGGTGTCCATGAACATGAACAGAAAAATGAGAAGGAGGAACTGGTTTAGAGGAGAGCGTTGAGGCCAGTTTCCAACATTGTATGTTTGAGCAGTAATAAGACCTCTAATAGCTGATGGCATCAGAATGCTAGAGACTGAGATTTGGGAGTAAGAACTGATGTTGAGTCAACAAGAAGCAACAAGAGTTTCCAAGAAGAAAGTATGGAGTGAAAATAAAAGGGCTTCGGGACAGAAGTTGGACCTGAGTTTAAAGATAACAGAGAAAGAAAGAAAGGGTTTGTCCCTGTCTCCTGCCCCTATCTTACAGACATGCCAAAGACTTTCAAATCTCCAGAATGAAATCCCCCATGGACATAAGTTCCCCTATTTATCTGGGCCTTGGAATGCTTTTGAGTTAAAGACTAATAAACAATATAAACAAAAGAGAACCTTTGCTGTCCAATCATGGATAACATGTCCAATAATATGAAATGAGTAGTGGAGTAGTCATTTTATTTGTTTCATGTTTATGGCACCAGAAGCAGATATACTGTCTAGTAAATTGATTTTGTTTATTGACGTATTTGGCGAAACTAGTCTCCTAATTGTGCTGAATTTTCTGAAGGGCTTGGGCAAATCTGTTGGATTGAAATGTGAATAGCTGTAATATAGTGTCTGTCATTATAGATATCCAGCATCACATAAAGCTTACTAGAGCTAGTGACCAGAATAGGAGGAATTTAGAAATATGCTTTATTTTAAGGTCCTATATTGGAAGAACGCTCCTCCCTGATATGTAATGTAACAGAGCCACCTGCTGGTGAACTTACTTCACCGTGAGGCAACAATAGGCACTCTTCTGTAAGTATCTAGCCACTCAAACTGCCTCATACATTCTTGCAGGTAAAATACTCTTCCAACTCCTTCCTTTTGTGTGTATGTAATGGATTGTCTGGATGTTAGATTTTCCTCCTTTCCTGATTAGGAAGGGGTGGTAAGGTAGGAACCAGTCATCAGCCGGTGCTGATCACCAGCATTCAAAGTGGGCTCTGGGGTCAGAACTCTGAACGCAGAATTTAGGTGTGAGACTTGCCTGGGAGACTTTTTGGTATCAGCCAGGGCTCGGTGGAGCTGTGGCTTCTAGATGTGTTTGGCTCTACTTCTTAAGATCCTTGTTTTAGGATGTTACATAAAAAAGCCAAAGATGGGGGCACCTTGGTGGCTCAGTCAGTTAAACATCCTACTTCAGCTCAGGCCATGATCTCACAGTCAGTGAGTTCGAGCTCCACATCTGGTTCTGTGCTGACAGCTCAGAGCCTGGAGCCTGCCTGCTTCAGATTCTGTGTCTGCCTTGCTCTCTGCCCTTCCCTCACTCGCACTCTGTCTCTCTAAAATGAAAAAACATTTAAAAATTGTTTAAAAAATAGCCAGAGATGGCCCCCATATATTGGCTCTTGGGTTGCTGATTTCTTTACAACAGGCTGGGACCCATGAACTCCAAAGCCTATGGAGACCAAAGCCAAATCTTCATATTTCAAACATATTCAGTCATTTTAAACACACCCAAAATAAGCATATTTTAAAACATTTAGAACTGGCCTGGCTTTGCAAATGCCAAGAAATGGCATCCAGCATCTGCTAGCTGTGGATAAGATACATTTTGTAGCTCTTAAAGACTTCTACTCTGTGGCTGCCCTTTAGGGTTCCCTGAGCAGAGACTCCCAGAGGGGCTGCTGAGCAGCCTCAACTAGACCTGGAAGCCCTCTCTCCCATGCACCTGTTCCCCAGGAGTTCCTTTAGCTTCCTACTTCCTGGTGGAAGCCGTGAAAGCCCCTGTGTTGCCATGACATCCCGATGGCCCCGTACTGTGTCGGACTCCCCCCCACATGCAAACCTGTCAAAGTGTGGCCCAAATAAAGCTTGCCATGTGCTACTTGCACCTCACGGTCTTATCTGTCTCTCGGTCAGCCCCAGGTGCTGTCAGATCATCATATCGGGCAAGAGAGGCCTTGCCTCCACAGAGAGAAAGAAATGAACTTCCAAAACTAAGGAAAATCAAGTTGTTTCTATGGCCCTGGCATTATATATCCACTGTGTCTCCTCTTCGACTGCGCTTATTGCCCTTTAGAAAGCAACACTGTTTCTCAGATAGGAGCAAAGAGGGCTTGGAGGCACTCATGTCCCTAGCTGTCCCTTTCCAAAGTGTCCTGGAGGACTGGCCCCAAAAGGGATGAAAGCTCACTGTGTGTAGGTGCTTTAAATATGCTGAGCCTTCCTCAGGGAAGAGTTGTCCCAGCTGTAGGCAAAATGGCTACACCTTAGTCTGACTCTGAGGCTGGTCAAGGACCCCTATGATCTTGACCTCACTCGGGGAGTACAGTAATGGAGAGACATTCCGGCGGAGTTGGGCCTGACGAAGGACACAGAAGGACTGAGCCTAAGGCCCAGGGGCTCAAGCATTGGAAGGTTATAAAAGCTTTACACACATTCCTGGTAATTCTTTCTCCCTCTGTATAGTGGAGTGTACGAAAATAGCACCTCCCCTTCCGGAGCTAGTTAAGGGTCCAACTGACTATTACCATCTTACTGCACCATTCAGCAGCTCTGATACCCTAGACAATTATTTAGCCTTTCTGTGCCTAAGTTGCATTGTCCGTTAGACAGAGATAATAACAGAACCCACTCCGTAGGTTTGTTGTGAGGAGTAAATGAAATCAGAGTTAATTTTTTTTTCTAACAGAGGCAGTATAACATAACAGCAGTGAGTATGGACACTGGAGCCAGATTGGCTGGGGGGTTTTGTTTGTTTTAAATTTTTTAATGTTTATTTTTTAAGACAGAGACAGAGAATGAGCCGAGGCGGGGGCGGGGGGGGGGGAGGACGGGACAGAGAGAGAGAGGAATACACAGAATGTGAAGCAGGCTCCAGGCTCTGGGCTGTCTGCACAGAGCCCAACACAGGACTCAAACTCATGAACCGTCAGATCATGACCTGAGCCGAAGAAGTCCATCGCTTAACCCGCTGAGCCACCCAGACGCCCCAATCTGGGTTTAAATTCCAACTTTATAGCTTACTTTTAGCGATGTGACCTTCTCTATGTCTCAATTTCCTCAACTTTACTGCCCCTCCCCCACTCATGCTCTGTCTCTCTCTGAACAATAAAAATATTAAAAAATGCTTTTAATGGGGATAATTATATTATCCATCTCATAGGGTTGTTTTATTTAATGTGTTAATAAATATAAAACATTTAAACATAAAACATTCTTATTAAGAATGTATTTTTATTATAAAATAAATAAGGCTCTTAGAACAGCTTCTGGTAAGTAGTAAGGATTCAACAAATGTTAAACTCTTTTATTATTAGTCATGTAATTGCTCAGATCCATAAACTTTATTAATTATCCTACAACAAAGAAAGGCCTGGTTTCTGTTTTCTTCCTTTTATTATAAAATTTTACTTCTAACTTAAATTCTTTGTTAAATTCAATCTAGGAGAGCCAGCAGCATTGGACTTGAAAGAATATGTGCATTAATGGAAACTAAATGACTCAGAAATTAACTAGCTTGTAAACACCCTCTGTAGACTTCTTTTGCATCCCTCTTATGCCTGTGTAATGATGTTTGCAGTGATCCTGTGTTCCCAGCAGCTTTGCTCAGATAGTATTTATAGCTATAGGGAAACCAGGTTCTTCATGGACCTGGCTGGAAAAACAAAGCTGGCCTGGATACAAGTCTCCAGCTCCTTGGAAGAGAAGTTGGGGGCTGCCATATCTTTATCTTGTTGGATTTTTTTCCTTCTCAAAAAGGTGTGTGTGTGTGTGTGTGTGTGTGTGTGTGTGTGTGTGTGTGAGCAGGGGAGCGGCTGAGAGGGAGGCGGGGTGGAACAGAGAATCCCAGGCAGGCTCCTCCCTGTCAGAGCAGAGCCCAAAACAGGGCTTAATCCCAGGAACCTTTAGATCCTGACCTGAGCAGCAAAAGACGAGAACACTTAGCTGACTAAGCCATCCAAGTGCCCCAGGATCTTTAAATCGTTGGTATAAACTCCAAAAACAGAGTAAAGGAGCCGAGCCAGCACCCCTAAACCGTGTTTTGTGGTCATGATTGTTGAAACCGCCCCGGCACAGGGCGTCAGGCAGGCAGTGGGGAATTCGAACCTCCCTGCTGGGCGCACAGGTGGGGCCTGGCCAACAGAGGGCGCGCAAGGCGTCGTCACCCTGCAGAGCCAACGGCCGGGCGCTAGGACTCTGGGCTTCCTGCTGCGGAGCCTGCCCCGGTCCCTGACGCTGCGCCTGCTGGGGGCGACTCTCCCTCTCGGACCAAGAGACCCGGCCCCTGGGCACCTCGGCCGGGTGAAGCCGGCACGGGCGGTGGGCCGGGATTGGAGGGCTGCGCCTCGGATTTCTGGGGAGACACTGCGGCATCAGGTAACCTAGAGGCAGCCTGCGCCCGAGCTCACTCCCACGGAGCCCGGGCCCCCCCGCCACAGCACTCTCCTTTCTGCCCTGCGTTCTCGGAAGAAAAGGCGGGAAGGGAGGCGTGAGGAGTTGGTTGCAGCCCTGGAGGGAGACCCTAGGTGTAGGGGCCAGAATAGGAGAGTTGACACTTGGACTCTGAAAGTTTAGAGCCTCCAACTCTGCTTTTTCTCCGCCACGTGTCCTGGCTTCGCATTACCCTTTCCCCTCTCCAGAGAAAGTGCGGGCCTGGCACCAGCTTTTGCTCAACCCCTCCCTTGGAAAGTGCCTGCCTGCCTCCCTTGCCCTTGCCCTGTGCAAGTCCCTCCCTCCTGACCCGTTCCTAGTCTCTAATAGCTTGTCCATTCGGAGTCCGATGTCTGCTTGTGGTCCATCCCCTGCTCTTCTTCCCTTTGAAAATCTTCTACAAAAATCCTTCAGAAGACTTTGGCAGCTGTGAATTTGAGGTTAGGAGTGGGGACAGTTAAAACTGATCTTTGCACCTGAATGGTTTAGGGCTTTCTTGTGCTTTTGGCCCCCTCTAAGATTTGTTTGATTTATTAAAATCTAAAGTAAAACTATGTCCTCCCTCTTCCCCTTTTTGAATCCTTTCATAAGGAGGAAATAAAGTGATGAGAAGAGGGTGGGGAATCAGATTCCCATTATTCAAGTCCTGACTATAGACATATATTAACATATAGTAATGGGGCCCAGGGGTATTTATGTATCTGTTTATTTTCATATGAATCATCTAGTGAAATACAATGAACATTTTGAGGAGATGTAAAAAATGTATTTTGACACTTGGGTATATCCTGGTTGCGGTGTCTGTATCATTTGATTTGAGGGCCCTTGTCTCTGCCATGAAATACCAAACCCTTGTCTGTCATTGTGCCCCCAATTCTGCTACTGATGTTTATTTCTTTTTGTTTCCAGCCCTAATGTTCTTTAAGAATGCCCCTCAGGAATCAGAGTTACCAAGGGAATGATGACATCATAATGTGTTACTGAGGAAGAACCTGATCTGGGATTCAAGAAACATGGTCACTTCTGAAGGCCTACTTTCAGTACTTGGCTCTGGGCCCAGTTCTGCTACTAATTGGCTCTGTGACCTTGACTGTTCAACTTATTTCATCTCTTGGAATCTTGTTTATCTCACTTCAGGAAAGCCAGAACTAATAACCTCCATCTCTTGGCCAATCCGTGCTAAATTCGGTGGTCCATCTTGGTCCTCATCTTCCTTGACCTATCAGCAGTATTGGACCAAACTGATCACTCTCTCCTTAACATGCTTTTTTCTTGAAGTCTCTTAAAGTTTTCCTCCTTCCCCCCTGCCCACATCTTCTCAGTCTCCTTGACTGGCTCCTCTTCATCTCTTAAAGCGAGGGTTTGCAGTGTTCTGGGTCTCTTCTTGGACCCACTTACCTTTTAGGCACTCTCTTCTATGATATTTAACATCAATACCTTGATAGACTCCACATGTATGCCTCCAACATGGATTTGTTCCTGCACACCTTTCCCTTATCCTTTGACACTGCTATGCCTAAGAAGGAAATATATATTCTTGTCATCTCAGTCTCTTACAAACCCTGTGCACAAATTAAGCCACTTAACTAACTCACAGGTAATCCAAGTAATGATCTGGTGAGCAGCCATCAGATTGCCATTTCTTCAGCATGGTCCTGCCCTATGAGTGCTATTTATTTTATTAAATTTTTTCTTTTTTTAACATCATATTTATTTTTGAAAGAAAGAGAGAACGGGGGAGGGGCAGAAAGTGAGGGAGACACAGAATCCAAGGCAGGCTCCAGGCTCTGAGCTGTCAGCACAGAGCCTGATGCAGGGATCCAACTCACAAGCCGCTAGATCATGACCTGAGCTGAAGTTGGATGCCCAACCAACTGAGCCACCCAGGTGCCCCTAAAATAATTTTTTTGTTAAAAAACCTTTTTTGACATTTATTCATTTTTGAGAGACAGATAGAGCATTAGCAGGGAAGGGGCAGAGAGAGAGACACACACAGAATCCGAAGCAGGCTCCAGGCTCTGAGCTGTCAGCACAGAGCCCAATGCAGGGCCCAAACCCACAATCGGTGAGATCATGACCTGAGCTGAAGTCAGATGCTTAACTGACTTACCCACCCAGGTGCCCCTAAAATAATTTTTTTAATGTTTATTTATTTGTGTGTGTGTGTGTGTGTGAGAGAGAGAGAGAGAGAGAGAGAGAGAGGATGCAAATAGGGGAGGGACAGGGTGAGAGGAAGACACAGAATCCAAAGCAGGCTCCAGGCTCTGAGCTGTCGGCACAGATCCCAATGCAGGGCTTGAACTCATGAACTGTGAGATCAAGACCAGAGCCAAAGTTGGACGCTTCACCAACTGAACCACCCAGGTGCTCCTAGTTCGATTTATTTTAGTTCAGCACACAATAACAGAACATAGAGATTTGAAGGGGAATATGACATGTCCTTGTGTTATAGTGTAATATAACTCAGTCTCTTCTGTTTTAGCACAGGCCAGTTTTACAAGGTGTATAGAATACAAACCATGTAGGACAAGAGGTCAGTCAGTTCCTACTGCACTTAGAAGATAGCAAGAAGTCAGACAGGTAGCATACTAATTATTTTTTTCATCTTGAGTCACTTCTTCCTTGAAAATCCAAAGGTGTAGGCCATATTCTTGAGACTGAGTTATCTCTGAGGCATCTGGGGCACAGAAGGTTGTGAGGTGGGGGGGATCCTGAGACCCAGGCCCAGTTCTGTATTCTTGCCATTGAGATTTAAGAATTATAGACTCCGAGGCTGCTAGATAAAGGGAGGCGCCTTCAGAGCTTTCCAGAGAGTTCCTAAGCAGCCCTGCTTTAGTTGTGATGTACCCTTTCTTGTTTGCAACCCTCTTCTCAGTAATCTTCAAGCTCAGAATGACTTTAAGAATCCAGGTGATCTGTTGAGCTTTTCCTAGGTCCACGCCCCCCAATCTCGCAGTCCCGCCTCCCCAGAAGCCCCGCCCCCCGTAAGCCCCGCCTGAACGAGGTTGGATTCTTGAGTGGATGAGCAAGGTGGACCACGTGGTCATGAGGACATGATCCCAACGTGTGAGGTCTCAGCAAAGGTAGAGTTGTCCTAGAGGTGCAGTGTGCTTGACTTACATTTGAAGAAGGGATTTCTTCATTGAAGTTGGCTGTGGCCAAGAGATGTCTTTACTTTCCAATGAAGTATAAAGGCCTTGTAAGCCGTCACAGAACTGGACCAGGTTTTACTCATCTTTGCCTGGCACAACATATCAGTTATTTATAAATTGTACTTTGGTTTATTCCTCAGGAATATTTATTAATCTCATATTTATTTATCAGGAATTCTGGAACATCACCATAATTTGAGCTATTTTAGTTTGACATTGACTCATCAATAAATATTTCCTTTTTTTTAATTTTTTTTAATGTTTTTTATTTATTTCTAGGAGTGAGAGAGACAGCGTGAGCAGGGGAGGGTCAGAGAGAGAGGGACTCACAGACTGAAACAGGCTCCAGGCTCTGAGCTGGCAGTCAGCACAGAGCCCGACGCGGGGCTCAAACCCACGAACCGCGAGATCATGACCCAAGCGAAAGTCGGACGCTTAACCGACTAAGCCACCCAGGGGCCCCATCAATAAATATTTCTTGAGCACTGTGCTAGGCCTTGAGAATACAAACCAGAATACTATCTGTTTCCTAACCCAAAATAATTTCTATTAGTCTATATTTATCTCCAGACTTACACCAAATCTAAAATGTTGTTTACCTTAGTTTAAAAAACCCAAGGATCTCAACAAGGAATGAGAACTTTCCTTTTTTTCCTTTTTTCTTTTTTTGTAAATATAAACCATAGAAAAACAATTTAAGATTATTATTTCTATCTTCTTTTCTCTACTTTTTAAAAAATATTTTTATTTATTTTTGAGACAGAGATAGAGACAGCATGAGCAGGGGAGGGTCAGAGAGAGAGGGAGACACAGAATCTGAAACAGGCTTCAGGCTCTGAGCTAGCTGTCACCACAGAGCCTGACGCGGGGCTCGAACCCACAAACTGTGAGATCATGACCTGATCTGAAGTTGGATGATTAACCGACTGAACCACCCAGGCGCCTCTTTATTTCTTTTTTAAAGTCCTGATTAGCAGTATACAATTAAGTTAATTCACTTAATTGTTCAGTAGACCTCAGGCTTACAGTTTGAGAAGGCAAAATTACATCAAACTCTGACCCCCCACAGAGGGTGACTTCAGTGAGGACATCTTGCAGCCCTTGGGAGAGTGTCATCCAGCGAGGCCCCTGCTGCTTCGGCATCCTTTTACCTTCTCTTTGGGCTTTGGGCTGCTTGCAGGTTCCCATCACTGCAAGGAAAGCAGACTGACAGCCAGTTCTGCTCCTTCTGGAAATTTTCCACTGTGTCTCATACTTGTTCAGATGACTTTTCTCAAGAAAGCAGATTTCACGAACCACTCTCTTTGTTCCTGGACTATTGAAACCCTGGCAGATATGATTTAAGAATCTGAATGAAGAAACATTTAAAAGTACATGACACTGATTTGCAATGCAGGGTTCATCTCCGTCTTGGATTTTACATTATCTCCGAAGCCTACGGTGCTCATTTGAGTTATCCATCCATCTGCCACAAAACAGGCTTTGTCTGATTTTTGTGGTATCCATTTGTTCTTGTCTTCCTTTGTCTCTCTTACTGCAATATTCCGACGATCACAAATACAACCACTTGTACCCTGTTTGGATTTCACACTTTTACTAAACATCTTGACATGAAATCACAGGGTGAGATTTTTCTTCCTTCTCTGAAATCACTGATGAAAAGATTCTGTTCTGTGTGCGATCTATAGAATGGCTCAGTTGGAGGTGGGATACACAATGTTTCAATGGATGGTACAGCTCTTCATCTCCAAGCAGTTGCTGGTGACTTTTCTGAGCTCAAGTGTCCTGGAGAAATCACATAGAATTAATTATAAGACTGTTTATCTTTCATCAATTTCTCTTTTATTTTAGTGAGTTTTCCTTATGTGTATCACATCACATCTGTCTACTCTTTCATAATTGTAAATACCATCCATCTCTCTTGCATTATACAGGGGAAAAAAGTGTAAATGACTAAGAATGATTTCTTATTCTTCTTATTTCTTATTCTTAATTAAGAATGAATTCTTAATTACTCTATTTATTTTACATATTTACATAAGGTTTTGGTGTGCCAAGTTCTCTGATCTAGTGGAACAGGTTTCCATCCGTGAAAAACCTTACAAGCCTTTACAAATTTCCTACAATCTTAGGAATTTCACCATGACAGAATAAAGGATTCTATGGCAGTTAATAAGAAATTAGAGATTTACATAATCCTTGGGTATGAAAAATGAGAGATGTGATGTGAAGAAACCTTTAGAACAAGAGCTGTTCCGGAATGTACTTTCTTACTCGTTCAAACATGAATTCAGTCAGCTTTTGCTAAGTGCTCATTAAGTACAGTGCTGGAGACTAGGAACACCACGTTAAGACAAAGCCCCTACCTTTAAACATACCACTGCTTAGGAGGACAAAATATTTTCAGGTTGTATTTTTCTTTAGATTTTTATGTCTCTTGTTTTGTACTTTGGGAATTTGCCTTTGAAGAGATTTTTAATAAGGAAATATATTATTTTAGAATGAAGGAAGGAGGAAAATGATAGGCTTGGTAAGAGCAACTTTCTCTTTTGACATCTCATATTTACATCATACTGAAAGCTGTGAGGGGCGGCGTTGATTTTCACCTAAACTGATTATGAGCTTAGAATAGCAGAGGATTTGACACCTGATGGAGAGCACTGGGAAGTGGAAAAATCTTCTGCTACTGCTGTTGATACTTTTCTGTTTTCTTGTGTTTTCTGTTACCCTATAATAATTTACTTTTCCTTCAGTTAGCATGGTTAAGTATGTAGATTATCACTCTAATACGACAGTGCTTGAATGTAAAGTACAATGACAAAAACAAAATAAAGACACACACATACACACACACACACAACTCATTAAAAGAGTTGACTCTTGATTTCAGCTCAGGTCAAGATCTCACAGTTTTGTAAGTTCCAGCCCCACATTGGGCTCTGCTGACAGCACAGAGCCTGCTTGGGATTCTCTCTCTCTCTCTGTCTCTCTTTCTGCCCTTCTCCCACTTGCACTCACTCTGTCTCTCCCAAAATAAATAAACTTAAAAAAATAAACTCATTAAGATGTGAAGGGTTTCCATGGGTTTTCACAGATTCTGTATTTGGACAATATAAAAGAAATAAGATTTTACCCATACACTTTTCAATTTTATTTACACTATTGTTAAATTTTAAAAAGTAAATTATGCTTTGTGCTTTACTTCTAGTTGTTCAGCTGCTATATGGAAAGAAGCTGGATTATTTGGTTTTCTGTTTTCTCTCAGAAATAACTATATGCTTGCTGACCACTGTAAAAGTAAAATCATCTGTAGTCAGTTTAATAAGCCTGTAACCATACTTTACAGGATAAGTAGACAAGACAATGTTTCTATAAGTGAATTATTTTAAGACTTTACAGGGTTAGGTCCTCTCATTATTAGAAAAAAATTTAAGTCGTTTTCTTATTAACTGTCACCTGAGTCAGAAATATCTTAAGAAATACAGCTGTGGAAGAGCTTTGTTCACAAAGATAGATAATGTAGCCTCATTTAAAACATACACAAAAAGGGTGCCTGGGTGGCTTAGTCGGTTAAGCGTCCAACTTTCGCTTAGGTCATGATCTCATTGTTCGTGGGTTCGAGGCCCGCGTCGGGCTTTGTGCTGACAGCCAGCTCAGAGCCTGGAGCCTGTTTCAGTCTGTGACTCCCTCTCTCTCTGACCCTCCCCTGCTCACGCTGTTTCTCTCTCTCTCCTAGAAATAAATAAAACATTAAAAAATTAAAAAAAAAAAACATACACAAAAAACCAAAGGCTTAAATGCCCAACAATAAAGAAATGGTTAAATAAATGATAAGAGATCCAAGCAACAAAATCTTATGTAGGAAGTTATATTTATGAAAATTATATATATATATATATATATATACAGACATATATATATACTCACACAAGTAAATTATACTTAAGGAATGCTTTACTCACAATGCTATCATATACAGTATGTGGTAAATGTGAAATATTAATTAGAACCACTGGATTTGATGTTCTTATTTTTATTTATTTATTTTTTTGAAATGCCCCCCCCTTTTTAAAAAAGTTTATTTATTTTGAGGGGGAGAGAGAGGGAGAGAGAGAAAGGGAACCAGTGGGAGAGGGGGAGGGGGAAGTGGGACACAGGATCCAAAGTGGGCTTTGTGCTGACAACAGAGAGCCTGATGTGGAGCTTGAACTCACAAATTGTGAGATCATGACCTGAGCTGAAGTTGGATGCTTAACCAACTGAACCACCCAGGCACCCCTTGATTTTCTTATTTTAATATTTAAGGCCTGGAAATTGGCCAAAAGCAGGGAATACCCCAGCAGAAATTCTATTTAGCAAGAAAACCATTTAAATTATTCAGCTTGTTGGAGAATAGCAAAAGTCTTGCTGTAGCTATGTCATCAACTTTGTGATAGTTTATGTAAATAGCTGCTTTTATTTGGTAGAATTGATTTAAAAAATAAAGCCACAGAACAAAACTGATGATCTAATTTGTGCTTTAAACTATAGTTTGATGGCAAATGAGGTAGTTTGGAATAACTGCATCACCTGTGATAACTCTTAACCCAATCTGCCCTTTTGGTTTCCTGCATTTATTTCCATATCTCTCAATTTAGGAAACACCATTGGCCTATCCTGAGAATTAGTGTAAAATTTCAGTGACGAATGCTCAGGGCATGGATAGTTTGGGAATCAGAGGTTTTATTACAATTTTGGACCAAAAACTGCTAAGAGATCAGAAAGAGAAGTGATTAGTTTGTTTGATCTTTATCACTTTGGGGATAATGAAAGTAAAGTTTTTTTGGAACATAATTCTAGACCTTTCCACTGATTGATTATATTTTCAAATTCACACGGGATTAGTTCATTTCAAAAAACATAAATATTGCTATTAAGATAACCTTGTAAGTAATCAAAAGACTGATTAGTCTGAACTGTTATCTTTGAGTTAACTCAATGCATTTTATAGTGGATAACATACTTGTTTTATATTTTAGAACTTGAGCTGTGTTCCCAATTTTATACAGATGCCAAAGCTTCATATATGAAGGACATTCACTAAAAAGGTAATTTGAAAAATATCATTAAATCGCCTTAATTTCCTGTATTCAGCAGCATATCAAAATTTAAGTTTGAGAAGGTATATAGATTTATCAATATATTCCTATATCTATATATCTTTATTTACTACCTGACTGATATAGTCGCTACAAAGCAAACAGTTACATAACTCAACATTTGATAGAGCCTTACAAGCCACCTGGATGTGGTTCTGAAGAAAGAAGGTAGTTGTCATTAGATGAAAGACTATTTTGAAATATAGCCTCTGTTAACCCACCAGCATATCTGGGTTGATTTCCAGTCAAGGAGTTAAAATTGCACTGGCTCTTTGCTCTCCTCACCCCAAGTCTTCTGTGGTACAGGGCAAATCTTATTGCAACATTTTCCTGGAGTCAGGATAAAATTTGTGGCTGTGGAACCATGAAAGTCGCTGACCATACTTGAACCAAATCCAAGACTCTGGCCTCCTTTTCATAGTGCTGTGATTTATTGGGCTAACCAAGAAAGCCTTTTGCAGTTGGATGCTAGGTAACTTGAAACAACATTCCTGAGTATCTCTTTTTTAAGTATTGAAAATGTGTCTCCAATTAAAAAGGATAAGTCCCTTAGAATTTGTTATTGTTCAAGATACTTAAGCTGAGGAGCTTTGAATAATTAGTAGTCTGCATGTAGTTATTACATACACTTTAGTTTTATTGTTGATACATTCCAGAATACTTGAAGAGTTAGGAGGGTCTGTATTTTAAAATATGATTATTATCCACTAGGAGGAGCTATATCCTCTTTTAAAAAAATTAGTTACCCAGAGAAAGAGTAAAGCTAAAAAGAAAGCAAGGTGTCAAGACTTACCAAAACTTCTTATGAACCCCAGGTATTGGGGATAAATTGGTTACTTGTATATTATTTTTCACTTTGGAATCATGAAATGCCAACCAATTCACAAAAGTTGATACTGTCTTGCAGGCATAGAGCTAAACATCGTAGAGCAAACAAGGTTCAAGACATTAGTGCCTCTTAGATGAGAGAGCAGGAATATAAAGGTTTAGGGGAAGGAGTTAGTTTCTGTCAGTAGAAGTAACAGTTGAAGCTAGGACTGGGAAGGATTTCTCTAAGAGGGGTGGGAATGGATATGAAGAAGAATCAGGGTAAGTTAGGAAAGAGGAAGGAGGAGAGGTGGTGGGGGCAACAGATGAGGGGGAGGGGAAAGGGTGAGCTGTTGAAGAGGCCAGGGAAGAACCTAGATAGTGCTGTCACCAGAACCCAAGGAGGGGGACTTTGAAGCATGTGTTAGTGGAGTTGGGGAGGAGAGCGGCAGTGAGTTCAGATGGACCTGAGTAGGTAGAGGAGAGTGAAAACAGGAAGAAAAAAAAAAAAGTGTTGTGCTTGGTTGGAAAGAGGACTAGTGGGCATAAGTTTTAATTACATCACCTAATAATATTCTTTGGCCAGTTAATAGAAGTGGTTTAGTAGATCGCTCAAGGCTTTGCAGATACTGTCTGATGACCCTTGTCACTAACCACAAAACACAAATCCATACAGAGTGTGACACCACAGATGACAGCAGACAAGGAGTGGAAAGACAGGGTCTTCATTCTGCATGTGTCACTAACAAGGTGAATGACCCCAAACAAGTAACTTAACCCTTGTGCAGTAGTACAAAAATAAGAGCCCCTTCTTTACAAGAAGGATACAGATGAATAAAAATACACAATCTAGGGGCGCCTGGGTGGCTCAGTCAGTTAAGTGACTGGCTCTTGATTTTGGCTCACGTCATGATCTCCTGGTCGACAGATTGAGTCCCACACGGGGCTCCATGCTGGGCATGAATCCTGCTTAAGATTCTCTCTCTCCCTCTTCCACTGACCCCACAAAATAATAAAAATTTAAAAAATAAAAAATACACCTTCATAGAAATAAGACAGTCCTCAAAGTTATAATCCACAGTAGTGGTCACAGATCATAACTCTGAACCCGTGCAGACAGTACATTTAACAGGCCCACGTGGGAAATGCCAATGACTCCAGGAAGATAAATCTAATAATTAGCAGATCTGTTCTGTTCACACTCAAATAGTCAACTGATTTTGTGTGTGTGTCCCTGACAGCTAGTACTGTTATTACAAGTATCCAGGGACCTGCAAATATGTTTGTATTTCACAAGTGGGATTTACATCTTTCACATTCCATACGGAGTCAAACCCAGATGGTACGGAGGAAATGGCGCCAGTAAAAAACGTGATGTTTGCCTGAAATGTGTGGCTTTTCAAACTGAAGGGTTAATAAGAGGACTTGTTTATTTCATTTCCCTTCCTGTTGTGACACAGAATGTATTACCTGCAGCAAAGCCCATCAGCTGGAACCAGAATGTTGGTAAGAATAGAAAGGTAGGTACCGCCTCATACTAAATAACCTCCTGTTTGTGAGAAGCAGTTTCAGTGTAAACCTCCATGTCCAAAGAAGGGTCCAAAGTCATTTTAAACAGTGCCTTCAGTGAATCAATAGATCTTCAATACTACTTCAATAGTTTATAAACATACTACTAAAAAAGTAACTGCCATGAATGAATTTGCTGCCATTACTATTCTTTGATATATATCTGTTTAATTTTTTTTGAAGTTTATTTATTTATTTTGAGAGACTGTGTGTGTGTGACCAGAGGAGGGTCAGAGAGAGAGGGAGAGAGAGAATCCCAGCCAGGCTCTGTACTTTCAACATGGAGCTTGATGTGGGGCTCGAATTCATGAACCATGAGATCATGACCTGAGCCGAAACCGAGAGTCAGACGACTAACTGACTTAGCCACACAGGTGCCCCAAATTTGTTGATATATTTTAAATGTGATGTAACATTAGCATGTGGCAGACTTTAGCATACAGGATCCCAGTATGGTGACAAATATACCAAATCTTATCCAGAAGAATTCCACTATAGACCTGTTTTTCTCTTATGGAAAGGAAAATATCCCTAAGGAGATTTTAATTTGTTTGTTTATAGAAAACAAAAATGGAAACAGTAATACCTTGAGAAGCAGGTCCCTGCCAGGTAATATCAAAGTTTGACCTTTATAGCCTAAACCCCACCTGTTCCCTGTTGTAATAGTAACTGAACCACAATATAAAATATGCTTGTCATATTCCTTGCTCGCTCTCTGTTTCTCTCTCAAAAATAATAAACATTAAAAAAAAATGTTTTTAAAAAGGAAGCATCTAGGTGGCTCAGTTGGTTAAGGTGGCCAACTTCAGCTCAGGTCGTGATCTCATGGTCTGCAAGTTCAAGCCCTGCGTTGGGCTCTGTGCTGACATCTCTGAACCTGGAGCCTGCTTCAGATTCTGTCTCCCTCTCTCTCTGCCCCTCCCCTGCTTACTCTCTGTCTCTCTCTCTCTCAAAAATATTGAACATTAAAACATTTTTTTAAATATACTTCTCATAATATGTAATCTGTTCTTATATATTACATGTATCTTTGGTAGGTCTCTTATGTTCTTTATTTGTCCCTCCTTCCCCTCTCCCTTCCATCCTACCTTCCTTTGGCATGTAGTTGGACACTTGTAGCTTTAAAGCATTGGTAAAGCCTTTCTCCCAAGGTGCCCAATAATACCAGAAACTCTTAAGAGTATCAAAAGGACTTTCTCAAGAACCACCATAGTTTTAACTTCCTAGGTTTAGAGTAAACGAAGCAGAAATTCTCTGACAACCATAGCTACCTATAGTAGTGACCCCTTGGTATATCTAAACCAATAGCAGGACAGAAAAAGGAATTCAACTTTAACCTTTGATGGTTAAAGAGTGTTGGTTGTAAAAGATTCGAAGGGTGGGACCTCCATGTACTTCATACTTCAGTTGCTTTCTTGAGTGTGACAAGGTAAAGGTATGTGCCATGGGCTGGGGACACACAGGTAAGTAAACATCTGCTCCAGCCCTGGAGGAACTGATCATGTAGCTAGAAGGGAAATGTACTGTGATCTTCTGTCTGCCTCTCCCAGCACCATGAGTTCCTTGTGAGGCAGAGATCCTTCTTCTTGTGCCAGTCACAGGGCCTATCCACAGAAGGCTCACAATAAACAGATCCTGATCAAAATAACTAACTGGAGTGATTTAGGCTGAGAAACCAAACGTAGCTTTTGGAGTAACAAACACTTGGCTTGTAGAAAGCCTCCAGTCATTTTTCAGTGCCATTCAGTGTAACCTAACACATATGCCCTACGTATCTCTCTCTCTCTCTGCTTAACCACAGATGTTACAAAGTCTAGTGGAAATTCTTCCTCTTGCACCACCTCTGAATTCATGCAGCACCTAATTCATTCCTGGGTCACTTGGTTCACAGCTAGATGACATAACCAAACACACTCCCTCCACCTGTGTCCCTGGCTTCTGGTCACAACATCACTGTAGTTGTGCAGTACATGTTGAGCCTAATGAAAGACGGTGGGAGGATCATGGAGATATGATGTCAAGAGAGGCTGTAAAAATGAAGTAAGGCAGGAATAGGATTGAGCCAAGAGCAGACTAGCAGGTGCTTGTGAGAGTAACAGTGAACTTCATTTTACATATAGGAGCTCCTTCAAAGCAGTAGTGATGAGCTAATCAATAAAATGGCACTTGAAATAAGTGGACATGTTAGTTCTCATAAACAGTTTAATTTTTTTTAAGGAAGGGAGGAAGGAAGAAATCATAAGGAAACCTTTGTGTCTCAGCCTAGGGTTCATTGTTGGGGAAGAGCATCTCCCCTGAGACCCTGTGATGATATACCTGCTTTCACACAAGTTGGTATTCAAATGCATACTGCTTTCATGGTTGGGGAAAATTATAGTCCAAGTAATCTATTTGGTAATTTATGTAGAGGAGTTCATGGTTGCTAATATCACCAAGGCATCTGGCAGGAAGAAAAATCCAAATTCTAGATGTCTCCTTAAAGGAGGCTGCTCCACAGATTAAGCCTTGTCAAACTTAAAAGGAGTCCAAAATTTCAAAACATATGTAATAATGTCTAAAGAATTCATAAATTGGAATGATTCTATGCAGAATGGAATAAGTGTGTTAAAAATGTTTAAAGAAATAAAGATGAAATAAATACCTGAGCAAGGAACAAGAAAGATTCAGAGAAGGTCTAGATGGATTTGAATAAAAACCAAATGAACTTCTATTAATTAAATGTATAATCACTGAAATAAAAACTCAGTGGATCAATTAAACAGTAGGCTAGATACAATTAATGGAAGACTGAAGAACTAGAAAATGGATCTGGGGGGGCACCTGAGTGACTCAGTCGGTTAAGCAACCGACATCAGCTCAGGTCATGATCTCACGGTTTGTTAGTTCGAGCCCTGCATCGGGCTCTTGTGCTGACAGCTGGGAACCTGGAGCGTGCTTTGGATTCTGTGTCTCCCTCTCTCTGCACCCCTCACCCCCACTCATGCTCTGTCTCTCAAAAATAAATATATTTAAAAAAAAAAAGAAAGAAAGAAAATGGATCTTGGAAAATCATTCAAAATGCAGCCCAAGGAAAAGAGATAGAAAATGAGAGAGAAGTTAGAGATATGTGAAAAGAGTTATAAGGTTTTACCTTCTATCCAGGTAAGAGCTGTAGAAGACGGGAACATAAAGAATGGGGAGAAGAATGTCCAAAGAGCATTTTTCAGGATTGAGAAGCATATATATCCACAGAATCAAGGAGAATCACTCCCAAACAGATTAAACAAAGAGAAATCCATACCAGATATATCACAGTGCAACTCTCTAAATACCCAAAACTAAGATCGTAAGAGCACATAGGGGAAAAGACAACACACAAAGGTCAACAATTAGACTGATAGCAAACCTCTCAGTAATAAAATTGGATGCCAGAGATTTGTGATAGTATCCATGAGGTTTATAAATGAATGCCATTCTAGAGATTTGTGTCCAGATACACCAGCATTATAGAGTAAACGTAATGATACAATACTGGATGAACAGACCTATAGGAAAAGATAAGTTAAAAAAAAGGTAAAGGATGTATTTAGGAGAGTGTTTTTATTATTTTATGCCTGGAATTACTTGAGACATATTTGAATCATCGAACAAAATGATACATTGGCAGTTGTTTTGTTTTGTTTGTTTGTTTTAATCAAAAGCTTTAATCTGACCTGGATTAAAATAACCATGTCCTGTTTCCCTAAAAGCAGACTAATAAGCAGGGTCCTGGACTGTGGTGCTGATATTTTGATGGAGTGTTGTGTTTATGACCTTTGTTTTACTTACTAATACACAGTTAATTTTCTTTGGCCATTTAGGAAAAAAAGTAAAGGATGTATTTAGGAGAGTGGCCATTATAGAATGTGCCAGTTTGTTAACTTTAAAATATTAAAAGCAGCTTGAAATAAATAAATTGCTTTTCCTGTTTGAGGTTTAATAAGGTCTAGTGTACCAAAAGGCACACAATGAATTTTTTTAATGTTCATTTACTTATTTTGAGAGGGGTGAGGAGGGGCAGAGAGAGAGAATCCCAAGCAGGCTCCACGCTGTCAGTGCAGAGCCCAACTTGGAGCTCGATCTCACAAACCATGAGACCATGACCTGAAATGAAATCAAGAGTTGGACACCTAACCAACTGAAGAACCATCCAGGTGCCCCCCTACAATGACTTTTAAATTTCATTCCATAGAACTGTGATGTTCCATTAAAAAAAAAAAAGGGTGGGATATTTTGTTGTTGTTAAGTAAATTATTCAGAAATGACAATATGAAACTGATTTATAAACTGATTATGGTTGGTATAACTTCTGTAATAACCCTCAGGGTTTATATTCAATACTTTGGAATCCTTTAGAATTTTAAGTTGATTAGAAAAGCCTTTGCAGTTTGAGGACCCTTCTGCATGTTTGGGGACTAGTTTGCCCATATTAATTCTTCTAGATAGTCATTTGTTCTAAAATTGGGTGGATTAACCACCTAAAATTGGGTGGTCAAATTCCCAACTTTTTGTGTAACTCTAATTTCTTAGGAACCTGAGGTTCTCCGTAGTAATATATTCTAAAGTCAAATCAGGCTTCTCAAGGGTAGTGAAGTCTCTCTACATTTGGAGAGAGAATGAAGACACTTGTGTGATACAGACATATAAGGAAGGTCCATATTGAAGGCTTCTTGGATCCCCCTCCTATTTACCCATTCAGACCAAACCCAGTGCACAGCTTTGCCCTTATGAAGTCGTGTTCTGTAGTTTCAAGTCTGCACTCTGCCATGGAAGGCTGCTTCTAAAGCCAGATTCTCTCATATTGTTCCTCAAATCCACATCCCCTTTGGGGCTTAGTTCTTCCCCTAGTAGACTCCACCTTCTCTTCCTTTTCAAATATGTTTCTAGCTCTTATTGAAATTGACCTATATTATCACCTTTCCTTCCTCCCACTCATAAAGTAGTGTCCTTTGTAATCTTGGTTTTGCAAGTATTTTAAGCAAATTTTATCCTATGGGTACTCAAGAGGCTGGCAGTATTTATCATTATCTCTTACTAATTGTGTGATTTGGGAAGTTACATGATCTTGTGAGAGTCTGCTTTTTCATCTTTGTATCCACATAGGTTATTATGAGAATTAAATAAGAATGCGGGAGAATACTTGGTACAGTGCCTGAAAGGCCCCAACAAACATGTGAATTGTTACCTGAGATATGATGAAAGGGAATGTTCAGGGAGCCTAGGATTTATAGCTGGGCACCTTCACTTGTTCTGAAGGGGACAACGAAAGTCCTCCAGAGGAAGCGACCTTTAAGTTGAGACCTTCAAAGTGAATATAATTTGTGGTCTGGAAAAAAGCAAACGTTCCAAGTAGAAGAAACTACCCTGCACATTCCAGGGCCTGAAGGCATATGCTGAAGGAATGCAAGAGCTGAGAAGTCCCAAATGGTGGGACAGAGAGAAAGAGCTGGAAACATGGCGAAGGGTGAGCCTTGGAGAAGTAAGCAGGAGCCAGAGGGATGAGGACTCTGAAGGTCATGGTTAGGATTTTATACTTTACCTTGACCACAAAATAAAAAGCCCTAAGAAAGGCAAGAGAAAGGAAACGACATGATCAGTATAAATTCTGAAGAGACCATTCTCCCCTGAATTGGGGCAGGCTGATAAGAAACACCTATTGCTTCCTCCTTTAGCTCCAGCAAGAAGTTCAAAACACACAACATCCAGCCCACCTGTGGAAACCCTCACCCCAGCTCTGTGCCTTAAATTGCAACAAAATCCAAGCCAGCCTCCTTTCCCCACTCTCTCAAGCCATTTTTGGACCTGCTTGAGAACCTTCCGTGCTCTTCCTCATTATGTGAGTAACAATCCTTTTCATATGCTCTTGGTATGTGTGTGTGGCATCAAAATCTCTCCATCTGAACCACATTCAGATGGCGGGGTTGGGGTGTCCATCATGCCTCTTGTAACCACAACAATATGCATTATAAATATAAAAACTTTAACATATCTATCTCAAACAAGACTGAGATTATACTATGAATATCTGATTTTTAAAATAATATACTTTGGACAAGGATGTTATTAAATGTTTTTCACAATATCATTTGATCTGCAACATATGATACTGTATATGTATTGTACAAATGATCTAACCAACTTACGATTAGACATATATGTTGCTTACAATATTTTTACTGCTGCTGTAGCAGATATCCTTATAGAGAAACCTTTGTTCATTTTCTTGCTAATTTAAGATAAATTCTTATAGTTTTAAGTATTAATGAATCATAAGCACATTCATCTCATCAGAGTAAATATTTAGGGAACATTGCCATGCGCAGTTATTCGGGAACCCAAATACAAAAGTTATCAAAATTCTTTTCAGAGAAGTACATTTATGGTAAGGGATTCAGAAGAATATTTGCAGATTAAAAACTGATTTATTTTTTAATGAAAACATCTAAAGCCAAGAAATGGAGCCTGTATAAAATTGTATAAGGTGTGAAGTTTACCACAGGGTGGCACTAATACATTTCTATTAAATTATGATATGTTAATTAGAAGTTTTTTCTCTGTTGATCTATGTTTTTAGTAAAGTATAACTAGAAAAATATTTAAGTTTAATTTGATATTTTAAAAATTAGTTTACATTAAAAACACAAGACAGGATTTTTATTTAAGAACCTAAATATTATACATACTTTCATAACCACAGAACCTGACAGGTGATTTCCCTTGTTTGTTTGTTTGTTTGTTTGTTTGTTTGTTTTTAATGTTGGTTTATTTTTGAGAGAGAGAGAGACACCCCGTGAGTAGGGGAGGGGCAGAGAGAAAGGGAGACTCAGAATCTGAAGCAGGCTCCAGGCTCTGAGCTGTCAGCCCACAGACTGATGTGGGGCCTGACCCCACAAACTGTGAGATCATGACCTGAGCCAAACTCTGATGCTTAACCAGTTGAGTCACCCAAGAAGTCCCCAGGTGATTTCCTTTTTAAAAAACCAAAAATCAAATTATGGAACATAGTGTAATACACATATACACACATACATATGTATAAATGTTTATAAATATTAAAAACATATAATATTTGGGTTCTTAAAAATCTTGTTTGGCATTTTTAATGTAAACTAATTTTCTAAATGCGTGTATGTGTTTGTGTCTTATTGTATGTGCAATAAGAGAGCGAAATGCAATTTACAGAGTTGGGTTTATTTTCTGATCTTGCATCTAACTGAAATTTTAGCTTTTGTATTTTAAAGGAGCGATCCTCAATAGTCCGTTTTTCACTCTCCTGCACCAGAAAAATTTTAGGGACAGGAACTTTTATAAAGTATCCTCTGCCATTTACTCCTGTTTCTTCCTATCTCAGTCATTCTGAATGCACCCAGGGGGGGTTACCTCCCTTCCTTCTTAATTAGTGCTCCAGTGAGCTTCTGTTAATGACAGTTACATTTACATAATTAATTATTATGTCCTTCTGGTGAAATGACTTCTGTATCATTAAGAAATGACCTTTTTATTCCTGGTGGTATTTTTTTGCTCTGAAATTTACCCTGTCTGATGCTAAGGTAGCCATTGCTACCTTTTCTTTTGAGTCTTGCTTTTTAAATATAATCTGACAATCTCTGCCTTTTAATTGGGGGTATTTAGACCATTTACTTTAATGTGACTACTGACATAGTTAGGCTTAAATTCATCATCTTGTATTTTGTTACCTATTTGTCTCATCTAACTCTTTGTTTCCCCTTCTCACTTCTCTGCCATGTTTGAGATTCAGGTTTTTCATTTTTCTTTTTTTAAATGTTTATTTATTTTTGAGAGATAGAGAGAGAGCATAAGGAAGAGCGCACCTGCCCTGTGATCTCTGGTCAGCTTTGTCTCCCTAGACTCAGCTTCTCAACTCAGGGTGTCTGCTGGGTCCCCTGGTCTTTCCCCTCCCAGCGTGTAGCCTGGAAACTCATTCATAGGCTTGTTGCATTTGCTTTATATATCTTAGGGATCACTGCTCTCTGTTGCCTGATGTCCACTGTCTTGAGCACTATTATCTCGATTATTTTTTCTGATTTTTTTTTTTTTTGGTTGTTTCAGGCAGTAGTACAAATTTGATCCAGGTTACTCCATCTTGTTGAGAGCAAAACATCTACTTCAAGTTTTTATGAGAGGTTTTTATTAGTTTCTTTGTATAATTTTATATTTAAATCCATTTAAAGTTGTACTTTAAGTAGGTAATTAATTACTTTATCTCAAACACATACTATATAAAGATTCTACCTGTAAGTGGAAACATTATAAATTAAATAATTAATTTTTGTGGGTTTTTTTTCTTATAGTTTGGTTAGAAAAGCAATGGCTTTGATTTATTAACACCTGGAAAGTAAGTCTAGTAATAATGCTAGTTGTAATTTTACTCCCTTAATTACATTATAGTAAAATTTCTTAAGATTTTTAGAAATGAAAATATATGTGGTATGTCATCTTCAACACATTTTAAGCTGAACATCATTGCATTTCTTTAATATTGCAGAGTTATAAAGCTAAAAAATATGTCTCAAACAAGGATTCAGGAAATTTTATGAAACAAAGTTACAATCATTTGTTGAGTGCCTGCTATGTGATAGGCACTTCACAAAATTATTTTTTATACTCACAATTCATTTATTAGGCAGATGTTATTGTCCCCATTTGAAAGATAAGGAAATTGATAATACAGTAGGATTCTATAACTTGCCCAAAGTTACAGAGTAAGAATTCACACAAGCTGGATTCACACAGGCCAAACAAAACTAAAACTCAAGAGTGCTTTATGATCCCAAGCTGATTAAAGCTCTTCCCTTTGTAAAGACCTTCACACCTTCCAGGTTTGGGGAAAGTGAGGTTTTTCTTTTTTTTCTTTTTTTTAATGTTTATTTATTTTTGAGAGAGATAGACAGAACGTGAGTGGGGGAAGGAGGAGAGATGGAGACACAGACTCCAAAGCAGGCTGCAGGCTTTGAGCTGTCAGCCCAGAGCCTGACGCGGGGCTCAAATTCACAAACCACAAGATCATGACCTGAGCCAAAGCCGGATGCTTAACCAACTGAGTCACCCAGGCACCCCAAGAGAGTGAGTTTTAACAATAGATTTATTGATAAGTTTTAGTCCATTAACATATCAAATATTAATATTTTACAAATTTTCTCTCCTATTCTATAAATAACATAATGATAACTTCATGTCACACTTAAAGTCTGATAAGAATCTACATTTTGAATCACTTTGCAATTTTCACGGTGCTTTCACACATTTCAATAATTATAACCACACTGGTTCATGCATTAGCCTCATTTTATTCAAAGTCTGTCATTTGGTCTAGGTTCCCATGATCCATAGACCAATATTTTTTCTATTATCCCAAACTGGCCTCTCTGCATCATTAGATTACTTTATTAAAACAAACAAAACCAAAATGGCACCCATGTAAAGTCACCAAGTTTTTTTCCCACTTTTATGACAATACTTATAAAAAATATAGTTTGATTTTATATTTGGGTGGGTGTTGAAAACTTTGCTTACCATATTAATGTCATTTTCTTTTGTTTTGCAGCCTTGCAGACCACCTCACTGAATGTGATCCTCAGAGTTTAGGTGGAAAATTCATAAATTGGGATTTGATGCCAGACGGGTAGGAAGCAATATATACATATATAAAGTTTATATAGCATCTACATTTTAGAAATTTTATTATGTGTTTATTAAACTGTATTTCATTTTTTAAAATTTGTATTGTTTTTTTATATGCATTATATATTGTTTTCATATTGTAATACACAAACTTTATTTTCTAGCCATCATAATCTTATTAGTATCCAAAACTAAATTTCAGGAGAATTCTTTTTGGCACCTTAAAAGTCATAGTTCCCTAAGATAATATACAATATTTTATATTACTATTATTATGGTCTCCAGTTTATTATTAAGCTGACCTTTGTATTTGTTAATGAGTTGAATTGTGTCTCTCAAAGACATGTTTAAATTCTAACCCCCAGGATCTTAGAATGTTACCTTATTTGCAGAGAGGGTCTTTACAGAGATAGTCAAGTCAAAATGAGATAATTATAATAGGCCTCAATCCAATATTGGTGCTCTGATTTAAAAAATAGTAGAAATTTGGACAAGGAAAAAGACACGCAACAGAGGAAAGACAATGTGAAGACACACAGAGAGAACAGCATGTGAAGACAGGACTGGAGTGATGCATCTATAAACCAAGGAACACCAGAAACATCAGAAAGGAAAGAAAGGTTTTGCCCTAGAGCTGTCAGAGAGAACATGGCCCTACTTGTCTACACCCTGATTTCAAACTAATAGTGTCCAGAACTGAGATAGTAAATTTCTGTTGCTTTAAGACACCCAGATTTTGGTACTTTGTTATGACAACCCTAGGAAAATAATATAGTACCTAAAGTAGAAGTAGAGTCTCTCTCTCTAAGAGCTAAATACACTAAATATGTATTGCTGGGACCTTGTATAAATATATATCTAAATATACACTGGAACCTTGAAACATGAGGACCCTATTCCATCCAGGGCTCTGCTGTGAGAAGGTTCTAGGTCCCAACTCTAAGAAGCTCCTACGACATGAGCTAGCTTACTGATATGAGACTTAATAATACATAGGCCTTTGCCTCTAGTACAAATTAGGGATCTATAAATGACAGTCGTCTGTTCAGTCTTGTCTCCATTCTTTCTCTGATCCTTGTCCAGAACCACGCAGATGGTATCACTCTTCTCCTCGTCTTCGGCTGTCATATGGTACCAGACTAGTAGGAAGCAATAAATACATGAGGGTCATAGCACCAGTGGGAAATGTGTCCTTAGCCGTATGCTCAAATTTGTCTGTATTTTATCTCTCAGAATGATTATTTGCTTTCGCAGTATTTGCCTGTACTTGGGGGCAGATGACTTCCCTGATAGGTTTTTTTTTTCTTTCTAATTTTATTCTTACCTCAAATTCATCAGCCTCTATTTGAGACTTAACACATTTCTGATGGTGACGTGGGTCAGTCTCTCACCGACCTAGACTCAGGTGATCTTTGTTTTCTTCCATGTGCTCCCTTATCTCATCTATCATCAGTCAGTAAGGTCAGTTTTCACTCCATAATATCTTTCATTTTCTTCCTTTTGTATCCATCCAAATTTGCCAGTTTTCTTCTCTGGCTTCTGAAGGCTATTGTAGAATCTTATGTGGATTCTGAAGGCTATATAGCTTCTAAAGACCGTTAGCTGATTTTCATGACTCTTGTTTCCAGTGTAATAGCTTTGCAACTGTAAAACAGATAGTTCAAGTACCAGAAATCTGACTGCTTAGGTTTTATCATCTTGGTTTTATCCTTTCAACTAAATTGTAAACTCTCGGAGGGCATGGATCTTTGCATTCCTACAGACCTATCAGATGCAACATTTAGCCCAGAATAGCAATGAGAAAGCATAAACTTTGGAAATATTTCCTAGAATCCTGGTCCTACCACTAATTAGCTCTGTGAGATGGGACAAGTTACTCAGCCTTTATGTTCCTCAATGTCACTCATCTGCAGGGTAAGAAAAATGGTAATATCTCCTCTCATTGGGTTATTATGGAAGATGAGTGAATAAAGCACTTAAAAGAATACCAAAAATAAATAGTAATTTTTCAATAAAATGTTCATTATCTTATTGTCTTACGCTTTGCTGTTCTTCGAATATTTGGAGACTAATAAAAGATAAATTTCATTAACACATGAATAGAAGAATGATTTGATTTTATCTGAACATGTGTTGCACCTCTCAGTTATGGTGATGTAGCCCTGAGTCTTGTTGAGTTTCATGAGTATAAAACAAGGATAATAATACCTACCCGGAGGGTTGTTGGAGAGTTTACTATAAATAAGTTGCTGTTGGTAAGGGCTGAATCCAGTATTTGACACTTATTTACCATATAGCAGTAGAAGAAGCAGTAATAATGGTAGTGTTAATAGTAGTGAGGCAGGGGCGCCTGGGTGGCTTAGTCGGTTAAGCGTCCGACTTTCACTTAGGTCATGATCTCGCGGTTGTGGGTTCGAGCCCCGCGTCGGGCTCTGTGCTGACTGCCAGCTCATAGCCTGGAGCCTGTTTCAGTCTGTGACTCCCTCTCTCTCTGACCCTCCCCTGCTCACGCTGTCTCTCTCTCTCCTAGAAATAAATAAAAAACATAAAAAAAAATTAAAAAAAAATAGTAGTGAGGCAGCAGTATCAGTGATGGAGTGGTAGTAATAATACTAATAATGGTAGTAACAGGAAGAAGTAGGATTTCACTTTGTTTTTGGTATGTATGGAACATACTAGCAATTGAAAGTAGCTGAGGGTATGCGAGGAGAAGACATAAACGTTTTCTTGACAGTCCAAGAGAAGTGATAGTTGAAGTCACGGGAATGGATGAGGTGGCCTCGAGAGTGAAGAGAACAGCTCTGGGAGCATCAGGGCATCTAGGGAAGACAAGGGCAAGGGGAACATTGAGGCCCCTGGAGAGAGTGCAGTTCAAATTCTTACCCATCAAATCCAGAGATAGTGGAAGGAAGAAAATAGCTTGTAAGATGGGAAGCTGTAATTAGAGGGTGTCAGGCAGTAAGAGAAAATAGTCAGGGAAGACAGTGACCTGCCCTGGCCCCTATTACAGTCATTTCTCAACCATTTCCTCATATTTCCATCTTACTCAGAAAATTATCTTTCCTTCTTTAACAGCTAAAAAATAACTATATACATATGTTAATGAAATTAATAACACTATAATTTAATGCTATGATTAAACACTATCTATGTTCCATTACCAATTGGTGATACGTCATGAAGAAAATATGGACATGCTGGAGAGAAACAAATATGCTTTTCATTTGAAGAAGCGCATTATGGCCTGAAAGTTATATTGTGAAGCTGAGGACGTATATTTGGCAGAAGAAATTGAGAAAGCATGGCATGTACCTTTACTCAATATATTTAGAATCCTTTGCTGAAGTCTAACATGTACCAGTACTTTAGAGAAAGAAACATTATTTAATTGGTGAACCCAGAAGGCATGTCCTAAATTATATGTATATTTGAACATATATATATATATATATATATATATATATATACACATATATATACATGTATATTCATTATAACTTTCTCTGACAATTATATGCTAAGTATTTTTTTAAATATGAAAATTTTACCAAAAAGCAAGTCAATCTTTGCTTCAGCAATTCAGATAATATTGACTAATGTCTATTTGATTTAGATTTTTTTCAGTGCTTTAGTCATTTTGTTCCAAATGAAACACATTTCTCTTGGCTTCCTTCTTTGGCTGTAAACAGCCCAAAAAGCAATTACAAATTAAAAATCATCCCTATTCAGCTAAATAGTAAGATTATATTTATTTACTATTTTGATATTTCTCTCTTTTGTCTCTCTATATTGTTTTTAAATATATCGTTTAAACAAAATATTCAATACAATATAAAATATAGCAACTACTGTACCTTAAATAATACCTAGAACAACCAAAATTGATCTATAGCTTCTTCTCTAAGAATAGTTCCAAGGGTATATTATCTTAGGCACCTTCCTTATAATGGTTGCTGTTGCCATTAAGCATTGCACTTGGCCTTTTAAAATTTATAATTTTTATTCATGATACTTAAAAATGCAGTGGTCATAATGCAATATAAAATAGCTTCAATTAGTATACAAATTCTTTTTTCACTTCAGTCTTTAAAAAAATAATAATAAACTCCCAGTGAACCTTTACCCTGCAAATGACCTGTTATGACATAGTTGAACTTGCAATGAACTTTCACATGAACTTTCAGTTATCCTCTGAGAAATATAACAGATGGAAAATAGGCAGATTTTTCAAATATTTTTAGATGCTTGGACATGTTTAACCGACAACAAGGCCGACTATCTCTTTCCAGTGTTTGCTTTGCTGACTTTATTATACTGCATTCTGTTTAGTTACATTATGTACATGAATTAAGAGATTCGGTTACATTTCTGTTTGACCAGCATCTTGATTTTAAACCAGCACTTGTATATGTGTTTAAAGATGAAGCTAATAGGGTCATAAAATATAACAAATTGTAAGAGAACTTTATTGAAGTTTTTGAAATAACACTGCTTCAAATCATTTATTTAGATAAGAGGGCTTTTAAGCACCTATTTCAGATTTTAGAATATGCGTCAACTATAACGTCTTTCACTTTGAATGGTTTCTAGCTAGAAATTCAGTTCAAACCACACATGGTTTTTGAACGGTTATTTGGGAAAGGAAGAGGAAAATTAATGGAGCACCAGCTATTGTTTACTACCACTGGGGTATGAGATAGGCTCCTTAGAGGTATTTCATCTTAGCAACTCTCTTCCCCAAGTAGTTATCTTACTCATTTTGCATAAGAGGAAAGGGAGACAGAGAGATTGTGTAACTTGCCTGAGAAGACACAGCTAAACTGGGAAATTAAATCCAGGTCTCCCAGACTTTCAAGTCCTTTCTCTTGCTACAAATTTGTGCTCCCAAGAACAAAATATTTTGTTTGGTCAAATGAATGCTGAAAATAAAAGTGTGATACTGCTGTAACAGTTCTATAATCTTTGTTTTGAGAATTTAAAGAGTTTCTTTGTATTCGTTGCATAATATTGCTAAATAAGTTAGGTATAAAACTTTCAGGTTGCTCTCAGTGATATAATGATAGTAACCGAGATATTTGCTTCTCCTGAAAGTTTCCTTTTGTTTGCAAAAGAAACTATACATCTATTACATTTACCAAATAATGCAGACATTTATATTTTTTATCCACTGATATGCATCTCCTTGCTTAGATCAATTCTTATTAACGCCCACTATATTCTCAGACCATAATTTATTCATCCTGAATAGTGTTTTAGATGTAGTTTAGTTCAGAGAGAGATTATACTTAATGGACATAGATACGTATAAAGTAGCACACAATTTCATTTATAAGATCAGAATGTGAACTCTATTACTCTGTAATTAGTCCATCTTTCCTGAGACTTCACTTAGTAACAACAATATCATTGGTGAAGCAAATAAAGATCTTTCCATTTCACAAGGATGCATTTAGAAGCTTGAAGGACCTGTTGTGATCTTGTCAGTGACATAGTTTAAATGGATAGCAAGTTAGGGGCACCTGGGTATCTCAGTTGGTTAAACATCTGACTCAGGGCATGATCTCACAACTTTTGATTTCGAGCCCTGCATTGGGATCTGTGCTGACAGCTCAGACCCTGGAGCCTGCTTCGGATTCTGTGTTTCCCTCTCTCTGTGCCCTTCAACCTGCTCACATTCTGTCTCTCTCTCTCTCAAAAGTAAATAAACACTTTAAAAAAAAATTAATGGATAGCAAATTAAAATAAGTTGTTACTCATTTTAAGGGAATTTCTACTACTTTCCTTTCTTTAACTTTTCAGCTTATTTTTTAAAAACAGCTCTTTTTATTAAAAGTAACGAACAGTCTTCATATTAAAATAAGTGATCCTGCTTTTCTCTTCAGTGTTTAGGTATTGAAGGTGGAGCAGTGTAGATTCAAGGGGTAAAAGGTCTTTTCCTTCTTCCTTTTACAGCTGATCCTTCAACAACACGGGTTTGAACATTGCTTGTCCACTTACACGTGTTTTTTTTTTTCAGTGAATGCAGTACTATCTACTTTCTATTCCTTATCACATTCCTAATATTTTATTTAGCTTACTTTATTGTAAGAATACACCATGTAACATAACACATATACAAAATATGTGTTCATTGACTGAGTATTTTATTAGTAAGGCTTCAAGAGGCTATAAGTAGCTTATCTGGGGGGGGAGTCAAAAGTTATATGTGGATTTTTGATTGTGCAGGGAATCAGTGCTCCTAACCTCTGTGTTGTTCCAGGGTCAACTGTATAAGGTCTTTTCTCTTGTGTTACTTTATTTGTTGAGAAGTCGAGTGGAAAGCACATACATTTCCCTCTGTATGATAGGGTGGCTTAGTTAGGGATAAAGTTATGATTTCCTGTAGAAAGTAGGCAGAAAACATGGTAGGGCGATAAGCCCATGACTGTCTTTGATTTCTTGATATTGGTTAAGACTGATAGGTCTACGTAAATTCTAAAACTTATGTTTATAATATTGCAGCTCCTTAGATTTGGGGTAGTCATTATCTGTCCAATACTAGTCCCACATGATAGAGAGGGATTGTGGAGTAGGTATTGAATTATCAATACAGAGAATATATATGTATATATTAAAAATACTGTTCCTTTTTTTGATATAGTATGTCTAAAACTATGATATGACAGAAAACATAAAATTTAGGCATACATGCTTTTTTATCTTCTTGCTTTAAAATAGACTCTGAAAGCTATAAAGTGATACAGCCTCTAAAGTCTCTAAAACCTCAAAAAATAAGTGTCAGTTTTGGGGGCACCTGGATAGCCCAGTCAGTTAAGTGTCTGGCTCAGGTCTTGGTCTCAGGGTTGTGAGTTCAAGCCCTGCATCGGGCTCCATGCTGGGTGTGAAGCCTACTTTAAAAAGAAAAAAAAAAGAAAAATGAAGAAAAATACCAATAAATTATAAATAATAAATTATTACTTATACATAATTTGTTATTAATAAATAAAATAAGAAAAATACAAAGTGTCAGCTTAAAAAAGCAAACTGTTTAACATAGTTAAACATTAAAATATTAATATTAAATAAACATTAATTAATATTAAATAAAGCATTAGTTTTTTATTAGTAATCTACATGTGTACTGGTTAGCATTTTTATTGCAAGTGACAGAAATGTAATTCAAAGTAACATAAAGAAAGGTGGCAGTCACATGCAAATTTAAATATATATTTAGATTATATTGTATACCATTTTTGCCTCTTTTTTAAATATAACATTAGGAGCATTTTATCATGATTAAATAATTTTACTTTTCACCTTTTTCTTATTATTTACTTTCTTACATTATTTCAAAAGTGCTCCATAGCATTCCATTATGTGCATGTATCATAGTGTATTTATTTATTTATTTTTAACTTTTTAAATGTTTTTATTTATTTTTGAGAGACAGAGTGAGAGCAGAGGAGCGGCAGAGGAAGACAGAGAGACAAAGAATCTGAAGCAGGTTCCAGGCTCTGAGCTGACAGCACAGAGCCCCATGGAGGGCTTGAACCCACAAACCATGAGATCATGACCTGATCTGAAGTCTGACACTTAACTGACTGAGCCACTCAGGAGCCCCATCATAGTGTACTTAAATACTACTTTCTTGGGGCACCTGGGTGGCTTAGGTCATGATCTCACAGTTTGGGGGTTCAAGCCCCGCGTCAGACTCTGTGCTGACAGCTAGCTTAGGGCCTGGCGCCTGTCTTCGTATTCTGTGTCTCCCTCTCTTCTTACCCTCTCCTGCCCATGCTGTCTCCCTCTATCTTAAAAATAAATAAAGCATAAAAAAATTATTTTATTTAAGTTTATTTATTTATTTTGAGAGAGAGACAGAGCACACGAGTCGAGGAGAGGCAGAGAGAGAGAATCCCAGGCAGGCTCCGCACTGCACGCGCAGAGCACAACACAGGCCTTGACCTCAGGAACTGTGAGATTTTGACCTGACTGAAGTCAAGAGCCAAGAGCTGGACGCTTAACTGACTGAGCCACTCAGGTGCCCCAAGAAAGGTTTTATTAAGTGATATTTGAACAAGGACACCTGAATGATGAGTGCCTTCTTAGGCACCTAAGTAAGACAAAAGGCATGAAAACACAGTTATATGCCACAGTATCTGGCACATATTATTCAGTAAATATTGTTGAATGAATAAATGACTCTTTGAAAAATCAGAAAATAAAGCAAACAGTAAAACACAAAGCGTAAAACACGATTTTAAAAGTTAAGTCAAAATCATAGTTGGGCAAATAAATGTAAATGCTGTAAACTGCTCAATTAAGAGATAAAGTCTCCTAGAATAGATTAAAATCAAATTTCAACTAAGTGCTGTGACGCACATTGAAAACAAACAATGCAAGAAAGTTGGAAGAATCAGAGTAAAAAGGAATAAGAAAAAGAAGGACAGGAAAAGGTAGGAGACAATGAGAAGGGAAAAAATAGAGGGAAATGATATTGACATTTCCATAAGGTAGGATTCAAATGGCATAAAATGTATCATTCATAATAAACATGATGTGGTCATGCACTTTCATGTGCTAAATAACATAGCATTAAGACATTTAAGTGAGACCTATTAGACACTTAAAGGGAAAGAAAGAGAAATATAATTGCTGTGGAAGATTTTAACAGATCTTCATATTCATTGAGTTAAATAATAATGATTATTTATTTCTATTTATTAATTATTAAATAAATGATTAAAAAGAACACAGAATATTAGGATAATACAAAAGTTGAATAGCTACAGATAGAACATTCTTCCCCACACAAGACAAGTATGTAGCATGTTTTCAAGCATCCTTAAAGCTACCTTAATCTCTTTCAGAAAGTAGAAATTTTTTAGACCACATTCTTTGATTATATGTTCAGTACACCAAATTAATAACAAAACTTTCAGAAACAACCAAGACCTAAAACTCTAATCTCTAAGAACTGTCAAAAGTACTTGTACACATGGGGTGCCTGAGTGGCACAGTCGGTTAAGTGTCTGACTCTTGATCTCAGCTTATGTCATAATCTCATGGGTTCATGTGTTTTTGCCCAGCATCAGGCTCTGCACTTGGGATTCTGTCTCTCCTTCTCTGCCCCTCCCCTGCTTGAGCTCATGTGTGTGCTCTCTCTTTCTCTCAAAATAAATAAATAAACTTTTAAAAAATGTACTTGCACACGTAATTATTGTTATCAAAGAGGAAATCTTCGATATCAGACTGTTTAGAAAATAAAGACACTGAGGCTATTAACATATCAAATGTTGCGGTTTGAAGCTAAAAGCTATATTCAGGAGTGATTTGATAGCCTTAAATGCCCGAGAGATTGCCCTAGTCATTTACCTGTGATTGTTGACATCCAACCTTGATCAAGAATGAAAGCTGGGCAAATGTTGGAATTGATCCACTGTAAATTCATGAATATTTTTTCTTTTCCTTATCTTTTTTTTTTTCCTTATCTTTTAATGATTCTGATTTTAAGAGAGAAAAAAAGTCTCATTTGATCCTTGAGCACTTGCCAACCTCTCTATTTTTAATTGTGGAGCCAGTGAGCTAGCAGCAGGCCCAGACCATTCCACAGGAAACAGTATTTGGCTGGAATCAGGTAATATTTGTTTTCACTTTATTTATTTATATATTTATTTATTTATAATGACTGAAGTATAGTTGACAATATTATACTAGTTTTAGGTGTATATCACAGTGATCCAACAATTCTATACGTTACTCAGTGTTCACCACCATAAGTGTAGTCATAGCACAGCATTATTACAATATCATTGCTTCTGTTCCTTATGATGTACTTTTCATCTCCATGACTTATTTATTTACAGTTGGAAGTTTGAACCTCTTAATCTCGCTCACTTATTTTTATCATATCCTTTGCTGCAGAACTCATGTTTGAAGACACCAGTGTGGAAAATTATAGTGAGGTTCATCTTCAAATTTTAGGTTCTGAAGGAACATATGGAACATAAACTAAAACAAATTTAAATGGAGTAAAGTAAAATGCAAGATTCCTTTTTCCAGTATAAAAGAATTGGTTTGGAATATTCTTAATCACTTACATATGAAAGCATTTATTATAAAGACCAACCTAGCTAACTTTTAATGGGCTGTGAGTTTTGGGTTACTTCTGTTATATAGTGTATATTTTTTAATTGATCATTCTATAACAAGCTTGTTAATTCAATTTGAATTTTCTATGTGCCTATGGCAAAACTTTATTCCTATCTTTTCTCGTTATACCCACCGTTAATGGTCATGGTTAGGCTCTTGGGTACCACATACATGGTTTTCTTAAAAAGTTTTTTAGGTAGCTATGAATATTTAAATTTTTAACGTCTAGCTAGTTAGTATATTCTGTTCTTTAGCAGTAAAAACAAATAATATTTCTTCCATTCTTCCTGGAAAAATTCTAGCTATTCCCTAGAAAAGGAATCAAAGATTCAGAACTGTTTTTTGCTTACACTGAAAAAATTCAGCATATAAAATATGTCAAAATCTATTGTGACCACCCATTAAAAATCAGTTTCATTAATCTAATTCAAGGCACTTTGAGATTTTTTTTTTTTGAGATGGGGAGTATAAGTGAGGGAGAGGCAGAGAGAAAGAGGAAGGGAAAGAAAGAGAGACAGAGAGACAAAGAGAGAGGCAGGGTTCAAGCTCACCAGATGCAGGGCTCGAACCTACAACCCATGAGATCATGACCTGAGCCAAAGTTAGATGCTTAACCTACTGAGCCACCCAGGCACCAAGATTATTTTTTTAAATGTAAATGGCCAAATTAAACAAAATGAAGTATAATCAATGTCTCATTGAATTATGGATAATTAGCTTGACCTTGCCTAGGAACTTTCTTTCCCTATCCATATATTTATTCCAAGCAACATTATTATAGGTATGTCTTATATAAACTTTCTATTTAGAAGTTTAACCCTTTTGAATGATTTTTTAGGTCTTTTTAACTCTGACAGTCTTATTCACAAAGGTTTGACCATATTATTATTTTGGATTATTTGTAGATATTTTGGGGTGTAGTGACTACTGTCACTTAGTAAGTGTTAATAAAACACGGGAAAGTATATAAGAAACAACAATTATGGTGTTGTAATAACACTAATTGAGAGGGTAGTGTGTGCCAGACACTATTCCAAGTGCTCTACTTGTATTTTTTTATTCTTTTCTAAGTGTATTTATTTATTTTGAGAGAGAGAGATCGAGTAAGCATGAGTGAGGGAGGAGCAGAGAGAGAGGGAAAGAGCATCTCAAGCAGGCTCCACACTGAGCACGGGGCTCGATCTCATGACCATGAAGTCATGACCTGCCCCGAAATCAAGAGTCTGATGCTTAACCCACTGAGCCACCCAGGTGTTCCTACTTGTATTTTCATTTAGCCCTCACAATAACATTTTAGGTAGATCTGTTGGTATTTCTATTTTATAAATGAGGAAACTGAGACGCAGAGAGGTTGAATAATTTGTCTGAGGTCAAACAGCCAATGAGGGGCAAGGCCAGATTTTGAACTCATTGCCGTCCAGTTCTAGCTTCTGCACTTTTAACCCTCAAGAGTTTCATTTTCGTGTAGAATCAATGAAAAAGATCTAAAACCTCTGTAACTGAATTATTAAGGCTTGAATAACATAAAAAGATAATTTATTAAATTTTTAAAAAGAAAAATAATATTGTTCCTTATAATCCCAGATATGTTAAAATAAGATGGCTCAATTGTCTGTGTTACAGTCTTTATTGACCCTCTTTTCTGTTTAGGAATTTTCTCTTTTATACAAAATAGGAAGCTCAAGAAGATATTGGCCAAATATTTTTATTTTGACAAAAGTTTTGGAGAATTCTTGGTTTCATAATTTTTGCAGTCTGTTATTCATTTCATTTTATAAAGCCCTCCACCTCCACCCCCCAAATGCCAGGAACTGCTGTGTCTTATTTTGTAGACTAGCATGTGGTGAGGTCAGGATTTAAACTTAGGGACTATTTAGAATTATATGAGAAACTGTAGATTCTTGATAAAGCCCAGAAACAGGAAGCAGGTATCAGAGTGTAGTCATTTCACTCTATCTAGAAATATGTGCTCTGTGACTGGCTAGGTGGTTTAACTGCCATATTTAATTCACTGATTAGAATTCATGAATGTAGAACTTAAAATGAAAGATTATTGCGAAAGCCAACTTAAAATTTTTTTTAATTAATTTATTGGTTTTTATTACTCTTTTTTTGAGTATGGAGACACACAATGTTATATTAGTTTCCAGCGTGCAACATAGTGATTCAGCTTCTCTATACACAATGCTATGCTCACCACAGACGTAGCTACCATATGAAAGCCAACTTTTAATCTGTTGTTGGGAAGGTGCTTTGTATTAAAGGTTGCTTGAAAAAAGCACATGTGTGTATTTTTCAGGATGTATCCATGAAGCTCAATTTAGTCACATAATTAAATTGTCAAACAGATTCATTAAGTTGGTTTTAGACTGAGAAATTGATAGTGAACATAATGGGAAAAGTAGAATTTTACTTTAATTATTGGTCATTAAAATAATTATGTCTCATATTTGTCCTTGAAGAAATGTTTCACATCTGATGCCATCTTGTTTCATCATAGTAGCTCAGTGAAGTAGTTAGGAAGCTGATATGATCTTCATTTGACTAAAAAGGCAAATTAAGTTATGGGGAAATGAATGGACTTAATGAAGGATGAGCAGGTCTTTAGAATAACATGCAGAACTAGACCTCAGACTTCCACTCCTTTCTAGTGACCTTCCAAATGACCACACCTTTCAGAGAAGGTGATTGCTAAATCCTTAGAAGTCTCAAGTAAGACATTGTTTATTTATGTAATTATGTATTATAACTGTTTCAAACTAGGATAACTGACTCATTCTATAATAAACTGTCCAATGGATATAGATCATGTATGATGTAGAAATTCTTGAAGAGAAATTGAGCTGTTGCAATGATACACATATCATTTAAAATCATCTCTCCTATGAAGAAAGTAATAGGCATCAATTAAATAAAAGACAGGGAAAATGGAAAAAAAAAGCAAAGGCATTTTACAAATACAATTTTAGCAATTTTTCAAGCTATCATTACCATGTGTTAAGTCATATTCCTAAGATAAAATTAATTATTAATAATTTATAGAGGACTAAGAGTGTTATCATTTAATAAAGTGTTTATTTTTGTGGACGAGTATGGCTTAATTGGGAAAACCTATAATAATAAACTCTTTATAGTGATCAGGCAAATCAGAGATAATTACATGGCCCAGAAATAGATCTTCTTTCATGGTATGCAAATATAGGCTTGTGTCATATTTTGCGGTAGGGCATCTGGTAATTTCTACTCTTTGTTAATAGGGTCCCCAGGAAGTAGTCCTCTGACTTTCAGGACATCAAAAACAGAGGAAGGCATTAGACATTGTTTCAAGAGAAATTGCACAAACAGGGTCTGGAATGGGTGAATATGCATATTTTTACAGCTATAGCTATAAGAACCCTTTACTTTCTTATCACTGGCATCAGTTGTAATCATTAGTTGACCCTTCTGGATTCGGCAGTGTATGCCGAGGGTCAAGCATATTCATAGCCCTTTTGCCTTTGAGCATTTGAATACCTTTAAACATTTGTTGTATATATACCCTTTCTCATAATACTCATTTCAAGTTTATCAAAATCTTTAAAACATCTTGACATTAAGTGTGGCCATATATGTTTGTCCATTATGTGTATGCAAATGATGGATTTAGGTTATAGTCCCAAACAAAGCAGCCTGTGTTGCATTTCCCCCACATCAGGACCTCATTTCCCCAGAACGGTCTCTTTTATCTTAGTACCTTCTGAACAGGTCTCAGGGCGTCCTGTGCCATGTCTCCTCCAGGCACACAGGATTTCTTTCCTCCCTCCCTTTTGCTCTCTACTCACAAACGAAATGGACCTGCTGTGACCACAGAACCACTCTCAAGGCTTCAGTTTTGCTAATCCAATGAGCTCATTCATTCATTGGAACATTACATTTGAAAGGCTTTGAATTCCTGCATTTCACATATGAAGAGATTGGGGTTTGGAGAGGCGAAGTGGGTAAAATAAGAGAAAATAAGGACCCCCTTTGGCTCTCAAGAAGAGAAGTAAAATTTTCTAGAAATGTTAGTGTCATGGGGAAAAGTTCGGTTCTATTTCCACTTCTTTTTCTCTACCAATGTTTAAAAATACGGAGGGGGGAATGAATTTTGACTATGCAAGACTTACATTTTAAATTAACACAGCAAATATCAGTAAGTGGGACTTCATTAAGATTAAATGCTTCTGCCCAGGAAAAGAAATGATCAACAACATGGGAAGTCAGTCTATGGAATGGGGGAAGGTATTTGCAAGCCATATATCTGATAAGAGGATAATATTCAAAATATATAAGGAACTTGTACAGCTCAATAAAAAAAAAAACAGTTCAATTAAAAAATGGGCAGAGGACTTGAACAGACATTTTTCCAAAGATGACATATAAATGGCCAATAAATATAGGAAAAGGGGTTTAATATCACTAGCATCAGAAAAATACAAATTAAAACCACAATGAGGTATTATCCCACACCTGTTAGAATGGGTATTATTATCAAAACAATACCCAATGATACAAAAAGATAACAAATGATACAGAGAAAAAGAAATCCTTGCGCACTCTTGGTGGGAATGTATATTGTTGCATCCACTGTAGAAAACAGTATGGAGGTTCTTCAACAAATCAAAACTAGAACTACCATATGATCCAGCAATCCCACTTCTAGGTATATATTCTAAAATGAAATCCCTATCTCAAAGAGATATATGCACCCCCATGTTCACTGCAGCATTATTTACAATAGCCATAACATGGGAACCATCTAAGTGTCCATCAACAGATGAATAGATAAAGAAAAAGTGATATATGTACACAAAGGAGTATTATTCAGCCAAAAAAAAGAAACAAATCCTGTCCTTTGCGACATCATGAACGGACCTTGAGGGCATTATTAGTGAAGTAATTCAGATTGAGAATGACAAATACTAAATGATTTTACTTATATATGAAATCTAAAAAGGCTTTAGAAACAGATTGAAATGATAATTTTCAGGGGCTGAGGTGTGGGGGAAGTGGGGCGATGTTGGTCAAAGGGCTCAAACTTTCAGTTATGGTATGAATAAGTTCCAGGAGCTAATGTACAACATGGTGACTATAGTTAACAATCCTGTATTGTAGACTCCAAAGCGGCTATGAGGGCAGAGGCTTAATATTTTCACCACCACCACCACAACGAAATGGTAATTATGTGAAATGAAAGATGTGCTAACTAACGTTATTGTGGTAAACGCTTCACAATATATACATATATCCAATCATCATATTATCCACCTTAAATTTATACAATGTTATACGTCAGTTCTATTTCAATAAAGCTGGAAAAAATTAAAACAAGAAACCTGTTATGGAAATGGCATTCCATAAATGGTTATGAAATATAAAACGGCATATTCACCATAAGGCTAATTAAAGCTTAACCTTCAAGGCCCTTCACTTATCTGGGCCCCTTCCAAAGGACTACTATTGTGCTCACATAGTGAGATGTGTTTGTAAATTTGATAATAAGATATTTTACCTGCAAGACTTATACTCTTTCCACCTTAACTGCCCTTTTGCTAGCTTTTCCAGGTGTACTTATGTGCTTCCCAGGCTGTTCTGTGTGTGGTATTGTTAGCCTTCTTGGTGGTTTGGTGGAGGAATATCTCTTCCTCAGATAATTTAAGGATATTAAAAGTAGGGCTAGACATTGGGCTGCTGTGTGAATGATCTTTAGTCCCTAGCACAAGAAGTATGTGGGTAGTGCTGGAGAAACAGTTTGAAAGATGTGCAGTCAGAACCAATCCATATGTGGAAAATTCTTCCAATCATTAGGCATGTAAAAGCTTATTAAACATAACATCCATTTAGCCATGTAAGCAAGTGTTCCGGTTCTCCTTGTCACCGAATCAAAACTAGAAGTTCTCTCCTGTCAGGAATATAATCAACAATGAAGCATATTTAGTTATAATAACACTCCAAAATAAAATTATTTTTCATATATTTGTATATGAAAATATCAATAGATATTTCTCTATCGAGAAGTATATTGTAACACATTTTCAGACCTCATCACAAAGTCATTCAGTGAGATATATTTCAAATAGAAAAGGATAAATTGAACCTAATTAAGAGTAATAACTTATATGAACACCTCAGACAAAGACTTAGTGATTTGACCACAGATATTGACATCCACAAAACAGCATGAAACTCAGCTCACTACAAGGAATCATCAGTAATAAGCTTATTGAAGGTTGTCATAAAGTATTTAAGATCAACTTGCACAAGAAATTTGAAATGTCCTGAAATCTTATAGTTCACATATGAAAGAAACTTCGTCTCAAACCTAAACTTACACGTGATAAATTAGCAGTGGAGCTAAATACTTTTTCAAAACTACCCATGATAAAAAATACATTTCAACCTGTTATGCCAAAGAAATGACTGTAAATCCTCTTACTGTTTTTATAGAAAAGTGTATTTTTAAAAAGTATTTGCATTTGAAGACACTATCAGACTATGCAACCCAGAGTTGTAGGGAAAGATATGGAAGAAGATGTCAGGCAGTTAATTCATTAAAATGTTAATACTGCTTTGCTAGATTCTGTGATAATGGTATTTGTCAACTTATAAAAAAATTATAATTGGTTGTGATCTTTTTTCTCATTTCCTATCTGATTTTGTATTTTAATTATGTTTCTTAAAGTTTCTGCAAATTGTAATAGTTTCAGGCTTCATGAAACCTGGATCTGCCTCAGTTCCAACTGATACAGAGTCTGCTGCTTGATTTTTAATGTTAAAGAAATTATGAAACTTTTCAAAGCCAGGGTCTCATCTTCTCTGAGAATAATGAATACTGCCTGCCCAGATAACCCATAGGGCTTTGGGTTATAAAAGACAGACGGGGGGGAAAGGGAGGGGAAGGAAAGGGGATCGAGAGAAAGAGAAAATACATGAGAGAGAAATTTTAAACTGCAAAGCAATGTACATGAGCAAAATGCAAAGTGATCTCTATCACCTATTTCTGTAGTATGTGACCTACTCCTGTCTCTTCTTAGCATATAGCTCATCATTTTACTTTTTTGTTGATCATTTGGCATTGCGATTTTGAATGTGTAAACTACATAGACTGACTCTCCCTTCAGCATCCATTAATCTTCAAGTGTTAGGAAAATACCCCCCACATACCATGTTTAAGTCACTGTCCTTATAGTTTTGGAGGCAGCTGAAAACCATTTCAAAGTGGTATGAACTTTGGGAAGGAGTTTAAGAATTTTGGTGACCTCTTTTAAATGTCCTCATTCTACATCCATTTGTTTTCCTCTTTTAATGGAAAGTAATGCACGCTGTCGTCTATTTTTCCAAGGTACAACATGGGACAGGTCAACGAAATTTTATGTCATGCTGATTAAGAGTTTTCAGTTTTCTGTTTTCAGTATCTATGCCTTCACTGCTCAAAGCCTACCTTCAGCAGCCCAGTGCCATATTTGAGACTGCAGCACCCCATTTCAAGGTACCAAATTCTACTTAGGTCAAGGTTCTTGGTCTCAAACAGAATTCTAGCTAGTTTAAGTGGAAAGAGATTTATTGAAGGATACTAGTAGCTCCCAGAATCTTGGGAGAGCCATAAAACCAGTTTTGGTTTTCAGTCAAAAACTAACAAACAAAATAAAATAATCAAGCAAAAAAAGCTGTGGTTTCAAATGATTCATGAATGGATAGAAAAGATGTGGTATATCCACAATGGAATAATACTCAGCCATAAAAAAGAATGGAATCTTGCCATTCATGACACATGGGTGGGCCTAGAGGGTATAATGCTAAGTGAAATAAGCCAGAGAGAAACTAATACCATATGATTTCACTCATATCTGGGAGCAAAACAAACAAACAAATGAAGAAACAACAAAAGAGAGAAACAGACTTATAAATATAGAGAACAAACTGGTGGTTGTTGCCAAAGGGGAAGGGGTGAGGGATGATAATGGGTGAGGGGATGAAGAGATAACACATTTACAGTTATAAAACTAGTAAGTTACATGAATGAAAACTACAGCATAGGAAAGGAATATAGTCAATAACATTGTAATATACTTATCATGGTGAGCATTTCATAATGTATATGATTGTTGAATCACTATGCTGGACACTTGAAACTAATTTAATATGTTATATGAGCAATACTTAAGTTAAAAAGAAAGAAGAAAAACAGTGGTACTGGGAGCCTGTAGTGTGCCAGGCAGGTAGAGTACTATGTGGCAGAGTCTACTTAATTGTGTCAGAGGAACCGCTTGGCCACACCACTGTGCTCTCCGTAAGAGACATGCTCCTGGCATGCAGTGGCCACCTCTCATTGCTCATTTCTCATCCAAGTCCTGGCTAGATGCCTCAGCTTGCCAGGAACTTAGGCCACCTGCCTGCACTCAAGTGCAAAGAGACTAGGGAATGTTGGTGTCGGAATGAGGGAGAGGGAGCCAACCTGCAGGCTGCCAGTTTCCTGCTTCTTTACAAATTCATTGTGAGAATTCAGGCAAGGTATTTAACCTCTCTACTAATCCATCTTCCTAATACTTAATGTGGGGATTTTGGACGCCATGAAATCCAAGAATCCTTACGGTAATACAAATCTGTCCCTGCACTAGTTAGAACTCTGGCTTCTAGTGACTGAACTCTGACATGCACTAGTGAAGGTGAGTCCATGGTATTGGCTCTTGTAACCTAATTGTGGGAAGGGTAAGGGTGTAGTTAGTTTTAGGGCTGTCTGTCTCATTGGACCTCTTGCTTGCCCCCCTCTCTGTGTCTGTGTGTTGTTTTCTGAAGACCAGTTTCTTTGGGAAGCTGGAGAAGTGGCCAAGGCTTGTATCCAAACTATTCTGAAGTCATAAAGGAAAAGAACTCTTCTCCCAGAATCAGATTTTAGGTCCAGAAGGCCTTTTTAATTAGCCAGGCTTAGTTTCTGTGCCGACTCCTGTGGCCAGAGGAGTGGAGTCTTTAACCAGAGAAGACATGTCACACAGGTATGGCCACCAGAGAATTTGACCTGAGGCAGTCTGGCACCCAATGTGACCAGGACAGATTCTAAGAGCTAGTGTGCCACAATATGTGACATGGGATTTCTTCATTTGTTTTCATTTCAGATACTTCAAATGAAATAAACTTCAGTTATTTTGTGAATCTGCATGTTGTATGGGGCTGTTAAGCCCCATACTAATACCACATGTGACTCAGCTCCTGTGTTCAGGGAGCTTAAAATTTAATGGTAGGGATAACAGCAATACAGGCACATGGAGTCCTAACTGTAAACAAACAAGATCATGGTTTTAGGGAAAGATCTGAATCCTCAAACAGATGAATACAGAAGTTGAAGTTCACATGGAGAACAGTTTTGCCAGCCATTTGACCCAAATCATATTCCCAAGCCGAATACAATTGATATTTGTATTTTAAGATCAAATGATCTTAATGATCAAAACATCATAGGTAAAAGAGAAAATGGATGTTTTTTTCTTAACTTTTGACCTTTATCTTTTTTTCTTGGATGTTGCCTGTGTTGGTACATAGACAGCCTTTTCTTTTGAAAAGTCACATTATTGTACCGAAATGTATTTTGCGTTTAGCAATAAAGGTGATAGTATGCTTCTTTGGTCTTGTATTTTCTGAACATAGCTTGCTTGTAGAAAAGAAAAAAAAGTCTATTTTCTTCTTAGACTCAAGGAGTAGTTAGCTCTCTCTAAAATTTATCTGTACTGTATTTTGCATATTAAATTATAGAATGTTGACAATTAGATTGTTGAAAAAGTGTGAAAAGTTGCAGTCAGTCTGTGTTTTGGTTCATCAAACAAATGAACTTGGTTTTATAATCTGAAGCACATGCATATTAAGTAGATAAAAGTAATTGCAGTAAATCCTGGCAATAATCCGGATGTTTCAATAATGTCACATTGTTAATTCTGAGTTTACTTGTAACACTGTTGCATAAGGGTCTTACTTTTAAATTTTTAGTCTGGTTGGCCTCTGCTTCTCTGATGATTAATTGAATTGATTAGATTTCATTTAATTAGATTGTATACTTTAATGTCATATGAAAGCATTTTTGAATGCATTTTGTACCCTTTTCATTATGGGCAATTTGTATAGATTTAGGCAGTGGTTTATATATGCTGTTTATTTCTTTCTTGAAATTTTTATTGTAATAGGCAGTAACCAGTGTGTATACTTCATGATGACATAGGATCACTCCTTGCATTATAAGGTAGATGGCCCTTAAAACTAAATGGCAATCTTTAACATTCCAGGGATTTAACCCACAATTTTTGATGAATACCAATGCTATAAAAGAAATGTTGTCTTGGTGTAAATCAAAATCAAAATCGTGGCATTACAATCTCATTGAGAAGTTTGTGTCCTCATGGAGCAGAAAAAAACAACAACGACAGTGAGAGGTTGAGGCACCTGGGTGGCTCATTCAGTCAAGCATCCAACTCTTGGTTTTGGCTCAGGTCTCGATCTCAGGGTTTGTGAGTTCGAGGCCTGAATTGGACTCGGTGCTGACAGTGCAGAGCCTACTCGGAGTCTCTCTCTCTCTCCCTCTCTCTCTCTGTCGCTGTCTCTCTCTCTCTCTCTGCTCTTCTCAGGCTCATGTGAGCTCTCTCTCTCAAAATAAATAAATAAGCTTAAAAAAAAAAAAAAAAAAAAACAGAGGCACCTGGGTGGCTCAGTCGGTTAAATGTCCGACTTCAGCTCAGGACATGATCTCAACAGTTTGTGCGTTCAAGCCTCGCATCGGGCTCTGTGCTGACAGCTCAGAGCCTGGAACTTGCTTTGGATACTGTGTCCCTCTCTCTCTCCCCTTCCCTTGCTTGCGCTCTGTTTCTCTCTGTCTCTCAAAAAAAATAAAACATTTATTTAAAAAAAACACAAAAACAATGATAGTGAGGAGTATAGGATGTTGTGGAAACATACAGCAGGAGCCCCCACCCCAGTCTAAGCATATCAGAGCAGTGGCAACTTAAACTGAGAATGAAAAGATTCCTAGGAATGATACTTAGCCTTGTGAAAAATATTCTAGTCCGAGGAAATAGCACGTGTGAAAGCCCTGAGGTGAAAGAGAGGTTGGGAGTTCTGGAAAAACTAAAAGAAGTTCCATTCAGCTGCAGTACAGACATGGGGGTCAGTGTAGGGAGAGGGGTTAGGAAACTGATGCCAGGAGAGGCCTAACATGGGGTAAGATTAGCAAGACTAAACAGAATGGGTCGATCATGGACTTTGGTTGGGCTGAATTCCCAGGACTTACTGTTTAACTGGATTTGAGAAACAAGGGAAAGAAGAACGTGAAGGATCATTCTGGCTTGGATCCTGGGTAGATGGTGGTGCCAGTCATAGAGGAGGACCATGGGGCAAGAAGCAAGTTTGGGGCGGGGGGGGGTGTCTGTGGGACTTTTCAAGACATCTAGACTGCCATGAGATACTGAGAAGCCATCAGAGTAAATATATATACATATATGTATATATATACATACATGTCAACATGCAGGAGATTTACAAATGAGTATCTTTTAAAATAGGCTTACAAGGATCTGCCAGAAGAGGCAATAAAAACCAGGACGGAATGCTTTTAACAATTCAAAGAAAGAAAGTATTTCCAAAAGGCTTGAATGGTCATGGTGTCAAATGCTACATGGAGGTCAAATAAGATAAAAACTGAAAAATTCCCATTGGATTTTCACTGAGGGTGCTGTTGGTGACCTTGGCACAAACACTTACAGTCAAGCATCTGGGGATGAATCCAGATGTCCCGAGTTGAGGGGTGAGTAGGAACGAAGGAAGTGGGAGATAGCGAGTGTAGACAGCTTTTTTAAGAAGAATGTTAGTGAAAGGGAGGGTAAAGATAAGGCAGTTGCTAGATGAAGATGGGAGGCTGGGGGACACTCTAATATGGAGAGGCTTGAATGTGTTAAACACTGATGATTTGGAACAATTAGTGGAGAGAGAATGGTTGAAGGGGGGTGCAGTCAATAGAGAGAGATCTCTGGGAAGGTGGAAGAGATGATAGGATGCACAGTACTGGATTAGGGGTCTCTCTTTAAAAGAGGCAGAAGACCGGGCCCATTGTCACTTAGGAATGCTTTCCATTCAGGTAACAGAACCCCAGCTGCTAGTAGTGCTTCATTGAAGCAGAGGTTTATGTTTTCTCATGTGAGAATCAATTTGAGACGCGCACATGGGCATGGTTTCTGTGTCAATGGTGTCAGCACTAAGGGCTTGACGTCACCTTCTTCGTCTTGGCCTTTTCCTCTCAGGCTGTGATCAAGGTAGGACAAAAGGGGGCAGAGGTGATATTGGCTGTACCTGGTCCTTTAATCAGGAAGTGTTGCCAGAGGTTTCTGGGAGACTTCTGCTTATGTCTCATTGGCCAGCATTGTGGGGGAGGCTGAGAAAGCTTTCTCATCTTCCTGGTTGAAGAAGTTAAGGGACACGGAGAATTGGGAGTGGCAATTAGATCAGCCAAATGGCAGCATCTAACACAGAGCAAGGTAGAGTTTGTTAAGTTTGGTAGCATGCAGCTAAAGGGCTTCCATCTGAATTTCTGTTTTCTTTGAAGTTGGAAATAAGCCCATCTGCTATGCATGACAGAACAGATGTAGGTGGTAAAAATCGGAAATGCCCCTTTTGGAGAACTGGAGAACCTGGGGACTGATGAAAGTCAGTGACGGTTTTCCAAGCAACACTGAGGTTCGATTCAGATTAGAGACCATGGGTTCATGGGACATATGACTAGAGGAAGGTGTGGCTGCTCAAGGACTATCCAGTGTGTGACCACAGGACAATGGAAATGTTATGTGTCACGGTTTAGTACACTTTTGATGCATAGAAAGTGATTGTATCATTTAATAATTTTTACTTTGAGGGGTTTTTTAAATGTTTATGGGGGGGAGGGCAGGGAGACAAAGAGAGAGGGAGATAGAGAATCCAAGCAGGCACTGAGCTGTCAGCACAGAGCCCGATGCGGGGCTCAAACTCATGAAACATGAGCATCTGACTTCATGACCTGAGCTGAAGTCAGATGCTTGACCAACTGAGCCACCCAGGTGCTCTGAGTTGTTTATATAAAATTCATAATGTTTTCTTTTTAAAAATTTGTTATTCATTCTGTAAAAGCCATCATTTAACATATTTTAGGTATGTCTCATATATTTCTGTGGAATATTTTTCCACAACTTTTTATTTTGAAATTTTGCGGATCTATAGAAAAATTGAAAGAGTAGTAAAATGAACATCCTCATGCCATTCACGGACACTCACTAATTAACATTTTCCCACATTTTCTGTCTTTTTCTTTTTTTTCTGTCTCTCTTTGCCTCTTTCTCTCTACACAAACACACACACTTTTTTTTTTCCTGAGCCCCTTTGAAACTTTGAGTTGTAGACAATAAGACACTTCAGCTCTAAATACTTCAGCATGCATCTCCTGGTAATTGGGACATTCTCCACAACAGCATAATTTTTTGCCTCTTAGAGAATTGTTAATATCATCAACTAGTATTCAGTATGTTTTCGTTTCCCACTTGTCCCCAAAAATGTCTTTCAACCCAGTCTGAAGGAGAATATTTGAAAACTATATCTATTTTTAAATTACTTTAATAGATTTTGAATTGCCCTTTAGCAGTAGGCTTAATGCTGAAATTTTGTTGCTATTTGTCAGGGCTTTTCCAACCTTTCTAGAGTTTCATTTAAGATGCACACAACAAGGTATAGTGTCTTGTATACTATACATACTTGTATATGTGTATATATGTAAAACTTACATTTGTATTGGCTTTTTGTTTTTCTGATTTCCTTTAGCGGTACCCTCCCTACCCTCCCACTTCCCAGTTAATGACCAACGTCTCCATCCTTTATTTTTTGACTATAGATGGGTATTGTGTGATAAAGTATCTGCATTATTTCTTCAACATACCCATTAAAGCCTATATTTGAATATATATTGTAAACTGTTACTGTCATTGTTCAAATGGTAAATGTGACTTAATATTTGCCCAGATGGATGAAGTAGCTATGTTATGGGTATATTAGGAATGTTAATTAATAAAATCTAATTCAGTGACTGAGAGGAAGGTGTTTCATACAGAAATTCAATTTACCTTTTGTAAAATTGGAAATACTAGTGACTAATGTCCCTGAGATGAAGAATACTCTAGGAAACATGGGGTGTGCCTGAATATAATACAAACATATTTCTTCCTTATCAAGGAACTGGAATTCTAAAACAACATGGAAACAGACATGTAAATAAAGAATTGATAATGAAAGGGAGCATGAACATTGAAGCTGTTTGCCAAATGCAGGAATAGGATTAAGGATATTTAAACAGGAACAGTTCCTTGACTTATATGTCTCCTTTTTCATACTGATTTAACCTGTTAATAAAAATGGGGTGATCGCAACTTGAATAATTTTCCAGGCATTTTCACCATCACGCAAGTGTATATGGTATGGTGGTTGTTCCCACTAGAATGTATTGTCTTGCATGAGGTACTGGGTGGGCCCCTGGCATTGGGCCCAGGCAGCTTCCCCTTACAACTGAAACTTGTCTGATCGCAGCCACCCCGGCAGAGTCCCCCACAGGAGCCCTGGATGCACAGACTCCCCTGACATAGGCACTGGTCCCTAGCACTGACCTTCAGTGCTCCCACTGTACCAGTGAGTTTTCAGTGTTTGGCACATATGTCTCCCCATCTTTGACTCAGGGCCTTTTTGTGATGAGTGTACTGGTATTAACTCTGATGAAACTTCAATTGTCAAATATGCCTGCATCTGAGCAGCCAAACCTGGCTGAAGGAAAATATAGCCATCCTGAAAGGCTTTCTTTTCTTTTATTATTTTTTAAATGTTTATTTATTTTTGACAGAAAGTGAGAGTGGGGGAGGGGCAGAGAGGGAGACAGAGGATCTGAAGCGGGTACTGTGCTGACAGCAGAGAGCCCCTTATGGGGCTTGAACTCATGAGCTGTCAGATCATAACCTGAGCCAAAGTCTGATGCTAACACACTGAGCCACCCAGGTGCCCCAAGAGGTTTCCTTTTCATTCATGACCACCACCCCATGAGTCTAACAGTTCTGGCTGTTTCTCTGATCTGTTCACTCACCTGCAGGATTACATCGTTGTTTCTTACCTTCTCTCTGTATCCCTCTTCGCTCGCTCTCAGCTACTGGCTCTGCTTGGTACTTCACTGAGGAAATGGAAGCAACAGAAAACTGTCCATGTTCTCCCACCATCATATCCTCAAACTTAACGTGATCAGGAACCCATATCATGAATTGTTTTCCCTCTTTTTTTTTTTTTTAAGTTAAGCATAAACTATTGAGGCTCTGTGTGAAGACAGCCCTTTCCCCTGGACACTAGATTTCATCCCTCTCACCTGTTCAGGGACATCAGGCTGGGAATTGTCCCCTTTTCTCTTGCATTATCAATTCCCCCTGTCTCCTAGATCTCTTTCACAGCCTATTAGTATGTTTAATATGTCCCATCATAAACACAGCAACAACAAGAGTACTTCCTCCATCCCTTCCTTTACTTACTAGTTCATATGTTAAAACTTCATGTCATGGCAAAACTTTAGTGCAGGTGTTGAACTTCCACCTTGTCTCATTCACTCTCAAGTTCACCGTTGTCTGCTCTTGTCCCCACTCCAAACAGAAACCGCTCTTCTCAAGGTCATGCAGACTCATCTTTCATCTTATTCACCCATCAGCAGCACTTCTTTTTCTTCAGTGTGTTAATTTATTGTGAGAGAGAGAGAGTGAGTGCAAGCAGGGGAGGGAAGAGAGAGAGGGAGAGAGAGAATCCCAAGCAAACTTGGCACGGTCAGGGCAGAGCTGTGTGTGGGGCTGTGAGACCATGCCCTGAGACGAGATCAAGAGTCAGATGCTTAACCGACTGAGCCACCCAGGCGTCCCCGTCCTCAGCCCTTCTTATAGTTGATCACTCAGTCCTTTGTCCACCTTGTCTTCTTTTCTCCCCATTTTCTTTGCTAGTCCTTCTTTTCTTCCGGCCCCTTCATGGTGGAGAGTCCCAAGTTAGCCTGTCTTCTCTAGCTTCACTCACCCCTATGTCAGAGATGCTTAACCTGAAGTCCACAGACCTGCTGTCTGTGACCTTGCAGACATTTCTTATTTTCACTAACCTCTAAATGAAACTTTTCATTTCCTGCAATTATGAACGTAAACAACCAAACTGATAATAATATTAGCCATATCTGCAACTTTGTCTCTAATTAAAAATCACAGATGTTTTCATCTCCTTATAGTTATTACAGATATCTTGAAATATTAATCCACATGACTTCTTTAAAGTTACTGTAGTTTGTTTATTGTTAGTTCTTATTATACAGTATATTAATAAAAGATAATGTTACCATAGTATAACTTTTAAAATATTTTGATGCTATGTTTCATTATAATTGGTTTTCTTTATACCGTTTATATACCAAAAAATATTTAAAAGATATTTTATGCATTTAAAAAATATCATTCAGGGAAGGAGCCTGAGGGTTTTAATAGACTTTCAGAGGGATTTATGGCACAAAAACTTTTAAGAGCCCATCCTCAAAATGATCTTTAATCTCAGTTTTAAATACTATTGAAAATTATATTTATATTTCCAACCACAACCTCCCTTTTCAGCTAGTAAATACCTGTGTTCACCTGCCTACCCAACATTTTATCGTAGATGCCTCATTAGTGCCTCAGACCTGCCTTCTTAAAACCCAGTTTCCTGAATCTCACACATTCTCCAAACCTGTGTCTCTTAAGAGTCTTCTCCCTTCAGTTGGGCAAATCCATTTTTCTAGTTGCTGAGGCCAAAACCATAGAATCAGCCCTGACTCCTCTCTTTCATAAACCACGTCTGATCTAGAGACAATTTTGTTGACTCCAAATTCAATTAAAAATTGAAGGAAAGACATTGCTATTGTCAGCCCATTCCTAGTTTAGAAGTCGAGGCTGCTCACAAAATTATGTCTCGAGGGGAAAATGTTTTATAATGGAATCCTGTCCATTATGAATTTTTTTTGTCAACCTAAAAAACGATTTTTTATTTTGGTATATTAGTATTTTTCTTGAAAATACAGCAGGAAGCATTAATGGCCACTGTTGGTATTGCCAACATTCTATGCTTTCCCCGATTCTAGCCTATTCAAGCCAGAGCAAAACCAAGATAATTAGATTATGTTACTCTGTGACTTTTTCCAATTCTAATATTCTTTGATTAAATCTTGCCAATGAGTAATGTGCTTTTAGAGAAATCAGTTTATTCACATTTAGGAAAAAGTAAGTGGCACTTAGGAAAAAGTAAGTGGTGTTTTTTGTTAGCCACTACTTGTTTTCTTCTTAATGAAAGTCAGCATATAGAAAATACTAATCCTCTTTAAGTTTCCAAAAGAGCCCTATCAATGCTACCTCCGGGGCTGACCACTTCTTTTTAATTTTTTTTTAATGTTTATTTATTTTTGAGAGAGAGACAGACAGAGCATGAGTAGGGGACGGGCAGAGAGAGAGGGAGACATAGAATACTATGCAGGCTCCAGGCTCAGTAACACGAAGCTCGAACTCAAGAACCATGAAATTATGACCCAAGCCAAAGTCAACTCTTAACCGACTGAGCCACCCCGGCGCCCCAAGAATTGACCACTTCTTACCATACCTTGTGCTACACTCCAATCGAAATCACTGTCCTCTCTGCCCTAGATTGTTGCAAAAGTCTTCTAACTTCCCAGAGTCACTGTCCTTTGCAATACTCTCTGCATCTTGTCTCTACATAGCAACCAGTGTGATCTTCCCATGGTAGTTTCCCGCTGCCATTAGACCAGAATAGAAGCTCCTTCTATGGCCACAAAGCCTCACCTGTGGGACCTGCCCATCCCACTGACCTCACCTCCTCCCTCTCACCCCTCATTCATTGCTTTTTTCCTGCTCCTTGAGCATGACAAGCCCAGGCCTCTTGTTTATGCTACTCTATCTTGACATCTTCCCTGGAAAGCTCTATCCTGACCTCTTCTGATAAATTAGGTATGAGCTTGGGTGGGATCTCCCCAGAGAGGTCTGTCTTTATCACCACAAATGAAATAACGCCTCCCCTAGCCGTTCTGTAGTCTGTTACTCTACTTCTTTTTAGCATTAAAATTTACCACTACCTGGGGCGCCTGGGTGGCTTAGTCGGTTAAGCGTCCCACTTTCGCTTAGGTCATGATCTCGCGGTTTGTGGGTTCGAGCCCCGCGTCGGGCTCTGTGCTGACTGCCAGCTCAGAGCCTGGAGCCTGTTTCAGAGTCTGTGACTCCCTCTCTCTCTGACCCTCCCCTGCTCACACACACACACTCTCTCTCTCTCTCTCCTAGAAATAAATAAAAACATCTAAAAAAATTTACCACTACCTGCAGTTATACTATGTATTTATCATGTCTGTACTGTCTAACTCTCTCTTGTAAAATTAAGCTCTCAGAGGTCAGGTTATTGTTACCATTCAAACCCACTTGCAGGCACTAAGAGTAGCCTAGCTCATGTATTACTGACACAGTACATTTAAGTGCAATAAGTGGGTGAATGAACTAGGTGAAAATGACAACAAAAACAAAAATTACAGGACTGTGTCTCTCCAAAGGGCTAAACTTTACTTACAGGGAACCCAATGGATACTTTCAAATCCTTTTCCTTACTTGTTACGAGTTGAATGTATAATTCTAAGCACTTACTCTTCAATATGTTGGTTAACTCTTGTAGTAAAGTAATTCCATACAATGCATTATCCTGATGCCGATTAGCAAAAATTTTATTAGGTGAGAGTAAAAAGTCTAGAAAAAACCTGGAAATAAATAATGGCCAAAAATACATATATTGTTTTTGGGTTACACAATAAACTGAGAGAATAAGTTTTAGAAATAAATGATCTAGGGGTGCCTGGGTGGCTCAGTCGGTTAAGCATCCGGCTTCGGCTCAGATCATGATCTCGCAGTTCATGGGTTCGAGCCCCACATCAGGCTCTGTGCTGACAGCCAGCTCAGAACCTGGAGCCTGTTTCAGATTCTGTATCTCCCTCTCTCTCTGACCCTCCCCTGCTCATGCGCTCTCTCTCTCTCTCTCTCTCTCTCTCTCTCAGAAATAAATAAAACATTTTTAAAAATTTAAAAAAGAAATAAATGATCTCTTTTTCAAAAGCCAACAATTTAGCAAAATTTGGAATGAACTTTACAGTGTAGTTTCTGGAATCAGCAATGAAAGAATCACCTTTGCCATCTTATTTTAGGTACGAGAATTGAATTTGTATTATGTACATACTGGATGTCAGTCTTAGAGATAAGTGTTTCTTAATAATCAGTGCCAAACTTATATAGGCCATACTGATTGTCTGTATTTTTGGTTGTTGATACTACTTTAAATATTAATTTGACACTTCCACACTTCTTCATTTATATATATTTCATTTGTGAACAATCATAAAATCCCATGTGACCCAGATAATGGGAATCAGCAATAAGGACTTGCTGTTGCTGTTGGAGGCTTTAACAGAGGTCGATAACTATAAAGTGTTTCACTAATAGGAAAAGAATAAGACAAACCTTCTGTTGACCTTTGTTTCACATTAAAATGACCGGAGTTTGACACCAAAATGACAGCTGGCTAAAACAGCTTGAGATTTCAAAGTCCTTGAGTATATATAAATATTATGACTGATCTCATAAGTGTGTTGGAAACCCCTTTAAGAAAGGTCCTTGGCTTAACAGTTTGCTACATTCTCCCCTGTTGGTGAGAGGGAAATATCATATACATTCCCCACCAAAGAAAGTTTTATAAACTTGTAGATTTAAAGGAAATAGAATAATTAAAAATGTGTCAGTGGACTCAACAGAACCAAGGCTGGAGATTAATACTTTGAGTGTTAATTACTAGCTCGTACACACCTACGGTTCATATTCCTGTAGTTTGGTAATAGGACAGATACTGCTCCAGATTAACCTTATGTGATGAGATGCCAATAGTAGTAGCTTGTGGCAAATCCATCACTAAGATTTGTTTCTGCCACTTCCTCTTCTACAACGGAACCTGTTAGGATGAAGGGAGCTGGCAGGGATGAAAAGATGTCACTGACAGACCATTCCCACATTCTCACAGCATTCCAAAAGGCATATCTACTGGCAACCCTGTACTCCTTTAAATGGTATCAACTTTATTTTTACAAATCTTATCCAAGCTACTGTTTATCCTAAACCTTATATTATAGTGACTTGTATTCTGTGCACTTTTCCGTAGGCAAGAAAAATTTGGGATGACAGGAAAGAATAGGAAGCAAGAATGATAAACAAAAGTCAGAATGATATAGTTTGTTAGTGGACAGAATAGATTAAGATTATCAGTAGTGCAGAGTTCAAGCAGAAGCTTTCCCATGAGGTTTGTAACATTTCTAAAAGATGTTAGCATCAATTAGTGAAGAATTAATTCATGACAGTGGAGGCTGACCAGGACCATGTAATCAGGGTGGGGAAGCAGGTCTGAGGCACAGAGAAGCGTCTATGCAGATCTCCAGCAGGTGGGAGAGGGAAAGAAGAGGCAGAAGGCATGGATGCCATAGGTTCAGATGAATAATTTCATTTCTTTGTTTACGTTTTAATTTTTAAAGGGTGTCTGGGTGGCTCAGTCGGTTAAGCGGCCAACTTCAGCTCAGGTCATGATCTCACAGTTCGTGGGTTCCAGCCCCATGTTAAGCTCTATGCTGACAGCTCAGAGCCTGAAGCCTGCTCTGAATTCTGTGTCTCCTCCTCTCTCTCTGCCCCTCCCCTGCTTGCCCTCTGTTTCTCTCTTTCCCTCAAAAATAAATAAACTTTAAAAAGATAGTACATGCACACGGTACAGAATTCAAACAATGCAAAATTGTTGAAAATTGATTGAAAATTAAGTCAGCTTCCTCCTTCAGTTCCCAGACGCCAGGTCCCCATCAGAAGGCCAATGCTTTCTTGTAAATTCTTCTATGCTCTATGCACAGACAAACATTTATATATAACTCCTTTTTAATAAATGGCAACAATAGTATTACTTACAGCGCCTCCATTTTTCACACAGGTCAATTCATTCTAAACCTTGCTTTTTTACCTAATAGATCAGAGTTTCATCCCTCCTAACTTCCTCAGTGCCTTTTAACAGCCACGTTATATTCTGTCTTTTGGGTGTGACAGTCTCCGATGATGGACATTTAAGTTGTTTCCAGTCCTTTGGTTCCATAAACAGTGCTTCAGTCACAGCCTCATGCCTATGAGGTCATCTCTTTTCTATATTTCTGCCGAAAGACATTAGAATAGGGCAGGAAAAATCAGAAAATTAAGTTCTAATTAGACTGAGATATTGAAGACAGGCTGATTTATTCTGGGACAGAGAGAAATTACCATGTGGTGGTATTGATAAGAGAATAAAAGTTAACTTAGATGAATAGGGCTTCATTGCCCCACAAACTGATTTGAGGCAAATAGCAAATACTTTTTGGTACATTAGTGGTACTCTTCTTCATAAAACATTAAGTTCAAGGTTGGAGTGAGTACTCAGTGAAAGTACTCACATAACGGCAAATATCATGATGACTCGTGCAAGACCTGCTGTTTTTTTAAAGGGAAACAAAACTATTATTGAGTAGATATTTTCCCTCAGCTTTAACCACTGATTTTAAGAACTATTGGGGCACCCAAGTGGCTCAGTTGGTTAAGCATCCAACTTCAGCTCAGGTCATGATCTCACAGTTCGTGAGTTCAAGCCCTGCATCAGGTGCTGTGCTGACAGCTCAGAGCCTAGAGCCTGCTTTGGATTCTGTGTCTCACTCTCTCTCTGTGCCTCCCCGACTCATGCTCTGTCTCTGTCTCAAAAATAAATAAACATTAAAAAAATGTAAAAAACTATTAAGAACATGAAAAAATAACATTAATATATACAGCCAATAAGCATGTTGAAATGTGACATCTCAGTACACAACAAAGAAATGAAAATGAAAAGGACATCTTTTGTGTGCAATCCAGAAAAAAAAATCTTTTTATTACAATGCACGGTGATAGTGGCTAAATAACTAACGGTCCCCCTGTATGGGAAACTATCATGTTACAGTTTAAATATATTTTTAACTTTAAAAATACATAAAATATTATGAAAATAATTTTGAAATAAAATAATATTTCAAAGAATACCGATACATAAATATTCACATTATAGTGTTTAAATTAAAGACTCTGCCTAGAATTATATGTATAACTATATCTATGATAAAGACTCATGTACGTCAGAGAGGGAACACCAAAAAGAGATAACAGCAATTATCTCTGAATAGTGGAATTGTGGATTTTTGTTTATACTTTTTTTGCATTTTCCAAATGTGCTACTGCAAGTCTTGCTTTTTTAAAAGATTAAAACATGTGAAAATGGAGACATGGCTTTTTTTTTTTTTTTAATATTTTTATTTCTAGGAGAGAGAGAGACAGCGTGACCAGGGGAGGGTCAGAGAGAGAGGGAGATACAGACTCTGAAACAGGCTCCAGGCTCTGAGCTGGCAGTCAGCACAGGGCCCGACGTGGGGCTCCAACCCTCGAACCGCGAGATCATGACCTAAGCGAAAGTGGGACGCTTAACCGACTAAGCCACCCAGGCGCCCCAGACATGGCTTATTTTTAATAAGAGCTTTCCAAATAATGTATATTCCTTTTCTCAAAGGAATCCTTCCTGTTCTTAGCCCCACCTCCTTTTGTGGAAGTACTTGAATCAGGTGTTAAGGAACTCACATTATAGATTGTATATTTCATCAAGCAGTGTCACATTGAAATTCAGTGTGAATGATCTAAACCCTTCCCCCACTTCATGGAGGGAAGGCCTAATACCCATTAAGACTGCCTTCTCCAGCCTACACCAGCCCTCCAAGCTTCCAGATAACAGCCAAATGCCTCCAGGCACTCTGCTGGCACAGCCTCACAGGCAACTCGGGTTCATTCCTTTCCTTCTTTTTTTTTTTTTTTTAATGTTTTATTTATTTCTGAGAGAGAGAGAGAGAGCGTGAGCAGTGGAGGGTCAGAGAGAGAGGGAGACACAGAATCTGAAACAGGCTCCAGGCTCTGAGCTGTCAGCACAGAGCCAGACGTGGGGCTCGAACCCACAAACCGTGAGATCATGACCTGAGCTGAAGTCTGATGTTTAACCGACTGAGCCACCCAGACACCCCTCGGGTTCATTCTTAAAATGAGTTCCTGCACTTCCCCCAGTCTCCTGTCACTTCCCAAATCCCTCCTTCCATGTCATTGAAAAACCAGTCGCCCCTGATGCTTCTCTCTCCTCCACGTCCGGTCCGTGGCCAGATCCTGTGGGCTCTGCCTGCATAGTATGCTGTGCCTCTGCCCCTTCTGGCCGTCTCCACTGCCACCTCCCCACCCCACTAGGCCCCAGCCACCTCTCAGGGCTAACTGCAGCAGCTCTCACTCTTGCCCCGTTCCAGGCATTCTCCATGTGCACGGTAAATGATCTCTTCTCATCACAAGACCAATGCAAACTACAAATTTATCAGATTGGCAAATTTCAAAACTTTTAATAATACATTGTGGTAGCAGGGAATATAGGATAATAGACACCTGAACATTGCCTGTGGGAGTATAAATTAATTCACTCTCTTTGGGATGCAATTTGGCAATACCTATCAAAATTAGAGTCATATAGAACCTTTATGACCTGCCTGTTTACTTCTGGGAATTTATCCTTCAGGTGTCTTACAGAAGGCAAAACGACATATGTCTGTGCATATTCATTGTGGCAAACATGTGTGTGTGTGTGTGTGTGTGTGTGTGTGTGTGTGTGTCTTAAATGCCCATCAATGGAGAACTGATAAAAAATAAAGAATGGTAGGTCCATATGATAGAATACGACATATATAGCTTTTGGTTAGTTCTAATTGAGCTGATGTGATAAGTGCCCCAAGGTAATTAAGGAAATAATTAAAATGCAGCAGAATGAGCATATATAACTATTTTTGTTAAAAAAATAAATGGGGTTGGGGGGATAGGTAATTGTGTTTGGTCTCAGACCAAACTGGAAACTGGGACCAAACTGAGAATTGGGTGGTAATAGGATGGGAGTGGGAAAGAGATGATTTTTAATTGTATACCCTTTTGCTGAACTTGATTATATATATATATATATGTATGTATGTATATATATAGTTTACACAGTCAAGAGGGAAAAATATTTCAGTTAAAGACTTATCTTTAAAGAGTCAAAATATGGGCATATGACCTCTCTTGTGAATTCCTTTCCATTTAGGATAAGACCCAGTCCAGGATTACATGTCTCCACTGGGGCCAGCTTCTGTCTTGTCTTCAGAGAGCCTCTGCGGACTTCTTTTCTTGCTCCCCACACTCCAGCCTGCTTTCAGTTGCTCTAACATGTCATATCCTGTCCTCTTTTAGCTCACAAATTAGACAGTATATGCACCTTTGTTTATATCTCTCCTGCTGCCTGAAATGCCTATTTCTCTTTTTTCATCAGTGACCCACAGAGAAAAATGCTCCAATCTATATTAGGTTCCTTTATCACATACTAATCTGTGTGGATTTCAGGTAATGTCTGGTCTGTGTGCCTTTTTTTATTTTATTAGATGGGAGCAGTCAAAGAAAACATTTTGTTGAGATTCAAGAGATCTGAATTTTGATCTTACCATTGCATAACTGTGGCATTCAACAAATCAGTTCTCTTCTCTGGGCTTCAATCCTCTCATCTGTAAAGTTAGAAAATTAGACTAGTTGATTTCTAGGGCCCTACTATTTATTAGGATGCTATGAGTATATAGTACAAAGTGAAATGCACATAAACATTGAATTCTGGTGTACTCTATATAATGTGAAATACATCTAAATATCACATGCTTGGATAAAAGAATTTTATGTTAAAAATGAAAGTTTAGTTAACTGTTTTCTTCAGAGTAACTTAACTTTTTGATTATTTCTCACAGCATTGTTTCTTGATTCCTTCTTTAGCTTTTACAATCGTGTCAAAAGCCAGAGATCCAGGGTTGCCTGGGTGGCTTAGTCGGTTAAGCGTCCGACTTTCGCTTGGGTCATGATCTCGCAGTTCGTGGGTTCAAGCCCCGCGTTGGGCTCTGTGCTGACTGCTGGCTCAGAGCCTGGAGCCTGTTTCGGTCTGTGACTCCCTCTCTCTCTGACCCTCCCCTGCTCACGCTGTCTCTCTCTCTCTCTCCCTAGAAAAAAAAAAAAAGCCAGAGATCCAGATAACACTAAAATAAATGTACTTAATGTCCATATAGGATATGCTTATGGGCCAAACCCTAATTGTTTTATTATGATACTCTACTTGCCATGTTTTTATAAGGCATTATTTTTATGCAGTGTCTATAATTTATTAAATCATGTAACTTTTTTTCTCATTCCTGTTTTTGTTTAAATAACAAATCCACTAGATGGTGTATATGAACAGAGAGAAAGAAAAGTTAGTTCCTTTTTATACTTTATAGCTCAAGTTCAACGGTTCTGTTTAAGAAAGGAAAAAAAATTCTGGTTACATTTTGATTTGGGGAGCAAGGGAAAGATGTCCCCAACAACAACAAAAAAAACATAACCAAAAATGGATTTTCTGCAATTTTAAGGTTTCTATTAGCTATTATAATTGTTAATTCTATAAACAGAGTATATAAATTAGAAGAATATGCTAAATAAGTATTACTTGATTCAATAAATGTGATTAAAATTATTTGCCTTCTTATCTCTCTCAGCTTTATCTGTTGTAATAATAATACATTCTATTCCATAGACATTTTTGATTGTCAGATTATTCTCCCATTTACTGATTACTACTTATGAATTCTGGATACTGTTTTAACCTGGATTTTCTGAAAAGCTAATAGCATCCTATAAGTTAATTCTTTCTTATAATAAACCACATTGGGGTCATATTATAGTATATCAAACCCTTATAAGATGGAAATTGTTTTAATTATTTCTTTTCTCTTAGACACCTGATCTGATGGCAGTGAGTTGAAGGTCATCCAAAAGTGTAAGTTTACTGATGATATGCTAAAGCCAGTCTTTTACATATTGTTCCCCTTGGCCTCGTTTTCTGGGTAGAAGTGAGAGCAGAGCAGGTCTAGGGATCACAGGCCTATTGCCCTGACACATCTTGTTTATTAACAAGATCCATGAGATCCCTCTGTGGTTCTTTTTTTATTTTTAATGTTTTATTTGTTTTTGAGAGAGAGATAGAGATAACTTGAGCAGGGGAGGGTCAGAGAGAGAGGGGGAGACACAGAATTCGAAGACAGGCTCCAGGCTAGCTGCCAGTACAGAGCCCGACGTGGGGCTTGAACCCACAAACCGTGAGATCATGACCTGAGCCTAGGTCGGACGCTTAACCTACTGGGCCACCCAGGTGCCCCTATCCCTCCATGATTCTTGAACTGTAGGCTGGCCTTATCTGAGAATCACTTGAGCTGATCCTGGATGAATCAGACAGGTGAATTGGTCTTGGGGGTCAAAGTTCTTATGAGATAAATGGCTTTTAAGGTTGAGCTAATAGTTTCCAACCACTAATTTACATTGGGGGAAATTTGATCTATTAATAAGTAAAGGGGACTAATTTGGCTTCACATAACAAAATTAGAGGAAGGTGACCACTTCATTTAGGATTGTCCCTCCCCTACCAGAATCCCTAGTTCAGTTTCTCCTGATAGTTCCTTCTGTTTGTAGAAAATGAAGGAAATTCTCATACATGAGTGGAATTTTCTAGCAGCTTTGAGCTTTATTTTTTTGAGATAAGATATATGTTTAGATTACTGGATTCCAGTATGCATTTGTGTCAGTTTAATTAGGAATGCACGGCTTCCCTTTCTGTTTAAAAGTCAGATAAGGCCAAAAAAGAGCCTTGAAGAGTTGGCTTTCCTGTTTATTCGTTTCTCTCCACTCTCCTGAGCCCTCCAAGAAGGGTTTCAGCCCCCCGCACTCCTCCACAACTGGCCTTGCCAAGGTCTCCCATAACCCTTACTTTGTTTTATACAAAGCTCTTTTATTGTTCTCATCTTATGTGGGCCCCGAGTATAATTTGATGCTGTTAGTCACCCTTCTTCTCTTTTAATTACTTCCTTAACCTGGCTTCCAAGGCATTATCTTTCCATGGATGTCTCTTACCTCGTTGGCTGAGATCACTGTTGACTGGATCTCCCTCTTCCTTCCTGACTCCTAAACACTGCATTGCCTTATCACAAACAAATCCTGACCTGAGCCAAAATTAAGAGTTGGACGTTTGACCAACTGAGCCACTCAGGTTTCCCTTCTAGCTATTCTTCTTGCCCTGATGATCTCATCCTGTCTTTAACCTTTCAATACCACCTGTGTGCTAATGGCTCTCAAATGTATTACCCCAGCTTCTGTGTCTCCCTTGATCCTCAGGCTGCTATACCAACTGTTTACTTAACAGCTCCATCTGGATGCCTAGTAAACATCTGCAGCTTGACATGTCCCATATTGAACCCCTTCCCACCCCCAGCCAGCCAGTTCCCTGTCTTCTTAGTCAGTGGCAACTTCAAGCCAAAAATTGTTGTATCCTTGACTGCCTCCTTTCTCATACACAATCCATCAGAAATGGCTCTGTGCTCATGTCTTCAAACTTTGTCAAAAGTCTGACCACTCTCATCTCCACTGTTGCCACTCTGGTTCCAGCCACTGTCATCTCTGGCCTCAACTAATGCAATAATGTCTTAACTGGTCTCCCTGTTTCTACTTACCACTATTATCTATTACCCAAATAGAATGATCCTTTAAGTATGCAAGCCAGATGATTTTTGTCCTTTGTTCCAAGTCCTTCATCTCACACAAGGTAAAAGCCAAAGTCCTGAAAATAGTCTCACAGGCTCTGCCCACTCTTTGATCTCCCTCCTCATCCCCCCTCCCAGGCAATCAATCTGGCCAGCTGCCCTGGCCTCTGCTCCAGGCTGCCTCAAGGTTCTTGTGCTCTCTCCTCCCTCTGACTCAACTGCTCACGGGCTTGGTCTCTCCCTCGCTCCAAATCTTAGCTCAAAGGTCACTCACTCAAAGAGAGCCTGACTACCCTGTTTAATACTGCCTAAAATCATCTAACCCTTCTGCTCCCAACTTCATTTTTCTTGAGGGCTTTATCCCATCTGACCTACTTTCTATTTTACTTATTTATTTATTTTTTTTATTAATACTCCTCTGGGTTTTCCCCCTGCCCCCTTCCCCAAAACACATCCTCAAATGTAAGTCCCTCGAAGGAACGAAATTTTGTTTTACATGTTCCCTGTTGTACTCTTACCACTGGAGGAGTGCTTAACATATAGTAGGCCCCAACAGATATTTGTAAAATGAACACATGATTAAAAAAAGGTTTGTGTTACTGGATACCCTGATCTAATGGGACTGAAGTGTTCTGTTTATGTGTTAGAGTTAAAACTATACTATCGTATGAATTTTTGAATGCTTGATTAACTACTCAACCAACATTAATTGAGTATCTTTGCACTTTGACACTTTGGCACTATGCTTAGAGAGATGAACAAAACATTACTCCTTGCTATCCGAAGCTTGTGAAACTCCTTCCATTTAAAACTTTATTTTGCAATATTTAATATCTACAAAATTGACACAGAATAATGTATATTCTCTGTATTAAAAAATATAAATAATAATGAATCCTTGTATGCCCACCTATCTGAAGAAATAAAACATTTTAAGTGCAGGTAAGCCCCTATTTTACTCCTCTCCAATTGCATCTCTTCCTTGATGCCAGAGATAACCGCTATCCTGAATTTGGTGTTAATCATTCCCATGCATTTAAAAAATATTTTTGCTACATATGGATCCCTAAATCACACGTAGTATTATTACGTTCAAATGGCATCAAATGCAGGTCTTTTATATATATATTTTATAGTTTATTTATATATAAATTATATATACAATTTTTATATATGTATATAAAAATTATATATATAGATATAATTTATTGTCAAGTTAACTAACATACAGTGTATACAGTGTGCTCTTGGCTTCAGGAGTAGATTTCTGTGATTCATCGCTTACATACAGCACCCAGTGCTCATCCCAACAAGTGCCCTCCTCAATGCCTATCACCCGTTTTTCCCACCTCTCTGCTCCCCCTGCCCCCATCAATCCTCAGTTTGTTCTCTGTATTTAAGAGTCTCTTATGATTTGCCTCCCTCTCTGTTTGAAACTCTTTTTTTCCCTTCGTTTCCCCCATGGTCTTCTGTTGTTTCTCAAATTCCACATGTGAGTGAAAACATATGATATCTGTCTTTCTCTCTCTGATTTATTACATTTAGCGTAATACCCATTAATTCCATCCACTTTATTGCAAATGGTAAGATTTCATTCTTTTTCATTACTGAGTAGTATCCCATTATATATATATGTATATATATATATACACACACATATATATACCACATCTTCTTTATCCATTCATCAGTTGATGGATATTTGGTCTCTTTCCATAATTTGGCTATCGTTGATAGCACTGCTGTAAACATTGGGTACATACGCCCCTACAAATCAGCACTCTTGAATCCTTTGGATAAATTCTTAGTAGTGCTATTGCTCGGTTGTAGAGTAGTTCAATTTTTAATTTTTTGAGGAGCCTCCACACTGTTTTCCAGAGTGGCTGTACCAGTTTGCATTCCCACCAACAGTGCAAGAGGGTTCCCATTTCTCCACATCCTTGCCAACATCTGTTGTTTCCTGAATTGTTAATTTTAGCCACTCTGACAGGTGTGAGGTGTTATCTCAATGTGGTTTTGATTTGTATTTCCCTGATGTTGAGTGATGTTGAGCATCTTCTCATGTGTCTGTTAGCCATCTGGATGTCTTCTTTGGAAAAGTGTCTATTCATTCTTCTGCCCATTTCTTCACTGGATTATTTGTTTTTCGGGTGTTGAGTTTGGAAATCTTTATAGATTTTGGATACTGACCCTTTATCCAATATGTCATTTGCAAGTATCTTCTCTCATTATGTTGGTTGCTTTTAGTTTTGTTGATTGTTTCCTTTGCCGTGCATAAGCATTTTATCTTGATGAGGTCCCAATAGTTCATATTTTGCTTTTATTTCCCTTGCCTTCAGAGACGTATCAAGTAAGAGGTTCAAATGCAGGTCTTTTGCTTTTCTCGATGTTATTTGTGGAATTCATCTGTGTTGATACATGCAAGCATTCATTTTTACCACTATATAGCATTCCACTTACTTTTCCATTCCCCTTTTAATGAAAATATAGGTTAGCTTTCAAGTTTTTGATATTATAAACATTGTCGCCCTAATATTCTAAACCAATTCTATCCAATAGAAATTTGTGTACTGATGGAAATATCTTATATCTATGCTCTACAATACTGTAGCCATAAGCTACATGTGGTACTGAACTTCGAGTGTCAATGTGACCAAAGGACTCAATTTTTAATTTAATTTAATTTTAATTAATGTAGTTAGTGACTACTCTGTTGGAGAGCAGTTCTATACTACATTTCTTCATCTCCTTGGGTGCATGTGAGAATTTATCTAGGGCAGTAATTCTCAATACTGTCAGACCCAATGTGCTCTTCTTATAACAAATATATTTTTTATCACTCCATTAATGATCTTGAAATGAAATTCATAGACAATGAATTCATGTACACATTTAAAACAATCAAATTTAATGCTTTTACTGTGATATAAAGTAGATATATAAGAAAACAAACCTTAATAAAATAATTGGTATTCAATATGTCAGTGGCTACAAATACACTATAGTATATTAGGAGACAAAATGAAGTTACCTACAAATGCAGACTCATAGAGACTTGTGATATTAGAAACTCAAAACTCAAAAGTGGTGTTGCTATTGGTGATGTGAACAACAAGGTTCTGAACAAGACAAAATACAATCTTCACTTTTCTACTGGCTGCATCCCTGGAAAGTATATATATATTAAAATCTTACCAAAAAGTACTTGGTCTTTATATCTGAAGCAAAGTTGTTATCCTCGTAGGTAACACGTAGACTCTTCATCTACGTGAATGCTCTACTAGGCCTTCGAAAGTCATAGAGGATCCAGGACAGTTTTGTTTTGTTTTGTTTTAATGGAACTATCCTTTGGGTTACAGGATATATAGGATACCTGGTCCCCACCCCCTACATGTTGTAGTAAACCTCCCATCACTATTATAAACAAAAATGCCCCTTCAGGTGTGACACCAGCCCTGTTGAGACCCATCGGTCTCATCCATCACCAGATTCATCCAGTACCAAATTACCGGATGTTAAGATGTGAGCATCTTCAACATTACTTAATACATACTTGTTCTCCAAAGTAATTTCCAATTACTGCCAAGTTCTCCAAAGTGTTTAGATCAATTTACAGTCTCACCACGAGGATATGAAATTTACCATTTCTCCACGTATATGAAGTATTTAACCTTTAAACTTATACTTGTCCCAGAGTATAGCTTTGTGGACCTTAAGAGTTAGCTATTAAAAACTGTAACTTACCTATGCTTTAACCCTCTGTATACCTCACACCTGAGTAAGGCATCTCCCACCTCTCTGAATAAGCCCAGAACAGCATACCTGCTACGTAATTGCAGTTGTAGTCTCTTCTGTCATTTCCCCAAGTAGTATAGCCAGGACTCAAAAAGTTCCTAACTGATCCTAGATCCTTTCCACAGACCCCAAGAATATCTATTTCCATCTCCTACCAACCCCTTCTTCAAATTCCAGAAGGATCTGGTAATAGTCCTCTGGGCAGTAAGTAGTTGAGCTAAAAAAAACAAAACAAAACCAAGATAATGGGGCACCTGGGTGGCTCAATCAGTTAGGTATCCGAGTCTTCTGACTTTAGCTCAGGTCATGATCTCATGGTTTGTAGGTTCAAGTCCCTCATCAGGCTTCATGCTGACAGTGCAGAACTTGCTTGGGATTCTCTCTCTCCCTTCTCTGCCCCCTCCCCTCAAAATAAATAAATAAACTTTTAAAAAAGTATTGAAATCTGAATCCCTGGTTTTATGGAGCAAATGTAGAATGAGGTAAATGGAGCCAAGTCCATTACTGTTAAGGAATGATAATGGCCTGACCTTTAAAACTCTGACTATAGCTATAAAACAGTTTTTGCCAGTATAATAGCAAAATACTCCACACCCAGTGGCTCACAGTAACAGACATTTATGCTTGCACTGGTCGCCTTCAGCTGGGCTGACGTAGCCTCATCTCGGGTGGGCAACTCTGCTCCAAGTTGCAAGTTGGTTGGCTATGGTATGGGTTCAGGTCTGCTCCACATGTTTCGATTCTGGAGCCTAGGGTAGAGGCCAACCAGGGCTTGCTTTTTTGGCAGATCACTGGAGCACAAGAGCATGAGTCCACCACTCAAGCATATTTAGTGCTGCTACTTATATTACACTTGTTGATTTCCCAGCAGCCAAGGCATGTCATATGACCAAGCCCAAAGATAGGAAAATATACTTCATTATAAGAGAGAGGTGGAGGGGCTGAGTATTTGCTGAACAATAACCCAGTCCAATGCAAGGTAGCAGCCCTTTTTTTTAACAAAGTCTGTGATTAACAGAACATCTTTGCTTTCGTGACCACCACACAGCAAATATATCAATACCAGTATCAAGAATTAATGGAATAACAACTAGAATTGAAATCGTTTTGTGCATGTATACATGTACATGCTCTTTCTCTCTTTCATACCAAGCACACACTCTCCGCCCATGTAGCCGTGATTTTCTTACTCCTTTTTCAGTGACAGAGGACAAAGCTATGTGGTTTGGAGCATGGCCTCATGTGTTTCTCCATTGCAAAAAATGGGGAAAGTAACCTCCTTGATTCTCCTTCCACCTTCCACCAGCCCAATCAGGATCAACTCTCTCCAATTACCCCTTTTCTGAAGCACAACGAACTTAAGAAATTTTTTGTTTCTCTCCCTTAAATTAATCAATTTAATAAATGAAAACAATAGTCCATATCTTCACTATAATGAGAGTCTATGTAGTTAGAAAAAGAGATTAAAACTTCTTCGGCTTTCTAAAACATCTAAGAATAGCACTGGTAAATGAGTTGTAGTATATTATTTCAGTGGAATTAAATTAAATTAAAATTTACTGTATAGTATTTGCTTTATGTAGCTGAACAAATTATAGCTAACATTCAACAAGATCTGTGAATCTCACAAACATAATGTTGAATTAAATAAGTAAAGAACAAGTGAATATGTATAAATTCCATTTATATATGAAGTGCAAAAAGCAGGTAAAAATAAACTAGCGTTTGGGGATGCATACTTAGGTGGAAGAACTATAAAGAAAAGCAAGGAAGGGGTGCTTTGGTGGCTCAGTAGGTTGAGTACCCGACCCTTGATTTTGGCTTAGGTCATGACCCCAGGGCGGTGGTATTAAGCCCTGTGTCAGGCTCCACACTGAGCAGGGAGTCTGCTTGAGATCTTCCCTCTCTCTTTCTGCCCCTCTTCCCTACTTGTTGCTCTCTAAAAGAAAAAAACATAAAAGTAAGGAAATGATTTTCATCAAAGCTGGGAGAGTAATTACCTTTGCTGGGGACATTAGTTATTGGAAGAGGTGGGAGGGAGTCTTCTCAGGTGCAAGCAAAATCCACTTCTTGACATTGGTGGTGATTACATGGATGTTGATAAATCATCAGAGCTATACCTGTCTGTTCCTTTTCTCTATAAATATTACATTTCACTATAGAAATGTCTAAGGATTCTAATATGTTTGGTCCCATAAACTTAATCTCACATGCCATAAAATTTAATAAAATACTTTGTCTTTAGTTTCAACTCTTAGTTAATTCTGTCCACAAACTTTCAGTGCCTTCCCTGTGTCTATGTTCCTCTTGATAACTTTTGTGGGGACATTGTTGTGTGTCAACATTGGATAAATAGATTTCCTTCTGACCCTCATATTTGTGATTAAAGTTAAATATTGGATCACATCAAAGCCCATTCACCTTTGTCCATATCTAGTAATTGTGCCCTAGCTCCACCTAGACTACTTTTAGATACTCATTTGGTCTTAAGAGAGATTGGATAAAGACATGCACTGGTGAAAATCCATAGGTAGTACTGGAAAAACAATTCAACTTTCAATGACTCAGTAATGCTTGTTTTTTCATGTATATAAAGACACTTTTTGATTAAAAAAAAATCTCAGTTCCTTGGTAGGATCAAAGAAAAATGCAAAGAGGAAACAGCTCAGTATATATGGTCAATAAGAAAACTAGATAGAGGCGTGATAGGTGAGCAGAGATCCCTCTTTTCTGGGCCCCCAGATTTGTACGCTTAATGTTTATTGTCCCTTCTTTTGTGTTATACCTCTAGATCTCCTGTTTTAAAACCAGTTTTCTTACTGTATCTCAAAACAATGTTAAGAGAGACTCCTTAATCTGCTACAACAGTATCTTAATTATACTTTCACATGTATATGTTTGTTTTTGTGAGAGGTTAGTCTTTACAAGCCTCTTCAACTCTATTGTTTATAATAGTTAATGAGTGTGAATGGGGAATGGGTCACCCTAATGACCTGATTGTTCCTATTAAGTGACCGTTAAGCCTCCTCATGAGTTGGATCTGTTAACTCTAGACCAAGTATATCATTACTCAGACTGCATGCCATTGCATCTGGATTTTTTTCCTCAGGGCTGTAAGATTATATTGGATATTGTCTTGGTTGTTCACTTCTAAAAATATTGCACTTTACCAATCATCTGTAGTCTAGGAATCAGGATAGCATTCATAATGACAATATACTGGTAAAGATATAAATTTCTCTGATAAATTTAATTAAACAGAATAAACCAAAAGTAAAAACTAAATGTTTCTAAACCTTCATACATTAAATATAAAACTTCAGAAGTCATACATACTCCTGAAAACACTGAGTTTCTTTAAAAAGTGATTGTCAAGGTAGGGCCCCTGGGTGGCTCAGTTGGTTCACGTATGACTTCGGCTCAGGTCATGATCTCGTGGTTTGTGGGTCTGAGCCCTGCAGCAGGCTCTGGGATGACAGCTCAGAGCCTGGAGCCTACTTCAAATTCTGTGTCTCCTTCCTTCTCTGTACCTCTCCCACTTGTGCTCTGTCTCTCTCTCTCTCTCTCAAAAATAAATAAACATTAAAATTTTAAGTGATTATCAAAGTAATCAAAGTCTTTCTTAATTTCTTAGAAAAATTAGGAAATTTAGAAACTAACATTTATTGCTGACAAACTACATGAAAGGAGAGATCCTATCTATCTTATTCACTACTATATCCTGGGCATAGTACCTGGCACATTGTAGATGTTCAAAAAAATCTTTTTAAATGGGTGAATGAATGTTCACATTATATATGTGATCTCATTTAATCTTCACAATAACGCTATGTAGATGAGGAAATTGAGTCTTAAAGAGGAATAAAGGTTGCCCAAGGTCACACAAGAAAATGGCAAAGATGGGAATTAATCTATAACATGCCTAATGCTAAATCCAAATTTATTTGGTGAAGACACTTGTTTTAGCAAAGACTGTCAGTTGCCTACTCAACAGCCATTTCTCTTCTCATCCTTAATTAGAACTCAAATTTTGTTTTAGTGCCCTTTCCCTTCAGGTGACTCTGTTATATCCTGATTGGTCTAAGCCAAAATAATGCCCCCATTCCCCATGCCGTTGACCAGTTTAGGGGTTTGGTATTTGATCTGGCTTTTGCCAGCGATATTGGTAGGAACTACAGTAAAACTTTGGAATGTGAGTAACTTGTTGTGCGAGTGTTCTGCAAGACGAGCAAACATTTCTAATAGATTTTAACTTGATAAATAAGCAATGTCTTCCAATATGAGTAGTACATGATGCCAAATGTGACATGATCACAACTGAGCCTATGGCTCTTCTCTCTCACTCTCTCTCTTGCTGTAGGATTGTGGGTGATCGCTTCCCATGCTTGGATGCTCTGTCTCATGCCACGGTGTTTGGCAGCAACCAGTGATTTTTCAGAACATTGGAAGGTGCCCACAACTGGCACTAGTGTATTCTTTGTCACTTCAAAGCACCTATGGACAGTCCTTTGCTTTTCCATACAAAAGTAAGCTCAGGAATGCTTTGCTTCATTCTAGCTCAGGCTGCCTGCAGGTATAGAACCTTTCCTCTGCTGCCAGATTGCCAGTTACATTAAATACAGTCTGTGACAAGAGTTTATTAATACTGTACTGTAGTCAACATCTGTGCGAGCATATACAATGGCCCCATGCAGAAAAAGGTTGACAAGAAAAGCAGTAAGAAGGAGATGATTATGGTGGAAGTCAAGAAGGAAGCCACTGAGAAGGAAGAATGAGGTGTGTGAGTGGCCGAAATGGCAGGATTTTATAAGAAGTCTATGTCTGTATCTCCTCTGCAGAAGAGGAGGAGAAAAAGGTGGAGGAATCCCTCACTGCAAGTGAGATTAGAGAGATGTGTAAAACAGAGGAAACAGTGCAAACTTTTGTGGAAAAGCACCACCCAAGTAAGGCTGTAGCAGTATGAGTAATTAATCTGTTTAACGACAATGCAATGTCACATTTCCATGAAATCCTCAAAAGGACGCAAAAGGAAATATCATTGGATAGGTTCCTTGTCAAAGTTGCATGAAAAGAAAGGGATTCTGCTGAGCCAACATATAGCAGTGATTCTGTTAGTGATAGTGAAAGTCACCCTACACGATAACCTTCCTCTCTCTGGTCTCTCTCACACCAGCCATGAAGGTTTTTAAAGGTAAGTGCAGGTTAGTTTGTTTATTTTTTTATATTTTGTATTTTCTTTACTATTTGTATTATATTACAGTATTATAACTAATAAAAATTTTAAAATATTTATTTATTTTTGAGAGAGAGACAGATAGAGAGCAAGCAGGGGAAGGGTAGAGAGAGAGGGAGACACAATAAGAAACAGTCTCCAGGCTCTGGGCTGTCAGCACAGAGCCTGACACAAGGTTTGAACTCACGAGCCTTCAAGTCATGAGATCATGACCTCAACTGAAGTCGGCTGCTTAACCAACTGAGTCACCCAGGTGCCCCATGTAATTATTTTAAATGAATATTTTTGGGTTGTGGGACGAATCACCCAAGTTTCCATTATTTCTTATGGGGAAATTCTCTTTGGTATACAAGTGCTTTGGATGACAAGCATGTTTCTGGAACGAATTATTTTCACAACCCAAGGTTTTACTGTACTCTGATGGTAGGGACAGGGGAAACGGTTCTGGAAAAGGATTTTTGTTGTTTTTTTAACAAAGAAAAAAAAAAGAGAGAAAGCCCTTTCTCTGACTATTAAGTGTTAACATATGGAAATATGATATGTAGAGATGTTAAATCTTGCCTCCAGAAGAGCTAAATGATAGTCTAAGGTGTCTAATACACTGTTAGGCTTCCAGTCAGTGGTAGCAATTGATCGCATCCTTGGTTTGGGTGAGCCAGTTACTTGAGAGTTTGCAGTGACAGCCAGCTAGCTGGAGTGTCAGTCACTCTGTAATACTGACTCCACTACAGTTTTAAAAACCTCTATTCCAAAGGACATATAAAATGAAATGCCATTGTAGTTTTTATCATTATTTTATGGAAATAGGATGTCTTTGCTTATTCACTCATCCACAAACTATTTACTGGTGCCAGGAACATGACAAGTACTTGAATAGAGATAACACACATAGAAGAACAAAGAGAGACATCCACCCAGCCTGCTCAGGAAGAGGAAGAGTCTGGGAAGTGTCTACACCAGAGCCGACAAGAAGGAATGCCTGAAATGAACCCTAACAGACCAATAGGAGTTACCCAGGTAGAAAAAGAAGAAAAAAGACATTCCTTGTAAAGGAGGTAGCATATGAGATGCACGGGGTCTGAGAGAATATGGCACATTCAAGGAAGTACAAGTAACTGAGTGTGTAAGGTGCAGGTTGGAAGAATCGGGAAAGAAGTGCAGAGAGGTAAACAAAGGCCTCATCACAGAGGGCCTTGGGGTCAAGCTATGGTCAAGGTATGTAGGTAAGTCCTACATCAGGAAGCAGTAGGGAGTTAGTGAAGGGTATGAAGCATGTAGGGAACATGATGTACTTGAATTTTTAGGAAGACTACTTTGGTAGCTGCGAGGAGAATATTGTGGAGATGGTAAAAGAGATTGGTATAGATGATGAGAGAAGAATCAAGCAGGGCTTTTAGATTCAAGAGATATTTAGGAAGTGGTTTAGGTGGAACTTGGGGACTTGATATGAGAGAAGAGCAGGGCAGCAGGAGGTTTGCCAAGAAATGCAAGACTAGCGAGGGGGATGGCGAGCCGGGCTGAGGATGGAGACTATGAGTAATGGCTCCTGTACATATGGTTGAATGACTTACTTAGTGTGGCTTTAGAAGCAAAGCATGCTGAACTGATCCACATTTGGGTAAGTTTTGCAGAAGGAAAAGAAAGAATAAGAGGGATGAGAAGCTGAAGATGTTATTTAAGAGGTTAAAGTGCTGAACCAAAGCAAGATGGCAATGGAAGCAAAACCAGAAAAAAAGCATGGCACTTGGAGCGAGTGGAATAAGAGTTCAGTCACAAACCTGACGGATAAGCAGGTGTTATTGGAGCAATGAGGATAATGGGAGTTTGTGGTAAGAAAGTTGAATGGTATGGTTTAAGATCTTACAGGTGGAGTAGCTGCAGGTAATAATAAGGAAAAGGGATAGGTTGTTGACATCTGTGTGGAGATGGAGGGCATTGGAGTTGAAGAAGCCAAGGCACTGTGTGTTGGAAGGTCCACCCACCGGAACACTGAAGCAGCAGGATTATCACAGGTTTGGGGTAGAGAGAAAAATCATAAAATCTCTGATACTAATCAGAGATTTATGAGAGAAACAGGAAGTGATGGAGGATAGAAAATTTGAGAGGCACAAGTGTCAGAGGAAGAAGAATTTTGACAGGAGCTTGGCAGAATATTGAATAGGCAAATGCTAATTGTTAGTTAGCACTTACTGTGTGCCACGTTCTGTTCTAAGTCCTTTACAGGTCCTATGCTCACTTAATTCTCACCTATGAGGTAAGTACTATTATTAGCCCCCATTTTACAAATGAGGAAACTGAGGCTCTGTGACATTTAATATCTTGCTCAAGGTACATAGCCATGCCTCCATCCAGGTGGTTTGGCTCCAAGGTCCACACTCTTTACAATGTTATTGTCCTGCTGATTCTGTTGAACAAACCCAGCCAGCCCCTGTTGTTAAGTGGAAAATTCAGGAACAAACAGCCTCTACTTAAGAGTGGAGGAAGAAGGTAGTATTTGTTTGTGGTAGGGAGCCATTCAAAAAAGGCAGAACATGACTGGTACTTGATAGCATCAACTCCTGTATGTTTTCCAGAGTCTACCTTATTTTGCATTTAAACATAATAGTATGCCTTTGAACTATGGGTTAATATGTAAACTCCTTCAGACATTTTTAGAAGTGGGTGCAGTAGACTTTTAAAATACATAGCTACATTAATGTTAACTGTAAGTACTCAGTTGCATATAGGAATGAATTTTGCATCTGTCAGGGAACTAAGATACATTCTAAGAATGGCAATGAAGGAAAAAAACATGCAATCTTAAAAAATACATGGTTCTATTTTTTTCTCTGGCATTGCTAAGCTTTATAGCAACCCAGTTTATTTGAAGTTCATGCTACTTTTTCAAAGAAATTCTCCTATTTTTCTTTTTTAATTTTTGTTACCTACCAGGCATTATCATAAAAACCAAGAGTTAAAAGGCAGTATGATCCAAAGACTGTTTTTGTTTGGCTTGTATGAAGTTCTATTTATTTTCCTAGAATTAAGGCCCAAAGAATCTTTCCATAAAGTTCCATAAAGTGCTTTTTTATACAATGTTATTGTCCTGCTGATTCTGTTGAACAAACCCAGCCAGCCCCCGTTGTTAAGTGGAAAGTTCAGGAACAAGCAGCCTCTACTTAAGCACTTTATACTCTAATCGTATAAAGCACTGAGAAAGCATCTTCCTTGTTTCACAGAGCTGCTGCTCTTCATGAAAAGTCTGGCTCTAAGAAGTGTAGACATGAGGAAAATATGGATTTATACAAAATGAAATTTATGATGCAAGTATGAACTGTACCATTGACTCATAATTGGAAGTCTGCATCTCACAATGACATTTAAGAACTCTGGTACACATAAAATAGCTTCTTTCAAGATGTGACTCGGGTCTTATTTAGAAATGCATATACTGAAGCATACTGCAAGAAGGTTATGCTAATCGTGAGTGTGATCCTGGACACTTTAATCCAAATTACAAGTGGATTTGTCAGAAGTAGGGAGTCTCAATCAGGTAGCGTTAGGTTGCCTTCTTTCTTACCAGGTCTTTAGAAACAGACTTGAATTTTTTTTTTTTTTTAAATTTCTAGGAGAGAGAGAGAGAGACAGCGTGAGCAAGGGAGGGTCAGAGAGAGAGGGAGTCACAGACTGAAACAGGCTCCAGGCTCCAGCTCTGAGCTGGCAGCCAGCACAGAGCCCGACGTGGGGCTCGAACCCACGAACCGCGAGATCATGACCCAAGCGAAAGTCGGACGCTTAACCGACTAAGCCACCCAGGCGCCCCGAAACAGACTTGAATTTTATGTTTATTGTTTCTCATGCTTGTCTATAGTTTTACCAGTCTACTGCTTAGTTTTACATAATTTTGCACTTTATATACACACACAATCAAGCTGTTTGTTTTCTTCTGTAACTTGGTATTTTTCCACTCAAAATGACCTTCAGATATTTATCAGTGTTGAGGCATGTAACAGTAATTCATTCAGTTTCCATCACTATAGAATCCTCTTTTGAACATTCTTGTAACTCCTGGTACTTATGTGCAAAGGTTTCTCTAGGTATTTACCTAGAAGTAGAATTGTTGAGGCACTGGGTATGTGCATCTGTATTTACTGGATAATGCCAACTTGTTTTCTGTAGTACTAATTTACACTCATACCTACAGGATATGAATATTTGAGAGTTTCTGCAACACTGGAGCCTATCTAACTTTTCTAGTTATGGCCAGTGTGATTGGTTACAAAGTAGCATTTCTTGTAGCTTTAATTTGCATTTCCCATGTTTATTGCCAGTCCTGTTGCCTTTCTGGGAAATATTCACTTGTGTCTTTTACCCATTTTGTTTCTATTGGGTTGTCTTTTCCTGAATGATTTGAGTTCTCTAACTTCCCTTTGGAATTCCATATACTCTGGAAACTAATCCTTTGCTAGGTATATACATCACATATAATTTCTTCCCAGGTTATGGCTTTATGGGATTTCTTAATGAACAGAATTATTCATTTTAATGTAGTTCATTTCATCAAATTTTTTCTTTATGATTTGCTCTAGAATGTTTTAATGCCCTAGAAGTTTTGAAGAAATTCTATCTCTTTGGGGTCATTTGTTCTCCAATATTTCCTCCTAGAATTTTTAAATATTTTGCTTTCATATTTATGTCCTTACTCCGATCTGAATTTTGCATTTCCAATAACATTTTATAATTTTCTCCATAATTGTCTTAACATGTTGACATAATTCTGTTTTCTTTCTTCATAGTCTATTAAGATCAATTAGAGTAATAATTCGAGTAATCACATTAAATCAATCTTGTGTTCTTGAAATAAATCCAACTTGATCATGATATACATTGCTCAATTTAGTTTGTGGATATTTTCTTTATGAGTTTTGTATCTGTTCCTAAGGGAGATTTAACTAAAATTTTCCTTGGTTTTGGTATCAAATTATTTTAGCTTACTAAAGTTAATTGTGGAGTGTTCTCTTTTTTCTATCATCTGGAGGAAGATTAAAAAATTTTTTCTTATAGAACTTGCCTTACAAAATTTGTACTTGGTGCTTTCTATGTGGACTATTATTCAGGTTTTAATTTTTCCTTTTTTTAAAATGTTTGTTTGTTTAGAGAATGAGTGGGGGAGTAGCAGAGAGAGATGGAGAGAGAGAATCCCAAGCTGGTTCTGCGCCACCAACACAGAGCCGGATGTGGAGCTTGATCCCACGACCCTGAGATCATAACCTGAGCTGAAATCAAGAGTTGGATGCCTAACCGACGGAGCCACCCAAAACCCCCCCTAAATTCTTTTTTTTTTTCTTGAAAGAAAGAGGTTTTTAATGTGTATTTATTTTTGAGAGAGAGGCAGAGCATGAGCAAGAGAGGGAGACAGGATCTGAAGCAGGCTCCAGTCCCTGAGCTGTCAGCACAGAGCCTGACATGGGGCTCGAACTCACAAACCATGATATCATGGGTTGAAACTAGATGCTTAGCCAACTGAACCACCCAGGCAACCTAAATTCTTTTCTTGAATTAGTTTTTCTAGTCATGTTTTTCTAGGTCTTTGTTGTATTTTTTCAAATTTACTACCATGAGTGAATAATTACATAATCATTCTATATTTTAATTTCTTCTGCATCTAAAGTAATTCCCCCTTGTTGTGATTTTGTTTGTCCTTTCTGGATTTTTCTCATGATCTAAACTTGCTAGAGTTTTTTTTTGTTTTTTGTTTTTTTTTTCATTTTTATTATTCACTCAAAGACCAATACCTGGGTTTTTAATTTATTCTATTGTATATTTACTTTTTATTTCATTTATTTCTGCTCTTGCCTTTATTACTTCTGCTTTCCTTGAGTCTGTTTTGCTGATCTTTTCCTAATTTCTTAGGAAAAGGCACTTAGCCCAGCCAAGTGCTAGGCTCATTAATTTTTTATCTTTTTTCTTTTCTCATATAAGGAATTAGGGCTATAAATACTTCTCTAAGTGCTGTAATACTATCATTTTGTGTGTTCTAAGTCTCACTTTTTTTATTCTTTTATGTTCCCTTTTTACTTATGAGTTACTTGGATTTTTAGTATATTTTAAAATTCCCAAACTGTTGTGGTTTCTACTTATTTTGTCATTGGTTTCTAATCTAATTATATTATGATAAGAGAATAATAAATGATACTTTTTTTAATTTGTTGAGATTTACTTTATAGCTTAGTATGTGGTTAGTCTCCTAGATATTTCTTGTATGCTTGAAGAAAAGGTGTATTCACTAATTGGCAAGTGCAGATATGTGTGTGTGTGTGTGTGTGTTCTCTAATTGGCAAGTGTGTATACACACACACACATACACACACACACACACACACACGTTCAAGCTTGCTGATATATTGCCTAGGATCTTCTGTGTTCCAACTGACTTTTTTGTTTTGTTTTCCTTTTTAACTTTTTTGAGATATTGTTTGCCAAGAGACTATATTACAATATCATACCATAATAGTAGATTTCAATTTCTTGTTATAGTTATTTCAGTTTTTTCTCTATATTTTAAAGTTATGTTTTTAAATGCACATTTCCAAACTTATGAATTTAACCTTTTATCATTATGCAGAAATTTTACTTTTATATCTGTTGATTTTTTTTTCATTAAGAGAGAAAATATTTGCAAAAAACGTGTCTGATAAAAGATTTTTATCCAAAATATACAATGAACTATTAAAAGTCAACAATAATAAACCAAACAACCCAATTAAAATATGACCAAAAGACCTTAAAATAAAAACACCACACCAAAGAAGATAAACAAATGGCAATGAGCATATGAAAAGATGCCCAATGTCATATGTCATTAGGGAAATGCAAATTAAAGCAGTGAGATACCAGAGTACTGATAAGGCTACCTGTTGATGAGGATGTCCACAAGAGGAACTCTCATTCCTTGCTGGTGGGAATGCAAAATGGTACAGCCACTTTGGAAGACAGTTTGGCAGTTACTTACAAACTGAACATACTCTTACCATATGATTCAACAATTGTACTTATTGATATTTACCCAAGTGAGGTGAAAACTTATATCCACGTAATATCAGCACACAGATATTTATGGCAGTTTTATTCATAGCTGCCGAAACTTGGGAGCAACCAAGATATCTGTCAATAGGTGAATAGATAGGTACACTCTGGTACATCAAACAGTGAAATAGTATTCAGTGCGGAAAAAAAAAAAGAGCTATCAAGCCATACAAATACATGGAAGAACCTTAAATGCATAGTCCAATCTGTAGACAATCTGAAAGCATATGATTCCAAGCATATGACAGGTGGCAAAGGCAAAAGCTATGGAGACAGTAAAAAGATCAGTGGTCGCCAAGGCTGAATGGTGGGGGTGGGGGAGGGGTGAATAGGTGCAGCACAGAGGAATTTTGTAGTATTTTATGGTATTCTGTGTAATACTATAATGGTGGATACATGTCGTTATAATTTGTCCAAAGCCATAAAATGCACACCAAGAGTGAACCTTATTGTAAACTATGAATTTTGGTGATAATGAACCAGTGTAAGTTTGTTAATTTTTAAAAATGTACCACTCTAGGATGGGATATTGATAGTGGAAAGGCTGTGAAGGAATAAATGATATATAGACACTGTATTTTTTGCTCAATTTTACTGTGAACCTAAAACTGCCCTAAAAAATAAAGTCTGAAAAATTAGCAGTCAGTTGAGCTGTCCTTTGATGATAATGACTCTTCTCTTCTCTAACTTCTTTTTGTCTTTGATATCTCCAATTTCACCATGTTATGTTTAGGTATCTATTCCTTCTTACCTTGGAGGGAATTCATTGACTTTCTTGTTTCAGAAAATTTGTTCTTTCTTTCCAGAAATTTGGAAGCCTCTGTCTAAATAATTTCTTTTTCCTTTTTCCTTTCTTCTTTAACTCTAAGTGGAAGCTTTGAAACTCTTACTCTTCCCAAAAATAAGAATCACTTGTTACAGTCGCTTCATCTTTATCAAAAGCCATAGTATAAATATATTCTGTAGAGTAGTTTCTGGACTTGCTCTTATAGTCCACCTGGACCACAACCTTCCTGAATTGTCCTCTGTTGTGAAAAGACAATTGCTTAGAGTTTTAAAACAATACAATAACACAGTATAATGTTTTACATTGATGGATTCATTGGTGGTACTCATGGCAACTTGATATTTAGCAGTATGCCAAGTTCTCAATTATCTGTAATATCATTGAAACTTGAGCTGATCCTGTTTTGTTGGTCATGGAAAATGCTAGATTTTCCCTAGTTCCATGTTCCCTAGTTCCTAGTTCCCTAGTTCCATGATGGAAAAGGGATGGGTAGTGTCACCAGTCAATGCTATCTGCGTATAGTTACTGGAAACTTCGGCCATTACAAATTGATAAGTTTCTAGGACTGCCAATGTATGGCATGAGTATAAAACTAATTTTTATCTACATTTTTATTTACTTAAAAATATTTTTTAATGTTTATTTATTTTTGAGACAGAGAGACAGCGTGAATGAGGGACGGGCAGAGAGAAGGACACATAGAATCTGAAATAGGCCTTAGGCTCTGAGCTGTCAGCACAGAGCCCAATGCAGGGCTTGAACTCACCAACCATGAGATCATGATCTGAGCAGAAGTCGGATGCTTAACCGAGTGAGCCAGCCAGGCACCCCTAAAACTAGTTTTTAAAAGGGATTTACAATTCAGATTTAACCTTCGATTTTTAAAATCCTCCTTTTCACTCATTAATAAAAAGACAAGATGACTAATCTGCCAGTCAGAGGCCACTGTGAAACCATAAAAAATAAGGCAATGGATAAGCTGAGTCATAGCTAGTGAAGGTCCCCAGCTGGAAATATTTGAAAGTTTATCAGAATAAATATTCAAATGCCTCTGGTTTGGTGTATTTCTTAACATTTGGATAGAACATATCCGAATGAGAACCTGTGGGTAAGTACCTAGTAATAACATTCAGTATGGCTTCATCTATTTTTGCCAGATCACCTTATAAAGTGAGTGAAAACTGTTATTGCCAAAGATCTCGGTTTTGCCAAGGACTTGCAATAGCAGGAAGCATGGACAAGCTGTGAACCCTCTGTATGTTAAAATAACAGTGGCACAGTGTGATCAGTTATTTTTGCCTTAGTAACCTTGATCAAGAGAAACTAATCAGCAATTCTAAGCAGGCCAGACAGGATGGGAGGAGAGTGAGGATGGCATTTTGTTAGATGGAATAGCTTGAAGATAAAGTAATTCTTATCCTGGAATATATGCAGAATCCCATTCCAGTTGATATGTGTTGCCTACCTATTCTTGGTTCCAGTTCTCACAGCACTTGCATTGGTCATGAACAGAAACAAGAGTAATTGCAGGGGCATCTTTGGAAAATAACCAATAGGTAAAAACTCTTAAGTTTAATACATTTAGTGAGAGTTTGTATGTTACAGGCACTGACTGTGCTACACATTAGGACACTAAGAAGAAAAAGACGTGGCTGCACCCTCATAGAATCATGTAAACTAATACAGTCATATAAATGAATTTGGAACCTGCTATTCTAGATTTCCTGTCACAGTGTGAGTTGACTCTACATTGGTGTGTGAGCCAGATTCACCACACCCTGATTTAAAAAAAAAAAAAAATGAAGCTGACATTGCTTTTGACACAGAAAGCTCCTTTGTGACGTTCTGGCGCTTGAGAAAAGGTGTGCCTCACACCTGATTCAGTTCTCAGAGACAGGATGAGGAAGCTGGAAATGCTTTTCCAGGGAGACTACACTGATGAGGCAGCCATCAGTCATTAATCCAAAAGAAACAAAGAGTCTTTGATTTAATGTCAGTTACAAGGCCATACTTGTTTATGCTTCTTCTACTTAGTCAACCCAAACTACCAGATGGAGTTCATTGCCACTCACTCCTCACCAACGGCAAGCAGAAGCCGGAACTGCTGACAGAGAACGGCTTGTCCAGAAGCCAAAGAGAAGAGAAGTTAGAAGAGAGTTATATGGTTTTTGTTGTTGTTTTTTTACACTAAGAGATGACAAAACATATGCTCCATGTAGTTCCATAAAAGCTTCAAAAACAGCTCCTAAGGTGGGAGTAAAGAACAGACCAGTTAATATTGCAGTTAAATTAAATTCTAAGTACAGACCTTCTTTTTCATAAAATCTTTTTTTTCTCATTTCCTGGTTTAAAAATGATTTTTTCAGGTTGCTGTCCACATTAATGAAGAACACGTTGAAACCTTTCATGAAGATCTCACTTTTACACTGGACACACTGGCTTCACCAAATTTACCTAAGATAGGTGATTATCTAAAGGTACGTTCATTTTATCGATCTGATTTTTTCTGCCAAAGTTGTTCTTTCTGTTTTTCATTACTTATTCTTTCTTTTTGGTATCTATAAAGATGATAAGGCCAGTATGTAGGATATTTTGGCAGGAAATACTAACGTGGTTTATTTGAGGCAGGTGCATGGAAAGACCTGGATGTGACACACAGGGAAGAGCTGGGGGTTTAGTTCATGGAAAATACTGACTATAATAGTTATCTGTGGGCAACATGTTCCAAACCCCCAGTGGATGGCTGAACCTGCAAATAGTACTGAACACTCAGATGTACTATATTTTTTCCTATACATACATACCTATTATAAAGTTTAACCTGTAAATTAGGCACAGTAAGAGATTAACAGCAATAATAATAAAATAGAACAATTATAACGCTATATCCTAATAAAAGTTACGTGAATGTTGTCTCTCTCAAAAATCGTACTGTACTGTACTCACCCTTCTTATGATGATGTGAGATGATAAAATGGCTCTGTGATGAGATGGAAAGAAGTGAATGATACAGACATCGTGAAGTAGCATGAGATACTATTGACTTTCTGAAGATAAGTTAGAAGGAGGATCACATAGTGCTGGATGGTGGGCTTGACCACAGGTAACTGAAACCATGGAAAGTGAAACCAGAGATAAAGGGGGAACTACTGTAAACTGAGATTCAAATGATGAGCCCACAATTCAACTTGGTCTCTCTTTCTTGATGAGAGGATCCAAGCAAATGCAAATGTCATTATTGCATAAATTATGGATATCTCTGCTCAAGTGGATGGCTAGAGAGATAGCCATTCAGAAAAATGATCTTATCCTGGGGAGGGGAAGAGATCTAACACTCTAATGAAGGTAGGAAGAGCACACAAAAGACAGTCATTGTCATGGAAAATAGTCATGAGTGGAACACTTGAATCAGAAAGAGAGGGACAGATTTGGAAAGCTCTTCCCACCTTTTAGAGATTTAGTTTTAGGAAACTAAAATAAATGTGTGAAGGACACCCTGCATATTCAGAGGGTTTACCTTCTAACTACCTATGTGCATCTTGACCAAATTTTAAGTTTTGTATGTTTATAAAATTTGCTTTAAGGATAATTCAACATTGAAGATTTTTTCCCTCATTTTCTAAGAATTTTTTTTTTACTAATTCATTTTAAGGTGGTCTTACTGGATTTGCTTATTCTTTACCTTTATCTTAGTGATCTGTATTTATTGCATGATTCCCTGTATTAAATGAAATGCTGTTCAACCTTAGTGAGTATCTATAAAATTTTGGTTTCACATGCAAGTAAGATGTGGATTTAGAGTCCCACAACACAAGAAACACTCTGAAATATTCTGCTTCACACTTGCTAACTGAGCCTGTAGATATCACTTTCTAACAAATTATGCAGGTACAGTCATTTAGAATGGTGCGAATATCTTGGTAAAAAGAAACAATAGGCCCAGTCCAAAACCTTTGGGATGTAGCAAAAGCAGTCATAAGAGGGAAGTATATAGCAATACAGACCTACCTAAAGACGCAAGAAAAGTCTCAAATGGACAACCTAACCTTACACCTAAAGGTGCTAGAGAAGAAACAACAAATAAAGCCAAAGCCAGGAGAATAAGGAAAATAATAAAGATTAGAGCAGAAATAAATGACATAGAACAAAAAACTCCAGTGGAACAGATCAATGAAACTGGGAGCTGGTTCTTTGGAATAAGTGATAAAATTGAAAACCCCTAGGCAGCCTTATCAAAAAGAAAAGAGGGACACCTGGGTGGCTCAGTCAGTTAGGTGGCTGACTTCGGCTCAGGTCATGATCTCATGGTTTTTGAGTTCAAGCCCTACATCAGGCTGTATGCTGACAGCTCAGAGCCTGAAGCCTGCTTTGGATTCTGTGTCTCCTACTTTCTGCTTCTTCCCCACTTGTGCGCTCGCTCTCTCTCTCTCTCTCTCTCTCTCTCTCTCTTTCTCTCTCTCTGTCTCAAAAGTAAATAAATATTGAAAAAAAATTTGTTTAAAAAGAGAAAGGGTCCAAATAAACAAAATCACAAATGAAAGAGGCAAGATCACAACCAACACCACAGAAATACAAACAACTATAAGAGAATATTATGAAAACGTATATGCCAACAAATTGGGCAATCTGGGAGAAATGGATAAATTCTTAGAAACATATAAACTACCAAAACTGAAACAGGAAGAAATAGAAAATATGAACAGATTCATAACCAGCAAAGAAATTGAGTCAGTAATCAAAAATCTCCCAAGAAACCAAATTCCTGGGCCAGGTGGCTTCCCAGGAGAATTCTATGAAACATTTAAAGAAAAGTTAATGCCAATACCAGGACACGTGGGTGGCTTAGTCAATTAAGCATCCCGTTTGGATCTCAGCCCATGTCTTCTTGATCTCAGGGTCATGAATTCAAGTCCCACACTGGGCTCTGTGCTGGGCCTGAAGCCTACAAGGAAGGAAGGGAGGAAGGAAGAAAGAGAGAAAGAGGGTTAATGCCTATTTTTTCAAACTATCCCCAAAAAAACTGAAGTGGAAAGAAAACTTCCAAACTCATTCTAAGGCCAGCATTACCTTGATTCTAAAACCAGACAAAGATCCTACTAAAAGGGAGAATTACAGGACAATCTCCTTGATGAACATGGATGCAAAAATTCTCAACAAGATACCAGCAAGTCTAATTCAACAATATATTAAAATAATCATTCACCATTATCAAGTGGGATTTATTCCTGGGCTGCAGGGCTGGTTTAATATTTGCAAACCAATCAGTGTGATACACCACATTAATAAAAGAAAAGATAAGAACCATATGATCCTGTCAATAGATCAAAAAAAAATTTTTTTGACAAATATAGCATCCGTTCTTGATTAAAACTCTCAACAAATTAGGGATAGATGGAACATACCTTAACATCTTAATGGTCATATATGAAAGACCCACAGTTAATATCATTCTCAATGGGAAAAAACTGAGAGCTTTTCCTCTACAGTCATTCACAAGTCAGGGGTGTCCACTGTCACCATTTTTATTTAACATAGTACTAGAAGTCCTAGCCTCAGCAATCAGATAACAAAAAGAAATAGAAGGCATCCACATCAGCAAGGAAGAAGTCCAACTTTCACTATTTGTAGACAACATGATACTCTATGTAGAAAACCAGAAAGATTTCACCAAAAAATTGCTAACACTGGCACACAAACTCAGCAACATTGCAAGACACAAAATCAATGTACAAAAATCTATTACATTTCTATACACCAATAATGAAGCAACAGAAAGAGAAATCAAGGAATTGATCCCATTTAGAATTGCACCAAAAACTGAGATATCAAGGAATAAACTTAACTAAAGAGCTAAAAGACCTGTACTCTAAGAACTACAGAATACTTATAAAAGAAATTGAAGATAACACAAAGAAATGGAAAAATATTTCATGCTCATGGATTGGAAGAAAATATATTGCTAAAATGCCTATACATCCCAAAGCAATCTACACACTTAATGGAATCCCTGTCAAAATAACACCGGCATTCTTCACAGAGCTAACAATCTTAACATTTGTATGAAACCACAAAAGACCCTAACTAGCTAAAGTAATCTTGAAAAAGAAAAACAAAGCTGGAGGCATCACAATTCCAGACTTTAAGCTGTATTATAAAGTTGTAATCATCAAGAAAGTATGGAACTGGCACAAAAACAGACACGTAGATCAATGGAACAAAATAGAAAAGCTAGAAATGGACCCACAACTATATGGTCAGCTTATCTTCGACAAAGCAGGAAAGAATATCCAATGGATAAAAGGACGGTCTCTTCAACAATTGGTGTTGGGAAAACTGGACAGCAGCATGCAAAATTATGAAACTGGACCATTCTCTTACATCGCACACAAAAATGAATTCCAAACGGATGAAAGACCTAAATATGAGACAAGGAAGTATCAAAATCCTAGAGGAGACCACACAGCAACCTCTTTGACCATGACCGCAGCAACTTCTTACTAGATATGTCTCTGGAGGCAAGGGAAATAAGCGAAAATGAACTATTGGGATTTAATCAAGGTAAAAAGTTTCAGCACAGCAAAGGAAACAATCAACAAAACTAAAAGGTGACCTACAGAATCAGAGATATTTGTAAATGACATATCTAATAAAGGGTTAATATCCAAAATCTATAAAGAACTTATCAAACTCAACACCCAAAAAACAAATAATCCATTTAATAAATGGGCAGAACATGAGCAGACATTTTTCCAAAGAAGACATCCAAATTGCTAACAGACACATGAAAAGATACTCAACATCACTCACCATCATGGGAATATATATCAAAACTATGATGAGTTACCACCTTACACCTGCCAAAATGGCTAAATTGAATGCAGGAAACAACAGATGTCGGTGAAGATGTAAAGAAAGGAGAGTCTTCTTACACTGTTGGTGGGAATGCAAACTGGTGCAGCCACTCTAGAAAACAGGGTGGAGGTTTCTCAAAAGTTAAAAATAGAACTATCTCACACCAGCAATTGCATTACTAGGTATTTATCTGAAGGATACAAAATTACTGATTTGAAGAGGCACATGCACCTCAGTGTTTATAGCAGCATTACCAATAATAGCCAAATTATGGAAGGAGCTCAAATGTCCATCAACTAATGAATGGAAAAGGAAGATGTCATACACACACACACACACACACACACACACACACACACACACACACACAGTGGAATATTACTCAGCCATCAAAAGAATGAAATCTTGCCATTTGCAAGGACATGAATGGAACTAGAGTGTATCACGCTAAGCAAAATCAGTCAGTCAGAGAAATACCATGTGATAGAATTTAAGAAAGAAAACAGATGAACATAAGGGAAAAGGAAAATAAGAGAAAGGGAGAGGCAAACCATAAGAGACTCTTAACTATAGAGAATAAAAACTAAGGCTTGCTGGAGGGGAGGTGGGCCGGAGATGGGCTAAATGGGCAGTGGGTATTAAGGAGGGCATCTGTTGTGATGAGCACTGGATGTTATATGCAAGTGATGAATCATTCAATTCTAGTCCTTACCAATGTTACACTATATTTAACTAACTGGAATTTAAATTCAAACTTGAAACAAAAAATAAAACAAAATGAAGAAAACAAAAACAAAAACCCCACAAACACAAAAACTACACGGTAGCATGAATACTCATGACCACACAGAGGAGAAACACTAAGACTATGGAAGAGGACCACACAGCAACCTCAGGCTCAGTGTCAGTCTCTGGCAGGGCTCTGAAGAGTGGGAGATGCAAAGGCTCCCTTGAAGCTAACACTTAAGGGACTCAAATTCATTTTAAGTCAGTGTGCGTTCTGCATTTGTCCCCACAAATTTGTCTCCTGATGAAAAAACACATCATTCCAAGGCAATTGGGTTGGGACCAAAGCAGTAGGGACACAGGTAGAAGTCCACCAGCAGAGCGTGGAGACTGGAGGGAGTACAGAAACCCAGAGTGAGCCTCACAGAGATTCCTCCCTGCCCAAGGCCAAGATTCTTTCTTTTTTTATAAAAACGTTGGTGCAGAAAGAAACAAGGAAAGGGAAAGGATGGGCAGGGTAAGGGCAAGGATGGGGAGGAGAGGGAAGGAAAGGGAAGGAAACAATTGGCCCAAAATGGAGTCACTTTTGCTAAGCTCAACCAAGAGTTAATATTTAATCTAATTGCACTTTCATCCTTTCCCAAGAGTAGAATTTTAAACCAGTCAATCTGGAAGTTTCTGATCATTACTAGTGAGGGTAATCTCCTTGATAAGGCCCCTGCATTCCCCTATAGGAAGGTAACCTTACCTGAAACAATCCATTCTTTTAGCTACCTTGTCTTGCCCTCTTTCTGCTTATAAAATCCTCCATTTTGCACAGACCCTCAGAGCTCCTTTCTTACTGCTGATGGGGTGCTACCTAATTTATGAATCATTGAATTAAGCCAACTAGATCTTCAAATTTAGTCAATTGAAATTTTTTTTAACAATTTAATGAATATTGTCACTAAATCTCATTTTTATTATAGGTTTTTACATGAGAAGTGAAATTTCCTTTGAAAATTATTTATGTATTTTGAGAGAGAAAAGAGAGAGAGTCCCTGAGCAGGAGAGAGGCAGACACAGACATGAGATCATGACCTGAGCCAAGCAGGCTCTGCACTGTCAGTGCAGAGACCAACACAGGGCATGATCCCATAAACCCATGAGATCATGACCTGAGCTGAGATCAAGAATCAGACACTCAACCAACTGAGCCACTCAGGTACTCCACAAAATTGGAAGTTTTATAGCAAATATATATATTTATGCCTCATAAATGTTAAGGGTTCTTAGAAGTCTAAAGAAACGTACAGTGTATTCAACCTAGAGTGCTAAAATACCTCCAAAAGGGGATTATCTAATTTTGATCAACAAAGCTATTCTATGTAACTTCCATGTCAGAACAACCACATTCCATATGACCATCTTTTATTTATTTTACGTATATGTTCAATTTTCTTCCATTGGTAGATCTACCAAGTGTCTCACAGACCTATCACTTAGCAGGTCTGGCCTATTGTAACAAGTGGGACAAAGGTAACTCTGCAAAACAGGTGTTTTTGCTTTAAAAAACATTTTTTGTATCTCTAAACTTGATTTCAGTCATTTAGTGTGTTTTCATTTGGATTTAAACAAATAAGGTTTTTGTTTACTGTGTTGGTTAAGTTATATTAGCTTTTACTTATTGACATAATACATTAAATTCTGTGCTTCAAATAAGCTGTGGCTCTCCACGCATAGTATTATAGTATTTTGATGCATATATGCTACGAATTGGCCTTTGCCAAGAGCCCCCTTTCAATCTTCTTTTCCCTAATGTACCTAACTAGTATAATACTTCGTTATATCACCATATTTCTACTTCAGTTTCGTTTAGTTTAATTTTTTATTCTTTGAGAGAGAAAGAGAGAGAGACTGGGAGGAGGAACAGAGGAAGGGGCAGAGGGAGAGACTCTTAAGCAGCAGACTTTATGCCCAGCACAGAGCCCAGCGCTGGGGTTCATGTGGGACTTGATCCTATTACCATGAGATCATGACATGAGCCAAAATCACGAGTTGGACACTTAACAACTGAGCCACCCAGGTGCCCCATGTATTTTTAAAGAATATTTCATCATCTCCTAAAACTCGTTTCTCTTTTCCTCTTTAGAAATTGCTGTTTCCTTTCCTTCTCCTTAGAATGAGTTTCCTGGTTCTTCTTCCTTTTAGCCTCATGGAATGCCTTTGACTCATCTCTTTATTGAAATACCAAGAATAATTAGAATATTTTTTAATAAGTGCCTTTTATGTAGACTACAAAATCATTTTTTCTTCATAAAAATCATATGTAAAAATCAAAGTGAACCTAAATCTCTATTGTCGAGTGATTTCCTAATGCAAGTGTACACATTCCTGTTAAAGGTACCTGTATCTGAAATCTTATAAACAATGATTCCATTGGCACTTTGTCTATATACTTGCCAGGCTATCTGGATTACGGCTACAGCCGGTTTATATACTTCACCTTCACCATTACCTGTTGTATGTATTTGAGCTATTTGAGCTGAGGTGACTAAAAGGAATGGATTAACCAGCTTTTTATTCCTGATGATAAAAGAGAAGAGTTTGCATTCTCAAAATAAGCTGAAACATTTATATCTGCCATCTTTTACTCAAAAAATATTTAGCAGCTTCCATTCCCTAGAACATTAGTTGTGGGCAGGAATAGAACAGCAAGCATGTTAGCCAAGGTCCTTGACCTCTGAAATGTAGCCTTTTAAATAAACAATATCCCAATATCCTTCCTTTGATTTTATATCGATCTCCTGTCATCTCTTGGCAAATTGCAGATATATGCCATGTGCCTAGTTTCAAAAATTAGAGAAATGAAATACATTTTCTTAGGATTTTATAAGACTCCTTGAGATAGGTAGAATTGCCAGATAAAATAAAGAATGCTTGAATTTCAGATAAACAGTGAATAATTTATAGTATAAATATGTCCTATGCAATATTAGGGATGGTCTGAACTTGACATACCTAAGTATGACAACCCTAAATTAGAGAAACACTGGACACTTGGAAATAAAAGAGAATGATATTCACCACCAAGTGATTCACTTCAATGGCAACAATTTGTCCACTGTATCCCCCACATCCTCTACCCCCACATCCATCCCCACCCACTACATAATCTCCTCACACAATCAGATTAAGATACTTCAAATTAACCAGTCATCTTGATCAATCTTTAGCATATGTGCTTATTAATGTGATATTAATGTGATACAAACAAGCATCATAGCATGGTACCCTCTCTCCTACCCATACTTAAAAATATTTCTAACTATTCAAGCCACAGATGACTTCCAACATATTCTGCACAAAGAACAACTGAAAGAGAATTTAGTAATAAGGTGCGGTTCAACTTAAGTGATTGGATTGCCATGTTTATATTTGAGACTCATAAGTAGTTAAGGATATTAATTTTTAATCGGCAACAGCTTTTATTTTAGTTCTAGGACTTTATCTTTTGCCTACATTATAGGATATACGAAAATCAGAATACATGATTGTTATCCTTCAAAATGAACAGTCTTACTAAATTGACATTCTCTGTACACTTGATAAATTAACAGGTCAATATGACACCCTTTGATACATGTTAAATTGGGTGGTCCAAACACTAAATCTAGGAGATGGAAGAGGTGTGTGACATGAGTTAGGGAAAAACTTGATACAAATCATATATTGGCCTTTCAGATATTGTCTCAGTGTCAGAATCTCAAGTGAATCATATGCCACCTAAAGTTTATTAATGAAATGCAAGTGTCTTTGGTTGTTCACCCGAAATGAACTACAAATAGTCTAATTTTCTTAAAATTAAGGAGTTTTAAAAGAGTATAAGAAATATATTCAAAATATGGCACAGTATGTACGTTTTAAAACTCTAAATTACATATGATTGTTTGAGATGATTGTTATGTTTTCTTTAAGGATGATTAACATTTTTAATGAAAAACTATATAATTAAAAAAATTTTTTAATGTTTACTTATCTTTGAAAGAGAGAGAGTGAGAGTAGGGGAGGGGCAGAGAGAGAGGCAGACATAGAAACCGAAGGAGGCTCCAGGGTTGAACTGTCAGCACAGAACCTGACATGGGGTTCAAACACACAAACCCTGAGATAGTGACCTGTGCTGAAGTTGGATGCTTAACCAATTGAGCTACCCAGATGTCCCTATAAAATTTTTTAATCAGTTTACCGTTTTATTATTATTTAACTTCTTTTCGTTTTCTGATAGCTAATTTTTAGAAATTCACATACCTTAACAGTCTAAGACTAGAGGATTACAATAAATAATTTATTTACCATCCCAAGTCAACAATCAGAACAATTAAAGTTAAAGGTTGTATAATAGATGCTCCCACTACTGTATAAATAATGTTTTCTATAGTCTTTGATTTTAGAAAATTTTCCTTCTTAAACACATTCTTTATTTTGGTTCATTGGTGTTTTCTGCCTGACTAAAAGCAACAGTGAGGCTATACATTATTTTTGGCAGCCCTTCACCCCCAAATAAAGCCACTTGTTACTCCTTCACACTCTACATGGGCTTTATCAAATGTTTAGCCTATTTTACATGTTGGGATATGTCAGATCAGTAGCTTTTAAAGTTATCAGGGCCACCACACTTTGAGAAACAAGTTTAGAAGCAAGGGCATTGCAGTTGGAAGGTTTATGCAAGAGTTTGGGGAAGACAGGCAGGGACCAAAAGCAGACAGATCACCATCAGTGTTTTGAGTGGGAGTGTTTGAATTGGCTGGGATTGCAACCTGAAGAATCACTCAGGCAAGGCTTAATTGAGGGCCATGACCCAGGAGAGTGGGGTTACAGTAGGGCAAAGCTATTAACACGTTGAAACCCATTGGCCTAGCCTTCCCCAGGGAAGCCTGAGGTCATGATCAGGGTACGGAGAATTTTTTTTTTTAATGTTTTATTTATTTCTAGGAGAGAGAGAGAGAGACAGCATGAGCAGGGCAGGGTCAGAGAGAGAGAGAGTCACAGACCAAAACAGGCTCCAGGCTCTGAGCCGGCAGTCAGCACAGAGCCCGACGCCAGGCTCGAACCCATGAACTGCAAGATCATGACCTAAGCGAAAGTCGAAAGTCGGACGCTTAACCGACTAAGCCACCCAGGCGCCCCGAGGGTACGGAGAATTTTTTAAGGAACAGCCAGATAAGCTGAGGCCTAGCTCTGAGACAGGACTAAGTATCAGTTCTGTAAAATATTTTGGCAATTTCACTTGCCTTTTCTCTGCCTGGACAGGTACAAGTCTTCCATAGATAGCTTTGCTACTATGTCAGTATTTCTGACTATTGGGGCAAATCAGCAGCTGTATTTTCAAACTCCCAAGACCTGAGCCATGTTTGTGTGGGATAACAATGCTCTTCTAAGAGACCTTGGCAGGAGCTCTCTTAGAAGCCAAGTCCTCTGATTTCCTTTTAGCCTCCTTCATAGGACTTTTATTCTGGCTCCTCCCACCCCTACATTCTGGGCCAAGGCCAGGCTTATAAAACCAGGCTTCGGATCAGGGTTTAGACAGACATCGCTTATAAAAACGTCTCTGAATCACAATAATTAGTCTCCTGTGCAACTGTATTTGGCTTTAAAATGCTATGTGTGATTAGCAATTGCTGTTACTGGAACTAACTCTACAGAGGTTAGGTTGGGGATGATATAAATATTCTCAATCAAAGGGGTAAAATAATCTAGGAACATTTCTTTTACTGTCTCCTTGTCAAAGCTTTCAAAAGTATTGAACTCTGAGCTCAGGTTCCTAAATGGTACTGGGGAAGGCTATATACTCATGTGATTTGATTCGGCTGTAGTGTCAGGCTGTCAAATGTCAGCTAAGTGATTCTCCACTCAGGGCAGTTAGAAACTCATAAGGCTGTTTTTTGGTGATCACAACGACAGGGGGGCAATTCTGACATTGAAGAGATAGGAGCCAGTGACGGGTATGCTGAACCTCCTACCATGTACATGACAGTCCTACACAACCAAGAATTGCCCTGCACAGAATTCCCAAGTACACTCATGATTGACAATACTTGTGGTGATCTCTAGTTGATTCCTAGTTGCATCGCCACTAGTAATTGTCCCAAATCACTTCTCTGTTTTTCTCAAAGCCACTCAGCTATCTCCCTCACTTCATATTCTTGTTTCCTCACTCTTCATTCAACAAAGACTTTCTCAGATTCCTTGTCTTCCCCTTACTATTTTCTCTCTGTGCATACCCTGTTCTCTTTCCTGCCCTCTCAGAAAAACGAGTCTTTCATCTCCTTTCCAAGGATAACAACGGCTTCACCCAAGGTTTTGGTCCCTTCCCATCCCACCCCACCCCACCCCATCCCCAACTCTTGTCCCTTGCATCTTTAATGCCTTGCCCCTTAGAAAACTACTTGAGTTTTTCTATCCCAAATGTCAAATAAAAGCAAAACAAATACAAAAACAAAAAACCTCTTAAACCTGGTAATTACTCCTTCACATTAACATTCCACTTCATTTCTTCCATGAAGGGCCCAGGGTCTATAAACCCTTTTACACTCACTGGTTCTATTCCTTCATCATCTACTGGTTCCTAAAACCCTCAAAATATGATTTCCACTCCCCCAGTTCAGCTCTCATGAAGGTTACCTCAGTGGCCAGTTGCCAGATCACTGGCTCTTCAGATTCCTTGGATTTCTTTGCAAAATTGGATCCTTGATAAATCACGTATTAAAGATCATTCTTCCTCACACTTCAGTTTGCCTCATGATTGTTACCAAGAAGACTAGGGCCAGCCACACCATATGAGGTTCATCATTTTCCTGCGCTCCCTTTTAGTATTCTCCTATTTTCCCTATTTGTTTATGTCCAAGACTTTGTCCCATTTGGGAAGCTCCCTTTCCTCTTCACTTTCCCATACACTGAATGTAGGTAAGTTTTGGCCACCCCTCCACTCACTGTCCATAGTCTTCTCAACTATGTGAATGATCCTCAAATATACAAGCACACCTAGCCATAACCCTACTCCTCATTCCAGACAAAAGTTACCTGACAGATAATTCCACCTGGCAGGTCCCCTGCCACCCTCTAAATTTAAAATAATAACAAAATCTAACACATTCTGGTGTATTTCTTTCTTAGCACTTGAATCTTGGTGATCATTTTTATAGGTGACTGTCTTCACTACCAACCTGGGAACTCCTTGAAGACAAGGATGGCTTCTTACTTAATTTTTGCCCTAGCATAGTGCTTTAAAAACATGAATTGAGGGGAGCCTGGGTGCCTTAGTCGGTTAAGCGTCCGACTTTCGCTTAGGTCATGATCTCACGGTTCGTGGGTTCGAGCCCCGCGTCGGGCTCTGTGCTGACTGCCAGCTCAGAGCCTGGAGCCTGTTTCAGTCTGTGACTTCCTCTCTCTGACCCTCCCCTGCTCACGCTGTCTCTCTCTCTCTCCTAGAAATAAATAAAACATTTAAAAAAAATAAAAATAAAAACATGAATTGAGAGGTACCTGGGTGCCTCAGCCAGTTAAACATCTGACTCTTGATTTTGGCTCATGTCTTGATCTCACGGTCATGATCTCATGGTTGCTCATGAGATCGAGCCCAGTGTCGGGCTGTGTGCTGAGCATGGAGACTGCTTAAGATTCTCTCTGTTGCCTCCTCTGATCCGCTTTCCACACCCTCCCTCAAAAAAAAAAACAAACCTGTTTATTGGATAGTAAAGAAATTGATGAGTGAGTGAAGACTTGAGGTTCCTTAGAAAAGAGATGTGTCTTTCAAATCTGTGGTCCAGTGCCTGGCCCACTCAGCACATAGTAGGTACCTTGCAAATATCTTGAGTGAATCTATCTTCCCTTCTTCCAAAACTAGCACCTTCTATTTTCTTTCCTATCAATGTCAATGATACCAGGATTTTCCTATTCACCCAAGTGGCAAACCTCAATATTGTCTGATCCTTCCACAGTCACTAAATCCAATGAATCACCATGTCTTGTAAGTGTCCCTCAAAGATTTTAAATATCCTTTTATGGGAATACCCTGTTTTACTGTGTTGTACCTTATTGCATGTTGCAGATATTGTGTTTCGTTACAAATTGAAAATTTGTGACAACCCAGCATGGAGCAAGTCTATTGGTGCCATTTTTCCAACAGGATTTGCTCAATCTGTGTTTCTGTGTCATATTTTGGTAATTATTTCCATATTTCAAACTTTTTCACTATTATGTTTGTTATGGAGATCTGTGATTAGTAACCTCTGATATACTATTGTAATTGTTTTGGGCACCACAAACTGTGCTCATATAAGACAACAAGCTTAATCAATAAATGTCATGTGTGTTCTGACTGCTCTATCAACCAGCCATTACCCTTTCTTCCTCTCCTTGGGCCTCTCTCTTCCCTGGGACACAGCAATGTTGAAATTGGGCCAATTAATAAGCCTACAATAGCCTCTAAGTGTTCAAGTGAAATGAAGAGTTGTACATCTCTCACTTTAAGTCAAAAATTAGAAATTATTAAGCTCAGTGAAGAAGACATGTAGAAAGCCAAGACAGACTGAAAGTTAAGCCTCCTGTGCCAAATAGTTAGCCAAGTTGTGAATGCAGAGGAGGAGTTCTTGAAGGAAATTAAAAGTGCTACTCCAGTGAACACACGGATGATAAGAAAGTGAAACAGTCCTAATGCTGATATGGAGAAAGTGTGAGTGGTCTGGATAGAAGATCAAACCAGCCACAACATTCCCTTAAACCAAAGCCTAATCCAGAGGAAGGCCCTGACTCTCTCCAGTTCTATGAAGGCTGAGTGAGATGAGGAAGCTACAGAAGAAATGTTGGAAGTTAGCAGAGACTGGTTTGTGAGGCTTAAGGAAAGAAGCTATCTTCATAATATCAAGTGCAAGGTGAAGCAAGTGCTGATGTAGAAGCTGCAGCAACTTATCCTGAAAATCCAGCTAAGAGAATTCATGAACGTGGCTACACTAAAACAACAGATTTTCAAAGTAGATTAAAGAGCCTTATACTGGAAGAATATGCTGTCTAGGACTTTCATAACTAGAAAGGAGAAGTTGGTGCCTGGCTTCAAAGCTTCAAAAGATAGGCTGACTCTCTTGTTAGGGGCTAATGCAGCTGGTGAGTTGAAGTTGAAGTTCCCTGTAAATTACACTAAATCTGCTCTACAATGAAACAACAAAGCCTGGATGACAACACAGCTGTTTAAAACATGGTTTACTGAATATTTTAAGCCCACTGTTAAGAGCTACCATTCAGAAACAAAATCCTTTCAAAATATGACTGCTCATTGGCAATGCACCTGATCACCCAAGAGCTCTGATGAAGATGGACAATGAGATTAATGTTGTTTTCATGCCTGCTAACACAGCATCCACTCTGCAGCCCATGGATCAAGAAGTATTAGACTTTCAAGTCTTATTATTGAAGAAATACATTTCATAAGGCTATAGCTGTCATGCGTAGTGATTCCTCTGATGGATCTAAGCCAAATAAACTAAAACCTTCTGGAAAAGAGTCACCATTCTAGATGCCATTAAGTACATTTGTGATTCATGGGAAAAAGTCAAAATATCAATATTAACAGGAGTTTGGAAGAAGTTGATTCCAAGTCTCATGGGTGACTTTGAGAAGTTCAAGACTGCATTGGAGGAAGTAACTGCAGATGTGGTGGGAATAGGGAGCGAATTGGAATTAGAAGTGGAACCAGAGGATGTGACTGAACTGCTGTAATCTCATAGTGAAACTTTCACAGATGAATTGCTTCTTATAGATGAGCAAATAAAATTATTTTGTTTTTTTTGACATGGAATCTACTCCTGGTGAAGATGCCTTGAAGACTGTTGAAATGACAGCAAAGGATTTAGGCTATTACATAAACTTAGTTAATAAAGCAGCAGCATGATTTGAGAGGACTGACTCTAATTTTGAAAGTTCTCCTGTGGGTAAAATGCTATCAAACATCATCCCAAGCTACAGAGAAATTGTCTGTGAAAGGAAGAGCCAAGCGTGTGGCAAACTTCATTGTTATCTTAATTTAAGAAAGGGCTACAGCCACCCTTGACCTTCAAGGGCCACCACCTTCATCAGTCAGTAGCCATCAACATCAAGGCAAGACCACCAGCAAAATGATTATGACTTATTGAAAGCTCAGATGATGGTTAGCATTTTTTAGCACTAAAGTATTTTTAAATTAAGGTATTGGTTTCTTTAGACATAATGCTACTGCACACTTAATAGACTATAGTATAGTATAGCAAAGGAGAGGAAGGGCATTCCAAGTTCAGGGAACAGAGAGAATTTGCAGGTAGGAAATAGGAACAGATAAGTCTGAGAACCAAGTGGTAAAGCTTGGACTTTACCATCCCCAAAGTGTAGCTTATGCTTTCCCAACTCCATGTTTTGGATCTCACGATTTCTTTCTATCAACCCGCTCTTCTTCCCATCCATCTTTTCACAACCAAAATACTCATATCTACCCTTACAAATCTTAGCTCAAATAATTCTTCCCCTATGAACTATCCTTAATTCTCCCAAGCAGAAAGAATCTCCTTTACTTTGTTCATCCCCTTCTGCTTTGCTTTGGCCTGTGTGTCTCTCTATCTTGTATTAATTTTGTTGTATCCACTTTCTGGCACCATCAACTCCTTGAAGGATAGGGAGTATGTTTTGTTCTGTCTCTATCCTGTCCTTACATTTTTTGTTGTTGTTCTGGGCACCAAGCACACAGTAAATGCTCAATAAATATTTGTGACCCTTAGATCACTTTTTAAAAGATTTTTAGTATAAATTTGTAAGTTAGTATTTAGTGGTAAACAACATCTTTTTTTTTTCCAGAATATCCTTTCAATAAGAAAATATCTTTAGTGAAAGCAATCATTAAAAGCTTCTTGTTTTGAGAATTTGGGGGGTAGCATTTAAAATACTTTAAATTATTAAGTTATATCATTTGGGGTCCATTTTTTAATTGGTATTAGGATGAAATTTTGAGAATGGAAAGTAAAAGCTACTGGAGGAAAAGTTAGAAATTTCTATGTAATTTATGAGAATTATAAGGATTATGTTAAAATGTCTTAGTTTCTAAAGGTTTCCTTTTTTATTTTTAAATGGTTATTTATTTTGAGAGAGAGTTACAGAGGCAAGTGGGAGAAGGGCAGAGAGAGGGGGTATTACCCAGTGTAGGGGTAGATCTCACAAACTGTGAGATCATGACCTGAGCTGAAATCAAGAGTCAGATGTTTAACTGACTGAGCCACCCAGGTGCCCCTACAGGTTTACTTTTTAAGTTAGTTTCATGTAAGTGGAAAGATTTAGTCAGCTGTTTTTTCACATACATTGTGAATGTCACTTTTGAATAGTTATGTAATTAAATATAAGTATTTCAGAATAAGTTACATTTTTCATATTTCTGAATGTTTTCTGTTTTGTATTAAAAAAACCCAAAACTTTTGCTCCCAAAGAAATTAATTTGCATCATAATAGAGATATTTAGTCAGAAGCAAGCCTTATCTATTCTATTGCTTTTCAGTGCATTTCAGTGAATATTCAGTATTTGAATAAAGTAATAAAGTACATTTCTTAAAAGTGTAATAGTTCCTTAAATATTCGGCATTAAATCAAGTTGCATCTTGTGTGTGTGTAAGTCAGGCACAGTTATAGATTTATGGTCACATATGGCTTTCCCCAGGAGATGGTTATTTTGAAGCCTGGACCACCTAAATCCACACACACTTTAAATATTTAAGGAGATATTTAAGGAGATGTAATATATTCATTGATCTCTAAAGATGCTGATAGAAATCATCCTTACTTACCCTGGTACCCTACCCCCTTTGCTATTTGTAGGATGTCCTGAGATCAAAGCCATTTGCACTAGGGACTAAAATACTAATTACCTTGTGTAATTCCAATTTAGTTCTCATTAAAAAAATTCTCTAATCAATTGGACTAACTAGCACCAATAGCATGGGTCATTGAATTTGAAGTTACTCCAGTTGTGCCAGCTTCAGCAGCACATATACTAAACATGACTCCAGAATACAATATTTTAAAATGGTACGACGTTGCCAATATTTGGATAATGGAATCTGTACTTGAAGAACCAAATCCTAGGAAATGTGTAGACCTAGGAAAGCAATATCTATTCTGTTAACCAGAGAAGCATATGGCCACCACATGGCTTACCTCCTGGTCAGTAATATAGTCACACACACACACACACACACACACACGCGCGCCCGCATGCAAGCATGCACGCGCACGCACACACACACAGGGTGTTGCAACTTTTCTGAGAACAAAGAGCATGTTTCGTTATTCTGCCTCATAAGCTCGTGTTTCCTATCGGTACCAGGGAACACCACACAAAGCATGTCTTTGAATATCTTTGAATGACTTCAGGCCTAAATTGTTTCCTAAAGGGTTGGGGTTTTCTTTGTGTAACATCATGTCCTAGGTGTGCTCAATCACAAGGAAATCATAAAAGCTGTAATACATTAAATTTAAGATTTTTATTTTCTGGGTATATAGAATTGGATAAAAATCATATCCTTTCCTTTCGGCCATCTGGTAACCGCACTAAAAAGGAAAGAGTAAATATGTTTCTAGTTGCTCTGAACAAACCCATATGCTGCCAGTTGTTACTAAAACTGGCCAATGAAAGGGTTGAGTTTCACTAGTATATTCTGAGATATACTCTGGTCATCTGTAGTTTCTATAGCTAGATTCTGGGCAGATGCATTTTCTTTCTTGTATTTTCATTTCATACTTTCCAAGGACGATCTATAATCAATTGATGTGTCCTATTTTTCTCTATACTCCACCAATAATAATTTAGCCAAAACAAACAGGAAATTCTAGAAGTCTGATCCCTAATGAATTCTGAAACTAAGCTCAGCATATTAAAGGAAGTAATTAAGAAGGCACCCCATTGTGTTTAGATATGCTAGGTCAGCCAAAACAGAGGATTTTTCTATTTTTATGAGCTTTTGTCAAATTTAAAGTATGTTACATTTTAAAACAAAAACTTAAAAGAATTTCTCAGTAGCAATACTACTCTGTAAAATTTTTTAAAATTATTCTTCATGTAATGTAAAGATGACTTTTTGCAACAAATGGCCTAGATATGCCAATAAAAGTACCTGTTCAATTTGCCAAAAAATAAATAAATACCGTAAGTATTTTCTAGTTAATTGTGTGCACACAGGCCATATAACATAGCAGCCACGTAATAACCATTAATTGTAAAGGACTATAGAGGTCATTTGGTTCATCACCTTATTTTAGAAAGAGCTGCTTCTATATTACCCCTGGAATATGGTTAGCTAATGTGGTTTTTTTTTTCAAGATTTTTTTTTTTAAGTTTACTTTTAAGAGAAACAAAACATGAGTGAGGGAGGGAAAGAGAGAGTGAGACACAGAACTCTTAGCAGGCTCCAGGCTCTGAGCTGTCAGCACAGAACCTGATGTGAGGCTCCGACCCACAAACCGAGATCATGACCTGAGCCAAAGTCGAATGCTTAACCGAGGGAGCCACTCAGGCAGGCTAGCTAATATGCTTTCCTACCTCTTGCTCTTCCACTCTGTTTTTCTACCCTGCAGTCCTAGTACTAAGTGGCCTTTTTATAGTGTTCACTGTTTGCCAAGCACTGCTGCTCTTTTCACACTGATTTTCTCTAACCCTCCGTTGTCCAGACTTTTCCTTTTGTTCTCTTGATTCTTACTGAACTCAACTCTGGCATTAGATAGTATCTCTTCTCTTCTCACATTCTCATGTACATACTTCCTTTTCACTCTTTTTCTTTTCCTGCCCTCTTCCCGTATTTGTGTCACTGCATTATCTTCTGCCATTTTTTCCCCCATCTCCTTCTATCCCCTTTTTCCAGCACTTTCACCTATCCTAAAAATCCTTAGCTGGCAGTCTTTGCTGAGCCCTGAGCTCTCAAGGTATGCAGAGGGAGTGCTCAGAACTCACAAGCCTGCACCACCCACTGTTCCCATCCCTGTTGGGGGCAGAAGTCTAATGGACTTGCACGCAATTTCAGTGATCAGTGCCGGTTCAGATCTGGAGATAATCACTCAGTCAGTTACATTGTCATTCAGATTAGCAGTCTTGTGAGAAATAAAAGCCCATCGTCTCTGAGGAGTATTTCACGGAAGTTCTTCCCAGCAAAGATCTTTTAGAGCTGTGTTTCAGAAATGTGAGCTTACACCAGTCACCCGGAGGGCTTATTAAAACAGATTGCTAAGCACACCCCTTTCTGCAGTGGAAATTGGACATCAGCAATTCTGGCTGACTATGCCAGTGCTGCCTGTCCACAGGTCACTGGTTGAGTAGCACTACCACGCAGTTCTTTGCATTTTTCTTATCATGAACTTAGATGATTCAGGCTCACTTCAAGGCCAGTTACCTGTATTCTTCTTCCTTTGAAAATGATTTTCAGACAATCCCTGTGGAGTGACTTTCAGTCATGACGTTATTTTCTTATGGCTAAGGAACACAAATCTTTTCAGCTTTTTGCAAAATGTATGCTGTAAATCTGTCATCACTGTTAATTGCTCTCTTCCATTTCTCCTACCAGCTGTCTGCATCATCCTCCAGTTGCAGACAGGCAAAACAAACTTAATAATCTATACAGTGTTTCACTTGAAAAGAGCCGTTTCTAATTTAGACTTTAGTATGTGGATTAACTTCTGGTTTCCATGTATTTTATTTGTTAATACACATGTAAGTAGGTGTGTGTAGGGCACCTGTGTATAGATGGCACCAACATGTACTGTGCAAAGTGAACTAGGGATACAAAAAATTTAATCTATGGTTTTAAGCACTCAAGTTGCTTTGAAACTCTTAAGGAACATAAACTTTTTTTTAATGTCATTTATTTCTGAGAGAGAGACAGCGCACAAACAGGAGAGGGAAAGACATAAAGGGAGATACAGAATTAGAAGCAGGCTCCAGGCTCCAAGCTGTCAGCACAGAGACCGATGCCGGCTCGAACCCTCAAACCACGAGATGATGACCTGAGCTGAAGTCGGATGCTTAACCGGCTGAGCCACTCAGGTGCCCCTGAAACTCTTGAGTATAAAACAAAACAATAATATGACAACACAATAAACAAAATCACAGTGAAATAGAACTTTTAGAATTGGAGTGGACCAAATAAACATCAAGCTTTGGGTAGCAAAGCAAAATTGAAACAGTAATTCAAGGGAAAATGGTTGACTCAATTACACTTAACTGAACAAAGGATGACCCTGATAATAATTGTTCTCTTGCATATCCATACCCATACAAATATATTTTCTGTCTATGCCATCACTTGATATATGCCACCTTTTTGTAATCATTGGCTGTACATGTCCTATCTTCAACTACCATTGACGGCCCTCCAAGGAAGAGAGGAGGTCTCACACCTTTTCATATTACCAGCACTTAATATAGCATAAGTATGTGTTTGCAACTTACTGTTGATTAAATAAGTGCAGGTGGACACAGGACATAAGCTAGGTGGCAAATAGAATGGTCATTGAATCGGTGGTAAAGCTTACTAGGTAATTTCACATCAGCCATATTAAAGATCCTTCTAGTAGGTACCATCTAAGCCCAAGCACAATGTCCTGCATGTAGAAGGATCTCATTACATCAGCTCATTCAGTGGGTATTAATTATTTTATTTTTTTTTTTTGCAAATAGTTTATTGTCAAATTAGTTTCCACATAACACCCAGTGCTCATCCCCACAAGTGCCCTCTTCCATGCCCACCCCTCCTCCCCCCCACATCCACCAGTCCTCAGTTTTTGTCAGCATTCAAGAGTCTCTCATGGTTTGCCTCTCCCCCTTTCCCCACCATTTCCGCCCTTCTTCTCCCCTTGGTCCTCTGTTAAGCTCCTCCTAATCCTCCTATACGTGCACACATATGATATTTGTCTTTCTCTGCCTGACTTATTTCGCTCAGCATAACACCCTCAAGGTCCATCCATGTTGCTACACATGGCCAGATTTCATTGTTTCTCATTGCCATGTAGTATTCCATGGTATAGATAAACCACATCTTCTTGATCCATTCATCTGTTGATGGACACTTAGGCTCTTTCCAGGTTTTAGCTATTGTGGAGAGTGCTGCTATGAACATTGGGGTCCATGTGCTCCTATGCCTCAACATTTCTGTATCCCTTGGGTAAATTCCTAGCAGTGCTATTGCTGGGTCATAGGGGAGTTCTATTGTTAGTTTCCTGAGGAACCTCCACACTGTTTTCCAGGGGGCTGTACCAGTTTACATTCCCACCAACAGTGTAGGAGGTTGCCCATTTCTCCACATCCTCGCCAGCATCTAGAGTTCTCTGATGTGCTCATTTTAGCCACTCTGACTGGCGTGAGGTGGTATCTCAGTGTGGTTTTGATTTGTATTTCCCTGATGAGGAGCGATGCTGAGCATCGTTTCATGTCTGTTGGCCATCTGGATGTCCTCTTTGGAGAAGTGTCTGTTCATATCTTCTGCCCATTTCTTCACTGGGTTGTTTGTTTTTCGGGCGTGTAGTTTGGTGAGTTCCTTGTAGATTCTGGATATCAACCCTTTATCTGATATGTCATTTGCAACTATCTTTTCCCATTCCGTTGGTTGCCTATTAATTTTCTGGGTTGTTTCCTTGGCTGTGCAGAAACTTTTAATCTTGATGAGGTCCCAACAGTTTATTTTTGCTCTTGATTCCCTTGCTTTTGGGGATGTGTCAAGTAAAGTTCCTGCGGTGGAGGTCAAGGAGGTTGTTTCCTGCTTTCTCCTCTAGGGTGTTGATAGTTTCCTGTCTCACGTTCAGGTCCTTTATCCATTTTGAGTTTATTTTTGTGCATGGTGTGAGAAAAATGATCTAGTTTCATTCTTCTGCATGTTGCTGTCCAGTTCTCCCAACACCATCTGTTAAAAAGGCTGTCTTTTTTCCATTGGATATTCTTTCCTGCTTTGTCAAAGATCAGTTGGCTGTATACTTTTGGGTCCACTTCTGAGTTCTCAATTCTGTTCCATTGGTCTCTGTGTCTGTTTTTGTGCCAATACCATACTGTCTTGATGATGACAGCTTTGTAGTAGAGGCTAAGTCTGGGATGGTGATCCCTCCCGTTTTGGTTTTATTTTTCAGGATTACTTTGGCTATTCGGGGTCTTTTGTGGTTCCATACAAATTTTTGGATAGTTTGTTCTAGTTTTGAGAAGTATGCTGGTGCAATTTTGATTGGAATTGCATTGAATGTGTAGAGTGCCTTAGGTAGTAATGACATCTTAACTATATTTATTCTTACTATCCATGAGCATGGAATGTTTTTCCATTTCTTTGTGTCTTCTTCAATTTCCTTCATAAGTTTTCTATAGTTTTCATCATACAGATCTCTTGTATCCTTGGTTAGGTTTATTCCAAGGTATTTTATGGTTTTTTGTGCAATTGTGAATGGAATCAGTTTCTTGATTTCTCTTTCTGTTGCTTCATTGTTGGTGTATAAAAATGCAACCGATTTCTGTATGTTGATTTTGTACCCTGCAACTTGGCTGAATTCTTGGATCAGTTCTAGTAGGCTTCTGGTGGAGTCTGTCGGGTTTTCTATGTAGAGTATCATGTCATCTGCGAAGAGTGAAAGTTTGACTTCCTCTTTGCCAATTCTGATACCTTTGATTTCCTTTTGGTGTCTGATGGCTGATGCTAGGACTTCCAGCACTATGTTAAACAGCAGTGGTGAGAGTGGGCATCCCTGTCGTGTTCCTGATCTCAGGGGGAAAGCTCTGAGTTTTTCCCCGTTGAGGATGATGTTAGCTGAAGGCTTCTCATAGATGGCTTTGATGATGTTTAAGTAGGTTCCTTCTATCCCAACTTTCTCGAGTCTTTATTAAGAAGGGATGCTGTATTTTGTCAAATGCTTTTTCTGCATCTATTGACAGGATCATATGGTTTTTATCTTTTCTTTTATTGATGCGATGTATCACATTGATTGATTTGCGAATGTTGAACCAGCCCTGTAACCCAGGAATGAATCCCACTTGATCTTGGTGGATGATTCTTTTTATGTGCTGCTGGATTCGATTTGCAAGGATCTTGTTGAGGATTTTTGCATCCGTATTCATCAAGGATATTGGCCTGTAGTTCTCTTTTTGCTGGATCTCTGTCTGGCTTGGGAATCAGAGTGATGCTGGCTTCATAAAATGAGTCCGGGAGTTTTCCTTCGATTTCTATTTTTTGGAATAGCTTGAGAAGAATTGGGATTAATTCTGTTTTAATGTCTGGTAGAATTCCCCAGGGAAGCCATCAGGTCCAAGGCTCTTATTTGTTGGGAGATTTTTGATCACTGATTCAATTTCTTCACTCGTTATGGGTCTGTTCAGGTTTTCTATTTCTTCCCAGTGTGAATTTTGGTAGTGAGTGTGTGTTTAGGAATTTGTCCATTTCTTCTAAGTTGTCCAATTTGTTGGCATATAATTTTCATAGTATTCCCTGATAATTGCTTGTATTTCTGAGGGGTTGGTTGTAATAAGTCCATTTTCATTCATAATTTTGTCTATTTGGGTGCTCTCTTTTCTTTTGGATAAGTCTGGCTAGAGGTTTGTCAATTTTGTTTACTTTTTCAAAAAACCAACTCTTGGTTTCATTGATCTGTTCAATTGTTTCTTTGGTCTCGATGTTGTTTATTTCTGCTCTAATTTTTACTATTTCTCTTCTTCTACTGGATTTAGGGCGTTCTTGTTGCTCTTCCTCTAGTTCCTTTAGGTGAGCTGTTAGATTTTGGACTTGCGCTTTTTCTAATCTCTTGAAATAGGCCTGGAGAGCAATGTACTTTCCTCTTAGGACTGCCTTTGCCGCATCCCATAGATTTTGAATTGTTGTGTTTTCATTTTCATTTGTTTCCATATATTTTTTAATTTCATCTCTAATTGCCTGATTGGCCCATTCATTCTTTAGAAGGGTGTTCTTTAACCTCCATGTTTTTGGAAGTTTTCCAGACTTCTTCCTGTAATTGATTTCAAGTTTCAAAGCATTGTGATCTGACAGTGTGCATGGTATGATCTCTATTCTTTTATATTTCTTGAGGGCTGCTTTATGTCCCAGTATGTGATCTATCTTGGAGAATGTGCCATGCGCACTTGAGAAGAAAGTAAATTCCCTGGCCTCAGGATGTAAAGTTCTAAATATATCCGTCAGATCCATCTGGTCCAATGTGTCTTTCAAGTCCATTATTTCTTTAGTGATTTTCTGTCTGGTTGACCTATCCATTGCTGTAAGCAGAGTATTAAAGTCCCCTGCTATTAGCACATTCTTATCTATAAGCTTGTTTCTGTTTGTGATTAATTGTTTTATATATTTAGGTGCTCCCATATTCGGTGCGTAGACATTTATGATTGTTAGTTCTTCCTGATGGATGGACCCTGTAATTATTATGTAGTGCCCTTCTTCATCTCTTGTGATTGTCTTTAATTTAAAGTCCAGTTTGTCTGATATAAGTATCGCTACTCCGGCTTTCTTTTGATTTCCTGTAGCATGATATATATTTCTCCATCCCCTTACTTTTAATCTGAAGGTATCTTCCCGTCTAAAATGAGTTTCTTGTAGACAGCATATAGATGGATTTTGTTTTTTAATCCATTCTGCTACCCTATGTCTTTTGATTGGAGCATTCAGCCCATTTACATTCAGTGTTATTATTGAAATATGTGGGTTTAGAGTCTTTGTATCTTTTGTAGGGTTCATGTTTGTGGTGGTGTCTCTGGAATCTTTGTTCCTTGCAACCTTTCCTTCAGAGCATCCCCCTCAGGATTTCTTGTAGGGCTGGCTTCGTGGTGACAAATTCTTTCAATTTCTGTTTGTTTGGAAAGGTTTTTATCTCTCCTTCTATTTTGAATGACAGGCTTGCTGGATAGAGGATTGTTGGCTGCATATTTTTACTGTTCATCACATTGAAGATCTCTTGCCATTCCTTTCTGGCCTGCCACGTTTCAGTAGATAGGTCTGTCACCACTCTGATGGGTTTCCCTTTGTATGTGAGGGCCCTTTTCTCCCTAGCTGCTTTCAAAATTCTCTCTTTGTCCTTGTATTTTGCCATTTTTACGATGATATGTCGTGCAGAAGATCGATTCAAGTTACGTCTGAGGGGAGTCCTCTGAGCCTCTTGTATTTCCACATTTACTTCCTTCCCCAGGTCAGGGAAGTTCTCTGCTATAATTTGTTCCAGGACTCCTTCAGCACCTTTCCCTCTCTCTTCCTCTTCTGGGATTCCTATGATACGGATATTGTTGCGTTTGACTGTGTCGCTGAGCTCTCGAATTCTTCTTTCCAGTGGGTATTAATTATTTAGTAAAAGTCTAACTGACCTACTCAGGGTCTTTTAGCATTCATTAATTTACTTATTCCTCCTGACAACCTAATGATACTGGGCTTGAGGTACAGCACACAATAAAGAAATAACTTACCTAAGCTCACAGTAGTCCAGCCATGATTCAGCCAGGCAGTCTAGATCCCAAGTCTGTGCTTTCAATGGCTGCACTATATTACCTTACCTCTTATAGCAGTGGTCATCACAGTCTTCATCTCTGCAACAACAAGTGACACTCTCCCTTGCATTATTTCTTTTGGCAGAGTTGGACATTATTGCTTCCAAGGTGTAATGGGATGTTTGTTAAGGGTGGGTTTGAAGCTTCATTTTGATCTAGCATTGATATTTTTAAAGTGATATTTTTAAATTTTAGGAGTGCCTGTGTGGCTGGTTAGTTAAGTGTCCAACTCTTGATTGTGGCTCAGATCATGATCTCATGGTTCATGAGATGGAGCCCCACATCAGGCTCTGCATTGACAGTGTGGAGCCTGCTTGGGACTCTCTTCTGCCTTTTCCCTGCTCTCTCTCTGTCTCTAAAAATAAATTAAATAAACATTAAAAAAACATAAATAAAGTGATCCAAATTTCAATAGTGTGAATATCATGAGCTTACTTTGATGCTAGTTTGAATAGGATGATGGAACTTATATTTTTCAAGTCTCTGGTAAAACATTTTTATAGTTTTTTAAACATTAAGGTTAGCATCTTGACTCTTCATGATCTGAAGTTTGGCTATCTATTTTTGTAAATACATTGTTGATCCTTTTCATAGTCTCCCTCTCTGCAACAAGAAATCCCTCTCTTGCATTATTTCTTTCGGCAGAGTTGGACATTGTTGCTTCTAAGGTATAATGGGGTGTGTTGTACATTTGGGTTTGAGGTTTCACCTTGATCTAATACTCATACATTTAAAGTGATTCAACTTTAAAAAATATGAATCAATCTTGACCAACATTTCATCCTTCTTTGAGCTCTTAAAAGGCCTCATATTATCTTCTTGTTGGCCCAGGATTATTATGGAAGACTGGTATACATCCTGCAGGGCAGAAATGTTTGTCCAATAAATCAGGTAATAGATTATTTAAAAAGTCTGGGGAGAATTCTGAATCCTCCTGAAATTTGTAAGCAGACTTTTCTTTTTGAGTGTAATCACAGTAATTATAAAAGTATGATTAATAACTGTTCTTATATAATTTTCAATTTCTTCATTAAGCCCACATTCTACCTGGTTATATGTATAAGGAAAAATGGGTCAAATTTATATTATCAGTCATTAACTTACAAGGAAAATAGTAACTTAGGGCAAGTTTTCCTTATATAAAATTAATCTTTGCTTAAAATCACACATTTAGAAATTGCTCTTAAACATGGCTTTTGAGTAATAATGAATAAATTTAATATCGTGTAAAATTGGTAGCTGAAATTACATGGTGGAAAAGCCAGATGCTTAAAATATCATAAGAAAAATATTTTGTTGCTAGATGGCAGTATCTACACTATATCCAAGCAGTTCAGCTACCTTTCCCTCTTCATTTAATTTCCCCATTTCTGCTTCTCCTATCACAGATGCATATCTTGGTCACAATACCCTGTTTCACACTGTGCTGGACAGTGTTACAGTGTTGATCTTCTCTGAATGGCTTCCATGCATGTATACATAAACATTATATATATGTATATACGTATGTACATATGTATAATATATATAATGTTTATACAATATATATAATGTTTATACAATATTTTATATATAACATATATAAAACAATCCATTAGTACATGCTATATATGTGTTTGTATACATATCTATATTTTTTCCATGCTCTAACCCCAATGAGCAATCGACAGAAGATACAATTTTTGTATCTGTCTTGTGGTCATTAGTAAATCTTCCCTGTAAACACTCATGAACTGTCTGTTGAGATGTTCTGACTTCAGTGTATACTTTGTGGTATATGGTTTGGTCCATGCTCAAAGCCTAATATTGCTTGAAGGCAAAAAATTTGGGGAGGAAAGTATGTCCTGATGACATCGTTATGTGCTTTTTTTTTTAAGGAAATTTTTTAATGTTTTATTTATTTTTAGGAGAGAGAGAGAGAGAGAGAGCGTGAGCAGGGGAGGGTCAGAGAGAGAGGGAGTCACAGTCTCTGAAACAGGCTCCAGGCTCTGAGCTGGCAGTCAGCACAGAGCCCGACGCGGGGCTCGAACCCACGAACCACGAGATCATGACCTAAGCTAAAGTCGGACGCTTAACCGACTAAGCCACCCCGGTGCCCCGACATCCTTATGTTTAACACAACATATGCTATGTGTCGATTTCCTGCTTTCTTCCAACAATTTTGCACCATGACAAGCAGTTTTGAATTTTAAGGCAATAGCAGTATGCTAGTGCCAGTGCTAATGCTGTAGCAGAGAAACTGGAAGGAAGCTTCTGTCCTTTACAATCCAGATTTCACCATGGCAGAAGGCTTCTTCAAACTAATTGTTAGTGAAACAGTGCGGGAAATCAGCTGTGGACTAGTGGAAGCCCATTGCTGATATGAAGGACATCATTATCATTGCTGACACTTGGGAAGACAGACAAGTAACTTTAAGGATGCTGGAAGAAACGATGGCTAGACTCTCATCAGAGTGTCAGGAAGAGGGATTGCTCCCATACAGCACTGGACATGCTTGTGCATAAGGACCATACTATACCTATCCTGTAAAATGCTCTACGATGCTCTTCTGTTATAGAGGACATGCTCTTTTCCTTTCATCCATGATGTGTAGGTGTGTGTGTGTGTGTGTGTGTTTAAAATGCCTTCCAATTCTTCAAAGACCCCCATGAGGCTAGATAGGGGGTATCAGGAGAAACTCATGGTTTTTAGTATATAAAGATAGACATGGGAATAAATATAGATTATAATGTATGTGGGCATGTATATGCGTATGTGTGTATGTCGCACTCTTTATTCCTGTCAGCTGAGTGGGCCCAGAAGCAGTAGTAATGAATATACCAAGTATCCAGATTTTTATTTCTAAATGCCATTTTACACTAGAAGGAACAGGGGCTTTGTGGATAAATGGTTGATTGAGGATTGGGATAGGAAAGAAGATGGGCTTAGAACATCTTGTGGCGGCAAAGAGGAGAGAAATGCTCAAAGAATGATGGAGACAAATAAAAAAACAAAAACAAAAACAAAAAACTTGGGCCAGTCTGAAGGAGCTTCCACAAGACAAACTGGTAATAATTTTATCGTCAAAATAAATATTAAAGGATTGTAATTGAATGAACAAAATAGGAATACAATGAAGTCCAAAATAATGTCAATAATTAGGAGAGAATGGAAAACTTTTCCTTATGATAGAAATCTAACTTCTTACTGTAGAAAAAATGATGAAAATTGAAAAAACTACCATTTGGCAGTATTTTGGATTCCTGGGCCCAATTTCAAGGGGACAGGACAGAGATGCAGTTTTCCCATAACACCAACAGTTCTCTGGCCACCAACTCCGTAGGGATGTCCTACAATTCCATTCAATTCTGACACCATCTACCTCGAGATGGCAACAGATCTTGCAGGTCATGGGCTCAGTTCTACAGGACTTGTCCCCTCCATCCCCACTTCAGATGCCAGTCCAAAGCACAGGCTGTTACCTATACTTCCGACTGACTGGTTATAAATCAGAAGTTCCCATTATTCCTTCCTTGGGTTTGATGGATTTGCTAAGTGGCTCACAGAACTCAGGAAACCTCATTTATTCACCTATTTATTCGCTTATTTATTATGAAAGGCTACAACTCATGAACAGCCAGGTAGAAGAGAGGCATAGGACAGGCATATGGGAAAGGGCATGGAGCTTCTCCGCTCCTTCCAGGCATGGCAGTCTCCCTGCATCTCTATCGTCACCAACTTAGAAGCTCTACGAATCTTGTCCTTATGGAGGCTTCATAGCATAAGCATGGTTGGTCAAATCATTGGCCTTTGGTAACTGATTTAATCTTAAACTCTCCTTCCTCAGCAGAGGTCAGTCGGGTGGGACTGAAAATTCTAACCCTCTAATTATGTGGTTTGTTTCTCGGTGACAATCCCTGTCCTTAGGTGATCTAGGGTCATTGCAAAAGTCACCTCGTTAACATAACAAAAGATACCGATATTGCTCTTATAGAGTAAGAAACTCCCAAGGGTTTAGGAGTTTTGTGTCAGAAATGGGAGGAAGACCAAATATATTTCTTATTAGAGGTCACAACATCATAGGCAAGCATCTTAGTAATAACTGATTCAGGCAAGAATCATCAGTGATAAAACTGATGGTAGAAACTGAAACTGATACTAAAACTATGGTAGAAAGTTAGATATTACCAGGATATGTAAGTAGTCTCCACTGAGCCAAGTTAGCATTACTAGCGTCGGTTCTAAGCATCTACGCATCAGGCTAAGACCACCAGGAACACACCTGTAGTTGAACAAGCTGGGATCATCAATTGTTGCAGTAAGGAAGAATGCACACCATGGGAAACCATAGGTTGGTTCAATGAAAGGGAGTTAAGAAGGACTTACAGGATTTGGGGAGTGTTAGGTAACTCTGGAGAAGGTTAAAGAAAACGGTTCTGGATTGGAAGCTGTCAGGAAGTGTGGGTAATCTATCGTTGGATTTTTCCAGAAATCTTATTTTAAAGGATGACTAGACTGAAGCTAGAGTCATAATTGGCAAAGCAGCCACAGGATACATACTACTGAGGCTGGAGGGAAGTTTGGCCAATGGTGCAATGATGACAGTGTTCATTGTTTTGTCTGTGTTCAGACATGATAATGGAGGGGTCTTGTCACAAGGTCCCAGAGTGGCCTTGACTAATACTGATCTTCTGGGAAACAGTTTCTGTTGAACACAAGAGCCCCGAAGCCCAGCTCTGAGTGCCAGTGAGTCTCCTAGCAACGCCAAAGCCCCGCTGGTGGAGTTCTCAGATGCCAGAAGTCAGGGACTGCTTTTCTTTTTCTCACTAGTAACCCATTAAACCAGAATCAACCAAATTGACATCCTGTGCCTACTGATATGAAAAGGAAAACAACATCACTCTTGTGGCATTCCTGCCCAAAATCCACACCCTGAACCTCAAGAGGAATATCCAACACAAACTGCTGGATATGCTACAAAGGAGCAGGCCTGCATTCCTCAAAACTGTCAATGCCATGAAAGAGATTGAGAAATCATTCCAGAATGGAGATGAGCCAAACATAACAGCGGACTGCAGTGCCTGAATTGGAATTTTCTTTTACTATAGCAGACATTACTGGGATAATTGGCAAATCCTAAATAAATCCGTAGTTTAGATGATTGTAGCAGCATTAATTTTCTGATGTTGATCGTGATACTGTGCTATTTAAGACTCCTTACTTTTAGGAAGCACGTTGAAGAATTTCAGGGTAAAGGGGCATCATATCTACAAATTACTCTCAAATAGTTCAGAAAAAAGTGTATGTATGTGTATGTATACTTTGTGTGTATGTGTGTGTGTGTGTGTGTGTGTGTGTGTAGAGAGAGAGAGAAAGCATAAAGTAAAATTTGGAAAATCCGGTTGAAGAATACATGGGAATTCTTTATATAAACTTTGCAACTATTTGTAATTATATCAAAAGTTAGAGGAAAAAACGCCTTCCTCTTCCCATTTTTACCACTGCCTTTCTTTTCCAAATAAACGTTACCTTGGGTAAGGGTGAATTCAGCCTTGGTGTTTTAGTAACTGCATTCTTGGGTAAAATATCTATTATATACATCTTTACATCTAAATCTCCTTTCTTAATTTTTTATGACTATTAGAAGACTGACATTAGGTTTCCTTGGGGGGTAGCTACTTCCTTTAGCAGTCCTTATATTTGGTAAAATGTATTATAACTCATCTTTTCTTAATTCTATAGATATGAATTGCTAGGAACATATGCAGTAAGCTTCAATTTGAGAAATTCTCTTGGTTGGCAGAAGCACGGCCTCATTGAGATGTGATCCACGGGTGAGCATCTAAACACTGCATGTGTTCGCTTTTGTGTCCTTCTTCCGTGCGTTGTTGACATTAGTCTGTATCAACACATTCTGTAAAACATAACATTTACACTAATACCACAGGGCTTTCAGTGCAGAATGAGGAAGAAAATAGGAGTGAAGTCTTTTTGGATAACTTTGTGAAAAACAGCTATCGTCATTATGAGTGTTGCTTAGAATACTTTATCTCGAGATTTAAGAAAACAATTCACATATGACTTAATCTTGAAGCTAGAGTATTTAGTATTCCATAGATTAAGGAGAGCCATTATTTGAGGTAAAGAGAGGTATTATTTTATTATCATTGTCGAGAACAAGCTGAAGCCATCCACATACCGTGGAACTGTGTTGAAATATGCCTGGGTCACCCAAAAAAGGAGCTAAAATCAGTAACTTAAGCTCAGTCCAATGTATCACTTAGCCTTAAAATTTGCCCATTACTTTGAAACATTGCTGTATTTAGATCTTCTTAATAATTGACAACTAATGGTGTCTCTGTAATTTTTAGTAAAAGCATTGTTACAATATCTTGCTTAGTGGGACTTTCTCATAGGTTCTCATATATATATATATACACATATATATGTATGAGTTGCCTTACTGTGAGGACTCCATTATATCAGCCTTACTCAGCCCCATTACCTTTTGTCAAAAACCTGAGATTTGGCAGAACTGTTTTTTATTTCTTTTTTGCTTTGTTTTGTTTTGCTTTTAATTAGAAAAAGTGTACATGTGGGGGAGAGTGGCAGAGGGAATGAGACAGAGAGAGAGAGAGAGAGAGAGAGAATTTCAAGCAGGCTCCATGCACGGTGTGGAGCCCAACTTGGGGCTCAGTCTCACGACCCTGGGATCATGACCTGAGCCAAAATCAAGAGTCAGACACTCAGCTAGCTGACTGAGCTGCCCAGGCACCTCTTTCTTTACAGTTTTTCTTTTTTGAGAGAGAGAGAGTGAGAGGTTTGGCAGAATCGTAAAGAAGGAAACCAGCTTCAGTAAAGGTGGTTCTCAAGATGTGAGGGCCACTTGTCTGAAAATCACCTGGAGTGTTTGTTAGAATGAAGATTCCTGCCTCCACCTCAAACCTATTCAGTTGGAAGCTCATGATAGGAGGCGCTGAAGCTGTAAATGGGGACTTTGAAGTTCATTCAGAAAGATGACTCATTGCCCAAAGTAATACTATCTTAAACACAGAACTAATTTTGAAATTTAGCAAATGGATTTAAGATTCTTAATTAATTCAAATACGTGTAACTTCATAAATATAATTATTAGATAAAGTTTAAGTGGGAGTTTTGCTGAGTGCCCACTGCGAACTCAGAACATTTATGAATGCTTAAGTTTTTAATCAAGGAGGATGGATTTCTAGATAATATTGCTAAACTGAGTTGTTTTAAGTCACATTTTTGGGCAATAATCTTGGCAATAAAGTTTTTTTTTATAATAACGATAATTATTCTTTCTTATTTATTCTTCTTGAATTCGGCATTCTGAAAAAAGAAGAAATGGATATTCTTCTACATTGAAGAATTAAATATGTAGACCAAAATCTTCACGATTTCTTCCACTTAATCTATACAGCAAAATATTTGGTTAAATTATAATTAAGCCTCATTTTTTTATAAAAAGCAGAAATTGTTATTTGAAAACCAAATGGTACAGCTATAAAGGACATTCAGTAGTCTCCCTTATCTTCAGGGGATAGTTCTAAGTCCCCAGGTTCACAGATCTGTGAAAACACAGATACTACCAAGCCCTATATATACTATGGTTTTTTCCCTTTACATATATATCTATGATAATGTTTCATTTATAAATTAGGCACAGTAAGAGGTTAACAATAATTACTAATGGTAGAACAATTATAACAATATACTATAATAAAAGTTATAGGAATGTGATCTCTCTCAGAATACCTTATTGTACTGTACTCATCCTTCGTCTTGTGATGGTGTGAGATGATAATATGCCCACATGCCTACATGATGAGATGAAGTGAGGTGGAAGATGTAGACATCGTGATGTAGTGTTAGGCTACTATTAACCATCTAAGGATATGTCAGAAGGAGGATCACCTGCTTCCAGACTGTGGTTGACTGTGAAAAACTAAAACCAAATGAAACAAAATTTGGATTGGGGGGTGAGTGCTGTATAAGAAATATTTCGTCCCTTTCATTAAAAGTAAACACAAAGGCTGGGCAATCCATAACTTAAGGAAACAAAAAAGTTTAGACTGTCATCTTATATTTGACTTGACAGTGAGGTGTACAGGATGACTACCTCTAGTTATTGCTGAATTGAATTCCAGAAAGTTCAGGAGGTGAAGAGACAATGAGGGTCATTAGCAGGGAAGGTAATGGATACTGTCACCCTTTCTGTAGATGAAGGGACAGGCCATGAAGAGTTGAACCAATGTAATATAGGTTGTGACAATATTTTGGGTGATATTGGACTGAATATAGGAAATGCACTCATGATGTCGAGGGTGTCTAAGTCTGGTTAAACCTTTGGTCCTGGCACCAATGTTACCCTCCACTGGCTCCCCTATTGGTAGGGCTGGCTGAGTCTGGCCTGGCACCCCGAGGTTTACAGCATGACTGGTTTAGTTACTTCCTCTTCTGTGGGAGGTAGGTCACTACGGGAAGAGACAAGATCCAAGAGCTCACAGGCCACCCTTGTGCCAACCTCAAGCCTACATTCCCAGCTTCCAGAACGCCTTGAGGACTCTGATTTTCTGATGCCATCTGATCCACAAAGATTAGGGCCAGTGCAGATACCACAGAAAAATACTAGAACCCTCCCTTCAAGACTCAACACCTTCCAGAATTAAATAGGAGAGATCAAAGAATGAAAGGAAAAGAGCAAGAATAATATATATAAGTGTTAGAACATGAAAGAGTTATGACCAAAGAGCAAACGTCTCCGTTTATTCTTTTTGAAAATTAAACTCCTTGAACATTAAAATTACAGTGATTTCTGATTTTAAACTTCTATGTGGATGAAAACAATTAGATTTTTTTTTAAGTTTATTTATTTGGAGAGTGAGAGAGAGAGAGAGCACATGGGAGGGGCAGAGAGAGAAAGAGAGAGGATCTCAAGCATGTGGTGCACCTCAGCGCAGAGCCTGAAGCAGGGCTCAGTCTCATGAACCATGAGATCGTGACCTGAGCCAAAACCAAAAGCTAGACTCTCAATTGACTGAGCCACTTAGGAACACCAGTTACACAGATTTTTAACTTGTCTTTAAAGAAAAAGTTATAGGGGTGCCTGGGTGGCTCCCTAGATCATCCAATTCTTGATTTCAGTTCATGTCATGATCTTGTAGTTCAGAAGGGTCGAGCCCTGCATAAAGCCTACTTGGATCTCTCCCTCTCTCTCTCTCTGCCCCTCCCACTCTCGTGCTTTCTCTCTCTCCCAAAATAAATAAACTTTTTAAAAAGTTATTGAAATTTTAAAATTAATTCTGTGTGATTCAACTTCAGTTCCACCAACATGTTTGTTTTTTTAAGTTTTCTCTCCACCTAATATGGGGCCTGAACTTAGGAGCCCAAGATCAAGAGTCGCATGCTCTAATGACTGAGCCATCCAGGAGCGCCCCCACCCCCGGCCCCACTCACGTGCTGTCCATGTAAAGTATGGGTGTAAATGAAATGCAAGTATTCCAACTTACTGGGAAGTCCTGGTGGAGGGCAACCAGGATAAAAATAAGGGAACTTAATTCAAACATAAAGGTTTGTACCTACAGAGAACACAGTCAGTCCAGTGCTTAAAGAGAGAGCCGTCCACTTGGACTTCTTCCCAGTTAAGAAATTTGAAACCTTTTAAAATCAAATTTCCCTTTTTTTAGGGTTGCTTGAGCTATTTAATCACACTAAAGAGATGTGATTCTTTTCAAAAACATATCAATAATATATATTGCTACAAAATATTGAAACAATGTGTTTCTATCATTTAAAGTATCTGTACTATTGAACCTATGTAAACAAAGGAGCCACAGATTGCCAGTACCAACTGCTACCAAACTTTTGCCCTATTTCTCCTATTCTTCTTGTATAATTGTTGCTTCACTCAAGTAGGAGTGATTTCTTTCTCACTTTTTTTTTTTTAATTCAATGAGGCATTGCATTGTTTCAACAGTTAAATAGTGAATCTTATTAAGATTTTCTAAGTACCGGACAATGATTTATCTTCTTTTTCTGGTAATTGCTCACTGTGAAAATTCACCAAGAATGACTGTTAAGACTCTCTGAAGGGCCTGAGTAATTTGATTTTCATAGGCCTCAGAACCATTCACACCTGGAGGGCTTAGAAAGCATGTCATTCTAATCCAGCTCACGACATTTTACAGATGAGGCCTTCTAGGCCCCAGGAGTCTCTGAGATCTCACACACCATCAGACAGGAGTAGCTGAAGCTAAGCCTGATATTAAGAAAGTTCTGCATTCAGTCACCTGTCATTATATCCTTAGCATGTCTATGCATTTACAAAAGTTTTTTGAAATATAATGAATAGCATGGCATTGATCACTGATGCTAGTACTTAGCATAACCTGTGATTGCCAATGCTATCCTGCTTAGGGGCATAGCAATACCTCATTTCTCCCTCTATGGTGTATATGAATACAGTGGTGGTGTATTTGCCTTTCAAATATGTAGCCAAAGGCTATTGTTATATTTGCTTTTGTTAACAAACCTGGGTTACCAAATGTGCAGTTACCATTGACTCAAAATGATAGGTTAGAAAGGAAATAAGATGAAGATGTTAAGAAGTAACATGACTTGTCAATTATTATTTGTATTTTAAAATGCAATATGCCTTACCTGTCGTGGGAACATCTCTAAATTTATAGTTGTTCCTTGGTATGTCATTTTATCATTTCAAACATGAACATTGGGGGGTTTGTATGTTCTGGGAGGCATCTTAAGATAAAAGACTAGTCTTTACCTTGTTTTTACGAATTATAAACGACTTTGTTGGTGGTGAGCAGCTGGAGGAGGAGAGCCCTGCCGAAGCTTCCAAGAATCTCCCAGTGTGATTCCCTCTATGCCCACTGCCTACTGACTGTGCCTCTGTGGTTGCACTCGATGCCCAAACACTAAACGTTCCTGCTTTCTGCTCCCCATTGTGGCTCTGGGCCGAGTCATTAGGAGACGTCTGTGAGTAAAAGCATGTCCTTTGTCTACACTACATTCTGGGATGACAGCGCTATCAAAACAGAAGGGAAAAGCACCTCTGTCTTTGTTTCTCTGAAGAACAAAACACATGACATTATAGATGCCCGTGTTATGAATCTTCATACAATGATACAGTACATTCAGTGCCCTTGATTGTGTTTAATCCTCCAAACATCCTTTTGAGATATTATTCCCATTTTTAAAAATTTTTTAATGTTTTTTATTTATTTCTAGAAGAGAGAGAGAGACAGCGTGAGCAGGGGAGGGTCAGAGAGAGAGGGAGTCACAGACTGTGAAATAGGCTCCAGGCTCTGAGCTGGCAGTCAGCACAGAGCCCGACTCGGGGCTCGAACTCACGAACTGCGAGATCATGACCTACGCGAAAGTCGGCCACTTAACCGACTAAGCCACCCAGTCACCCCTATTCCCATTTTTGAAAGATGAAATTGAGGCTCAGCACTGCCAAGTGACTCATCTGAGTTCATTTAGCTGTGAATGGCACCGTGACACCTTGAACTCAGGATTTTTGCCTCCTTGCTCTATGTCCCAGCTGCCTCAACTTGTTAATTTCTATGAAGGCTGGATTTACTTTGGTCCTGATTCTTTGGAATATTAAATGCACATTCTTTGTTTTTGCTCACTGTTATTTTATGGTTAGCACAACAAAAAACAAACAAACAAAATCCCTAAATCCAGTCTGGCTGGAACTTAATCTTTAATCTTTATAAAGACAATAGGCCAGATTGAGGCCCTCATAATAAGGTGCTAGCCAGCCAGGAAGGAAGCTGGGGAAGTCTTCCTCCCAGGAGGTAATTGATTCCTAACACCTTAGGTACCCCTGAGTTTGGAGCCTCCATGAAAAGGAGTCTGTAGTTTCCCTCTACTTCAGGGGGGGTGTGTACAAAGCCTTTATTTTCCCCACTCCCTTAGAGTTAGCCAGGGACGGCCTCTGTGTCCATGAGCCCAGAGTGTATGTAAACGATCTGAAGGCAGAGAAAACAAATGTTAAAATTATCATTATTTATGTGCCCCCAAATTTAATAACCTTAAAAATGTAAGAACAACAAAATAATCCTAAAGGAGGATAATAATTTTAAAACATGAAGTTTAGGGGCACCTGGGTGGCGTCCAACTTCCGCTAAGGTCATGATCTTGTGGTCGGTGAGTTCCAACCCATGTCGGGCTCTGTGCTGACAGTTCAGAGCCTGGAGCCTGCTTTGGATTCTGTCTGTCTGTTTCTCTCTCTCTCTCTCTCTGGCCCTCCTCTGCTCACAGTGTCTCTTGTTTCTCTCTCAAAAATAAACATGAAAAAATAAAATAAAACACAATGAAATAAAAACACAAAGGTTTAGAAAACCAGATTTATTGGGCTTAGGGGCCAGGGGAAAGAAGGTGTAAGAAGTAACAAGTCTGGGATAACCTAGGTTTTGCTTCTGACCCTGTGCCCTTGGGCAAGACACCAAACACCCGAGTCTAAGGAAAGTGTGGGACTACATGGCCACTCAAGTGCTGGGGCCCTCCTGGTGAGGGAATATGAGTACCCAGAACCTTAATGAGATCTTTCTCACTCTTGCAGTAAAGTAGCTGATGCTAAAAATTAGACCCGATGGTGCTCGCTTCAGCAGCACATATACTAAAATTAGACCCGATGGCACTAGAGAAGCAGGGAAATGAAGTCCAAATTCAAAAGAAAAGGTGTGGGATCTAAGTTTAGGGTTACATATTTCATTGAACTTCCAGGGCTGAGCACAGCATATAGCAGGCATTTCATAAATGAATGGATGACAGGTGGATGGACTGATGGAAAGTCAGTCCTTTACCAGTGGTGATGGACCTGGGAACAAAGAAACCTGTAGTTGAGTCCTGATCCACATCAACACAGTGAAGGAGGCAAAATTATAAGCCTTAATTTCTTCCTGTGTAAAATGGAGATGATACCTCAGAAGGTAATGAGGATTAAGTGCGAAAATGCTTAGTTCAGGTCCACGCACATAGGAAGCACACAATTTTGTGATCAGATCCTCTAAGGACTTCTCTGAGGAACAAAGTGGCTTCAGGGACAAGCAGTGTGTCAGCCTTCCAGATTTCTGCTGGACTCTGCACCTTGTCTCTGAGAGTGGGACCTCTTTCTACTGGGGCACACGATGAGATCAAGGGCTCTAAGATGAAGCCCAGAAGTTAGGTGGGCTCTGTGAGGCCCAATGTCAGCCTCCTTTGCACGGAAAACCAGCAGAGTCTTGGTCTGTGCAGCTGGCATTTCAAAATGGACCCAGGCCTGGGACCTGTGGGTGGGGATGATGTCTCTGTCCCTTCTGGGGGAGGCTGGGGAAGCAGTGTCTGAGGTGAGAGTCCGTTGGCCTTTCAGTGAAGTCTATCTGTTGACCAGGAAAGCCTCAGCTCTTTCAGAATTCCTAGGCTAGAGCTGGTGACACGTTTGAATGCATTTAAGGTATTTCGTGGAGACTTGTTGAACGTAGCGGATTTTGCTACAATCTGGAAAACTAGAGGTCTTTCCAGCAACCCATGGAGCTGTTCCTCGCTCTAAATGAACTGTTTCTAGTTTAGGTGGGAGAACTTTCTAATGTTAGATTTCTCTTGGGCCTTTCCTTCTAACAGTAGTGTTCCCCCCATAGTTTAGCTAAAAAAATGATACAAGCAGGAGAGTATTCCTGGGAGTGTACCTATTAGTGTAAAACCATATATTTATGAAGCGTGCTTCTACGAAACAATCAAAAACTGACCACTCAGCCACAAAAATATATACAACTCTGAGAAGGGTGAGAGTTGCTTTTTGTAAGGTGAGGTCACCATGGGGAGGACAAATCCCTTGGGCCAACAAGAGCTCAAATGAGGACAGTTGAGAAGCAGCCTAATGGTCTCTAACCACTCCCAGTTTAAGAGGTCTGAGAAAACTTCAGAAGCAAGACAAAGGAAAATGTTCTACAGTCTCCTCTGGATTACCCAGGGCCGAATTCCCGCAGGCAAGGGAAACACGCAAATCTTTAAAAAAAACTTCCTGTGGGGATGAAGCAATTGACCGTCTAGGGGTGATTTCTCCTTAATGGTTTTTTATTTTATTTTATTTTATTTTATTTTATTTTATTATTTTATTTTATTTTATTTTATTTTATTTTATTTTATTTTATTTTTGCCTTAAAGAATTTTCTGTGGAGCCGTCACGCAGTTTTCCATACTTCCGTCTCCGCAAATTCCCCAGGTGGAGACGGTCGTAGGCGTTAAAAAACCATATTAGTGACCACCAGAGACGGAAATCGCTAATTACTGAGTCCCCTTTGATCTCCCCCAGCCGTTTGGCTGCCGACACTGGAGGTTCAGGCATCTACGCTTTCTTAGAACAAGACGAGACTAGCGAGCCTTCGAGTCCAATGTCGGACCTGCAGTTTAACTTGTGCGCAGAGGTCTGGATCAGATTTTTTTTTTTTAAATTCCAGACTGCCAGGATTTTAAATCCAGCCACGGAGCTGGTGTGCGGCTGGAAGGTAACAAACGGCCAAGTGTCTGATTAATTTCAGCAACCCGGTAGCTCCGCGCTTTAAGTTTTGGGGGCAGACTGGGGAAATAAATTATTTAAAATTTCCAATTCACTCCCTTTCTCCCCTACCCCATCTTCTGCTTTCGATTCGTTTTTGGGAAATGGGAGTTTTCTTCTCTTTGCTGGGACTAAAATATGATTCGGAATCTTTTGCGAAATGAACAAAAGTCACCCCCGGCAAACGGGACGACTGGGGCAGAGCGCTGATGGCAGACCAGCTGTGGGAGCAAAGGCCGGGCCCAGCCAACTCCCCGCCGGGTCTCCATGGTCCCCTTCATCTTCCAGGTAAGATGAATGGCCCCTCATCCATCATCCACAGCCTAGCCTCCTCCCCCAGGCAAGCGGAGAATCTGCTACCCGAAGAAACCTATTAGCCCCGAATTGGGCAGCTTTGTTGAGCCAAACGAGGCTCTCTATAGTGGCCTTTGTCTGCGGAATTGAAGTATTTACATGATGCTTTAGCACGGAACTCCGCGCAGGGTCGGGACACCGCGTGCCCAGACCTGGCGCGGACCGCGAGCTGGCAACTCCCTCACCCCGCTGCCCCCGGGGTCACCCTCGCCGTCTCGCCAGGGTGACGCTGTAGGCGCTCTGGCAAGGAACCCGGGGCCACGTCCTTCCTCAGCCAACTCCCGGCGGTTGCGCTTTGAAAGAAAGCGGCAACCGTCTGGGGGGCGAACCCAAGTAGGTCCATCTGAGCCTGAAGCCGGAGAAATAAATCTGACTTCATTCCGTCTTTCCAGGCGGTCGTTGGGAGCTTCGCCGTTTTTCAGCCTACCGTTCGGAGTCGTGTGCCCAACGGTCACTGGTGACTCCGAACGCAGAGGCTCTCTGGGTTCTCTTCGCCGGCTCCCCGGACCGTGTGCGCGCGCGGGGTTGCTAGCCGACCCGCGCGCCAGCTGAGAGCCAAAAGCCTGGCGCAAAAAGCACTTAAAGGGCAGAACGATCCGCAGTGCGTGGGAGTACGGCCCTAGGGAATTTAGGAAAGCCTCCGCAGGCATTGCTGGCGCGCACTCTTCGCAGAGTTTTAGTAAGCCAACGTCTCTGGGTATCCAATCCTTTAGAAGCAGGTGGTTTGGCTCAGAAATCCCGCGGGAAGGGACTTTTCCACCGAAAACGTTCCCGAAGTGCCCAGAACGCACCCCAGTCCAGACAGGTGCAGGAACTTTTGTGCGGCCACGCCTCGGTCACCACATCAAACGGTCGCTAGGAAGTCGAGAGTGCCAGAGGGAACCTGCCTCTGGAAGGGGCTCTCGAAGAAGAACCCTGCCCCTGGGGGGCCCCCAGACGCGTTCCAAAGAACCCGGAGTCCCGCTCGCCCTTGGAGGCAGCGGCGCTTGCAGCGGCGGCCAATCAGCGCTCTGGCCGGATCTGTGACGGCGCTCGGCCCCGCCCCCTTGCCTGGAATAAAAGGCCTCAGAGCAGGCTCTAGGCTAGAGCTCCGCGCACTTCCGCGTGCTCTGGCGCGGACCCCCCAGGTGCGTTTCGTAGCTTGCGGCTCGCAGCGCCGGTGCCACAGTCCCCGCGGTCAGCCGCCGTCGGGTCCTCATTCCCCTCAGTCCCCAGTGCGAGGGCGGCCAAGCCAATTTCCAGGCTCTCTCCCCCTTCTTTTTTGCTCCCTCTCCCTCCACGGCGGCTGCAGATCTCCGTGGCCCTGGGCCGCTGACCTGCAGGTGAGCATCAGCGCCCGTGTCCCGCGAGCCCGCCTAGCCCGACGGGTGTCCCCCTCCCCCTCCCCCACCCCACCCCCCGCACTCCCTTTTCCCTGCAGGATGAAGAACCCAATGCTGGAGGTGCTGTCCCTCTTGCTGGAGAAACTGCTCCTCATCTCCAGCTTCAAGCTCTTCAGTTCGGGCTCCCCGAGCGAAAACAAGGCGAGGAACAGTTTCTATGAGATCAACGATTTTCTGCGCGGAGACGTGCTGGAGGTGCCCCGGACCCACCTGACCCACTATGGCATCTACCTGGGCGACAACCGTGTCGCCCACATGATGCCCGACATCCTGTTGGCCCTGACCGACGACAAGCGACTCACGCAGAAGGTGGTCTCCAACAAGCGTCTCATCCTGGGCGTCATCGGCAGGGTGGCCAGCGTCCGCGTGGACACAGTGGAGGACTTCGCCTACGGAGCCAACATCCTGGTCAATCACCTGGACGAGTCCCTCAAGAGGAAGGCGCTGCTCAACGAAGAGGTGGCACAAAGGGCGGAGAAGCTTCTGGGTTTGACTTCCTACAGCCTCCTGTGGAACAACTGTGAGCACTTCGTGACGTACTGCAGATTTGGCGCCCCAATCAGCCCCCAGGCTGACAAGGTACATGTGTGACTCGCCCGTGGGCTCGGTGTGAGCTCCCTTTCCCAACCCTAACTTTTGTCTATACCCTGAGATCAGGGATTGAGTTCTAGAATGAGTAACGACCTCTCTGGTGTCCCTCCGGGAGGCCAAATAAATAGTGCTGTCCCTTGCAAGATAACCTGGAAAAGCCCGGTTAAAAAGTGTGGCAGTACAGTACCACTGCCAGCGATTCCAAGACATCTACCCAGTTATTGCTGCAGAGGTCGCCAGGGGGTCCACCCAGTGTACGTCGAAATGATAGAAGAAGGGTGACAGTAGGGGTGAGGGTCAACAGAAAAACTGTTGCTGTGTGCTTGCAAAAGGCATTCAGAGTTTGCAATTAATCTGTAACCCCGTGTACAAATTGTTGTGCCTTTAAAATTAAGGAAGCTGTGGAGCTTTCTCCATCTGTAAGCTGCAGGGAGTGAATTCCCTTTGCTTTATATAAACTATCAAAATTCCCAGTAAGAAGACCTCCCTGATAGATCTCTTATTCCTGGGTCTGGCTTCAGAGAAGTCGTTTGCTTGGTATTCTGAATTCTTTCCTTGAAGGCTTTAATCCCCCTGTAGACTTCCTCATTGTCAAGCATCCTTAAAGGATTAGCTCCAAAGGTGGGTTAGATTGTTTATGGGTTCCCCAGAGAGCAAAACATTTGGTTTTCAGGAAGATTCATTAACTGTTGTAACATTTTTTTAAAGAACAGTATTAGCACTTAAGATGATTAAATCAGTCACAGATCCAAACTGGGGGAGGGTAATGGATTTTTTTGAATTTCGTTTTGAAACCTCTTAAAGATAGTTAACATTTTAAGCTTGTAACTTTGTTCACAATTAGACGATTTCTCAGCCCTCGCTGTCGTTGTTAAAGAGGTTATTGTTCATGTTCACTCTTAATGGAAACCTGGGTTATCACTGAATGAGCTTCATGTTTTAGTCTTCATGTCTTGATATTTTTCAGACCAAAAGAACGAGTCCATGCAACCAGTTTTGTTCTGCTCCACATCTTGATTAATTTTTTGACCTCTATGGGAAAACCTTTCTCTCCTCTGTGGCAGAGCATTGAAGTATCATGTTTTTTATACACCGGAATATGAATCCCCTAGTAGATTATAGAGCCGCCACAGACTCAATCTAGGAATTGTTTTTTAAGTAAGATAAAAATGTGGTTAGAGCACTGTGCAGTGATTTAAGAATCACAACTCCAGTCCAGGCCTGATTAGAAATGAACATTTACAAACACTGGCTCCAAAAGTGTACAAAAGGAAACACATCAGATTTACTTAGGAACCAAACAAGTTATTTCTCTAAAGAAAAACATTACTTCTATCTAATAATTAGGAGTTACCCTTTCATGGAACACATATAGCACGGTATTGTATATTTCTACAAAAAAACAGTACAAGTTCTTTTTTAAGGTAGTAAAATATTTAATCTGCATAAATAACTAGTTGAAGTAGTTTTTCATCTTTGGAAACTTTGTAAGGTTTTACAGAAGTGGAGAAGCGTCTTAATTACTGTTGCCGCATAGCACCTCTTGTGAAACTGAGTTTTTGTCTTCACTTTGAATGGAGTAACAAACAATTTGGCCAGAGTAGATTTCCTGGGAAATAAAATCCCCATCCCAAATTTTCCAATTCTAAGAACTGTCTTTTGAACATGCCTTGCTTGACAGAAGGTCATTACTACTGAAGGAGGGCTAATTTCTACTTTTCAAAAATGTAAGGAATTACTTGATTTTGGGTCTTCTTTTTGAGTTAGTCATCTATATACACTATTATAAGTCTAACACTGAGAGTTGCAAGTTGTCTCTTGAATTTGAGTTTATAAACACTCTGAATAGCACTTTTCCTCATGAAAAGCACTGCAACTAATTTGAAAATAAATTGGAAGAAAATATTTTACTTTTTTGTAGTGAAGTTCTTTTTTAACAAGTTTAGAAATCCTAAAACTAAAGGGAGTTTTATATTACTGTTAACAATTTCAGTGTTTTGTATACTATAAAGCCCTTTAAATACTATTTCTTTGCCTTATACTTTTTAAACCTTTTTTTTTTTAATGTTGCTGGTACTGCTTTTCATTGCCAAAAAATGAATGCAAATGCCCCTTTTAATTTCTGGGGATTCACTGCTCAAAAAGTGCCCCTACCAGCTTCTTAGCACCTGCTAGCAATGCAGGACATTCCTTCCTGCTGAGCACCACCAGAGATGGATGCCTCCTAGGCTCATGGTCAAGTGAACAAGACCAGGGCATTAGAAATAAGATGCTCCTTGAGAAAATCTGCTTTTGCGGAAAGGAGTCCACAATGATTCTCTGTTTTCCGTCATTAAAAATTATTGGGGAAAAAAGATAAAAAGGAGCTTAACTGAAGGCAGCGTAGTCTTTCACCCAAAAGTATATCCTCCCCTCATTTGTCAAGCTCTTTCTCATTGTCCTGAAAACTTCATTTCATTCAATCCTCACTTTATGATTGTGTATTTGGTCTCAATGTTTTGTTCATAAGAGAAGACAAAGCATCTGTTTGACATGTAAGGAAATCAATATTGAGAACATTGACAGGAAGTTCTGTATTTGTCTAGCAGTTATATAAAAGTATGATAGAGACAACCTGATAGCCAAGACAGAGTGTTAAAATATATTGGGTGTGTATACTCTGTCCATTAAAAATTGAGAAACCTACATGCCCCTGAGTGGCTCAGTCGGTTGAACATCCACCTTTGGCTTAGATCATGATTTCACGGTTTGTAGGTTCGAGCCTCACATCCGGCTTTGTGCTGACAGCTCAGAGCCTAGGGCCTGCTTTGGATTCTGTGTCTCCCTCTCTGTCTGCCCTTCACGCTCCAGCTCTCCTTTAAAAATAAATAAACACTAAAAAAAATTTTTTAAAAAGAGAGAATTTAGAAACCTAGCATTAAAATAAAAAGACATTGGGTGTCTGGGTGGTGGCTCAGTTGGTTGAGCAGGTTGAGCCTCTGACTCTTGATTTTGGTTCAAGTCATGATCACAGGGTCATGGAATTGAGCCCCAGGTCTGGCTCAGTGCTGATCATAGACCCTGCTTAAGATTAGCTTTCTCCTTCTGTGCTGCCCCTCCCCCCTCTCTTAAAAAAACAAAACAAAGAATTTAAAACCTCCATATCCAGGACTGAATAGGCCACTGTAGGAGACCCTCAAAGCATATACAATGTCATGTCTAGAAAAGGAGCTTAAAACTAGTATGAGTAACAAAAGTCATATATAAAAATTGAATAATTCATTGCTAAATTTTGCCCTGACAGTGATGAAGTAGAGAGAATTGTCAACACATGTAGCGGTAAGTAGTAATCATTGTAATGCCACACATTTATGCAGCATGTAGAAGAATACAGAGTACTTTTGCATTAAAGATCTCATTTGATCCTCACAACAACCTCAGTATTCCCATGGAGGAGAAGAGGGTAGTCTGGACAAGTTCAATGATTTACATGAGATTTACTCAAGCTAATAAGAGGTGAGCCAGGACTGAAACATAAACCATCACTTCTGCGTAAAATTAGTTTTTATATTTATATATTAGAAGAATGCCTTCTTCAGGGCTATGGATCATATTTATCTTTATCTCCAGCCACCAATTTTATGTCCACAAGTGACTGAATTTATTCAGGTAACAGGATCTGACAAAAAATTAGACTTTCTATGCCTTTAGATTTTGAGTCCTATAAAGAAAGTTATGTTGATATCATCAAATTTTCAAATGATGAGTTATAGGAATTCACCAATAATAGGCTATTGTTATTCAAGATTAGAGATTCCTTTGCTTATATAATTTTAGAATATGTTATTGTTATTGACAAGCAATATAAAATTTTAACCTTTAATCCTGAATAACTTTAATGTGATTACATACTTTGTAGTTTTCTATAAAAATGCTGTATTTACAAAGGCAACTGCCATTATGAACTCAGTTGTCTGAAGTATCATTTCAGCTACTATGGGATGTGAAATCCAGAAACTCAACTACTCACATCTTAAATTCTTTCGGAAGTTCTTTTGTTAGACAGAAAATAGGTGAGAAAATTATGCTTTCCTATTTGGTATATGTGATTCTTCTTAGACTTAACCACCTTTTCTAATATTGTTAAATTTTATCTTTCAGTTCTGTGAGAATGTGAAGACAATCATTCGTGATCAGAGAAGTGTTCTTGCTTCCGCAATCTTGGGATTGGCGTCCATAGTCTGTCTGGGACTGGCATCATATACTACCCTTCCTGCAATTTTTATTCCATTCTTCTTATGGATGGCTGGCTAACTTCCCATCCCCGTGTCAGTGTGTGTATTCTGTATGTAAATATGTTTATATTTATAGAGCACAAATCAGTATAAGCACCATTGAGAAAAATGTGACCTGTAACACTGTGTTCTGGATAAAAATGTGATTAAGAATCACGCAAAGTGCTTACCGTGTAAGCCCAAGAACAAAGGCTTTCTCAGTCTTCTCAGGCAGTTACATTTTAAAGCACTGGGCAGATCTTGGAAACATGATCACTTATAATGGAATTCATCATTATAAGAAAACCAGCCCCTAAGGTGATGGCCACAGGAGATTATTTGTGGTTTTTGTTTTTGTTTTTTTTTTTCTCCTGTAATCCTTGCTCTTCTCTGGTAGGCCTGAATTTGAAGGTTACAAGACTTCTTGATTGAGATCACTAACTTTATTGTAAATGTATTCTGTTTCATTGAAAAAACTATATTAAACTGAAAGAATTTTCCTCATTTGGTTGAAAACATGTTTGATGATTGGGAAAAAAATTGATACTCTTTTTTTTTTTTAATGTATGTACTTCCAAGTAAGTCAAGAATAGTTTCATTACTTGAAACCATGCTGGCAAAGTTAGAGTTTAATGATAAAGTAATGGACTAGAACTGTAGAAATTTGTATTTTCCTGCAGAGAAAGCTACCATAGCATCAACTGAACAATTCGATTTGGCTTTACTCACTAGGAAGCCTGGCATTTATTTTTTTATTTTCCTTTTATGTGTCACTGGGGTTACGTTAAACCACTCTAAGAAGTAAGCAGATATAGGATTGAAGTAATTTGGGTATCTGTAGTGTTTATGTGCCAATTAAATATGCAGATGTCTACATATACACAGACTGATGAGAGACAAAATAAGTTTATTCTCCACCAGTGTAATTACCAGAAAGAATCTGCTGAAGTGAGTGTAAAAGTAACTCCAGTCTGTTTCCTCATGCCTCTGGTATAACTTGCATATATGTCATTGGACGGTTGACCTTTTTAAGCACTTACTAATGTACTGTATAATTTTTAAAAGCCCTCAGATTTGTCTTCTAACAGGTTTCTTCATTTCATTGCAAAGTATAGTTTACATCCTTCTTAGAAGGATACCACAAAGAAGCAAGTACGAAAGGTAGTTTTTGAGTGTTTTAGTTTTGAGTATAAAATTGACTACAATACACTGAGGCTGTTTTAGTATCAGAGTTGAGGTATAGTCCTGTTAAAGCAAGCATTCAAGTACTTTTGCCGAATTACTAAGCCACAAGCTAGACTTGCGTTTCAGGTATTAATAATGTTTTTTAACCTTTTAAGAATTACAAAATAATGAGGTACATAGTGAGCGGTTGGGGGAGGGGAGGATCAGTCACTCAGTGATCCAATCAGAACACAGTTAAGAGCAGATTTCACATTCTGTTGGAGTTTAATAATAATTAAACTTTGTTTAATCATTTAAATTAAGTAGTTTAAATAGTTAAAACATGAAATGGTAACACCACAGAATAAAGTTTCTCCGGAACTATTCCAACCACTTAAAATTATTTTATGTATACACTATGAGAACTCCATTGTATTAGTGTTTTTTCACTTACTGTTATTACCCTCAGAGCAAGTGTTTAAATAAATTGATCTTCTAAAAATACAACGTCCTTCTAAATAACGGCCTCTTTTTTGGTGCCAGTTTCAGTATTTCAGGTAGCGAAAGCCACTGTCTGATGTTAAATCTGTGTTCAAAGATAATGATCCCTTATTAAATGCTAAGGGAAGTACTTAAGGTTAGAATTAACATAATTAGTCTTACTTCATATCCTTAAAGTAAAATCCAATTCTTCATTCATCTGAGTGTTCATTACATGCCAGGCACTGACCTGTTGTAATTTCATGGTCTAGAATTAATACTATTATTTTTAAACTACCTATATTAGAGTATACAATGCTATGGTAAAACAGGAAGAAACAATGAAATCTTCCTGAAGCTCATAGACCTCTTTCTGAAGTAGGCAATACTAGCATTAGGCTGAGAAGTAACAGGAGGTGATTTTATCACAGATGTGTTCTACTACTTACTGGAAGAGGGTACTGGAAGGAAGATTTTATTTATTTAGTATTCCGTAACTCTAGAATTTGTTGAGCTTAGGACAAAATTTTGTTTTGTTATGCTCCATTTGATTAGTTCCTTCACAAGACAGAAGAATTATAATATCCCCGATTGTGGCTGTGGAAGAAACTAAGCCATTCCTGTATCTCCACTGAATGTCTCTGGACTTCATTAGTTAAGATGCATGCTTATGACTATGTAAGTCCTTGGGCTTGTAAATTTCCCTTCTAACATGTGGAATGATACATAGTGTCTAATACAGCTTTTTGTCCCTTATTTTTTGCCATGTGTAGATGGAGTCCAAAGAACTAACTTGGTCTAAAATGAAATAATGCAAGTGTTGGGTCCTATGCGGGTATTAGGGATGAAGAGAAGACTGAGACATGGACCTCAAAGTTTATGACCTTATGACATAAGAGCATTAAGACTGCACTAGAGCTGATTGAAGGCACAGAAAGAGACATGGTTGGTTTTAACTGATAAGGCCAAAATTATAGGGACCGTGTACTGAGACTTGGAAAAATGGGATGTTTTCCAGGGGGACAGATCTGGGCAGGATATTGTACACATTCTGAACAGTGTAGGAAGATGCAGGAACACTGTTCACGACATGCCTAGCACATAAGTGGTCGTTGACTAAAGCATGAAACTGCATGGGGCATTCAGGCAGACGCAAGTGGATCAGAGGCTAGAGTGGAGCACGGGTGCTGAGGAGGGGTGCTGGAAAATGAGAGCAATGATCAGGTGGTGCTAGTCCTATGTAGACCAAAAAGTTTTGACTTTATGAACAGGCAATGGAGGTTTGAGTTCAGAAAGGTTAACTTTCAAAAGTATCAAGGAAGGATGGGTCATGGGGCAAGACAGGACAAGGGGCTCTATTAGGAGACTAGTATGGTCCTTAATCTCTCAAACTGTAATTGTGAGGGTGGGGAGCAAACATGTTAAGGAAGTGTCTGCACACTAGCCACATCTTTACATTGGACTCATGAGTAACTGTTGGTAGAGTGTCAGGGAGGAGACATGCATCCTTTCCTGCCAAAAAAATTGATTCCTGAAATACAACAATGTGCTGACTGTATGCATATTGAATATTCCAGATCTTTGTTCTGCTAGTTCTATTTCTTGGCAAGGACAAGCAAATAAGTATAGATTTGTTGTTTAATTTTTTTTTTCAGAATGGAGATACATGTCTTTTCCATTTTCATAGTATGACTGTCAAATATTTTTTTTTTAATGTTTTATTTATTTCTAGCAGAGAGAGAGACAGCGTGAGCAGGGGAGGGTCAGAGAGAGAGAGAGTCACAGACTGAAACAGGCTCCAGGCTCTGAGCTGGCAGTCAGCACGGAGCCCGACGCGGGGCTCGAACCCGCGAACTGCGAGATCATGACCTAAGTGAAAGTCGGACGGTTAACCGACTAAGCCACCCAGGCGCCCCATGACTGTCAAATATTTTTAAAAAACCTATTTTTCAAGGGGCACCTGAGTGACTCAGTTGGTTAGGCTTCCGACTCTTGATTTTAGCTCGGGTCATGGTCCCAGAGTTATGGGGTCAAGCTCTGAGTCGGACTCTGCTAAGTACGGAGCCTCCTTGGGATTCTCTCTTTCCTGCTCTCTCTGCCTCTCTCTCTCTCCCTCAACATTGATAAAGAATCGTTAAAAAATGTTTTCCAGTAATATCACAGGTATGTCAATGGCAAGGTCTTTTATAGATGAGAAGCATATAAGAAATGATGATTGCTGAGGCGCCTGGGTGGCTCAGTTGGTTAAGCATCCAACTTCAGCTCAGGTCATGATCTTATGGTTCGTGGGTTCGAGCCCTGTGTCAGGCTCTGTGCTGACAGTTAGCTCAGAGCCTGGAGCCTGTTTCAGATTGTGTCTCCCACTCTGACCCTCCCCTGCTCACACTGTCTCTCTCTCTCTCTCTCAAAAATAAATAAAACATGTAAAAAATTAAAAAAACAAATGATTGCTAATATTGTGTTTCGTATTATCTGTTTAAAGAATTTTATCTAACCTAGATCTATTAGCTCAACTAGTTTTATATCTGGTACATCTGTGTATGAAATAAAATCAATTTTACACACATACTGTCCTCTCTTGTCTTTGAATTTGATATCCATAAATATTTTCCTAAGCACGGCAGCCTGAAAAGTGTTGTCTCTCAAAGCTTCCTTTATGAAACAGAACTAGATTTACATATTTGAAATTAAGACTATATGGATCTGCCTTCAGATTGATATGATCTATGTAATCTACATCTTGAAGCCTACCTTGATTATGTAGAAAAAGGTTCTGCATAATATTAAATAAAAATTCTCCATTCCACAAAACCAAGCAGCAACAACACATAGAGCCATGAGCATGAACTCGATCAGCAGGTGTTTACACTTCCAGGGCACTGCCGTTTTACTCTGGCTATGGGCTGAGTGTGGATGAAGTATGAGTAGGAGCGAATCTCAGGGCCAATCCTGAGATGTATTCACAGCTTTGCAAAGAACCACAGAGGTTACTTGGCTAAACCCATAATCAACTAACAACATTTTAGATGTGGAAAATCAGGCACAGAGGTTGAGGTACTTTGTAATTACACAAATAATCAGAGACAGACCTAAAATTTGACTCCAGCTTTCTTTCCTCTATATGACATTGGCTTCCTAAGGTCTCCCATAAATTGGACAAGCTTTCCTCCAATGAATGTATTAATTTCTTGCAGACCTTTTGTGTATTCCAAGCAGGGTCACAGATGAATGAACTAGTTAGAATTTTAGTCCTGCAGTCGCTCAGTCTCATGAGAAAGAATGGCAAGTAAATAGATTTCAAAACAATGATAAGCTTGTACAAGTGTCAGAAGGGCAGAGACAAAACCTGTAACAGCCTACTGGGGGCCAGTAAAGGAGAGAGATGTGAAAGAAGTTTTCAGTGATACCTTAATTGAGTTGTAAAGTGTATAAACCTTTGAAGTGGAAGGGACATCCCTTTTCCAGGCCATTACAGGCACCGGGAGCAGTAAGTACACGGGCACAGAGTCCTAAGAATCCACATTACAGTTGGGATTGCTGCCAGTCACTAAGAACAATGAGCTGTGTTGATGTTGCTTTAAGAGAAAGGCGCCGTACTATTCCAGCGTTTCTTTGAGGAAGACAGCTCTTGACTCAGGTGATGTTAGAGACGAGAGGCAAGATCATGGAGGACTTTATAAAAGTTTGTAGTGGAAAGGAAGTATTCCTAAACTTTCCGAGGACCTCACGTGAGACTTGTGAGCATGCCATTTTGTGAAACACATGAGGAAAAGGGGTGAGATTGTCTTGTTTGGAAAAGAAACATGAGTTTTATGGATGGAGGTTTATTTAAGAGTACATGGAGAAGTGGGAACTACATGAATCGCAGCTCACCATGCAGCTCCCAACTTCTCCGGTGTCCCAACAACTACCCTAGTGCCATCTTCCTCTTGAGTCTAGATCCTACTCTGGACATTTCATTATGCTAAGCTTCTAACTGCTACTCATTTTGCTGCCCGACTACTGTTTCTAACCTTCAGTGTATCATTGCTTCTTCTGCCCCATGGTTTTCCTTACACCTTTTTTTTTTTTAATGTTTTATTTATTTCTAGAGAGAGAGAGAGAGACAGCGTGAGCAGGGGAGGGTCAGAGAGAGAGGGAGTCACAGACTGAACCAGGCTCCAGGCTCTGAGCTGGCAGTCAGCACAGAGCCCGAAGCGGGGCTCGAACCCATGAACCGCGAGATCATGACCTAAGCAAAAGTCGGACACTTAACCGACTAAGCCACCCAGGCGCCTCCCCTTACACCTTTGTTTTATGTTTCTTCTACTTCTCCACTCTGCTGGCCTTCCGTTTCTCATTTACAATTTTCAAAGGATCTGGGGCACCTGGGTGGCTCATCCTGTTGAATATCTGACTTTGGCTCAGGTCATGATCTCACACTTCATGAGTCTGAGCCCTACATCAGGTTCATTGCTATCAGCATGGAGCCTGCTTCGGATTCTCTGTCTTCCTCTCTCTCTGTACCTCCCCCCTCAAACTCTCTCTCTCTCGAAAATAAATAAACATTTAAAAACCAAAATTTCCAAAGGATCAAATTAAGCTGATCAGTCATGGTGCAATATTGGTGGTCATGAACACAGTTCTCTAGCTAGAAGACCTTGTGGCCATTGGTCCTTCTCATACCTTGTAAATCTGGTACTTTCGGATCAGGTGACATCTTTGGGCCAATCAGTTGTTGCCAAGTTGCACAAGGACATGGTCCGAGGTATGGTGATCTATTCTACTGGAGCTACTTGTAACTGATTTTCCTTTGAAGATAGCTATCAGTTTTATTTTAAAGGAGAGAGAAGCAGGAGTGCCTGGGTGGCTCAATCAGTTGGGCATCCAACTTCGGCTCAGGTTATGATCTCACAGTTTGTGAGTTTGAGCCCTGTGTCAGACTTGGTGCTAACAGCTCAGAGCCGGGAGCCTTCTTCAGATTCTGGGCCTTCCTCTTTCTCTGATCCTCCCCGACTCACACTCTGACTCTGTCTCTCTCTCTCTCTCTCAAAAATAAATAAACGTTAAAAAATTTTAAAAAAATAAATAAAAGAGAGAGTATCATCTCCTTATCATCTTAGCTCATTCTACAACAACGTAGAGAATGGATTAGATGAGGAGATGTCACTTAAAGGACAAATTCTATCACCAAAATGTAGGTAAGAGATGAAGACTAGGACTAATTCAATGGCAATGAGGATGGACAAGAGTGAACGTATTGATTTGAGAGGTAGAAGGAGGGGGGTTCATACGGGTCCAGCAAAGAAAACAGAAACCATTCTGAGTATTCTCTGGCAGGATGTGTACGTGTATGGTGTAATGCCCTGGTTTCTCCTTTTCCTCTCTCCCTCCAATCTCCCATGAGGACCTCACATTGCCCAACTAAGCCAGAAACCAAATGGCAGAAGAACCTTCCAGGAAAGGCAAGAAATGAATCTGGAGTGTAGCATGCTAAGATTGAACACTGGGATCGGTGTAACTGGTTGTATGTGACATGCTGGCTACTGTGGAGGAATTGGCCTTGGGAGAAGCAAGACAAGCTTGGTTTGGAATATATAAGCTTGAGCAGCCTTGGGTCTCAAGTAGCCTTGGGTAGCCATAGGTAGCTATAATATAGAGTAGATAATTGGAAATTGGCATCTCAGGCTCTAGACAGAGCTCAGGGATGGGGATATATTTAGGAGTCATAACAGTGGTGGTTGAAGCCAAGGATATGAATTAGACCATCCTGAGGGAGTCTATACAGAACTTTAAAAAGTGGTAGGATCATAAGACTAAGGTCACCAAAAAAAAAAAAAAAAGAGGGAAGAAGAAAGATCAAGAAGAGCTGCTGAAGAGGACTGGAGGACTGAGGAATAAAAGCACAAAGGTTAGAAAGAAGCCAGGAAGGAGTGAGTTTTAGAAGCTGAGTCTGAAGAGCATCGAGGTATAGAAGAGAGATCGAGACTGAATGCTGTTCCCAGTAGATTTGACAAAAAAGGAGACCAAGTGGCCTTGATGAATAAGCATCTCATTAATGTCAGGTCTGGGGGTGTCAAGAGGTCAGGGTAAAAGGCAGATTGTGGGTTGGAATGTAAGTGGAAAATGAGTGTGGGCTTACTTTTGTAGTGGTCTCGGCGGGGGGGTTGGGGGGAAAGGAGGGTAGGAAGGAAAGCAATAAAGCCCAAAGACTCAGAAAACAGTATAATATATGACATCTCTGGTTTCCCTTGAGCATTCGTTGGAAGGGAACATACTGTGAATACACTATGAAATGCTTTATGCCTGATTTGAAAAATGTAAGTCAAGTTAATTTTTCATAATTACTTTCTAAGGGACAAATGCTCTTTTTGTGATAATATCAGAGCTGTGCTTTTCTTTCAGAGCAGTAATTACTATCAGAGGGTTAAGTCAAATCAATGAGCATTCCCATTTCTATTGTCTTCTTTGAAAATAACCCATGTTCAGATGGAAATTCTGATAGGGTCAGGAGAAGTGGGAGGGAATAGAAAGAAAAACCACTCTAGAGTCTTGGGCTCTAGTTCAAACAATCTGTTGAGAGGAGTCTGTCACCATTACTTCCCTTTCACAGAATGATGGAGAGATCAAGACACAGTGCAAGACTCAGATTCAAATGCTATTGGGATTTTGGGGGGCATCAGAGCCTCATACTTCAGATACTCTACAATTAAAATGGTCAAACAAATCGTAATGGAAGGTTAAACAAATCCAAGTGGCTAACATGTTCAATGGACATCACGCAGGATAATGGCTTCTTATCCAATAGTTCTGTATTGACCTCAGTGCTTGTAGAATTTTGAGATCATTTATCTGCTACTTGCTGAATCACCCATTCTTTGAGGAAGAATGTGTTAGTATTCCCAAGTAAATCTTCTTGTTTATACTGAGTCAAACAATAAGCTGAAACTCTAAAATTTATCAGATAAACTGCTCTTGTCTGCTAGACCTGGCTCACCCTACAGCCATCTCCTAAGCATCTGCTCAATCCGAAGAACCAGGGCTTTAAGCTCCGTGTCAGTCCAGACATCTGACCTGGCCAGGTGCCTCACTGCTGGGTGGAAACCAAAATGTAGCAATCCCTACATGCTTGAGCTACATCAAGATTTACTTCCTCTTTGTGACTCCCTAACTCAGCTCCACCCTCCATCGCTGCACCCACATGTCTCTCCATTTCTGGCGAGTCACAGACACATAACTTCTAGAGAATTTAACAGTAGCCAATTCCTTTCATTTTCTTGGATAAGGAGGACTTCAAGTGATCATACCATATATGACAATGGTCTTGAAAGCTATGAAGGAATTTAAGACATAAGACAAGATGGGAGAAAAATGTAAAAATAAAGAGAATAAAGGAAATGGCTTTAGAGCGCCACTACAGTCTGAGGGACTAGTTCTTCAGGAGGCGAGCAGCTCACTCCTTCTGTGCTGCTCTCTGCCGCTGCTGTGAGGAATGGTACCCCTCCTTCTGCAGTTCAGATCTCTCCACTTTGCTGGTGCTCATCCTCCTGACCACTCTGAAACCAAGTGCTACAGATATCTTTTCTCAAACGAGTTTTTGAGAAAATATGTGCTTGGCATTTATTCTCTGCATGCTTCAGCAATAGGTGGAGAAGCCAACAAGAAGATTGGTTTTCCTTTTTTTTTTTTTTTAATGTTTATTTATTTTTGAGAGACAGAGTGAGACAGAGCATGAGTGAGGGAGGAGCAGAGAGAGAGGGAGATGCAGACACCAAAGCAAGCTCCAGGCTCTGAGCTGTCAACACAGAGCCTGTCACAGGGCTGGAACCCACAGACTGTGAGATCATGACCTGAGCCAAAGTTGGACCCTTAACCAACAGAGGCACCCAGGCGCCCCAAGAAGACTTTCATTTAGAGCAGTGACTCTCTGAGTATGGCCCTTTCCTTGATTTTCCTGCCAGGCCTCTGGTACTTGGTTTGTAATAGAAAGTGGGAAGGGATGGGATGGATAAACAAAGGTCCTTGCCTTTTAACAAGACGGAAATAAAAGTTTAAATCAGTAGGTGAGAAGACCATGTGGTTTGAGTGGGTATGAGAGCATTACCTGAAAGAGTTATAATTAAGACTTCGCATGAGCACTTGGAAGTTTACCCCCTTACAATACAATTAAGTATAATTAAATAGGGAATCTTGGGTGGCTCAGTCAGTGAAACATCCAGCTCTTGATTTCGGCTCTAGTCATGGTTCAGGAGATCGATCTCTGAGTCAGGCTCTGAACTGACAGGGAGGAGCCTACTTGAGATTCTCTGTCTCTTTCTATCATTGCCTCTCCCCTACTTGAGTGCTCTCTCTCTCTCTCAAATAAAATAAAATAAATAGTATAATTAAATAGAATTTGTAAATTTGCTGGTTTCCTTTTTATCTTTTATTATTATTTTATTTTTATTTTTTTACTTAGGCAAAGATGAGTCCATTTTCATTCTTGGAACTTCATCTCTCTTTTTCCCCATGAAAAAGGCAGCTAGGTCCACTGTGTCCAGACTCAGGTTCTACAGCTGCTGGTGGCTTCACCTGCTTATAGGGAATTTTCAGCGCAAGATGAACTGATGCAACATGCAGAATGGACACTCACCAAGAGAACAGAACATGAAAGTTTGCTGTTGTTTTAACTCGTGTTGTTTACTTAGCGCTGATTTCATAGTATGCAGGAATCAGTCCTGATGTTTCAAAATATGCCACACTGAGTTGAACAGCTATCTGAACACAACTCAGCCTCATTTGCTTTTAGAAAATGCCATCAAACTACCTCAAGTGAGAATAGAAGAGAATACTTTTCACATCAGGGCATACATCAGAAATTATATTTTTAGCCACCTTGAGGCTGAGGGGAACCTGGCTTTCTTATCCCACAGCAAGCTCAAGAGGGCAGAAATATTCTCTCAAAGAGCTAATGCCAACTGCACTGCCCCTCATGGCTGCCCATGTCACTGAAAACGTTGGTACTGTCACAGCTTTTTCTAAAATTTTTAATCAGTTTTCACTGCTTTCCCTTTACTCTCAGAAAACGCAAGGCTAGAAGTCCCAACCAGGGGTTAAGTGACTAAGAGCCTGGCTTAGCATGAAAGTTTTAAGATTTATTGAAGTAATATAGTGAAACTATGGGACTGAAAATCAGTCTGTGCCAAGCTGATTTATAAGTCAAACTGCCTCCAAGTGGTGGTTGACTTGTGGGTACAGTGACTAATACTGAACATCATTCACAACGTGCTCCTGAGTCGGCATGTCAGGATGTGCTCCTGGCTACAAACTTTTCCTGGTATGAGGGAGACGTGGTGGCGGTCAGGTAGGTCTCTCTTAGGTACCCAGTATCTGTGGGGCTCACTCAGCAACCATCCCACATTTGTACTTACAGGCTGAGGATACTGACCGCTTTTTGGCTAAGCAAAGTGGCCAACTCGTTCCCACAGCACAGAATTCAGATTCTGCCGCATTCGTCTCATCTAGCTCACTTATCCTGAATGTCCACTGTATAGGAGTCACTGACTGTGGTAAAGGGGCTACAGAGGTGAAAAATAACTTTTCACTCTCAACGAGAAGGCATGCTATGACCACAGAGTTAGAACTATCTGAGTTGAAAGTAGCTTTCGAAAATATCTAACATTTAAGTTGCCTGGGTGGTTCAGTCGGTTAAGCTTCTGACTTGGGCTCGGGCCATGATCTCACGGTTTGTGAGTTTGAGCCCCGCATCTGGCTCTGTGTGGACAGCTCAGAGCCTGGAGCCTTTGGATTTTTGCATCTCCCTCTCTCTCTGTCCTTCCCCCACTTGCACTCTGTCTGTCTCTGTCTCTCAGAAACAAATAAACATTAAACAAAACTTTTTAAAGAAAATATCTAACATTTTCTCATTATTTTATAAAGCACTTTTCACATACATTTGCTTATTTAACAATTATTACTCCTTATGAGTACCTGGGTAACTCAGTTAGTGAAGTGTCCGACTTCAGCTCAGATCACGATCTTATGGTTCTCATGCATTCTAGCCCATCACATTGATGGAGCGGAGCCTGCTTGGGATTCTCTCCTTCTCCCTTTCTCTGTGCCCCTTCCATGTTCTCTCTCTCTCTCAAAATAAATAATCTTTAAAATATTAAAAAAAGTTATTACCCCATAAGGAAGAAACTGGGCATATAAATATTAAACGACTTAATTTTTAACTATGAAGGTGTTATTCTCATTTTATAGTCAAGGAAATTGACAGTAAGCAGATGTAATGTAATGTAACGTGATCTTAAAGTCAGCAGTGTAGTATCAGGACTCAAGCCTTGGTATTTTTACTCTAAATTCTGTATTATATCATGTTGCCCTAATTGTGGGCAACCAAGTAAATGAGGTGATCAATTTCCTTCCAAGATCATATTGCTACATCTAGCTGGTGGTCTTATCATGAGAAGGGGACACATTTACTTGCCTCATTTGATGTGACAGTTCGTATGATCTCAAATACTCACAAGAAAGGTAAGGTCCCTGTCCCTGGAATAAGAAAGTTCATCCTACACAGCTGATGTGTGGTTTTAGTTCTGTTAAGGTGTGTAAAATACTCAGTGACATCAGATACTGTTTATGCTCAGGAGTCCTCTCCTGAGGACAATATGGAATTTATAAGCTGATAACACAGTGGGCACTCTGTATTCCACAGTGAGCTGTTTATAAGACAGATTCTGTCTGTGAAGCAATGCCAAGACACTAAGATAAAACAGAAGCCTATGATAATAATAACACGTGTGTCCCTCACCCATCCGTTTGTTGGTAAACAAACAGATGCACACACAGTTCCCTAAACTGCACATCTTGTTATTAGGGACTTATTATTTGGATAATGCAACTCACATTCCAAAGTATAGCCCTGGAACTCCACTGGTAAATACTGAAAAGCTAAGAAACAGGGGAGGCAAATGAACCATGCTGGCTTTCCACCAATGGGGAACAGTGAAAGTACTTCTCTAATAAAACTTCCAGGTTTATCCTGAGTGGTAGTATCACAATGGCAGACCTGGGTTCCAGATTGAAAGGCATTAGCACACATATATGTGTGATATATGTAATACTGTCGACTCAGCAGAAATCTCTCTTGGCCATCTTCCAAGAACAGGCAGGATTGCATATCCTCCTATAGTTCTCAAAATTTTTCCTCTGGCCTCTGTTCTTGTGAACTAGGGCCTAGTATCCCTGCTGATGGCACCATTGAGAAAGCAAGACAGGGGTGACAGGTCTGAAGGGTGAGGCTCTACAGAGGAAATTAGGCTAGGAGATGGACATGTGTTAGGAGGCAAAAGTGGGAGACAAGTGGGGCAATGGCTCAGGATGGCACCCGTCAGAAGGCCACACAACTGGCCTAGTTGCATAAGTACAGGCCTCCCAGCTTCATGTGGTCCAGCTGGGTACCTGTTAAGTCCCAGACCAAATATCTGCAGCTGTGTGAGAGAATAAAGAGAGGAACTACACCTGGAAGGGGGCTGAACTGGGGGATGCAGGCCCAGCAGCTGCCTTTATTTGTGATTCTTTTTTTTAATGTTTATTTATTATTGAAAGGCAGAAACAGAGTACGAGCATGAGAGGGGCAGAGAGAGAGGGAGACACAGAATCCGAAGCAGGCTCCAGGCTCGAACTCACAGACCACAAGATCATGACCTGAGCCAAAGTCTGATGCTTAACCGACTGAGCCACCCAGGTGGCCCCTTTATTTTTGATTCTAAAATGTGGGCTATGGCCAACCTCAAGAGGCTAAGATGTCCCAAGACACCACATACTGCAGATTTGAAATCAGTGACTTTGCCTTCTTGATAGCTGGTCTATCCAGCTCTTGAATTAAACTATCAGCTCTTTTAAAGTATTTCTAAGTATCTGGTATAATGTTTAATAAATCGTAAAAAATGAGTCCAATTGCACTGTCTCCCAGGGTGTTTTTTCCCCCTGTGGACAGTCAGCCCCCTCACGTTTTTAGATCCCCAGCAGATTTCCGTTCAAACATTCTTTTGAATGTGTATGTTGAGTTCTTGAGTGCAAGGTGCTTTTATGTGCTATGGATGGGAACAAGGCCTAGGGTCTTCTTTACTACTAGAAGGCCAAGGGTAGCTCGGTGTTGCCTCTCATAATCTTGTGCCTGACAGCATTAATGGTGATATTCAGGCTGTGTCTTGTGGGCATAAACATGGCATGGCATGGAGCGGTAAGCATTGCAAATTTCTCGTTTAATCCTTTGCTTATCTCTACAGTCCATCCCATGTCATAGTTTAAATTTTTGTTTAATGCTTGTTTTATTTTTGAGAGAGAGAGAGACAGAGAGACAGAGTGAACAGGGGAGGGGCAGAGAGAGGGAGACACAGAATCCAAAGACAGGCTCCAGGTGCTGACAGCTCAGAGCCTGACACGGGGCTCAAAGTCATGAACTGTGAGATCATGACCTGAGCTGAAGTCAGATGCTTAACCGACTGAGCCACCCAGGCAACCATCCTGTCGTTGTTTAAAATCTTCATTCTTAGGAGTTGGTTCTCGGTTTAAGGTACAAACGGTCTTTCTTTTCTCCATCTTGCTAATTTTCTTCTGTTGCCCAGACAGCTAACTACTGCATTAAAACACACACACACACACACACACACACACACAATTTTGGCCATGCACCAGTCTGAGGTGTTCCCAGAGTATGGGTCTGTTGCCTGCCTCGCTGCCACAGCAGGCACACCTGTTCGTGCTGTGCGTGGGCTTGCACATCGGTTATGGACACATTCCCATAAATACTCTTATTATTTGTGAAACAACCTGTTTTGCAAGTTTTCTTGTTTGTCCACCCTCTAATTTATGTGAGATTGTCAAAATAATTGTATTTCTAGATTTAATAGGAACAGAATGTATTTATATCGGAAACCCTGGTTTTGTTTAATCCTTTAGTTTTTCTGTTGTTTCATGAACATTATCACATTTATTCGTGGTTCCCCACCATAATGTCACTTCCCCCACCCTACCCCCATCCCCGATTCTGCTCCGTCTTTATCAGGGAGCCTCTGTGGTAAATGAAAAGGTCAGGCTTTGAGTCTTGCTCCTGACCAGTTGAGAGTCTTTGGAGACTCATTCTCATTCTTAAGTTTCTCAAGTATAAATGGCAGATGAAACTTCTTACATCTCAAGATTATTGTGAAGGTTAATGTATGTTGAGCCTTTCAGTGGGCTTGGCACAGAGATGTGCTTAATAAATGGAAACCAAGAGGCTATAGTTAGTATTGCCTCTTCCACACTCTAAGTAGTATTTCTAGGCCTACAGTTCCTTCTGGGACCTACACACCGACTCTTTCTGTTAATGTTTAACAAAAGGATTCTCTTGCCTCAGCTCCTGCACAGCTACTTGTCTCTGAGAAGCAGAACAGCTGTTTGGCTCTCCAAAGCCCGGCCAGTGGGGTTCTGGGGTGCTGCATGAGGTTTCTATGCTGACAGAGCTTCAAGCCCAAGGTTCAGTGGGTCTGCCTGTTCCAATGACCTTTTGGAAATCCCAGCAGGGGCCAGGCTGGCCTGACTTCAGGCAACTGGATGTGCTGGCCCTTTTAGAGCAAAGACTTTATGAAAAGAAAGGGCTACTGCCAGTGAAAAGCTTTTTATGTAGAATCTGGGTACTACAAAAAGTTGGGAAGCAGCCAGGGAAGGGAGGGAAGGAGGGAGGGAAAATGAAAGTGTAGCCTTAACATAGAGGCCATGACTGTGAACCACAGCTTGTATCGTAAATGAATACCTCTTATTCTAAAATTAGAACTTATGAAAGTGAAAATAACTATTCAGTTGTAATTAGCAATCAGACTAATAACTCTGGGATTTTATTTATTTATTTATTAAAACATTTTTAAATGTTTTTTATTTATTTTTGACCAGTGAGCAGGGCAGGGTCAGAGAGAGGGAGATACAGAGTCCAAAGACAGACTCCAGGCTCTGAATTAGCTGTCAGCACAGAGCCTGATGTGGAGCTCAAACCTATGAACTGTGAGATCATGACCTGAACCGAAGTCCAATGCTTAACTTACTGAGCCACCCAGGTGCCCCAACTCTGGAATTTTATAGCCTTCAAGATGCCACCTGAGAGAAGGATTCAATTATGATAAGTCTCTGGGGTGTGTGTATGTATATTCAGGGTGTTGCTCTAAATACTTAGAAATAATAATTCACATATTATAATATGACAATACTTAGCCTCCTAAAATTTTTTTTTGTTAACAGTCACACTCCATTCTCCAACATTCTTGTAAATGCCAATTCTCTTTTCAAGGTGTACATTTCATTAGACCTGATTGCCTCCATTAAATGGACTGCTTCTTCTTTTTTTAAACCTTAGTGTGATCCAATTCTACTCTTTCCCTTATTCTGGTTTCCTATAGTGCAGTTCCCTACTGCATACTCCGTGGGCCACTTGCATCAGGATCACTCGGGGAAACCTGTTAAAATTGTAGATTCCTGGACAACATTTCGCATATAGTTAGAGCAGGGATTACTCGTTGGCGATCACAACAGCATTGTTTCTTTCCTTTTTAGTAACATAACCCTTACTCAGTTGGGGCTAGCAAGACACCTATTAAAATACTGCATTGCTTGGCTGCCTTTTCCATGTGCTGACTCATCTAATGAAGACAGATGTGTTGTGCAGGAATACCAGGAAGGCACCTTGAAAGGGAAGGAGTGCTCTTTTTCTTTCCCTGTTTCTCTTGCTGCCAGCCTGGAAGTGAACATAATGGTTAGAGTGCAGGATCCCGTTTGGGTCACGAGGCGGCTCTGTGGATGGAAGCTAGGCACCTAAACTGGTGAAGCAAGAAGAAAGAACCTTGAGTCCCTGTGGTGACCTCGTATCAAATATGTAACGTGTTCCTCCAAAGAAAATATGCTGTTAATTTATTCAGGCAGCTGGATTTAGTTTAGAATGTTCTATTGTATGCAGCTGACCTAATTTCAGTTGCTAAATTCGCTGATTTAAAAATCTCTACAGAGATCTTTAAAACCTGCATTTATAACCCCCCAAAACAATTCTTAAACACAATCAAATTTAGGAATCACTTTCATGATAGTTTTATGATTATATCTTGAACCAGCCAGAGACAGGGATGATGTACATTATGCCTCTGCTTTGATTGTTCAGGGTCTGGTACTCTGACAAACAAACATGGAGATGGGCCATCAAAGTCTACAGAATGAACAATTTTTTCCTTTAGCTACCAGAAAAAATATTTCTTTACTGTGGACAGTCTTAAGAAACACTTGGAAGGTAAACCTTGTTCTTCTGTTGTGAAAGTCCTAAGTATACTTCTCTCCTGCAACACAGTGAGCAGCAGCTTTGCAGGGACAAGTTTCTCAGCGTGGTGGCTGTTCTGCCTCTGGAGTCCTCTCCAGGTTTGCTAGGAGGATGGCATGAACTCCCTGGCCCTACTCAGTCCTTCAGTTATGCTAGCCTCAGGGACAATAAATCCACTTCGAAACACAAAGCAGTTAAGTGCTTACCATATTGCTTTCATGATCTATATCTTTATGAGGACACACACATCATTTTATGAACGAAGTAAACTTTTAAGTTCTTGGCATTATATGTCCTCTAGTATTATGCTAATTAATAACTGTGATAATCACACTAGAGAAAATGCTGGTTATTTGAATAAAAAGTTGTGTCTTTTGTTTTGAACTGTGGCTCTCAGAAGTCAATGATGATGCATGTTAATGACCTTAATAAGAATTTTGGAGGTAATCCACCTCATGCTTCAAGACATCATTTATCCAATGTTTCCAAAAGAGTGTGAAAAATCCAGCTTTTTGTTTTTATTTCCATATTCCTATAACACTGAGTCTATCAGCTTACCAAGGTTATTGTCTTTTCTTTTGGCTCTGTGAGTACTAGAATATGTTACCAAGAACTAGTTGCAGAGATTCCATCATTATTATCATTGGGCAATGCTTGAAGACAAAATGGCTGCTAAATTCTTATCTATACATATCAGGAACACTGAAGTTAATTTAAAAAAATAACTAAACTTAATAAGCTTTGGTGTTCTTCCCTGTAAAATAGAGATAAAAATAATGTTTTTTCATCAAATTGCAGTGAAGGATAAGTAAGATAACACATTTAATGTCCTGAGCACAGTGCCAAGAAAAAGAAAGTGCTCAATAAATGTTAGCTGTAATTGGTAAGTTTTTCTTCTTTTAAATGATTCAGCTTCATCGTGTGTTTCTGACTAGATGATAAAATGTCTGCAAAGCTTTATTAAAGACATTCTCTGAAACTTATTCTCTGAAGTTTTTAATAAAAGGGAAAAACAAAACCACTTTCCTCAAATGTAGCCATTCCAGAACCTGGGTCTAACATTTCCAAAATTAATAATAGAATGGCAACCCAATATTGCCTATGTTCCGGAGAAAACATGGGAAAAACTTGGGAAGAGTTAGTATTATATCATTTCATTCATTCAAATTCTACTAGGAGGAATAGAACCTTCTACTCTGACATTGTGATGTAGAAAAACAGCAGCACCAGCCAGGACACCTAGTGGGAGGAGTCTATCAATCAGGGTGGTACCGGCTGTGGTGCAGAGTAGCTGGCAACAAAGCTGGTTCTGGAGTTATCTCTCCTTCCTCCTTTGCTCTGTAAGCACTGGGAATTTATAACCAAGACAGAAGAAGACTCTCTGGCCTCTGCCGCATGCCAACTCCTTATACTCACCACCAAGGGTACAATACAGGGACTCGGTCTTAGGTCACATTGCTAATGAAGAGTGTCAATGTGATGAAGAGTTTTACAAGGAACATTGTAACATTGAAGTACACTGAACAAGCTGTAGTGGATGAAGTTACACTAATGAGACTATTCCAGAATGCAAGGAAGATGAAATGTCACTGAATGAAGGAGCTCATAGAGAGCTGAACAAAATGGATGAGAAAAAAATCCACACGTATACCCATTATGATCAAATTTAAGGTCAAAGAAGCAAATTATAAATGCTTCCACAAAGAGAGAATAGTATACCTTCAAAAGGACAGGATTAATCGACATCAGACTTCTTCACAATAACACTGGATTCGAAAAGAAAATGAATTACTATTCCAAGGTGTTGAGTAAGAGAACTGAGAAAGTAAAATTTTATATTCAACAAAACTGTTATCTACATATGATGGAGCAAGAATGACAGTGTCAGGCATTCAAGTCTCAGACTGTTTTCAAAGGCCAGCTTTGAAAAGACTATTGGAGGAAATATTCTAAGAAAAAATGAATCTAACCAGTCTTCATGAGATATATGGGAATAATGAGTGAATAAAAACTTTACTAAATAATCTATAAGAAGTTGTGTGTCTACGCACGTGTATACGTGCACACATGTGTGACAATCCAGAGTGAAAATTCCGTGTAACAGCAACAAATCATGTGTGTGGGATTTGGATCAGAGAATAGATAAAAAAAAATAAATAAATAAAGAGGGAGCTGAGAGTGTTCTAGAGTCCTTGTCTTAATCAAAGAAAAGAAATACAAATGTTAAGTATAGGTCTTAGTAAGTTAGGCATATAGAATGTACAACTTTCAAATCAACAGAAAAATAATCTATAATAGAAGTTCAGAAAGGAAAGGAATAAAAGAACCCCATCCCTTTCATCTCTGTCATGTTAAATCCCTACTTTCCTTATTCTTAATTTCATCATGCACAAATTGACAACCTCATTAGGAGTTAACAATTGGTCATATACTTAGTTTAGTTAGTTCCTCGTTTTAGACAAAATGAGGCTAAATCACACTCTGGAAAACAGTATGGAGGTTTCTCAAAAAATTAAAAATAGAAATACCTTATGACCCAGCAATTCCACTACCAGGTATTTATCCAAAGGATACAGGAGTACTAATTTGAAGGGGACACATGCACCCCAATGTTTACGGCAGTACTATTGACAATAGGCAAAGTATGGAAAGAGCCCAAACATTCATCCATCAACTGATTAATGGATAAAGAAGATATCGTATATATATATATATGTCTATATATATATATATATATATATATATATATTGACATATATATGTCTCTATATATATATCTGACATATATGTGTCTATATATATATATGGTGTGTATATATATATATATATACACTCATATATGTCTGATATATATATATATATATATATATATAGACAGTGGAATATTACTTGGTGATCAGAAGGCATGCAATCTGGCCATTTGCAACAATGTGGATGGAACAAGAGTGTATTATGCTAAGTGAAATAAATCAAAGAAAGACAAATATCATATGATTTCACTCACACATGGAATTTAAGATATAAAACAGATGAATGTAGGGGAAGGGAAGCAAAAATAATATAAAAACAGAGAGGGAGACAAACCATAAGAGACTTTTTAAAATAATTTTTTTAATGTTTATTTATTTTTGAGTGAGAGAGAGACACACACACAAAGCATAAGTGGAGGAGGGACAGAGAGAGAGAAAGAGACACAGAATGTGAGGCAGGCTCCAGGCTCTGAGCTGTCAGCCCAGAGCCCAACACAGGGCTTGAACCTACCAACCGCGAGATCATGACCTGAGCTGAAGTTAGATGTGTAACTGACTGAACCACCCAGGAGATTCCATAAGAGACCCTTAGAACTTTTGGGGTGCCTGGGTGGCTTAGTCGGTTAAGCATCCGACTTTCGCTTAGGTCATGATCTCACAGTTCGTGGGTTCGGGTCCCGCATCGGGCTCTGTGCTGACTGCCAGCTCAGAGCCTGGAGCCTGTTTCAGTCTGTGAGTCCCTCTCTCTCTGACCCTCCCCTGCTCACGCTCTCTCTCTCTCTCTCTCTCTCCTAGAAATAAATAAAAAATATTAAGAAAAAAAAAAGAGACCCTTAGAACTTTAAAAAAAATTTATTCATATATTTTTGAGAGAGAGAGAGAGAGAGAGTGTGTGTGTATGTGTGTGTAATCAAGTGGGGTAGAGAGAGAGAGAGAGAGAGAGAGAGAGAATCCCAAGCAGGCTCTACGCTGTCAGTGAAGAGCCTGATGTGGGGCTTGAACCCACAAGCTGTGAGATCATGACCTGAGCCAAAGTCAGACGCTTAACTGACTGAGCCACCCGGGAGCCCCAAAAGACTCTTAAATACAGAGAACAAACTGAGAGTTGATGGCAGGGTGTTAGGTGGGGGATGGGCTAACTGGGCGATGGGCAAGAATAAGGAGGACACTTGCTGGGATGAGCACTGGGTGTTATATATAAGCAATGAATCACAAATTCTATTCCTGAAAAAATATTTTAATTTAGTTTAATTTAATTTAAAAAATGAGGCTCAATTATATACCAATAGACCTTAAAACCTCATTAATTCAGAGCAACACTTTGTATTCTGTGAGACTACTGACGAAGATGGTGGAGGCTTCATTCGGCATGAAATTAAGAAAACTACTGGTGTATTCAAGACTCAAGATTACAAAAGAGAACATTTAAATTACTTGAAACAATCATTATAAGGAATCCAAATACTTCTAAAGTAGTCATTTACTCACACCCATTTACTTGTAAATACACTAAGGTAAATCATTATGTATTCATTAAGCCTGTTCTCAAAAGAATTCTTTCAGTCAGTATTTTTTTCTTAAATAGTTTATTGTCAAGTTGGTTTCCATACAACACCCAGCGCTCATCCCAACAAGTGCTCTCCTTCATGCCCATCACCACCCTTCCTCTCTCCCCCACCCCCAGCAACCCTCAGTTTGTTCTCAGCATTCAAGAGAATGGTTTGCTTCCCTCCCTCTCCCCAACTATTTTTCCCCTTCTTCTCCCCCATGGTCCTCCATTAAGCCTAATCCACCTATATGTGCAAACATATGGTATCTGTCCTCTGCCTGACTTATTTTGCTCACATAACACTCTCAAGGTCCATCCATGTGGCTACACATGGCCAGATTTCATTCTTTCTCATTGCCATGTAGTATTCCATGGTATAGATACACCACATCTTCTTGATCCATCTGTCCGTTGATGGACACTTAGGCTCTTTCCATGTTTTAGCTATTGTGGAGAGTGCTGCTATGAACACTGGGGTACATGTGCTCCTCCTATGCCTCAGCATTTCTGTATCCCTTGGGTAAATTCCTAGCAGTGCTATTGCTGGGTCATAGGGGAGTTCTAGTGTTAATTTTTTGAGGAACCTCCACACTATTTTCCAGAGGGAATGCACCAGTTTACGTTCCCACCAACAGTGTAGGAGGGTGCCCGTTTCTCCTCATAATCACCAGCATCTAGAGTCTCCTAATTTGCCCATTTTAGCCACTCTGACAGGCGTGAGGTGGTAACTCAGTGTGGTTTTGATTTGTATTTCCCTGATGATGAGGGACACTGAGCATCATTTCATGTGTCTGTTGGCCATCTGGATGTCCTCTTTGGAGAAGTGTCTGTTCATGTCTTCTGCCTATTTCTTTACTGGATTATTTGTTTTTCGGGTGTGGAGTTTGGTGAGTTCCTTATAGATTTTGGATACTAGCCCTCTTTCTGATATGTCATTTGCAACTATCTTATCTCATTCTGTCAGTTGCCTATTAGTTTTATTGATTGTGTCCTTTGCCATGCAAAAGTTTTTTTTCTTGATGAGATCCCAATAGTTCATTTGTGCTCTTGATTCCCTTGTCTTTGGGGATGTGTCAAGTAAGACATTGCTGTGGTTGAGGTCAAGGAGGTTGTTTCCTGCTTTCTCCTCTAGGGTTTTGATGGTTTCCTGTCTCACATTCAGGTCCTTTATCCATTTTGAGTTTACTTTTGTGTATGGTGTAAGAAAATGATATAGTTTCATTCTTCTGCATGTTGTCCAGTTCTCCCAGCACCATCTGTTAAAGAGGCGTTTTTCCATTGGATACTCTTTCCCGCTTTGTCAAAGATTAGTTGGCCATATATTTGTGGGTCCAATTCTGAGTTCTCTATTCTATTCCATTGGTCTATGTGTCTGTTTTTGTGCCAGTACCATACTGTCTTATGATTACAGCTTTGTAGTAGAGGCTAAAGTCTGGGATGGTGATGCCTCCCGTTTTAGTTTTATTCTTCAACATTACTTTGGTTATTCAGGATCTTTTGTGGTTCCATACAAATTTTAGGATAGTTTGCTCTAGCTTTGAGAAGAATGCTGGTGCTATTTTGATTTGGATTGCATTGAATGTGTAGACTGCTTTGGGTAGTAATGACATTTAAACAATATTTATTCTTCCGACCCATGAGCATGGAATGTTTTTCCCTTTCTTTGTGTTTTCTTCTATTTCCTTCATAAGTTTCTTAGAGTATTCATCATACAGATCTCCTATGTCTTTGGTTTATTCCTACATATTTTATGTTTTTTTGTGCAATTGTGAATGGGATCCATTTCTTGATTTCTCTTTCTGTTGCTTCATTGTTGGTGTATAAGAATGCAACCGATTTTTGTACGTTGATTTTGTAGCCTGCAACTTGGCTGAATTCTTGGATTAGTTCTAGTAGGCTTCTGGTGGAGTCTGTAGGGTTTTCTATGTAGAGTATCATGTCATCTGTGAAAAGTGAAAGTTTGACTTCTTCTTTGCCAAATCTGATCCCTTTATTTCCTTTTGTTGTCTGATTGCTGATGCCAGGACTTCCAGCACTACGTTAAACAACAGTGGTGAGAGTGGACATGTCGTATGCCTGATCTCAGGGGGAAAGCTCTCAGTTTTTCCCCTTGAGGATGATGTTAGCTGAGGGCTATTCATAGATGGCTTTTATGATGTTTAAGTAAGTTCCTTCTATCCCGACTTTCTCGACAGTCTTTATTAAGAAGGGATGCTGTATTTTGTCAAATGCCTTTTCTGCATCTATCGACAGGATCATGCGGTTTTTATCTTTTCTTTTGTTGATGTGATGTATCACATTAATTAATGTGTGAATATTGAATCAGCCCTGTAACCTAGGGATGAATCCAATTGATCATGGTGGATGATTCTTTATATGTGCTGTTGGATTCAATTTGCAAGTATATTGTTGAGGATTTTTACATCCATATTCATCAAGGATATTGGCCTGTAGTTCTCTATTTTTGCTGGGTCTCTGTCTGGCTTAGGAATCAAAGTGATGCTGGCTTCATAGAATGAGTCCAGAAGTTTTCTTCAATTTTTATTTTTTGGAATAGCTTGAGAAGAATGGATATTAACTCTGCTTTAAATGTCTGGTAGAATCCCCAAGAAAGCCATCTGGCTCAGGGATCTTATTTGTTGGGTGATTTTTGATCACTGATTCGATTTCTTCACTAGTTATGGGTCTGTTCAGATTTTCTGTCTCTTCCCGTGTGAATTTTGGTAGTGAGTGTGTGTTTAGGAATTTGTCCATTTCTTCTAAGTTTGTTGGCATATAATTTTTCATAGTATCCCTGATAATTGCTTGTATTTCTGAGGGGTTAGTTGTAATCAGGCCATTTTCATTCATGATTTTGTCTACACGGGTGCTCTGCCTCTTCTTTTTGAGAAGTGTGGCTAGAGGTTTGTCAATTTTGTTTATTTTTTCCAAAACCTAACTCTTGGTTTCATTGATCTGTTCAACTGTTTTTTTTATTCTATATTGTTTATTTCTACCCTGATTTTTATTATTTCTCTTCTCCTGCTGGGGTTGGGGTGCTCCTGCTGCTCTCTCTCTAGTTCCTTTAGGTACGCTGTTAGATTTTTTTCTTGTGCTTTTTCTAATTTCTTGAAATAGGCCTGGAGTGCAATGCAGTTCCCTCTTAGGACTGCCTTTGCCGCATCCCATAGAGTTTGAATTTTTGTGTTTCATCTTCATTTGTTTCCATATATTTTTAAATTTCTTCTCTAATTGCCTGATTGCCCCATTCGTTCTTTAGAAGGGTGTTCTATAACCTCCATGTTTTTGGAGGTTTTCCAGAATTTTTCTTCCTATAGTTGATTTCAAGTTTCATAGCATTGTGATCTGAAAGTGTGCATGGTATGATCTCGATTCTTTTATATTTATGTCCCATTGTGTGATCTATCTTGGAGAATGTGTCATGCACACTTGAGAAGAAAATGAACTCCATGGCCTCAAGATGTAGAGTTCTAAATATATCTGTCAGATCCATCTGGTCCATTGTGTCATACAAGTCCATTGTTTCCTGTCTAGTTGATCTATCCATTGCTGTATGTGGAGTACTAGAGTCCCCTGCTATTAGCACATTCTTGTTCATAAGATTGTTTCTGTTTGTGATTAATTGTTTTATGCATTTGGGTGCTTCCCTATTTGGTGTGTAGACATTTATAATTGTTAGCTATTCCTGAAGGACCTTGTAATTATTATATAATGTCCTTCTTCATCTCTTGTTACTGCCTTTACTTTAAAGTCCAGTTTGTCTGATGTAAGTATAGCTACTCCAGCTTTCTTTTGACTTCCAGTAGCATGATGTATATTTCTCCATCCCCTTACTTTCAATCTGAAGGTGTCCTCAGGTCTAAAATGAGTTTCTTGTAGACAGCAAATAGATGGATTTTTTTAAATCCATTCTGCTACCCTATATATTTTGATTGGAGCATTTAGTCCATTTACATTCAGTGTTATTAATGAAAAATATGGGTTTATAGTCATTGTGTTTTGTGTAGGATTCATGCTTGTGGTGGTGTCTCTGGTACCTTGTGTTCCTTGAACATTTCCCTCATGGAGTCTCCCTTAGGATTTCTTGTAGGGCTGGTTTAGTGGTAACGAATTCTTTCAATTTTTATTCATTTGGGAAGACTTTTATCTCTCCTTCTATTCTGAATGACAGGCTTGCTGGATAGAGGATTCTTTTTTTTTTTTTAATTTAAAATGTTTTATTTATTTCTGAGAGAGACAGTGTTAGCAGGGGAGGGTCAGAAAGAGAGGGAGACAGAATCTGAAATAGACTCCAGGCTTTGAGCTGGCAGTCAGCACAGAGCCTGATGCGGGGCTTGAACCCACAAACTCTGAGATCATGACCTGAGCTGAAGTCAGATGCTTAACTGACTGAGCCACCCAGGCACCCCTGGATAGAGGATTCTTGGCTGCATATTTTTTCTGTTCATCGCATTGAAGATTTCCTGCCATTCCTTTCTGGCCTGCCAAGTTTCAGTAGATAAGTCTGTCGCCACTCTGACAGATTTCCCTTTGTATGTTAGGGCCCTTTTATCCCTAGCTGCTTTCAGAATTCTCTCTTTGTCCTTATATTTTGCCAGTTTCACTATGATATGTCATGCAGAAGATCGATTCAAGTTATGTCTGAGGGTAGTTCTCTGTGCCTCTTGGATTTCAATGTCTGTTTCCTTCCCCAGATTGGGGGAAGATCTCTGCTATAATTTGTTCAAGGACTCCTTCAGCACCTTTCTCTCTCTCTTCCTCTTCTGGAATTCCTATGATATGGATATTGTTCCCTTTGATTGTATCACTCAGCTCTTGAACTCTCCGTTTGTGTTCCTGGATCAGTTTATCTCACTTTATCTCGGCTTCCTCTTTTTCTATAATTGTGTCTTCTAGTTCACCTATTCTCCTCTCTGCCTCTTCAATCTGTGCACTGGACACCTCCATTTTATAATGCATCTCATTTATAGTAATTTTAAAATTTATCACAACTATTTTTAAGCTCCATAGTCTTTGTAGCAATAGTTTCTCTATTGTCTTCCATGTGTTTTTCAAGACCAGCGATTCATTTTATGACTACTGTTCTAAATTCTTGTTCAGTTTTGTTGCTTATATCTGTTTTGAGCTGTTCTTCAGCTGTCATTTCTTCCTGGGATTTCTTTAGAGGCGAGTTTTTCCATTTCATCATTTTGGCTAGATTTCTTCTATTGTTAGTTTTTTTTCTTTTTTAATTTATTTTTTTTCAATGTTTTTTTATTTATTTCTAGGAGAGAGAGAGACAGCGTGAACAGGGGAGGGTCAAAGAGAGAGGGAGTCACAGACTGAAACAGGCTCCAGGCTCCGAGCTGGGAGTCAGCACAGAGCCCGACGCGGGGCTCGAACCCACGAACCACGAGATCATGACCTAAGCGAAAGTCGGACGCTTAACCGACTAAGCCACCCAGGTGCCCCATCTATTGTTAGTTTTAAAAGCTTATTATGTACTCTTCACCTGTGAGCACTGCTGTATTAAAGACATCTCTTTGACTGTCTAGGGCCTGTCCATTCAGGAAGTGTTCTTTGAATGACCTCTCTTGGTTTCCCTTTTTGAGACTTTGGTTATTTTATTTCCCTACTTGTAGTGGTATTTGGGACTCTCCACCATGTGTACTTTGGCTTGTTTCTTGAGGTAGCCCTGGAATAGAAAACAGAGACAAACACAGGGAACAAAGGCACACAAACACACCAACAAATCCAACAAACATGCAAACCAAAAGAGAAAAAGAAAAGGAAAGAAAAAAAAGAAGGAAGAAAAGAAAAGAATAAAGAATAAAAAAGAGGAAGGAGTCTTTCAGTCAGTATTTTATGCCCAAGTTTCTGTTTAAAATAATAAATGTTTATTGAAAGTCTGTACATATAAAACATTTGAATTTTTCTTAAATTAAGAGAAAAGCTTTTTCCTGTCTTGATTAATGAGGTAAATTTCTATTTTAAAGAGAAATCTAGCATTAAATCTTTACTAAATGCAACACAATACCCTAGCTGACCTCCTGTTAACCTTAGGTGACAGCATACACTCCTTCTGAGTGCATACATTCAGTCAAGAAACTGACCCATTCATGGTGATTCTAGTTCTCAGAGTAAGCAGAATCTAGATTTTATTTCTTAACTTTACATTTATCAGGAGGGTGTGTTTAGGCAAGATAAATGGTGTATAATGAAGTAACAGATTGCTTACTAAAACTACATGCAACACATATTTTTCTGACGTATAACTAAGTTATCTCTCTTTTTTCTGTGACAGATGAAGGCTAATTTTACTGAGTGATTGATCTATATAACTGCCTCAGTTACAATATACACACAAAAGAGGGGAAGGCTCATTTCTTAGTCTCTTCTTGGACAGATAGGTTGGATGAGCTTCTCATTGGCCTCAGTTCTGCTGGTCTCAGCCTGGTTGGCTAGGAGATTCTTGTGGGCCACTTCTTTTCTTTTGCTTCTTTTTTCTTTTCATTTTTAAACATTTGTTCATTTTTGAGAGAAAGAGAGAGACAGAGCCTGAGTGGAGGAGGGCAGAAAGAGAGACACACACAGAATCCAAAGCAGGCTCCAGGCTCTGAGCTGTCAGCACAGAGCCCGATGAGGGGCTCAAACACATGGACCGCGAGATCATGATCTGAGCCAAAGTTGGTCAGTTAACTGACTGAGCCCCCCAGGCACTCCTTTTGGGGGCTGCTTCTACCATCAACTAGTGATGTGTTTGTTGCATGAGAATCCACCTGCTCTTGGACATGCTCCCCTTCACTTGCAGGTACAGGCTGTGATACAGGTGACTGCCAGTCTTAATGATTTGCAGTTTCTTCTGAGCAGCCAGCACAGAGTTCTCATTCTCCTCATCCACGTAACCTTCTCAGATATTTGAGCACTGGCAGTGCCCTTTGGCTTCCCTGTGTCTGGATGCCTGTGCTTGTCTAGCATCAAGCCTGGGAATGGAGAGTCATGGGCTTGTAGATGATCAGGCCATCCTTGATCAGCTTCCGGATCTGATGACTAGAGTTGGTATTGGCTATTTCACTGGTCTTATTGGGGTCCAACCAGATCTTCTTCTTGCCATAACAGAGAATGCAGGAGGCCAGCCTCTTCTGAATCCCGTACATACACAGTTTACATTCACATACATTTTTCCAATAGAATAAGAATAAGGTTCTTTCTTTCTTTCTTTCTTTCTTTCTTTCTTTCTTTCTTTCTTCCTTCCTTCCTTCCTTCCTTCCTTCCTTTCTTCTTCCTTCCTTCCTTCCTTCCTTCCTTCCTTCCTTTCTTCTCTCTTCTTCCTTCCTTCCTTCCTTTCTTTCTCTCTCTCCTTCCTTCCTTCCTTCCTTCCTTCCTTCCTTCCTTCCTTCCTTCCTTCCTTCCTTCCTTCCTTTCTTTCTCTCTCCTTCCTTCCTTCCTTCCTTCCTTCCTTCCTTTCTTTCTTTCTTTCAAGGGCTTAGTAATTCAGTGGTGCTAAGGTGTAGGTTGAGAAGGAAATGTGTCCCATCTATTAAGAATGAAGATAGGAATGCAATAAGTAAAAGTTGACAAAACATAAAAGGTTAGTGATTTCAAGAATGCCCTGGAGATTGTACATATGAGTAGGTTGATGCAAATTAAAGCAAATGCTTTATTAGAAAGATCTGATGCTTTAATTTAAAACACAGACCGCACTGTGGATTTTATTGGTATTCTATTTCCCCCTTAAGAGTTCCCTGCATTTGAGCAAACGCAAACCGCTCTCCTAGGCAAGGAGAAGAAATCCCCCTTTGCTTCTTTTGCTAGGACAATAACTGAGTTAGGCAGAGCTGGAGTCTCTGTGGGAGGGCACCACACATGGAGTGTGAAGAAAGAAATGTACTACCCAATGTAATGCCTCATACACTCTTTATGGCCAGGTGTACTAATGTCCCAGAATCAAAGCTGACCCTGTTGTCCTCAGCCAAAATAATTTTCTTCATTGAATACATTTATGATGGCTTTTAAAAACCAAATATAGGGGCGCCTGGGTGGCTTAGTCGGTTAAGCGTCCGACTTTCGCTCAGGTCATGATCTCGCGGTTTGTGGGTTCGAGCCCCGCGTCGGGCTCTGTGCTGACTGCCAGTTCAGAGCCTGGAGCCTGTTTCAGAGTCTGTGATTCCCTCTCTCTCTGACCCTCCCCTGCTCATGCTGTCTCTATCTCTCTCCTAGAAATAAATAAAACATTAAAAAATATATATATATAGAAGTTAAGAGTACAATTTAAAAGTTTCTGTGAGAGGGAGGCTTTAAGACTGAAAGTCAGAAGAGAGAGGCTGGAGAGCTAGTATTTCCATTAACTGACTCTACGTTTTGGGGCAAGTCATTCTGGCTCTCCCAGCCTGACAAACGCAAGGGTGTCTGTCAGCTCTAGTTCTATTATAATTTGTTACCTAAGAAAGCTGCACCCATGAGATAAGCTTCTTCAGTGAGATAAGACAGATAAGAGTTCATCCCAATTTCTCCCCAACCAAGGGTTTGATTTTTTTTAAATTTTATTTATTTTAGAGAGAGAAAGAGGGAGCACAAGCCAAGGGGAGGGGCAGAGGGAGACAGAATCCTAAGCAACCTTTGCACTCTGCAACGTGGTGCTCAGTGAGGGGCTCGATCCCACCACCCTGGTGAAATCAAGTCTGATGCTCAACTGACTGAGCCATCCAGGTGCCCCCAGTGTTTACATTTTTAATCAACAAGTTATTTTTTACATATGTTAGTTTTTCATATGAGTTAAGTCTATATTTCTCAAAGGGGAAAAAGATGATTTTCTGGGATTGTCTAACATTATTCCTAATATCGTAGTTGATTAAAAAATAATAATTGGATGACTGGATCTTGATGTTAACTAACAACTAATACCGATCAGCAAAGATTGCCTTTACTACTGTTTCCGTCCTTACCTATGTGAAGTGAGGTCCTAGTTACAGGTTTGGTCCCTTATAGACCATTAAGTTATATACAAAAAATATCTATTTGTAATTCGTTGCCTTGGAAAGATAGGTTGTTAATCACAGGATGTACACTGACTGGATGTAAAGATGGCTCAGGATGGACTATCACCACAACTGGGAGAAGCATCTATTCCACCTTATAATGATTTTGATGCTGACATTTACATCCCAGAGTCATCAAAAGTGCAAATTAATCTGTCAAGCAGAAAGCATCAAACAAAGGGTCAGTGCCTTGGAATAAACATATTTACTCTGAGATTTTAAAAAAAGCCCCCATACCTTTGAAAGGCTTTTGAGATACCATTCTGAATGAAGAGTCATCAGATTAAAGGGATGGTGCTTAGTTCCCAAGGTGTGTCCTGTAGAAAGATCATTAATTCTATAAACATGCAAACCGTTGCCATGTTTTTGGTAGATCTGGGCCATCACTGCCAGATATGGAGGGAGGAAGCTCTAATACTACACAATGCTCTTTTGTATGAAACTGCTTCACATTTCATTTCTCTTATTAGGACTAAGTTGGACTTTAAACATTTATACAGACTTCTTATTGCTTTTCTTCCCTTTTGGGGGTTTGTATTTTACAGAAGGCATATGAAGATATTTATTCCAAAAATTTGCATTCCTATGAGAAAAACCACATTTACATGATATCTAGACTATTTTAACCAACTATATTTTTTCTATCCCTTCCAAATTTTATTGATAAATTTTTTCTTGCCATGTCCCACAGTCATGTAGCAGTGCCTTTCTATTTTCTTCCTTACTAACAAGTATTCAACCTTAGGCTTCTTTTCAGTTTAAAAAAATAAAAAAATCTATATCATTTATCTTCATTCTTCCTATTAAGTTAGATCTCCTTTCGCCATAAACTTGCAAACAAACCCTAATTTGGAAGTTATTCCTGAAAAACAATTCTAGTTGGTAAAGGTATTTAATAGTCTCTTTTCTATGAGCCTTTGGAAATAAAGTTAAAGGCCATGCCTTTACTTTTACATACAGAGAATATAGTTTTTATAGCATTTGAAAAACACATCTTTAGAAATACATCTTTAGAAGAAATATGACCCAAAGGACATGCAATGTAAGTACTCCAAGCATCTTTAAATAGCACTATCTTCATCTACATAAGGTTCTATGGCCTGACTAGTGCCTACTGAGAAGCCTTTGTTTGTTTTTCTTTATATGGAGGAGTGTTGGGTGGAAGAAAAAAAGAAAGCTAGAAATGTAAAATAATCCTCTAGGCTACTTACTTCCAAGAGCCATCTTTTGTGCCTTGTAAAATAACATGTCCACCTAGTGAGGTTTTAAGGATCTTACAGCAACTGCTAGAAATCGTTCAGTTGTTTGAACTTCTCAAGACTAATATGTTTTAACACAATTTCAGCCAGTGTAACTTTATTTTATTTTTTTTAAATGTTTTATTTATTTCTAGGAGAGAGAGAGAGAGAGACAGGGTGAGCAGGAGAGGGTCAGAGAGAGAGGGAGTCACAGACTGAAACAGGCTCCAGGCTCTGAGCTGGCAGTCAGCACAGAGCCCGACGCGGGGCTCGAACCCACGAACAATGAGATCATGACCTAAGCGAAAGTCGGACGCTTAACCGACTAAGCCACCCAGGCGCCCCTCAGCTAGTGTAACATTAAACACATGTATTTAGAATTTCTTACTGAAAACTGAGACATCATCAACATGAAAATAAATAATGTGGGTAATCTCTGGAGAAATGAATGAGCAGTCACAAATAGTAATCAATATGATAGAATAATTATCACCCTTGTAGTTCTTGAAGTAGAGAATTGGCATGTTAAAAAAAAAAAAAAGCAGCCAAGTAGTTACATTCTCTGTCTAGGTTTTCTAGTTACTTAATTTATTATTATTACTTAAATAGGTATATAGCCTATATACATGAGATTGGTGGTATTCATTGACAGGAGGGCAGTTTAGGAAGGTATTTCTCAAGCTTCTGCTTAACATGCTCTGGCATTATGCCACTTGTTTCTGGATACATTTTGAGACAGTATAGCATAATGGTTATATCTGCAGGGTTCATAGCCAAATTAAATTTACCTGCTGTATGACCTGGAACAAACAACTCAGGCTCTCGGTCTGGGTGTCTCCATCTGAAACATGCAACTACATGGGGCTAGCGTCTTTGCCAAAGTTACCGTGAGAATTACATGAACTAATATGCGAAAATAGCTTACAGTTGTTTCCGGCACACAACAAGTGCTCAATGTTTGTTAACACTATTTTTCATTAATCCTCCCAATCCTCATTTTACATTGGGGCTCAGAGAGGTTGTATCACAACCACAAAACGGTAACAGGGATTTTAGCCTGATCTGTCAGACTCCAAAGTCCTTGTTAATTCCTACTTTGGTTGGGACGGGAAGTACACACGCGAGCATTTAGTACGTTTATTCGTGGAGACATTAAACTGAAATTACTAGTGTGGAAGAAAGCACCTCGAGATTGGGTATTAGGGCACCTGTGTTACTGTGTAACCCAATGGATTATTCTGGGGGTCAAGTTCTTCATTTCTTAAAGCGGAACTATGTGATCTAGTTTCTTTCCAGTCCTATTACTCTGTGAGTCTATTAGGGTACAGAATTGGTTCCTAAAGCTGTTTATTTTTTCTTTGCCATTTATTATTTTTTAAAAATATTTTTAGAATTTATTTCTGAGAGAGAGAGAGAGAGAGAGAAACAGCGTGAGCAGGGGAGGGCGAGAGAGAGAGAGAGACACTGAATCGGAAGCAGGCTCCAGGCTCTGAGCCTGCTGTCTGCCTGACGCGGGGCTCGAACCCACAAACCGTGTTATCATGACCTGAACTGAAGTCGGACGCTTAGCCGACCGAGCCACCCAAGCGCCCCACCGAGCCACCCAGGGGCCCCTCTTTGCCATTTAAACTCAAGCTGTATCTTCAAAGGATGCAAAATTCAAGGCGTGTATGCAGAATAATGCACAACTGTATCTATGAAAGTTGGTTTTACACAAGCATAGTGCCTGGTTGTTTAACTCTGACACTGCCATCTCTCCTCAAACTGATTAGCGGTGGAATCGGACCTATTACTAGGTCTCTTGATCCAACCCATTCTCCTAGGCATTTAAATCACTGATTTCTATATGTCTAGCCCTATCTGCAAATCCTTAGCAAGAATAGGCTTATACCTCCCCATCCTTCACCCCCACCTTGAAAGACGTCCAGACTCGGGGTTTAAGACTTGAAAACTCCGTCAAACGAGAAGAACCTATACAATGTATCTATATTACCCCCCCTAAGTAAAGTAAGTATGTTAAAGTCAGCCTTTGTTCCCACACAACAAAACAGGCAGGATTTTCTCCTGGCAATATTACATGCATGCCCGCCCCCTAAAACTTGCTGTCCTCGTCCCAATTGGCTAAAGTGCCTATCACTCCAAGCACTTTCATGGCCCTCTGAGAGGCTGATTCAGATAAAAACCTTCCTCCCGCCCACTCTCCACCCCCTGACTCCTCCCTGGGGTTGGTCACTGATTGGTTGAGGCTCCGCTCCGCGTGGGGCTGCCTAGGCCATTGCGCGCGGCGCCTGCTGGGAGACGAACGAAGGCGCGAGGACTGCTCGAGCTCCTCCCCGTGGGCTCCCCTCCCCCCTGCGGCGACCCCGCTCTGACCGGCTGGTCCCCGAAACGGTGGCGGCGGTTTGTGGTCGTTGGCCCCAGGGATTTAGGACCAACATTTGAAGACCCGAAGGGGTGAGGAGGGGAAGGGGCCAGTGGGGTCACTGCCAAACCGCTAGTAACGGCTGGAGACCCTGCCTCCCGGAAGCAAAAGGCCTCGTCCGATACACTGTCAGGCCAGATACGCAGTGGGGACCCACGCCCCTCTGGAGGCAGTGTCTGCGGGATTCGCCCTCCTCACTCCCCTGTCCCGTCGAGCATCGAGAGGGCTGGAGTCATAGACGCGGCTTCCCAGCCCCAGACAGCATCTTCTAACCAGATAGCTCTTGCCGTCCCAGTTTGCGCAGCGTGGTCCCAGCCGTCTGCCGCCCCCTCCCCCAGATCCCGGTGTCGTCGGGGGCCCCTTGGCGGCTCCTTCCGCCCTCCAGGGCCCTGCCCTTTCTCTCTTTATTTCCGCTCTTCCCCTACACCTTCCGGCCGCTTCCCACCTGCTGCCCTCCATGTTGTCCTAGCCCTGCTTCCGTCGTCCGCCGCCGCACGTCAAGGGTGTCTGGCCGTCGTTGCGCCTGCGCTTCCCCTGTAGAGGATTTGGGGCGACGTCCGGGGCGTCCCGACTGCTGGGTGAGATTTGGCAATCACGTCGTCGTTTTCGTGGAGTGCTAACTGGGGATGAGCCTCGAGCTTTCCTCCGCCGTTGACTCTTTTCTGTTTATTCCCCAAGTGCTGTCTTGTGTGCAGGGTCTTGAGCAGTGGAAGGCTGCGGGTGTGTGGGAAAGATAACTGACCCCTTCTACCCCGCGGCACGCCGCGGCAGTTCGCCGCGGACGGTAATACACGCAGTAGTACCATCTGTGTTTCCTAACGTCAGATAGTTTTAGTTGCAAACCTTTTAAAAGTTTTCTTTGGCATCCTAGAAAGACCCCTGAACCTGGAGTCAGGAGACCTGGGTATTAATAATCCTTGCATTGGTGTTATTGTGAGCTCCCTGGGAAGCCAGGGCCAGGTTTTTGGGCACCAGTTGGCCTTATATGTGAATTTAGTTAATGTTGAAGTTTCTTTAAGCTCTTTATATTCTTGACAAATCTATAGCCTTTATAATAGGCGACGATTCTGATATAGGCCAGTATTGTAGAGGGACTATCAGGAGGAGCTTTTTAATAAGACTTAGCTACTCTTAGAAATATCTTCCGCTGTGTATTTGATAATGGCGTTAGAACCAGGAAGCAGGATGTGTTGAATATAAAAATAACATACTCACGTGTTGGTAGAATTTTCCTTATTTAAGTAACAGGAAGAAATTTTCATTTCAAGAATCACTAGTGTATAGTTGAGCAGTTGGACAGACTTTCATACAGAGCCTTTCAGAATTAAAACTCCTTAATCATCTGTAAATGATAGATTTCTTTCCAAGGTGCACCTAGAAAACATTCTTTTTAAAAATTCGTTTGCACCTGTGTGCCATAATGGACAGAAAGATGACTGTTAGTGCTGCAGTTGCTAAATATTAGCAGTGCTTTAGTTTCTGTTTGAGGCACTGCTTTAGTTGCTAATTTTCATTTAAGAGGGTAGAGTATTGGATTTGAACGTTATTGCCAAAGGTTATAATACATATCAACATCTGAAATATAAGCATGTGTCTTACTGGGTATATTAGGAGTTAAGAATTATTAATAACAAGAATATGCCCGATTTATGGGTTGATATTAAGCCTCATTTTAATGGTGTCATTTTTGTTGTTAGGAAACGGATGTGCCAATTTAAGGAGGGATTTGTGAATACAAATCAAATAATTGATGTAAAATCTGTCCAGATTTGTATATTAGTGTTGGGTTGGTCTTATTTTACTACCTGATTGTTGCTAAAACAAAGTAATGAGAGAAGAAAATGTGATCTCTGTGTTCAAAATATAATAGATTTTGGATGAAAGCGTATAGGAGACCTTAATGTAAGGAATAGCACCGTGTTATTTATTGTGTAGTAGCATACAATAATTTTGGTTATATTGTGGATATCTTTATACAAAATTTAAAGAATTTTGTGTTTAGTGGAAAATTTTAGAAATTTATTGTTATAAAATTTAAAAAATACTGTTCTTTACAGTATTACTAAAAGTTGTGAAACACCCAGTACCAACACTTTTTATTCATTATATATTTAACTTGTAGGAATAAAAATGTGTCCTCATTCTTTAAGAAAAAATAATTTAAAATGGAATTGAACCAATCCGTCTATATCCTTTTATTTTGAAATAATGTTAGACTTCTCTCTACATACACTTTTGAGTAATCCTTCTCATTTTCCAACCATGTGGGAAATAGTGCAATCTGTCACCAAAATGAGTTACCACTAAAAAAACCCTCCATTGACTTGGCAACCATGGTCTTAGCATACCATACTCCATAATAATTGAACTAACAAATCAGAAATTTAATACTGTGTAATTTAAGGAATACCATAACTAATATGCTTTCAATACAAGTGTTTTGATACCTTAAAAATTAGTTTTTTTCACTATAGCATTCAGTTTTTTTTTTTTTAATATTTTTTATTTATTTCTAGGAGAGAGAGAGAGACAGCATGAGCAGGGGAGGGTCAGAGAGAGAGGGAGTCACAGACTGAAACAGGCCCCAAGCTCTGAGCTGGCAGTCAGCACAGAGCCCGACGTGGGGCTCGAACCCACGAACCGTGAGATCATGACCTAAGCGAAAGTCGGACACTCAACCGACTAAGCCACCCAGGCGCCCCAGCATTCAGTTTTTAAAAATAAAATTTATAAAATGTTCATTTGCACTTTATAAGTTTTTACAGTAATTCATAAGATGAAGGGTCAATTTGAGTAGTTTGAGCACAGCTGATACAAATTCCTTTAGCTAAGTGATTTTCATGTATACTTTGCTAAAATTGTGCTATTAATTTTTTAATAATATATTTTCTATTTTGAAAAGCAGTACAGATTTGAAAATTTCTGTTTTTGTTAATATATTAAGGTTCTTAAAATTAGAAGATATAGTTAGCATTTAAAGCTAAAGGCTTGATTCAAATGGTTAATCGAATATCTGTCCTGTATTTGGCTATGCCATCTTGGCCTTCTAATTTATAGCTTAGAAAATTTTTTCTTTGTAATTTTTCTTCTAATTTTATTTTGAAACTGAGCTGGAAAGGAATCTTTGAAAGTCCAAAGTTTAGGGAAAAAGATTTATCTGTGAATACTAGTTTATATATGGTAAAACAACTTTTAATCTGCCCTTCCCCTTTTTTTGTACTGTTTATGTCATTCTCTTGCTGAGGACCCTCCTTCCCTTACTCATATTCCTTGGGTCAGCAGTACTAATTGAGCCTAGAAGCTTCAATTGATATGACAGCTTTGTCATAATGTATAGGACTGCCATCTGTATTTTCTTGGAGTTTTGGTAATTTTCAGATTGATTCTGGAATATTTTGGAACAAATATTAGGCTACTGTATGCCTGTTTTAGATCTGATTTTTATTTCTCTGTTTGAGGTTCTTGATTTCTGGCCTTTTTAGAAATGTATTTTGTTAGATTAAATATGGTATTAAAGTTAGATATTTTTAGATTTTTGAATGACAGATCTGTGTATGTTACTTTTGTTTTGAAGGCTTTAATATAAAGCATACTCCTTTCAAAAGAGAGGGTGATATTGGTGACTCTCCTGTGTGTCTTATACTTTTCTAATACTAAGTTTTAAAAATATTTTGATTGAGATTTCTTTAAATGTACTAAGTGTAGCATATGTTTCAGTTATTGTCTATTAAAAAGAGTCTTTAATGTGGGGACTGGTCATTCGTTTCAACATGAGACCCTAGTTAATATATGTCTTTAAAAATACAAATTTAGAGACAGGAGTTGACCCAAAATATATGTCTGTAAGTAATTGCAGGGGTGGTTTGGATTGCACAAATCAGCCATTTAGAGTAAGCTATGAGTAACAGAAAAACAAAACTCCTATGTATTGATTAATTTCTACATTTTGGGTAAAATGGAAACAGAGGGTATATTTATCAATTGTTTTGTAGGCAGTGAATAGCATATGTAAGGCAGCATATTAAACTATTCTTATTTTTTTCCTCATCCTTGCAGCATGTTTAAAAAATATAAATCTCATACTTTCCTATTCTCCACATTCCTATTCTCAACATGATGTCTTTCTTTAGTGCAATGTGCCAGTATCATGTCCTTTGGAATGTTTAGTCCATTAAGGTTCCTCTGGACTAAATTATGGAAAAGAGCCAGAGTTTATTAATGTCTGAAAGTTTAAGCCACAGGTCTTTTCAGTTACTAGTTTTGTGACCTTAGGCAAGCCTGTTTTATTTGCTCTTGATTTTCTATGTGTAAGGTGTAAGGTCCACTTGTAATTCTGATATTTTCTTAGTAGAAAATATATCAGTGATGGTATAGTCAAGGCCTAGTACAGTAAAAACAATCTTAAATGGAAGAAAAAGTAGTTATATCATTTAAAATACTTTTTGTTGGAAAAAGGGAGAGAGAATCTTAAGCAGGCTCCAAACCTAGTGTGGAGTCCGATGTGGGGCTTTATTTCATGACCCTAGAATCACGACCCTAGCAGGAATCGAGAGTTGGGCGTTCAACTGACTGAGCCACCCAGGCATCCCTAAAATGCTTTTAATTTTAAAGCAGTGATAGAAGCCTGTTTCAGTCGGTGACTCCCTCTCTCTCTGACTCTCCCCTGCTCATACTGTCTCTCTCTCTCTCCTAGAAATAAAATAAAAACATTAAAAGAAAAATTTAAAAAAAAAAAAAAAAAAAAGGGCGCCCGGGTGGCTTAGTCGGTTAAGCGTCCGACTTTCGCTCAGGTCATGATCTCGCGGTTCGTGGGTTCGAGCCCGCATCGGGCTCTGTGCTGACTGCCAGCTCAGAGCCTGGAGCCTGTTTCAGTCTGTGACTCCCTCTCTCTCTGACCCTCCCCTGCTCATACTGTCTCTCTCTCTCTCCTAGAAATAAAATAAAAACATTTAAAAAAAAAATTTTTAAAGCAGTGATAGAAAAACATTGCACCCCTCCCATTTTTTTTTTTAAAGACAAAAGGCTGAAAGTTGGTTTGGTTAATTAATCTTTATCTCATTGATGGTTCTGATTGTCAAAGAGTACCTTAACTCTTTTTTTTTTTAATTTTTTAATGTTTTATTTATTTCTAGGAGAGAGAGAGACAGCGTGAGCAGGGGAAGGTTAGAGAGAGAGGGAGTCACAGACTCTGAAACAGGCTCCAGGCTCTGAGCTGGCAGTCAGCACAGAGCCCCATGCGGGGCTCGAACCCATGAACTGCGAGATCATGACCTAAGCGAAAGTCAGACGCTTAACTAAGCCACCCAGGTGCCCCAAGAGTACCTTAACTCTTATCAGAATCTGTTAATAACAAATTTATTTATTTGATTTGATGTCACATAAGTGTGTTCCTGAAGTATAGTATAAGATACACAGCTGACAGTACAGACTTCCTAATTCTGTCATTTAATAAATATGTGAGGCCAGTAAATTAGAAGAATCTAAAAATGACGGAAAGACAGCAGAGACAATATCCTCATAGTTCATTGTAGTAATCATTTTAATCATATATATAATTACATTATATTGTATTATATATATAATCATGATAGTAATGAACTATCTATATATATAGATATACATATATCTATCTATATAGATATATATATATATATATCTATATATCTATATCTGTATATCTATAAATATAGATATAGATATATATAGATAGATATACGTATATCTAGATATATATAGATAGATATACGTATATCTATAGATATGCATATATCTATATATATAATCATGATAGTAATGAACACAGAAGGGAGAATTGAGGAAATGCTGAACAGATTTTTCTCATCTCTGGAGATGGTCTTTTACAATGTAGCTTTATTATTAAAAAAAAAAGTTTTCAGCATATCACATTTACTCTTCAAATGTAAATACATTTTTAAAAAGTAAAAAAAATCTAGTGTTGTTGACTGTATGCTTGATTTGAACCATCAATATCATGCAGCTGTATGGAACACTAATGGAATCTTTGTGGTTTTGGCCACCATACTTTCAAAGGAAAAAGAGACAGTACAATGAGGGAACATAGGGAACATCAAAATGTATCCTGTAAAGACCAGTTAAGGCAGCATTTTCCAAATAACTTTGTGGAAAGTTAATAGAATTAGCAAGGAAAATTAGGGTTTCATGTTGAAATGTTTGAGAAACAGGAGTTAAAGTTAAAAGGTTTGTTTAGCTGACACTTTTCATATGCTAATGTTTGTTGTGATACTCTTAAGAGAGACATATAGTCATTCTTAGATGTTTTTAGGAATGGAACACATTTTTGAGGCCTGTTAATAGCCCCTAGATTAATACTCTCAGGGACATCATTTTAGGAAATGCTGGATTTAAGGAATTAGTAGTGTTTAGCCTGAAGAAGAAGAGAATCATTTTTCATGTGCAGTTATGTGAAAGAGGCATGTTCAGTTTGGCCAGAAGGTTAATATGAGGATCTATCTGTGAAAGTTGCAAGGGAAGAAACTATGATCCATTATAAGGAAGAACTTTCTTGGGGTGCCTGGGTGGCTCAGTTGGTTATGCATCCGACTCTTGATTTGGGCTCAGGTCATGATCCCAGAGTTATGGGGTCAAGCCCTGAGTCAGACTCTGTGCTAAGCACGGAGCCTCCTTGGGATTCTGTCTCTCCTGCTGTCTCTCTCTCTCTCTCCCCCTCAAAATTAATAAGGAATCATTAAAAAAATGTTTTCCAGTAACATCACAGGTATGTCAATGTCAAAGTCTTTCATAGATGAGAAGCATATAAGAAATGATGATTGCTGGGACGTCTGGGTGGCTCAGTTGGTTAAGCGTCCAACTTAGCCTCAGGTCATGATCTCACGCTTCGTGGGTTCGAACCCCTAGTCGGGCTCTGTGCTGACAGCTAGCCCAGAGCCTGGAGCCTGTCTTCGGATTCTGTCTCTCCCTCTCTCTCTGACCCTCCCCTGCTTGTGCTGTCTCTTTCTGACTCTCATAAATAAAGAAAAAGACATAAAAAAAAAAAAAGGAAGAACTTTCTTAAAGAGTTAACCAAGGTTAAGTTGTTCCAGGGAATAGTGTTTCTTGTAAGAATTCAAGAGTAAGGAAGGCACCTGGTTTGTACCAATATTGTAAAGGAGATGTGTACATCAGCCTGGTGGTTGAATGAGATGCTTTTTAAGATCTCTAATAAATTTGAAATTATTTTATTTTATTAGAGATTTTCCAAAAAGTTTTTTTGACTGATTTTTTTTCCCTCTAAGGTAATAACAGGGTTTTTTTTTTGTTTTTTAAAACATATCATGCTGTAGTTTTCCAAAGAAGGCATAAATAATTGAGTAGTTGTTACAATTATGTTTAAAAGAAAAATTATTGATCTGAAAAAATCTGGATTCATGTGGTGGTTTTCAATTTATATGACCTCAGCAAATCACATCATCTTTTGGAGATCTCAGATTATTTAATATCTGAAATGAAGGTAATATAAAGTAGGGCTTTTTAGGAGCCCAGTATTTAGGCAGATAGGTTTGGCGATCTATCCTACCAGTTTCCTAGCACTATAACTGTACTTAGTCTCAATTTAATTTTGAAATGGTTTAGAATAGCACCTATCTCACAGAGTTATTATCAGTACTAAATGAAATAATGTATATAAACTGCCTATCATTGTGCAGGGTATATAAGGTGCTAGCTTAAAAAATGAATGCAGAAATAAACATAAAATGGCATTTCACAGGTGAGGAAAGTAAAGGGAAAGTTGTAAAGTTATTCGTCAAAGATTTGACTAAACACTAGAACCCAGGTCTTCTCTCACTCATGTCTATTATTTTCAGTTAAATCACAGTGTCCCTCCCTTTCTGTCTCTTTCATTGAATATTTATCAGATATTAGGGAGTGTACGTGGTAGTAGAGATTTGGAAATAAAAGACTAGACCCTTCTTGATATCTGGCAGAGTTTAGGGGAGGAGGAAGTAGAAGGGATCAACAGACCAGTACTCTGAGGTATGTTCTGTGATAGTAGTATAAATAGAGGAATGCCTAGTATAACATTGAGAAGGGAGGTGGGGTGGTTTTTCTGGAAAATATTAGGAGCAGGAAAGGCAAAGCGAGTGAGAAAGGGCTGTGGGAGCAAGCTACACAGAGGCTGGTATGTGAGAACTGGCACATTTGACAAATGGCAGATAGGTAAGTATCGTTGTTGACATATAGTAAGAAATGAAGTTGAGAGGTAGGCTGGGCCAGATTAGGAATGGACCTTTATGGCTTTTTAAAGAGTTTAAATTTTATATTTAAGGAACAGTGGGAAACCCCTGAAAAGGCTTCCTGCTTTTAATACAAGTAGCATATGTTCTTTACAGTCACAGAAAAGTGAGAAGTTAAGGTACTTTGACTCCTCATTCCTACTTACCAATGATAACTACTGTTAAAGTTTCTTGTAAATTTTTCTAAAAGTTTTATATGTCTGTAAAACATGTGAATGTGTACATGAGTAACTTCAAATAAAACATTCAGTTGGTAAACTAGTAAACATTGTTCTCCAGCATACTTTTTCTCATTTATTTCTTGGATATTTTCCCATATCAGCACATGCAAACCTATGATATTCTCTAACCATTGCATAATATTCTAATTTTTAAAGATTTTTGTTAAGTTATATGTTTTGAGAGAGAAAGAGCATGAGTGTGTGCATACATGCAATCTAGGTTGGGGCAGAGACATAGGGATAGAGAGAGAATCCAAGCAGGGTCTGCATGTACATGAATAGCCCACTAGTTTTGCAGTTGTGGTGGTAAATTAAGCTCTTTGATTCTCACATTTTAAAAAAAAAAAATTTTTTTTAATGTTTTATTTATTTCTAGGAGAGAGAGAGACAGCATGAGCAGGGGAGGGTCAGAGAGAGAGGGAGTCACAGACTGGAACAGGCTCCAGGCTCTGAGCTGGCAGTCAGCACAGAGCCCGACGCGGGGCTCGAACCCACGAACCGCGAGATCATGACCTAAGCGAAAGTCGGACGCTTAACCGACTAAGCCACCCAGGCGCCCCTGATTCTCACATTTTAAAAATTAAGATTTCACATAAAAATCCACAGATTTTTGGCTTCTCTCTGTAAAATTGGAAAATATGGCATAACTGGCCAAACTGGATTTGATTGTAGAAACAGTTTACTAGAATTGAGTAGTCATTGTCATTTTCAAATGCTACACAGCTTTTCTTAGAGTCTTGTCCTTGGCTTTTCTGCTCATTTAACATTTCTTCCCAGGGCCTTGTAGGCATTTCAGTTGGTCATTTAGTGGATAAAAAAAACCATGTTCAAAACTGAACTCTGATCTTACCCCTAAAAATCTGTTCTAACTCTGCCTTCCTCATCTTTCTGCTTCTCATTGCTCTGGTGAGTACTTTGGTGTTATCCTTGACTACTATGTTTTATCTCACATTCCATATCCAGTCTGTCACAAAATTCTGTTCAATATACCTTCAAAATATATCTCATATTGGGGACTACTTTTTTTTCCCCTTCACCACCCTCTCCGGTCCATGCTACCATCATCTCTCACTTGAGATTTAGTTGTAGTCTTCTCCTTGATCTCCCTGCTGTTACCTTTCTTGTTTTGTTTGTTAAAGTTTTTATTTTTGAGTAATCCCTACATCCAGCATGGGGCTGGAGCTCATGACCCTAAGATCAGAAGTCTCATGCTCTATCAGCTGAGCCAGCTAGGCACTCCACTTCTTTTGACTTCCACTATAATAGCCAAATGCTCCTTTTAAAAGGAAAGATCATATTACTCCTGTGTTCAGGAATCTACAGTGGCTCCTCATTAATCAGAATAAGAGCTGAAGTCCTTCATTACCATACTTACAAGGTCTGTGTCATGTGGCACCTTGTTACCTCTCTGACTTCCATCTCCTACTATTCTTATTCTCTTCCTGGCTTTACCATACCAGCCCCCTTGCTGTAACTTTTGTGTGTCATGCACACTTCTACCTTGTACCTTTGTCCTCATTTTTCTATTTGTATGGAGTGCTGGATAGATAGGTTTCTTAATTCCTTGCTCAAATGTTACCTCCTTATTGAGGTCAGTACTAGTTATCCTATTTATTTATTTGTTTATTTATCATTTATTTAAAGTTTATTTATTTATTTTGAGAGAGAGCTAGCGAGAGTATGAGTAGGGAAGGGGCAGAGTGAGGGGGGAGAGAGAGAATCCCAAACAGGTTTCATACTGTCAGTGCAGAGCCTGATGTGGGGCTTGATCCCACAAACCATGAGATCATGACTTGAGCTGAAATCAAGAGTGAGTCACTTAACCAGTGATGCCACCCAGGTGCACCATAGTTATCCTCTTTAAAATTGCATCCTGGCTTCTGTTTTCTGTTGATCCCTTCCATGTGTCCTATCCCTGCCCCCCCCAACATTACCTTTTAACATGTATTACTTACTTATTACTTTTATTATTGCTTGTTTTCTTCCATTGGTGAACAGGCTATGCCAGGGAGGAATTTTGCTCTTTTATTTACTCATGTATCCCAGACATAAGGAATAGTACCAGCACACAGTTGGTGCTCAACAAACATTTGTTGAAGAAGTGAATGAGTCTCACCTTGCAATCCTTGGTCTGCTGTTTGTGTTTTTCCTATGATTTGATTAACTATTAATTTATTACACAATATTTTATTAGAAGTTAACTTTATTTTCATATATTAATTAGAGAGTAAATGCATGTATAGTGCTTATATGCAAAATACTGTTTTAAGCCCTTTATGCTTAATCCTGGCAACAATGCTATGAGGTAGAAACTCTTTTTATCTACTTTTTAGGGACAAGTAAACTGAAGCCAAACTTGCCCAAAGACAGAGTTAGTAAGGGGGAGAACTAGGATTTGCATTTAAGCCATTATTTAGGTACTTGAATTTGTTCTTACTTATGACACCATGCTGCTCTTTTTTTATTTTTAAATTAGCCTTAACTGTGTGTGTTGCAGATCATTTTTCCCTGTATGTGATTTTCTGTCATGGTTTGTTTTCTTTGCCTTCTAAAATAATAGTTAATATTTATGTAGTAAAAATAATACAGTAATATTTTTCTTTGAGAATTTTTTGTTCATTTTTAGAAAGACTTTCTTGATTCTAAGACTAAAACATAAGTGTACTCATTTTTTCCCTTAGTTTTGATTTGTAGTCACAACTTAAGATGATTAGATATCACCTTAACAGCAGCATGGAGATTTTGTTTGAAGGGCACAAGACTAAAACCTGTAACAACGGTTAGGAATCTAGTACTAATTCCATTAAGAAATAATTGAGAACAGACTGTGGGGATGGACAGGAAAAGATTGATTTCAAGATCTATTCAGAGGTAAAATATGCAAGTCTTTGTGACTGATAGCTGTGAGTCAAAGGAAGACTTTGGGTTAACTCAGATTGTGAAACTCTGTGACAGTTTGTAGGAAAGGGAGTATGTTTGTTGTGGTATTATTTATTGGTTGAATGAATGAATTGGTGAGATGTAAAACATGAAGGAACTCAAACAGATTTAGAAGTTAAAATGACATTCAGGAGCGCCTGGGTGGCTCAGTTGGTTAAGCTTCCGACTTCGGGTCAGGTCATGATCGCACAGTTTGTGGGTTTGAACCCTGCATTGGGCTCTGTCCTGACAGCTAGCTCAGAGCCTGGGAGCCTGCTTCAGATTCTGTATCTCCCTCTCTCTCTGACCGACCCCCCCCACCCCCCCCGCATGCTCTCTCTCAGAAATAAATAAAACAAAAAATTTTTTTAAAAAGTTAAAATGACATTCACTTTTGGATATGTTGAATTCAGGATGCCTATTGAATATCTGATTCTCAATACATGCATTAGACAGTTTGATAAATGAATCTTAGCTTCATAAAGAAAACTGGGCTAGTAAGTTTAAGGAAATTAGGTAGATGCCTGGTAGAAACTATATGGATCCAGGGGCTACTTTCTTGCCTTGTTTTCTTCAGAATTACTCCATTGAATGCAATATAATAGCTTGAAAAGAACTTTAAAGACTGTAAAAAGATTGTATGCGTGTGGTGTGTGATTTGAATGTGTTTGTAGCTATATTCACCACTCAGAAAATATTTTACAACTAGGAGGGACTGTAGAAGTCACATGACTAAGGTATATTAATTTATAATTTCTGCATATTCCACTTGCATAAAAGTCAATTTGGATGCTTCTTTGTTTTTTGAAGGACTTTTTAAGGTAATGTTGTGGCAAAAGGTATGTCAAAATCATTTTCTTAGCAGGAGGGGATATTTGAGATCAGGCCAACCTGGGACTGAATTCTGTCTGTGCCGCTTTCTGGCTCTGTGATCTTGGATAATTTATCTTTGTTAGCCTCCGATATTTCATCTGTGGAAATAGTATTTTCTTTTTGCAAGGTTGAGATTCCCTTTTAGTAGTTGCAGAAACTAGAGATAATGTGTAGAAATTCTGTGGTTTTATATTAGGTTAGTAAATAAACTGAACCTCTCCTGAGTCTTATTGTTAGCCTAATTCTATCTGGTGTCATACTTTGTTCCAAAATTGGTTACTGTGAAGATAAATATCTGGATTTTAAGCTATAGTTATTCATAGATGTTTAGTGATTCTGAAGGTTCCAATAAATGCATAAAATTAGTATTTGTGCTAATATTCATAGAAGGTATGAGATAAGCAGTATTATCCTCATTTTATGTATTTTTAAAACTTATTTAATGTTTATTTATTTATTTTGAGACAGAGTGGAAGCCAGTCAGGGAGGGGGCAGAGAAAGAGGGACAGAGAGAATCCCAAGCAGGCTCCGTGCTGTCAGCACAGAGTCCAACATGGTTTTGATGTCAGAGATCAAGTGTCCGACTTCAGCTCAGGTCATGATCTCATAGTCCATAGGTTCAAGCCCCGCATCAGGCTCTGTGCTGACAGCTCAGAGCCTGGAGCCTGCTTCAGATTCTGTGTCTCCCTCTCTCTCTGCCCCTCCCTCGCTCACTCTAGGTCTCTGTCTCTCAAAATAAAATAAAAACATAAAAAAAATTTAAAAAAAGAGAATTGGCTCCTTAACTATCTGAGCCACCCAGGTGCCCCATTATTTGCATTTTAAAGATGAGTAACTTAGGCTATCAAAGGGCTAAGTAAATTACTCAAAATTTTGGCTGGTAAGCAAAAAAGGATTTGAATCTAAGCAGTCTGGTTTCAGAGCTATTGTGCTATACTAAGTACTAGTGAGTATAACTACAGTGACAGTTTCACTTACTTGAGAGCAGTGATTCTTTGGTGGTGTCTTTTCCATTCTTACCCTCTGTCCGCTATAGAGATGCAAATACTCTTCCCTACCTATGTGTCTGCCATATCACAGTCCCCCACCCAACCTTTGAGAAAATGCACAAAATGTTTCTGAAAAAAGCAAAAACAAAATCAGTGTGGGTACATGAAAAATTAAGATGTGCTCTTCTCTAGTATTAATAAAAACTAATCTTTATTTGGCCTTAGGTAATTCTAAGAAGACTTTTATATCATTGCCTCATTGAATCCTAACAGCAACCTTGCAATAATTTATATTGGTACTCCCATTTAAAAAAAACAACTTTTTTAATGTTTATGTATTCTTGAGAGACAACATTAATGGGGGAGGGGCAGAGAGAGAGAGAGGGGGATACACAGAATCCTTTTTAGCAGGCTCCCATCTCTGAGCTGTCAGCATCGAGCTCAACATGGGCTTGAACTCATGAACTACAAGATCATGACCTGAGCGTGGTGCCTGGGTGGCTTAGTCGGTTAGGCATCCGACTTTCGCTTAGGTCATGAACTCGCGGTTCATGGGTTCAAGCCCCGCGTCGGGCTCTGTGCTGACTGCCAGCTCAGAGCCTGGAGCCTGTTTCAGTCTGTGACTCCTCTCTCTGACCCTCCCCTGCTCACACTGTCTCTCTCTCTGTCTCCTAGAAATAAATAAAACATTAAAAAAAAAAAAGATCATGACCTGAGCTAAAGTCGATGCTTAACCAACTGAGCCACTCAGGTGCCCCAGTACTACCATTTTATAATAAGCAAAGAAACAATGAGCTGATCAAGTTTGTACAGCCAGAAAATGGCAGAACTAAAATTGAAATTGAGGTGCTGTGAGTAAAAATTTCATACTTTTTGGAATGCTGTGCTATAGTGACTTACTCTCCATTTATAATTACCAAAGTTCTATTGAAAGCCAAAATGGCTTTCCCTGTGCATTTGCCATACTGTGGGTTTTAATTTTTGTATTTGTTCATAGTAACACCAAGTGAGAGAGAAATAAAATTAAGAAACAGGAAACATTAATCTTTAAGATCAATGTGAATTCTCTGACAACCTAAGAACATGGTAATTAAGTTTATTAAAAAAAACTAAAAACACATTTTTATGTACAGTGGTCAGCAGAGATTTCAGATTCTTTCTAGCTGCTGTCCACCCACTGATGTAATTCTTAAGCTGCTGCTAGTTGGAAATCACAGTAGGTCCTATTTCTGATCTGAGTACAAGTTATTGTGATACCTATGTTCCTTAGTAGCTTCTTTTAGGAACAGGGAGGGACTCATTTGAAATTCTGTTTACTCCTAGCATTTGTTCAATTTCAGATAACTGTTGGGAGTTCTTAGAGATTGCTGACAACATGAGCTATATTGGCATTAGGCTACATCTATCTGAGAAGTATAAGGCACAGTAAAATCCAGGTGGCCTGTATGATAAAATAATTTAAACCTTGGGCTGTATAGACCAGCAGTGATCATTTATTCACTGATGGCAGTGTATTTATTTTGTTTCTCCTTCTGCTTTCTTCTTTCTTCTCTAACTCCTTTTCACTTAACTTGTGTTTTTTCCTGTTTTACTTTTGCCTCCCTTTCTTGTAGCTTAGACCTTCTAAAGTTACTGCTTAATTGATCAGTGACTTTATGTCTTTCTTTTATAGTTTATTGTCAAGTTGGTTTCCATTGATCAGTGACTCTATTTTTTATTATTTTTATTTAAAAAACTTTTTTCGTAGTTTATTTTTGAGACAGAGAGAGACAGAGCATGAGCAGGGGCGGGGCAGAGAGGGAGGGAGACACAGAATCTGAAACAGGCTCCAGGCCCTGAACTGCCAGCACAGAACCCGATGCAGGGCTCAAACCCATGAACCGCGAGATCATGATGTGGGCTGCAGTTGGATGCTTAACTGACTGAGCCACCCAGGCGCCCCTGATCAGTGACTTTAAATGGAGTTTCTAGCTTCCACTGTGGAGCAGAACTTTGTGGGCAGGACCACAGTGATCACCAGATGTTAGCAGCCACACTGTTTTTTGGTTTCTTGCAACCCAGAGCAATCCTTCATAGATCCCTGGTGCTTCATGTCATAAACACTGTTTTTTGAATTTTGTTTTAGGAACTACAACCATGAATGAAGAAAATGTAGATGGAACAAATGGATGCAGTAAAGTCAGAACTGGTACTCAGAATGAAGCAGCATTACTTGCTTTGATGGAAAAGACTGGTTACAACATGGTTCAAGAAAATGGGCAAAGGAAATTTGGTGGTCCTCCCCCAGGTGTGGATGTATTAATGTTCAAAAAAATTGAATCTTTAATATACGTTAGATGTATGTATCATAAGTATCCCAGACAGAAATTTTTTTCTTATAACTGCTTTAAGACCTTAGTAATCGTTTTTATAGTTGTGAGGGAAAAGAGGTATTGTATGTTATGCACATGTAATAAATAATATATAATATTATATATATTAGGCCTGTTTGATCTTTACATATTTTTCAACTCTGCTATTGGTTAAGAAACAGCTGAGAAGGAAATTGGGTGTTTTGGTTTTTTTCAAATTTATATTAAATTATAGGTAACATATAGTGTAATATTGGTTTCAGGAGTAGAATTTAATGATTTATCACTTACATGTAACACCAAGTGCTTAACAGAAGTGCCCTCCTTAATACCCATCACCTGTTTAGCCCATCACCCCCTCCCCACAAATCTCCCTTTCAGCAACCCTCAGTTTGTTCTCTATAGTTAAGAGTCTCTTATGGTCTGCTTCCATCTCTGTTTTTCCCCTTCCCCTTTGTTCATCTGTTTTGTCTCTTAAATTCCACATGTGAGTGAAATCATATGGCATTTGTCTGCCTATTTCACTCTAGCTTTATCCACATCATTGCAAATGGCAAGGTTTCATTCTTTTTGATGGATGGCTGAATAGTAGTCCATTAACACACACACACACACACATGCACCATATCTTCTTTATCCATCTGATGGATAGTTGGGCTCTTTCCATAATTTGGCTATCATTGACAATGCTGCTGTATACAACTGGGTGCATGTGCCCCTTCAAATCAGTATTTTTGTATCCTTTGGATAAATATCCAGTAGTACAATCGCTAGGTCATAGGGTAGTTCTATTTTTAACTTTTGAGGAACCTCCATACTCTTTTTCCAGAGTGGGTGCATAACTTTACATTACCACCAGTAGTGCAAGAGGGTTCCCCTTTTATCCTTATCAACATCTGTTGTTTCCTGTGTTGTTAATTTTAGCCATTCTGATAGATGTGAGTTGGTATCTCATTGTAGTTTTGATTTGTATTTCCCTGATGATTAGTGCTTTTGAGTCTCTTTTCATGTGTCTGTTGGCCATCTGGATGTCTTCTTTGGAAAAATATCTGTTCATGTTTCTTAACTGTTAACTGGATTATGTTTTTTGGGTGTTGAGCTTGATAAGCTCTTTGTAGATTTTGGATATTAATCCTTTATCTGATATGTCATTTGCAAATATCTTCTCCCATTCCATAGGTTGCTTTTTGTTGATGGTTTCCTTCACTGTGCTTCTCATCTTGATGAAATCCGAGTTAGTCGTTTTTGCTTTTGTTACACTTGCCTCTGGAAACCTGTAAGAAGTTGCTATGGCCAGAGTCAAAGAGATTATTGCCTGTGTTCTCCTCTAGGATTCTGAAGGTTCCCTGTCTCACATTTAGGTCTTTCATCCATTTTGAATTTTGTTTTGTGTATAGTGTAAAAAAAAAGTGGTCCAGTTCCATTCTTTTGCATGATGCTGTCCAGTTTTTCCAACACCTTTTGTTGAACAGACTATCTTTTTTCCATTGGATATTCTGATTTGTCAGAAGATTAGTTGACCATATAATTAGTTGACCAAATTGATCCTGATTTGTCGAAGATTAGTTGGCCGTATAGTTGTGGGTCCGTTTCTGGTTTTTTTATTCTGTTCCATTGATCTACGTGCCTTTTTTTGTGCTAGTACCATATTATCTTAATGACTACAGCTTTGTAATATAGCTTGAAGTCTGAATTGTGATGCTTTCAGCTTTGTTTTTCAAGATTGCTTTGGCTATTTGGGGTCTTTTGTGGTTCCATACAAATTTTAAGATTGTTTTTTCTAGCTATGTGAAAAATGCTGGTGGTATTTTTATAGGGATTGTATTAAATGTGTAGATTGCTTTGGGTAGTGGGAACATTTTAACAAAATTTTTCTGCCAATCCATGAGCATGGAATGCTTTCCCATTTCCTGTGTCCTCTTTAATTTCTTTCATAAGTGTTCTATAGTTTTTAGAGCACAGGTCTTATATCTCTTTGCTTAGGTTTATTCCTTAGTATCTTATGGTTTTTGGTGCAATTGTAAATGGGATCTATACCTTGATTTCTCTTTCTTCTTCTACATTATTGGTGTATAGAAATTCAACAGATTTCTGTATGTTGATTTTATATCCTGTGTCTTTGCTGAATTTGTGTATCAGTTCTAGCAATGTTTTGGTGGAGTCTTTTGGGTTTTCCGGGTTAGGTTTATAAAGAAGCCAGGATTGGGTTACTGGGGAAAAGAGTATCCTAGCTACTAAAGGAGAGGTCACTTGGGGAGGATTTTGAAAGAGCAGTGAGTACAGGAGTGGTGTTTATACTAGAGGCAAACCAGATGAAAACAGCCAAATAAATATGATGTTTTTTGCCTTTCTACTAGTAGCCAGTGCAGTTTCTTTGCTCAACACCCTCCCTTTAGCTTTCTATCACACCTAAAATAAAATCTTGGCCCCTGGTCAGTGGCACTGACTACCACTTTAATACTGCTTCAGGTACGCATTAGTCATACAGGCCTGTGTGCTCTTTGTTGTTCTAATGTATAAAACGCTAGCTTTTTCTTAATGATATATTCTCAAACCTTATTCCCTCATTTCATTCAAGTCTGTGCTTAAACGTCATGTGCTCAGAGAAGATTTACCTGACTGCTAAAAATATCAACTCTTTTCTGGCTTTATTTTCCTTCATAGCCCTTATTAACCATGGTATATGTGCTCTGTTGAATTAAGCCTTATGAAGGAAAGGTCTTCTGTTTTGTTCACTGTTGTATCCTCAACATCTAGAATAGTGCACAGCACATAGAAGGCACTGTTCATTTGTGGAATGAGTGCATCTAAATATCTTACTAGAATTTGTTTATTTTTGTCTTTCAGGTTGGGAAGGTCCACCTCCACCTAGAGGCTGTGAAGTTTTTGTAGGAAAAATACCTCGTGATATGTATGAAGATGAGTTAGTTCCTGTATTTGAAAGAGCTGGGAAGATATATGAATTTCGACTTATGATGGAATTTAGTGGTGAAAATCGAGGTTATGCTTTTGTGATGTATACTACAAAAGAAGAAGCCCAATTAGCCATCAGAATTCTTAATAATTATGAGATTCGACCAGGGAAGTTTATTGGTGTGTGTGTAAGCTTAGATAATTGCAGGCTATTTATTGGAGCTATTCCTAAGGAAAAGAAGAAAGAAGAAATTTTGGATGAAATGAAGAAAGTTACAGAAGGAGTTGTAGATGTCATTGTTTATCCAAGTGCTACTGATAAGACCAAAAATCGTGGTTTTGCATTTGTTGAATATGAGTCCCACAGAGCTGCTGCTATGGCTAGGAGAAAACTAATTCCAGGTAAACTTGTCCTTTTAAAGTTACCTTTTCGTATTAGCTTTATTATAAATATGGAAAAATGACAGTACTTCATAGATCGGTATTTTGAAAATATATAGCGCCCTTAAAGAGGTATAGAGATGTTTTGCATTAGGAAGTAAAATAAATGCTTCTAAAATCCAAGAAGTTCCTATCAAATGAGTCATTACCTGTTATAATATACTAATTTACTGAATGTATACCCTTTTATTGTTGTTTGATAAGAATCCAAAGGATAGTACCTAATTCTTCTGATAAAGGTCTATATTTGAGGTGTATTTGTTCTTTTGACTCTCAGAAATGAATTCTATCATAAATTCTGGCTGGGTTGCCTTAATAAAATCTTTCATGTGAGTTTTCTTGTGAGAAACTAATGTTTAACCAAATCTACTGATGGATGTTTGAGTTCCTGGTTTTTTGGAGAAAATTTTACTTCATAGTTTTTGACTTTTAGTTGTTTTAACTGTCTTCAGGTTAATTTATTCTTTTTCACAGGTACATTCCAACTGTGGGGCCATACCATTCAGGTAGATTGGGCTGACCCAGAGAAAGAAGTTGACGAAGAAACCATGCAGAGAGTTAAAGTTCTCTATGTAAGAAATTTAATGATCTCAACTACAGAGGAAACAATTAAAGCAGAATTCAACAAATTCAAACCTGGTGCAGTTGAACGAGTAAAGAAACTTAGAGATTATGCTTTTGTTCACTTTTTCAACCGAGAAGATGCAGTAGCTGCTATGTCTGTTATGAATGGAAAATGCATTGATGGAGCAAGTATTGAGGTAACACTGGCAAAACCAGTAAATAAAGAAAACACTTGGAGACAACATCTTAATGGTCAGATTAGCCCTAATTCTGAAAACCTGATTGTGTTTGCTAACAAAGAAGAGAGCCACCCAAAAACTCTAGGCAAGCCACCAACTCTTCCAGCTCGTCTCAATGGTCAGCATAGCCCAAGCCCTCCTGAAATCGAAAGATGCACTTATCCATTTTTTCCTGGAATAAAGCTTACTCCAATTAGTATGTATTCTTTAAAATCCAATCATTTCAATTCTGCAGTAATGCATTTGGATTATTACTGCAACAAAAATAATTGGTCACCACCAGAATATTATTTATATTCAACAACAAGTCAAGATGGGAAAGTACTCTTGGTATATAAAATTGTTATTCCTGCTATTGCAAATGGATCTCAGAGTTACTTTATGCCAGACAAACTCTGTACTACCTTAGAAGATGCAAAGGAACTGGCAGCCCAGTTTACGCTCCTTCATTTGGGTAAGCTTAAAAATACTTTAAATAATAATTGTAGAGTATAAAATTAGGAAATACTTTTATTATAAATTATTTTGAACTCAACAGTGATATTTAACATAAATTTCACTTCAGTTTTATGAATTCATTAAATTTTGTTGAGACTTTTCTCTTGTATAATATTTCTGTATTTAGCTTTTTAAACTTTAATTAGGGGAAAATTTGGTTTTGATTCACCTTATAGCATTCATGATCCTGTTACATTAACTTATTGTTTTTGTAATAGCTAATCCTCATTTGAAATAATTTCTATATAAGTTATAGGATGTTACTTAAACCAGTTTCTAAGTAGTTTGTCCCTGCATCTTTGGTGAAGTCTGCACAGTAATCATTTTGGGAACTGGGGGTAGGGATGGGTAAAATCAGAGGTATTTCAGATGGGTCATGTGTAGACACAGCCTTATGCTCACCAATCTGGAAATTTGTCATTACTCATGAAAGACAAAAAGCATCACTAAGAGATGTTTATGACCATTCTCTTCTTTAATTTTATGCTTGTATGAAAGTTTTTCTTTTTTTTTTTTTAAATATTTTTTATTTATTTCTAGGAGAGAGAGAGAGACAGCGTGAGCAGGGGAGGGTCAGAGAGAGAGGGAGATACAGACTCTGAAATTGGCTCCAGGCTCTGAGCTGGCAGTCAGCACAGAGCCCGACGCGGGGCCCGAACCTATGAACCGCGAGATCATGACCTAATGAAAGTCGGCCGCTTAACCGACTAAGCCACCCAGGAGCCCCATAAAAAAGTTTTTCTAAAGCCTTTGAGGGATAATTCAAAAGGCTTTGGGCCATATAGTAGCAAAATATTTGGTATTGTGAAGGAAGAGATGTGATATCACTGGTGTTTTTCTGCTTCTGTTTTTTATTGTGTTAGCATCTCCCCTACCACTGGTTTTTCTCATTTTTTTTTTAATGCAGCTATAGATTTTAGTTGGTTATTATTTTGTGCCTCAAATAATATTTATTAGAAGAATAGTGGTTTCTTGGAAATAACAATAAAAAAGAAAAGTCTCCTACTAAGGATTATAATTATTTCTTGATTATAATTGTCAAATCTTAGCTTAAAATTGATTTGTTATATGGTTGCAGAACCATATACTACTAAAGCTTATATATGTTTAAAATTGATACTGTCAAATTTGTAAGGAAAAGGCAGTCTAAAAAGAAAACATTTTCAAGGGGAGAGGGAATTTTATACATTGCTTAGATCGATTTCATTTTTTTTTAATGTTTTTTATTTATTTCTAGGAGAGAGAGAGAGACAGCGTGAGCAGGGGAGGGTCAGAGAGAGGGAGTCACAGACTGAAACAGGCTCCAGGCTCTGAGCTGGCAGCCAGCACAGAGCCCGACACGGGGCTTGAACCCATGAACCGCGAGATCATGACCTAAGCGAAAGTCGGACGCTTAACCGACTAAGCCACCCAGGCTCCCCTTAGATCGATTTCATACAGTGCTTATCCATTATAGCCACTCCAGAGTAAGCGTATTTTTAGGAGATCCTGATCATCAGAATTTTAAGGTTTAAGGTAGGGTTTCTTTGAAAGAAACTTTTCAGTTATGTCCTCAGTTATTAGTTGGAAATAATTTGGAATTTTACTGTTAATAAATTCTTATGTATGATTTTCATTAATACACAAAATAGAAACCTTCTGTTTTTTCTTTTAATAAACAGAAGTTTAAAGATAAAATTATATGGACAGCAAATAATTTAAATTAGGGCTCTTAGAGAAAAATGGATTAAATTATTTTTTTGGAATGGAATATAGATAATTAGTTGCTGAGCAAGATTTTCCTAGGATGCTTGTGTCTGACCCAATAGGGTATTACTGAAGCATATTTCTGTTCCCACTCATTTCCCTTAACAAATTAACTTCTTTTAAATTTCCGAGATTCTTAAAATACAGTTTTAGTTTATGTCAGATTTTCTATTTAGATGTGATTTGCCCATCTTGTTATCCCATAAAGAATCAGATATTATATGGAACCAGAGGGTTTTCATCAGCTTTTAATTCCATTATTAAGATGTTTTTTACTTAGATTTACTTAGATAATTATGGTCCTAAGACCATAATAAACTTGTATTGACCTTATAGTTCCCAAAGAAAACCCATATTCAGGTATAGTATTCCCAACTTGATGATATTATTTAGGGATAAAATTAGCTTCAGTAAATGAAATACTTATTACAGGGCAGGGTTTGCTTTAGTCATCTATTTCAGATTTTATAAACCTTATCTAAAAGCTACTTATAAAACATTGGACAATTTGTGTTTCATATATTTTCTCAGTTTCTGATTACCATCAGAGAGAAGGCCTAAAACCCAAATATAAGCCAACACTTTTGATTAAGCACGAAGATTTGTTTGGATGCACTATACAAGGCTTGAGGCCTTGTCTATAGGAAGTAACATAAAAATCCTTAGTGCAGTTGACTACAAGTATGAGTGAAGGTTGAGTTAGAGGCAACTGTTAGAGGAGAAGGAGGGATAGAATTTAGGGAAGTGTTAAGACTCAGAAATCAGGGGTCTAGGAATTTTTTATTTGAAAACACATGTCTGACATTTGGAGGTTATTAAAGTAAGACAGGAACTATACACAGCCAGGATGTTACATGTTGCTATATGGGAGTAAAGGATATAGATTGAATATTGTTGTGGCCATACTCTGGTTTGTTTCTTACTTCTGTTAATATTGGAACCTCTGGGCTTTAAAGAGTTGATGCCTTTTTGGGCACAAATTCGCATATCTAAAGGTTGCAAGCTTTTATTGGGTGGCTAAGGGTTGAGACCAGTTGTTGTTGGTGTGTTCTTAATGGTGGTAGGGTGGTATGTTATTCATATACTGCTAAATATTTCGTGTTTCAAGCATTGGATTTTTCTGCGATCTTGAAAGATTGCTGTTGGTTCCTGGAGTCTCTCAAATAGAGTTCATTGAGTATTAAATAATCTTTTGGCTCTATTTTCTTAAATAGTTTGAATCTACTTTTCTAGATAGTGAATTTAACTACTATTTTAAGATGTTTTCTTTGGGTGTAGTAATTTTTCCTTTGTTTCTTTTTTTTTTTAGTTTGCTTCAGTTTGCATCAATTTAATGCTATTTTTAGCATTATTCAATTTTACCTTGATGATCTTTGACTATATTATATATGATATAGTTATTTACCTTTTTACTTCAGAGTTCTATAAAAGCATACTTTTAATACCCACATTGTTTTGGTATTATCATGCCCATTTTTGAAGTTTGAAAAATAAAAGAGAAAAAAATAACCTTTATTTAGTTATTTAGTTAAATGATTATCATTGGTGTTAGGAGTAAAATAGAAGTCTTCTTAAAGGGTTAACAGGCATTTAAATGAGTCTTAGATATTAAAGAGTTTACTTCTAGTGACTATTTAATGATCTTACCAGAACCTCAAAAGTTCTTAATGGGTAGTACTTTAAAATCAATTTTTCAAAAATTTTGAATTTTTTGGCCCCATTTAAGGTGAGCTCTATTTTAAGCAAAATACCCCTAATAGAATAAAAGCTGAATTCTGGGATTAATGCCAAAATCAAACCCTCAATGGTTTTGTTGTTGTTGTTGTTCGTTTGTCTGTTTTTACTTCAAAGTTGGAGACTGTCTTCATCTTCATAATGTCAGAGAATGACCTCCCTAAGCTCACTGGAAACTGATCACCCAACCAATGGGATAAGAAATTAATTGCCACTTTATATTTAGGAACCTATTAAAAGTGGGATACTCAGTGGGTTTAATACTTGCGGGCCAAGAGATAGGTTCTATTCTACATATTTGATGTATGGAGAAATCATGGGTCATTCAGTATTACTTACATCTTTTTAAGTAAGCATTTTCTATTTCATAATTTTGTATCTGTTTGATAATGGATTGCACTATCAGTGTGAATAATTTTGCTTTTCCTAAAACTGTGCCTCTGTTTTGAATATGGGCATTCCAATTTTGTCACTGCTTTCCCTTGGAGGATTCTATGCCACCTAGGAGTGGGATAAGCAGAAATCAAGGAAATAAAGGAAAGCCCTGGAGAATGGAGAATTATAGTTTTGAAGAAAGAAAGTCCTGGAGAGTATTTACTGGAAGAAGGGAGGTAACCTCAGTGTGTGTTGGCAATTCATTTTGTTAAATAATTAATAACTAATCAAAGGCAAGACATTTCTTTTCGTGTTTCCATGTTTGTATAATACTGACGCACGTGGCAGCTTTTTACTTGTATGACTACACAAAACTTTCAAACAGGAGTAAAGAACCTCTGTCACATACCAGCTTGTGCTATTAATTTTCATTTGACTGTGTACTATTGTTTTGGTTATGACAGATGAAGTTTATTTTATTTTTTAAATGATAAAACTTTATTTCTCACTGAAGAAATAAAATTAAAGAACCAATTTTTTTATTTGCCTCTCACAAGTGCTAAGTGTACTTTCGTAAGCAATCAGGAGCTAAATATAAATAAAAGCTGGTTTTTGTTCTTAAGGAGTCATGGTCTACTGAAGAAGGCAGAGATACAAACTTTGCATAAGTTGTTTTGAGAATACAAAGGAAGAGCACGCTTCCCACCTAATTTGAGTTGTAGATCTTCAGAAGAGTTTATGGGTAGAGAGGGGCACAATGTGAGCAAATACCTGTTGGAAGAATAGCATAGTGGTATGTTTAATGGCAAACAGTTGTAGATAGTGTTTGCTTTGGGGACTTCAGTCAGATTTTAAGGATTAGAAATTGAAAAGATAAGGACATTAAAATTTCATCAGTCTTGCTTTTTAAAACTTTGCAAGTTTTGTTTTGTTTTTTTTTTGTACATCTGTGGTGGCTTTTGTTGCTTTTCTTCTGAACAAGTAATTTTTTCTGGATGAATCCATCATAATTTGTGTGGACTATTTTATGTGTTATTTTGTGGTCATCTTTTTAATATCTCCTGTGTTATCTATTTTCAGTGTTCATTTTATTGCTGACTTGCATATTGTTTCTCATATTTGACTTTGTGATGACATACATCACTAGAATGTTTAATTTTTTCATGGTTGTGGAGTGGTAAAATATATATCCTCAGCATGATAACCATTATGTTTGCTATCCCTTCAGTATCATTAAAATTAGGTTTTGATTTATGTTACCACTTGTAACTTAGTAGAAAGTTACAAAATAAAAGACACAACAGGATGAAAGTGAAACTTCTGACTTCTAGTCTGAAAAATAATTGGTGCTTTTTTTCTTATGAGCTATTGTTATTTCCAGATTGATGGGCAGAAAGCAAAAATAAAATTTTAAATTAAAAAATTTGCTAATAAATTGCTTTGAAACAAAAAGAAACCATTCTCCAATGTTTTTTTAATTTAGGAAATAGTTTTGGGAGACACTAAATACAGTATAATGGTTGTATCATATCATGATGAAATTTATAATAAATAATTAAAAGAAAACTAATACTTTTATAAGTTATTTTTTCCAGTTTTAATTACAGACCTCTCTTTGACGGTACTATTTCAAATCGATACTTTAAAGAACAAAAATAAGTTGCTGAATTTGCTTTAAAATTCACCCAGTTAAATAAGAAGTAGGATTAGCATCAACATTTATACATTAATTTATTTTCATATGACCAAATGGTGCGATGAAAATTCCATTAACTCAACTATGTGTCTTTGACCCTTTGAGTAGGCTTAGTGCTCTTTAAAATGTATTTCTGTTCCTCTTGAAACTTTATTTTCCTGAAATATCAATCTGCTATTATTTGTAATTCTTATGTTATTAACACTTTTGTATTAATGAACCATAATTCTCATGGAGTTAGTACTGTGAAAGAAGCAGCTTATTTAACAGAGTATTAAGGAAAAGCGCAAGAGCCTGTATGTAGCCTGAGCCACTCACTAACAAACTGTGACCTTAGGTGACAGATAAAATCATTTATTCTTTGTGGACCACAGTGCCTTCACTTCTAAAATATCAGGGTTTTACTTGGTGAGATTTAAGGATTCCTTTATCGCCCCCAATTCATGGTTTTGTTTTAAAATATAGTTAAAAATCTTATGAAGGAATAAAAATAGTAATAGATTTTTTTCATGTATACCAAAATACATATTTGGATTCAAATAGTTCTAAAATCAAAAACAGCTTTTGTAAGAATTAACTATCTTTTAATATCCCTTCCTATATATAATTGAAAGCTTTTATCTGTCTACTTCCCAACAGAACATCTGGTTAAAAAAAAAGAGAGTCAGTGGCCTGTTTTATTTGCATGATGGCAAGTAATTGCTTTATGGCTGTTTCCTTCTCTGAATTTGATTGTTAAATATAATCAAAACCAAGATTTTATAGAACAATGCCATTACTTAAAAGTTTGGAAATTCATTTTCTTTTATAACAGAATCTAGGAAAATAATGCGTATTAAAATAGACCATGTGACCAGTATTTCAATTGTCCCATGTTATTACCTGGCTAATGGGATCTGTGATTTCATTTACTCTATACATTTATTTAATCATATTTGATCTTTTATTCTATAATTTCTTGGTATCTGTGGTTAATACATTCCTAAAATACTTGTTCTACTACACATTTTAACAGTAGCTACTGCTTTCTTTTGAAAGTTAACATCTGGTTTTGTCATTTAATATTTAAAAAATAATGGTTTGTAAATTTTGCCCTCTTGTATCAAATGTCACAATAAATTTTGCATACTTTTTTTTTTGCATACATCATTTTTTTGCATACTTCATTCTTAGATGTCAGCAGCAGTTTATACTTTTGTCACATTATATCACCTAAATATATTTTTTCGTGTGGCTTTAGAAAGGAAATTTAAACATTATATTGATTTTTCTCTCCTTTATGGGTTACTTTTTTTTGTAGAAGTGGGTGGTTAGTATCAGTAAAATCTGGATGAGAAGCTGTACTTAGACTTCTGCCTATCATGCCTTTATTTATGTTTCCTATTTAAAATTTAGTAGACAATAATTGCTTATGCTATAGCAGTATAATTTAGTGAGTGGACTAGTGAATGGAGAGAGAAAACGTTTTGGAAAATGGTTTTACTGTGATGAATTTATTCAAGTGATCATCTGGGCTTTTAACTACTTTAAAATTATTCAGTATCAGTTGCTTTCAGGCTTTTTGGTCAGATTAAAAATATCTAATTTTATTAGTTAATTTCAGATTTATCAACTATTCTAGAGCAATTTATCCTCTGTTCTAGAGTAATACATCCTCTATGTAAGACATGGTAGTGCATTACCTCCGAAAATGGTGCACTTACCTTTGGGGATTCAAAACAGAGAAAACAAAATAAAAAAACTTTAGTCTCTTCATCTAATTAGAAGTTTTAAATCACCAGAATATTAATAAGTACTTGGATTTTCTTGCTCTTTAAATTTGTAGGATTGGCCTAAAGATATGCTAGTTACCTGTGAGGCATTATTTATCTCGTAGTAAGTGACATTTGAACTATAAAAATGTCAGGTATACATCATTTAATGTATACATTTTTATACATAATGTAGTTCATATTTTAAGAAAATGATTTGTCTAACTATATACCTCCCTGCATTGTTTTGATTCAGTAAATATCTATGTATCATACTGATAATGAATTCTGTAATTGTATCTATAATTTTAGGATAAAAAGTAGATAGTAATACAATTATTAGAAAACAATCTGATGTAATATTATTGCCTGATAATTTGGTAAGCACACTCTGAAGTATCTCTTTTGTTTTGTGTTTAAACTGTAGCTTATTTTTTATATACAACTCAGGGGACTGGCATTTGAATAAATAAAGTTGAATAAAAACATGCAAACTAGGTTGTACAATTCCAGCTTCCTTATACAGTAGATAACTATGTTGACCTTCCCTTTTTTTCTTGTACATTTTGATTTTCTTTCATTATGCTTTCTAAGGATATTAATAGAGATACCTTACTTTCTTTTAACTTTTTTTTTTGGTAATTCTGTTTTATATGTTGGTTTTTATAAGACTGCAGTGCAAGCCCATTAACTTAATATTTTTTATTGTTACCTTTGTTTCAGCAATACATGTTCCAGTCTGCTTGTTTACTGGCCAGGTTATGCGGTAAACAGATCATTTTGTAGCTTATGTGCCATATATGTGTATGGCTTTTTTTTCTTCCATTGCTTTGTTAATGTTTGGTTCAAGGGTGACCAAATCTGTAGTTATGAATTGATGAAAATTATAGATTATTTTGGGCACAGAATTTATAAGATTCCAAGTGAGCCACTATGAGTCTTTAAGAAACAGGTTTAATGTTGTATTCAGCACTACAAAGTTACAAGTTTTACCAAAAGTAAGAAAAAATAATAATTCAAGCAGCGACGTGTTTACTAATTTCAGTGATTCTTACTTGTGTGTACTATGTGTCTACGTGTTTCTTTGAGATCTCACAAATCAGGTTTCATTGTGTGATTAAGAATCCCTTAGGGATTCCTTGGTATGAAATTTAGGTTTATCAAGCACAGAAATAGTGATGATATAAGAACATTGGAACATTACTCCTTTTCTCTTAAGCTAGAGAAGGACTTAATGAAGCAAAAATAGGATTACTTGCCCTATGAAAGCACTCTCCTAGCTTCTGAGGTGGATTTATGAATATGATGAAAGGATTGTTTTTCCTTTTTCACTTCATAAATTTTTCCCTATGATTTACTTAGTAGTAGACTTAAGATTTTTAACTTCTTGTATTGCAGTGCATCTAGAATATCTGATTTTTCTGCTCTTTTTCCAGTCATCTACTTTTTATTTATGTACTAGCACTTTTTAAAAAACCTCACCTTTCTTGATTTTTAAAAATCTTTGTACTTTTATTTATTTTTACTTATTTATTGTAGTTTCTGTGTAAACAAGGAGTTACTACATTAGTGAATATGACTTGGGAGAGAGATAGACAAGCTTTTTCATTAATTCTCTCAAGCCTCTGAAAGTAGATTATTGATGTCAATCACTCTTTAATTTGAATCAGGAAATAAGAGAATAATTTCATTGCCTTAAGATTTTATCTCAATTTTCTGGTAATAATTTTTTTAATTTCTTCAATCTGATATTTTATATTGAGAGCTTTTCTACAATAAGAAAAATTTTTGTAGTCAGCTCCCAAATATTTATATTTAGATATGAGGTACGAATAAACCAGAAGTAAATAATCCAAGTATAATTGGCTTATTTATTTACATTTATCCTGGGATGCTGTTTAAATGCATAGTTCATCAATTCAGGGAATTTATATACATTCTAAAGCCCTATTATAAAATCTATTAGGAAAAGTTGGAAACTTACCCTCATCTCAGCTTTCTATTGGGGAGGGGTGGCATTGTTTCATAGTGATGGAGTACATGGACTTATGTAAAATATCTATCCTTTTTTTTTTTTAACTGGCAATGGATGGCTTATTCCCTTTAATCTTGCCTCATTCTATGAAATATATGGATTATTAAAAGTATGTAAAATACATAAGGATTCAAATTTTAATTTGAAAGAATTAAAGCAATGGAGAATTATGAATAGGAAAATAAAGCCAACCAAAACTAAACAGTTTATTGCTTAGGAATGTATAAATATGTGGCAAAACCATAGAGAAAAGCAAGGGAATGATTAACACTTAAAAATCAGGATCTTGAAAAAAATCAGGATCATAATAATTTTCAGGGTTAGAAGGAGAAATTGGAAATGATGCAAGAGAGAATTCTAAGTTATTGATAATTTTCTGTTTGTAAGCCTGAGTGGTGAGTACATGTTTTTATTTTTTAAATACTGTAAGCCATACATTTACATATTATACCTTTTTCTGTTTGTATAACATTATTTTATAATTAAGTAATTAAGTTGTCAGAGATGAAAGTTAGCCAGTCAGCCAAGAGGAAGAACTTGAATTATTTTGTCAAAACTAGAATGAGTCATTGTACTTTAGAGGTTCTCAAATTAATTAATATAATTCAGGGTAATAAAGGAAAGTTGTGTAGTTTCTAGACCAGATCTTTTTATTCTGCTCAGACTATATCTGAAATGTTTTCTTTTGGGCACCAGAGTTTAATTAAAACTTGACAACAATGGAGGACCTGGAAACTCTGTAATGCGAAGTAGGACAGTGAACAGCTAAAGAATATGGGGCTATTTAGTCTGTAACTAATATTTATAGGAGAAATATGATTGCTGTATTTAACTGTTTGTAGAGCTGGTACATGGAAAAAAAAGACTTTGATATGAAGCTCCAGGGGTTGGAATTAAATCTAATAGAGGAAAGCTTCAGGGAGGCAGATTATGATTTAATATAACCCAGAACTGTGTAAGTTTTTAAAGTACTAAAAGCTCTATATCACTCAGTTAAAAAAGAAAAAAATATTAATATTTATTTTAAATCTGTTCAAATTGTTAAACGTTTGGGGAAAGGAAAGAGTTTTTACTAAACTATAATAACTCAGAATTATCTTCCTTAACAATGCTTTGAGAATATTAGCCTTGCTGTTTTGAAGTTCTCTGAAAAATGTAATTTTTAAAACTTTGACTTAAGAAAGTTTTTTTCGGCATTCTTATTCTTATATGAATAACCCTTTTGTTTATTATTATTCACTCTTGTGGGCTTTCTTTTCTCATATTTGGTTTATTACCTGACAGCTGGCTGATTGTTAATCCTTGTTAATATGTATGTTTGTTAAATAAATACTGAACACTGCTTTTATGAAGTCCTGAGGATCTGTAGTGAGTCACATCCAGTTGCTGCCTTCATAGAGTTTACATTCCATTGAGAGAGATAGTTAAAATTCTGATAAACATTGTGAAAGAGGTACAGGGTGTATGAGAATATGTAGTTGGATGACTTGACCTAATCTGGGATGAAAGGGTCAGGAAATAGTACATTGCATTTAGAAAGAATTTCAGCAAAATAAAATTCAGTACTTTATTTTGTATAGCATATAGCCTTTATAGACTAAAAGAGCCTGGCATTTGGAGCCAGATTTCCTGAGTCTATAGCCCAGTTTCATTACTTACTTGGAAAAAGTTATTTTAACCTCTTTGTTCTTCAGGTTCTTCAGTTTCTTCATCTATAAAATGGGAATGTTAACAATGTTTATCTCGAAGGATAATTATATGTATTAAATGAATTAAAATTAGAAGGCCCATAATAGTGCCTTTTGTATATTAAAATGTGTCATATAAGTACTGAAAAATAATATTTATTCAGAAAACAAATTCAAAACAGTCAAGTTTCCAATCATTTATGATAATAAATATTATTATTATTTTTAGTTTTTTAGTTTTTTTTTAAACATTTTATTTATTTCTGATAGAGAGAGAGAGACCATGTGAGAAGGGGAAGGTCAGAGAGAGAGGAAGACACAGAATCCGAAACAGGCTCCAGGCTCTGAGCTAGCTGTCAGCACAGAGCCTGACACGGGGCTCGAACCCACGAACTGTGAGATCATGACCTGAGCTGAAGTCGGCTGCCCAACCGACTGAGCCACCCAGGAGCTCCGATAATAAATATTATTATTAATAATAATAGTTAAGATTTTTTGAACACTTACTGTAGGTACTATACTAAATGTCCTTATGTATTATTCTGACAGTTCTTTGAGGTAAATATTACTTTAACGTCTACCCTTTTTTTTGGTAACAGATGAAGAAACTGAGTCTTTAGTAGATTAAATAATTTGCTCACGATCCCTCAGTTAGCTAAGAGGCTGTAATCATGTGATTCTAGTGAAAAACTGACCTTAGTCTAATGTTAATCATATGATAACAGACAGTGAACTTGTAGGATATTCTTCTAAACATTAAAATGAATGTGTTCCATGTTTTACTTCTTTTCAGAGACAGTTTTTTTGTATCAGCCTTTCAAGCCCATATATTAGACCACTTAAGTGTAGTGTGGACCTCAGAGATCTCTCAAGCCTAAGCGAATCATTCTAAATTACAAAGATCTTGTAAACATACATTGTTTACAAGCTAACTGTGGGATTTTTAAGTTTACTTTAGGATAACCATTGACAACCAGTAGTGTATGTTGTATCAAGGTAGCAGATAGGTGTTTTCTTTTTCCCTCTATCAGATGCTAGACAGAATTTCAAATATGCAGAGTTTATTTCTATCTATTTCATGGTCCCTTGTTGCTTGGTACTCTCATTTTGTTATCTGATTATATTTAAAACATCTGAATACATGATTCATCTATGTAATTTTTCCCTCCAGTTATATTTAACTGTGTTTTTTCATTGTTATTCCCTTGCTTAGGAACCTACCAATGGCTTGCTATTGTGGTATGAGCAGGTCCTCTGAACTTCACATTCTCTTTTTCAGAATACTCTGCTGTTTTTCCCCATCTTGCCAAACCACAGACAAATACCCTTTGTTTTGATCATCTGAATTTGTCATGATTATTGGTACTTCCAGGCTTTTCCTAGTATTGTTCACTCTGCTTAGAATATTCTTCTACATGCTTTTATTAGTTACCGTCTTACGTTAAGCTTTTCTTAGAGTAACTGAGAATGACTTGTTCTTCATAATATTACTCAACAATTTAGTGATTTTTTATATTACTATTCACTATTATATTTTTGATCCATCAGGATTGTAAAGCCAGGGGACTTTGTACATAAGTTTTTTTAATTAGTTATTTTTCCTGCATTTATATAGGTCAGTACTGTCTCCTCCTTTTAATACTTAGCGTGTAGTGCTTTTCAAATAATTGAAAATGATATACATGCTGTAAGATTAAAAGATGATGATTCTTAGGAAAAATGAAATTTGGCTATGCTTTGAGCAGAAAGTAAAAATAGATTGGAAAATAAATATCTGAGATATGGATTTGGTAGGTACAGAACAATTACATTATGCATGGTGGTTAACAGGACACTATAGATTTATATTTCAATTAAGTAGAAATGATCAATATCTAGTTTATAAATGCTGACATTAAAAAAATTTTAAAAAAGGGGGGGTGCCTGTGTGGCTCAGTCAGTTAAGCGTCCGACTTTGGTTCAGGTGATGATCTCACGGTTCGTGGGTTCGAGCCCCGCGTAAGGCTCTGTGCTGACAGCTAGCTCAGAGCCTGGAGCCTGCTTCAGATTTTGTCTCCCTCTCTCTCTGACCCTCCCCTGCTCATGCTCTCTCTCTCTCTTAGAAATAAATAAAACTTTAAAAAAAATTTTTTTAATGCTGATTAAATGAGTATTTCAAAATAGTGAAACCCTTAAAATACAGGCTGAGTCATATGGGTTATTTTGTATTAAAGACATATGTATTTTATTTATGTGTATATATATATATATATAGATATAGATATATAAATGAAATTTGTATAGTGGAAGAATAGGAGACTATGACTGTAGTAGTATAGAATATAGTAGATCTATATTACATACCATTTTATACTTTCATTGACCATTATGATAGCTTAAGTTCATTACATAAGCCACAGTTATATTTCATGCCATCTATAGCATTTGTTAAGACTTTACAAATGGAAAATAGTTGGCAATAGCTTATTGTATGTTAGTTCTAAACTTTAGGTTATAATAGCTTCCATTTCTTCTTCATTCTTCTACACAGGTAAAGACTGAGAAGATGGAGTTCTTTCAGTATATTTTTCTAAAGGCAGGAAAACCCCTGAAAATTCAGGTTGCTAATACAGATACTTTATTTGGAATATACTGGAATCCTGTGCATTTAGTTATTTTCTGTTTTGAAAAGAAATAGCAGTATTCCATATTTGAGAGTCTAAAAATAATTCTTCATTTTGCATACCAGTTATTTTAAAATTTACGTAGAATTTTTCAAACTGAAAATGAGTAAAATCTTCTACAAAGATGTATAGTATGCTCATATTGTTAGTTTTAAGTGACTTTTAAACCTTTTCATCACATGTTTATAGAACAATTTATATCTACAATGTTAGGTCTTAGTGGATACAATGAAAATTAATACGCTAATTAGCAGTAGTTTTACTAGTTTATCTCTTTCTGACTTTTATTCTTATATAACAGAAGACGAAAGTAATGTATCTGATGACTCCAGTTTTATAGAAAACAAGATCCTGTCTCTGAACTTTGAGCTTTAATGTATCCTATTCTTGACCTTCCGACATGCCTTTTCTTCTCCCTAGTTTTTTTCCCTGTGTCTCAATTACTGAATAATCCCTTACTAAATGATCACTGTGTTGTATACCTGAAACTTAAAAAAAAAATAAAAAATTCTTCTGAAGTAATTTCTTGGAATATATTTATTAACAATCATACTTTTTAAAGGAAATGATACTAACAAGTGGCAAATTAAAGTACTAGTAGTAACCTTGTATTGACATTTACTTGAAATTCTGCTGATGGTTTTTACTTTTGCTTTGAGGATTATCATCATCTCTTGTGTATATTAGCAGAAATGTAATTATCTTAGGTTGACAGTTTAAATCCTAGCATTTTTCCTGTTAAATTTGACTAAAGATTAACAAAAAGTTAATTGTAAAACTTTAGGTGGTAGTATGTGAAGGCCTTATGGAGGCAAGTCTGATTCCACATTTAATAATAATTTCAATTAGCATCTCAACTGAAAATCACCATTATGGTTTTTAAGTTACTCTAAATCATTTTTATTTTATTTTGACCATAACTGTTTTATAATCAGTGATATTATTTTTTAATCATCACTATAAATGATTAATTTCTCATATTGTGTATCACTATATATATAAATGGAAACTGTTGTAATTTCCCTCCTTTTTTAACTTTGTAAGTTATTATGTTAAATACAAACAAAAGTCCACAAATTGTGATGGTGGGCTTTGTGTTTACCACAGAGGGACTGCATCTGTTAAATTACCAGGTGAAGACATAAAATATCAACACCCCAAAAGGCTCCTTTGTTTGTAGCTCCACTGACATATTACCTTCTCTTTTCCCCAAGGAAACCATCCTTTTCACTTCTTTGTTTTTGAAATTTATACATTTTATATACTTTTGCCTGGCTCCTTTCAACATTATGTTTATGAATAAAGCTGGTCCGTGTTGTGGTAGTACTGTTGATTCACTCTTACTGATCCCATTTTGATCCATCCAAATGTTAGAATTTATTTGCTCTTTCTTTTGTTGATAGAAGTTTGAGGTGCTTTCAGTTTGGGTTATTCGAATAATGATGCTGTGAAGTTTCTTTTTTTATCTCAGTTTTTTAAATGTTTATTTTTGAGAGAGAGAGAGAGGGAGAGAGAGTGCAAGCAGGGGAGGGACAGAGAGAGAGGGAGACAGAGGGTCTGAAGCAGGCTCTGTGCTGACAGCAGAGAGCCTGATGTGGGGGTCAAATTCATGAACGGTGAGGTTATGACCTGAACTGAAGTCAGCCGCTTAACTGACTGAGCCACCCAGGCGCCCCATGAAGATTCTTGCATACATTCCTGTTAAATACATTGGAGTAAAAGTGGGTCATATTTTTAAAACTTTAATAAATAATGCCAGCTTTTCAAAGTCAGTATATAAATTTACACTTCACAAACAGTATGTGGGTTTTAGTTGTTTCACATTACTGCCAACACTTGGTCTTTTAGTCTTTGAAAATTTTTCTGGTTAGGATATATTGCTATCTCATTGAGATTATAACTTTTATATCACTGTTTACTAATAATATTGAACATCTTTTAATAGGATAATATGGTACTAAGGTATTCCTTTTGATGAAAATGTCTAATTTTAAGTCTCTTTTCTCTGTATTGGGTTCTTTGTTTTTTTTCTTTATTAAGGTAAAGTCCTTGTTTGATACATATTTACAAATATCTTTGACATTGGTAGCCTGAGCTAGGAGGAAAAAAAGCTGTTTTCACTCAGTTTTGGTTCCTTGCCTGAGGTGCTGACCCAGTTTGCTGGCAAAAGAGGCGATCAGAATATACAAATCCTATATGGTTGTGTTATCCTCGCTTAGTCATTTTTACTAATTGTGATAATCAGCTCTAGCTTGCTTTTATAACTTCCATGGCTTTGCCTGATCTGCTGACATTTTTTCTCATCAAGCCATTGCAGCATTTTAGCCAGGCAGTACTTACTCATTTGTTAGGAAAATCAACATGTGGCTAAAGATCAGAGGCTCAGTAGCAACCTGTATTGTAGCAGTGATGTCAGTCTATTGATTGTCTTTAGAGAGTTAATGTTGGAAGAAAAAAATCTTACTGATCAGACAAACATGATCTGCTGAAGACACACGCACTTTTGTAGAACTTAATATCTGGTGTTTTTATGGGAAAAAAACATTGCTTTATTTGAAACAAATTAAAATATGCTGTGTTTGAAAAAAAAAATATTTCTCTGTGTGGCTTACCTTTCTATTCTATTCATGGTATATACTTTGAAAAATATAGAAGTTCTTACTGTTAATATGTTCAATTTACTGGTCTTTTAAAGTTAGTACTATTTGTGTCCTGCTTAAGAAAACTTTGCTTACCTCACATTCATAAAATATTTTCCTATATTATATTTTAGAAAATTTTTATCCTTTAAATTTAGTGTGAAGTATGTGTTCAAGTTTTATTTTGCCTTTAATATGTATAATCATTTACACAGCACTATTTATTGAAAAGGCTACTCTTTTCTCTTTGCTTTCCTGTGCCATCATTAGTGTAAATCAAATGTGTTATATGTATATGTGTGTATGTACACTCATGCACACCTATATACTCATACATGCCTTATTCTGGATTCTTTATTCCATTGATTTAACTTAATTTACCACATTGTTTTAATTACATGACTGTGAAAAGTCTTAATATTTGGTAGAGAATATCTTTATCCTTTTTTTCCCCCTCAAGTGTCTTGACTCTTTTCAGCCCTTGTATTTCCATATTAACTTTACAATTAGATTGTAAGTTTAGATCAAATTTATACCAAAAAGAAGTGTTACTGGGACTCTGATTAAAATTGAATTGCTTCTGTAGATCAATTTGCAAAAAAATGACATTTTTAGTATTGGAACTTCTCTGATCCATGAACATTATAGCTCTCTCCATTTATTTAGGCTTTCTTTAATTTCTCCAAACATTTAGTAGTTTACTGTGTAAATTTCTCCTACATCTTTTATTAGATTTGTTTGTAGACATTTAATGTTTTTTAATACCATTGTAATAGGTGCTTTTTAATTTTGATTTCTGATCTTGTTTGTATAAATACAATTTATTTTTATGTATTGAATAAAACTATTTGATTTTCTACCTATGTAGTCATGTCAATTGCAAATAATGAGCTTTTTCCTTCCTTTCTATCCTTAAACTTCTCTTTTTATCTTGCCTTATTGCACTGGCTAGAACCACTTGTCCAGCATTGAATACAAATGATAATAGAAGGTATCCTTTTAAACTTTCAGTATTTTTCATTAAGATATGATGTTTGTTGTGGCTTTTATTTTTTTATTAAAAAATTATTTTGATGTTTAGTTTTGAGAAAGAGAGAGACAGAGTGTGAGTGGGGGAGGGAAAGAGAGAGAGGAAGACACAGAATCCAAAGCAGGCTCCAGGCTCTGAGCTGTCAGCACAGGGCTCGAACTAACGAACCCTGAAATCATGACCTGAGCTGAAGTCAGACATTTAACTGACTGAGCCACCCAGGTGCTCCTGTAGCTTTTATTAATAAAAGTCCTTTGTCACATTAAGGACGTTTCCTTCCATTCCCAGTTTGTTAAGAGATCTTTTATCAAGGATGAGTTGGGTGGTGATCATCAAATGCTTTTTTGCATCTACTTAATTACATTATTTTTATTTCTTATTCTTTTAATGTATTGAATCACATGGATGTGTCAATATAACATAAACTCTGTATTTCTGAAATAGATGCAGTTTGGTAATCCCACATTATCCTCTTAATGTATTGCTGAATTTCATTTTTGATATTTAGGATTTTTATATTTGTGGTCATTAGTGATATTGGCCCAGACCTTTCCTCCTAAAAACAGGAAGATTTTTCTCTTTGATCTTAGTTTAGAGTTTTCAACCTTGCTTTTATTGTAATATATGTATATTCAGTCTACAAATTTCTCTAATAAAGTATGGTTATAGCCGCATCAGTTATCTTTTGCTGTATTTTGTTTTTATAATTTTTTTCAGAATATTTTATTTTGATTTCATCTTGAACATGGGTATAAAAATCTAAATATATGGAATTTTTGTAGTTATATATATATTTACTATGATCATAAAGTATATTAGCATTTCAGTCCTTTGTTTTTGTTTGTTTGTTTGTTTGTTTTAGCAACCAACTAATATAAAGATTCCATGTCTGCTTAAAAAGAATGTGGTTTTTAATTGCAGTATTTGCTAGGGTTGCAATGGTAAAGTACCACAATCTGGGTAGCTTAAGCAACAGAAATTTATTCTTCCATAGTTCTGGAGGCAAAAGCCAGAAGTCAAGGTGTTGGCAGGGCCAGGTTCCCTCTGAGGCCAGTAGGAGAGAATTTCCTTGTCTAGTTTAGCTTCTAGTGTTTGTCAGCAATCCTTGGCTTATGGATGCATTACTCCAGTCACTCTATTGTAATAACGTCTTCTCCATATGTGTCTGTGTCTTCACAAGGCAGTCTCCTCTCTTTTTTCTCTACTCCTATAAGGATACCAATCATATTAGATTAAGGGCCTGCCAAATTATACTATGACATCATCTTAACTACTTACATTTGCAATGACTCTGTTACCAAGTAAGGTCACATTCAGAGATGTGAGCAGTTGGGACTTCAGCATATCTTTTTGGGGCATACAGTTCATTTAGGTCAAGTTTGTTAATCATATTTAAATTTCTTTATCTTTCATGACTTTTTGTCTGTTCATTCGTTATTGAGAGAGGGTTAAACTACTCACCGTGATTGTAGATACATGTTTTTCTTCCTTTTGGTTCTCTCAGTTTTTGCTTTATATATTTTGAGGTTAGGTATTAGGTGAATGGAAATCTAGGATTGTTATATTTTTCTGGTGAAGTATACCTTTTATCATTATATTGTCATTCTATCTCTTTCATGCCTTAAAATGTACTTTCTTTTTCTGATATTAACATAAGCCTGTAAGCTATCTTTTGGTTAGAATTTGCATATTATATATTTTACCATTTTGTGAGTATTTCTCTTGTATCATAGTCGTAAGATGATACCATTGTATAGTTAGATTCTGTTCTTGTTGCTGTTCGTTTTTGTTGAAAGTCTGTTCTTTGAGTGTTTCATCGGCTTGCATTTAATGTACTTATTGATTTGCTTAGAATCTCTCATCTTTCCATTTGCTTTCTATTTCTTGTTCTGTTTCTCTTTTTTTCTTGCCTTCTTTAGGGGGATGATTACTTGGCCCTTTCTCTTTTAGCTTTATTAGATGTAGAGTATTTACTTTCTTTTAGTGGTTACTCTGTAAACTACAACAGGCACTCTAATCTAATCTAAATCTAATACTAATTAATGCTTTTGCCACATTTCTAAACAATGCAAGAACCTTCATATACTTATTTCTTCAAATTTCTGTAGTGTCTTGATATTTCCATGTTTTAAACTTGTATATTTTAACCCCTGCATACCTAATTATAATTGCGTTTTGTTAATATATACATTTGTATTCATTTACCACTTATATATTTATCATTTCCTTCACTCTTCATTTCCTGTTAAATCTCTAAGCTTCTACTATGATTGTTTCTTTATGTTCTGTCCAAAGAATATTCATTGTATTTCCTTTGGTGTGGATATGCTTATGACGGATTATCTGTTTTATTTAGCTGAATATGTCTACCTGCCTTTCAAAAGGGTATTTTTTAAAATTTTGTAACTTAAAAAAGTTTTTTTAGATCAGTTGTTCTTCTTTAGCCCTTTGAAGTTATAATTTTACTCACTGTCTTCTGGCTTCCATTGTTTCTGTTGAAAAGTCAGCTGTAATTTACTTACTGCTCCATCCCTGGGGGAAGTTTTAATATTTTCTCTTTATCTGTGATTTTTGGAAGTGTCACTGTGATGGACTTAATTATTTTCTTGGTTTTTATATTAATTGACACTTTTCACCACTTCTGAAATCTGTAGATCAATGTTACTTATTTATTTTTAGAAAATTCTAAGTTAATCTGTTTTCAAATACTGCTTCTGTCTCATTTTTTTCTTCCTTTTTGTATTCCAGTTACACCTATGTTAGACCTCCTTAGTGTATACCATGTATCTGTTATGTTCTTTTTGCATTTTTCATTTTTTTGTATGCTTAGTCTGTATTTTCTTCAGACCTTTGTTTGGTTCATGAATTCTTTTTTTAAATCTGTGTCTAACATTCTGATAAACCATTTATTTAGATTTATTTCTCAGTTCTAGAATTTCATTTGAATATGATTTATATTTTTCTTTCAAAATTTTCGTTCTTTTATTTCCTTGAACATATTAGGCATAGTTGTTTTAATACTCAGTTCTGAAAATTTTATCTAAATTCTCTGTAGATCAGATACTATTGGTTGTTGCTTCTGTTGGTTTTAGGTCACATTGTTTTATTTTTGTATTGCTGATTATTTTTTATTGAATGTCAGATACTGTCTATAAAATATAGAGGTAATTTGCAAGCTAGTATGCTGTTAGGTTTATTCAGAGATTTACTTCAGAAAGATGGCCAAAGGACTGGCAATTCCAAATTGCCTTAATCCAGGCAGGGATTGGGAAGAATTGAAGTTGAATTTAGTCTCAGTTAAAGTTGGTCTACGCAATCATGCCTTATCACTAGCTCCTTAGCTCTAGTTTTGCCCTTTTATGCACAGAAATTTGTCTCTTGTTATCTTCCCTGGTCTGTCAGATCCCTCTTGAGTTGGTCAATCCTTCTAGGGGAAACACACCTACAAAAGATGTATAAACCATTTTGAGTTTCCTTCTTATTCAAGATCATAGTCCCATAATTCTTCACTGTCTTTCTTGGTTCTTCTCAGTGCTTTCAGATGGATAGGTTTTGCTTTTAATAATTACCTACATTTTCTAATTCTTACCAGGAGCGTTGAAGTTATATAATTTCATCGTATAAAAATCAAGAAAGTATTGTGAAATTTTTTTTCTACTGAGTTGTACCCTTTAAGATGGCAACTTAAAAATCTATCATTCTGTGTGGATCATCAGACATTTTCATTTGTTCATACTTTTTTGCACAATATCTTAGCATGGAGTTGGGTGTAGATCCTAACCAGAAAACTTTAAGGGATATGAAGAGATAACCACTAAAATGTATGAATGTCCAAAGTTGTACTATACATACATGGTTACATTAGGCTTTAAGTAGATAAAGTTTAGCAGATGATAACATTTTTTAAGGTTAGTATTATTTTAGCCATCTATATCTTTTTAAGACAGAAGGAAAGGATTTTGATATTTTTCAAATTTGTTTAGGTTCTTTGGCTATCTACTTACCAGAAATGAGGCAGTCTTACTTGTTTTTAAGAGTCTCATGCTCTACCGACTGAGCTAGCCGGGCACCCTATTTGTTTTTAAAGTCCTTTCTTTATTTTATTGGTAGACTAATATTTCTTAGAAGACCAACTAATGACTTAGTTTGTATAGGAAGTTTTTTTTTTTGGTAATGTATTAACTCATACTTTTTGTTCAGAATACTGTTTTTTTGTTCATCTTTGCAGAAATTCAGAAATTATAATTGTCACTTGTTTCTTTTGTTCTCTAATTTTATTTTCCTATTTACTGATCAGAAGGTTTTTAACTAAAGTCATCAAGGATTCCATGCACTTCCAAGATTAGAGATAACATCAATCTAAAGACTCAATTCTTTTGTCTTCACTGCTTACAGACAGGGAACACAATCTCTTCAGCCTGGACCTATGTAGAAGAATTTGGAGAAAATAAACAGGTAAGAAAAAGTCTTTTAGGAGTATTAAGTGATATGTTTAGTTTTTAGAAATTCAGTTCTAAATTATTCTTCTTATGGTTATAAGAAGATATATTTTAAATTGTCTAATGAAAGCTTGTGAAATATTTTGATTATAATAGCTTTAATTATGGATTCACTAAGCAAAAGTTTTAAAAAGTTAAACTAGTTTCCATATTTCAGGTCTTCTCAAAGCTTATAAACATACTAGTGTACATTGTGAACCACCAAACATGATAAACAGTGTTTTAATGTAGATGTAGTTGGAGTGAATGTAATATGTAGATTATCCAGCATTTCTCAAACTTATCTGAAAAATTTGAATATATTTGAACTTACAAAACCAAAATTATTTTTGATACAATTTAGAATAAAAGTTATGTTTACTAGGATTCACCCTTTAGTTTTTCCAACATTCTACTGAGAAGGATAAGTTTTAGTAGATTGTTAAAGGTGGTGTATAGTTTGAATAGTGATTACCATTCAAACTCCTTTTCACATGTTGAGGCAAAAAGAATGTTGTTCCTTGGGCAGAATCCATGTACTAGTTCTGTGTTCTTGAGTAAGTTACTTCATCTTTCTGTGCCTCAATTTCCTGGTTGTTAAAGAAGAAAATAACAGTACTTATTGTAAGGTTATTATAAGGATTAAGGTAGTACTGATGTTGCACAGTTATTTTTGGCACTTAGTAAGTGTTCAGTAAATATTAACTCACTAATAGAATTAACACTTAAGATATAAGGAAATATATTTATTATGCTTGAGGCTTTTAACTTTATATATCTTAACTCTAACATAAAAATTCAAGTATGTGTTACTATTCTCAGAAATACCTTTTTTACAAGTTTTTGTAGTTGAAATTTTGAATGATGATGACTAATTTTAGCAATAGAAATGAAACTTGAAAAGAGTTGCTATCTTTCCTAAGGCTTTTTTCTTCTCTTCACTTTTGCCCAGATAGTTTTTCTAGTGAGCTGCAGTTTCTGAGCCATACTGAAGCTAGGTAAACTGTAGCTCAGATTGTAATTCTGTTTTATCGGTTGCTTTTCTGTTAATCTTTTCCAAACGGTTTAGAAATTGTCATTAAAAGGAATTTGACATAATCTATTGAACAAAGGTAGCAAACTGAAAGCTCTAGATATGGTTTGGTTTCTTTTGTTTTTTGAAAAGAAAGCAGCTTGGTTTAATTGTAGTACAAATAGCTAGACACCTGCTGTTTTACATTTGGTCCTCTTTGAGTTCTTTGTTTGTTACATCTTAGCCTCTGGGGGCTTTTGAATTTGTAATCACTGTGTTTAACATAGTTCAAGAATTTTCCTTTTTTACTTTCTTCAGTGCTTTCCCATCACATATTGGCCCCATTAAAAGTTCTTTCCAAAGTCATTTGCAAAGTTGTTCGTTGAAATAACGTTTCTAAGGTCAGACAAGCTTGGGAAAAACTGTGTACTACATACTGCCCTTGGGAAAATCATAATGCTTATTAGCATGTTGAAAATCATTGTAGGAGCAACCTATGTAAGTGTTAAACCCATTTTGACTAAATTTTTTTCAAGATTTTATTTGGCTAAGGGATTCTTGTTTTGAAGTACCTGAATTGTATGGGGGTAGTTTGGGAAACGCTGAAACTAGCTCAAAGAAACAAGGGTTTTGTTTTAACCTTATTGAGGTATAATTTAAATACAATAAAATGCACATTTAAAGTATACACCTTGGTCAGTTTTGATGTATGTATACATCTGTGAAACTATATCATAATCAAGAAAACAAACATTTCTGACATCCCTAATGTAACCTGTTACTCCTTTGGCCTTCTTTCCCAGGCCACCACTGACTTGCTTGCTGGCACTGTTTATTAGTTTGCTTTATCTAGCATTTCAAACCTTTGTTTTTGAAAGTTTAAATTGCTCTCTTTAGATAATTTAGAATGAAACAGTTTTAATTTCTTAAAAATAAAACTACAGATATCTGACAATTATGCAAATTGTTATGTGCTGTCAAAAGTTTCACAGTAAGAATTTGAAACTTAAATTACTCTTCCAAAGTTATATGGAAAAATACATTGTAAATTAAAAAAACACCTTAATTGAAAACAAAAGCAGATAATTTTTCACTACCCCAAAACTGAACCTGAGAGATATAATGACGCTAGTAAAAACTGAGAACTAACTAATTTGTACTTTATAGGAAAGGAGTTAGAGATCATAACTTTTGTTCTCATCCAGCCGCCATTACTAAAATTAGCATTCTCAAAGCCTTTGAAAAATCTCAAAACAGAACTGACCTAAGGTACTCTGTGAGCCTAGTCTTAGAAAAAAACTTTGGTGACTTCATGTCTCTTCTTGCTCTTTGCTGTCAGTTGTGTATAGCAAAATATAAGTAGAGGATAAAAATACTGTTTTTTGGTCCAAAATTTAATTGTAATAGGGAAAATCAATAAGATAAAAATGCCCATAAATTTGATAATATTAATAACTCATGTGGTAGCCAAAGTATTACTTAAAAATTTCTAGTTAATGATTTTAGAAGTTGTTTGATAATTAGCAGTTTTGAAAATTCCTTCCTTTGCTTTAAAGTTAGCTCTTGATATTTTTTACTAGGATGAAAAGTACAAAATAATGATAAATGTTATTTACATTACAATATAGATTTTTAAAATCTGTTTGAACCCAGCCATGTTTTTATGTTGTGTGTGTGTACAATGCTGTTAAAAAACACTTTTGTAGTTAGCGTACAGTGAAGAAAGTTACTGAGTTATTTCAGTTGTGGCTGTTTGAATATTAGAAATTGAAATAATAAAATGATGAAACGAGGAAAATTTTAAAGACATTTTAATAAAGCCCCAAAGAAATCTAAACAATTACTTAAAATATATATTAAAGGTAGGGATGTGTGTTAATGACATGGGAAATTTATTTTATAGATCAAAAACAGGTGATTCATTCTCATACATTGCTTTTGGGAGGGTAAAACAGTATATAGCTACCTTGGAAAGTAGTTTAGCTACCTTGGAAAATAGTTTGGCAGTACCTCAAAAGGTAAACATAAAGTTACCATTTGGTGAGCTTCCAACTCTTGGTTTTGGCTCAGGTCATGATTTCATGGTGGTAAGATTGAGCCGCACGTCAGGCTCTGCGCTGATAGTGTGGAACCTGCTTGGGATTTTCGCTCTCACTTTCGCTGCCTCTCCCCCTGTTCCTGCATACACACACACTCTCTCTCTCTCAAAATAAATAAATAAACATTAGAAAAATTACCATATGACCCAGCATGTCCATTTCTAGTTATTTACTCCAGAGAATGGAAAACATATGTCCATATGAAATTTTGTACATGTTATTCTTTAGCAGCATTTTTCATAACAGGCAACAGGTAGAAACGACCTAAATGTCCATTGACTGACTAGATAAACAAAATGTGGTATATTCACACAAAGGTTATAAAAACAAATGAAGTTCTGATATATGCTATAACATGGGTGAACCTTGAAAATGTTATGTGAATAAGCCAGTTAAAAAAGACCACACCATTTATATAAAAAATACCGAATAGGCAAATCAATAGAAACAGAAAAATTATTGGATGCTGGGTCTGAGGGAGAGAATTGGGGGGGTGGTGACTGCTAATAGGTACAGAGCTTGTGTTTGAGGTGATGAAAATCACTATCAAGAAGGATGGTGGTGTTGGTTGCACAACTTTGCGAATGTTTTAAAACACTGAATTGTACACCTAAAAAGGGCACATCAGAAAGAGGGAGTGGATGTGAAGGTAGAACTTAAATAGTTAAGAAGGAGAGGAAAAAAACAACTATGAGGAATGTCCTTATTATTGGAAAATTAGAGTGATCAGAAACAAATTAGAAGAAAAAGATAGCCAAAATAAGTATATAAGACACTTTCATTGAACTCAACTTAAGGTCTCTGTTAAGGGATTCCTCTTTCTTTATATGAAGCATAAAAGCAGAGAATCCATGGTGTTTGTTCAAGGTATATAAGAGAATTAGAAAGAAAAAACAAAAACCTGGAGTAAAGCAGTGTATGTCCATTGTGTAGATTTTCAGTGAGAAATGTATCAGTGGTATTTGTCTCTTGTGTTGGACAGAAAAATGCAGTAGGCCAAATTATCGCTTACAGAAGTGTGATTGATAAGTAGGTGGTAAATGTACCACCGGTTTCTGCACTTGCTCCATGTCAGTGCTGCAGCAGTTACTAACTGTTCACTTTCCTGCCTATTCTAGACTCAGCTTCCAAATCGTTTGGAATCCGGGATCCTTTTAGCCATTACTACTTGATTAGAATTGGCATTTAAGGTTAAGCTTATTTGCTAGTCTATAGATAGATCAAAGTTATTTTGTGAAAATGTGGGTATTCATTCAAGATATAAATAACAAAATTGTAGAGGATTTGATCAAAATGCAATCTCTAATTAGAGCGATTTATTCTCACACTTTTTCTTTTGCAATTGGGCCTTCTCTTCAAATGAAATTATTAAGACAACATTTCGCATATAAAACAAGGGAATGCAGAGCTGTGTGGGTTGAAATGAAGTGTGGGGGCTGGGTAAGTGCAAGCCTCAGCCAGGTAGCTTAGAGCACCACCTACCATATTTTTATTCCCTGGGCCACGACAACCTCTTGGGACACTTTGCCCAACCTGCCTTTGCGGAGATTGCCGGAGTGAAAAAGTGTGGTTGAGAAGAGTAGTTTTCTAGGAATTAAGAGGCTTAATTTCTAACTTGGTTTTTTTTCAACTCTGGGAGTATTGAACAGTCACTTAATCAGCCGTCTTTTGTCTGTGTCATTCTTCAGTGTAAAGAGGTGTTTGGAATTAGAGGTTACTGAGGAGGACTTAACTGATCACTGGTTTATGATTTTAAATTAGAGAACTTGATTAGCTAAAACCTTTAATAATAATAATCAACAATAAAAAGTCAAACCAATAAAAATGAACAAAAGGCTTGGTACATACTTTACTAAAGAACAAATTCAAATGGGAACTGAACATATTATTAGTCACAAGGGAAATCCAAATTAAAACCAAAATGGAGATACCATTTCACATCACTGGAATAGTTGTGATTAAAAACTCTAGCAATACCTCAACATTTGGTGAGGATGTGGGGCAGCCAGAGTTTTGAATTTTACTGGTGTGGACATAAAATGGTCACATTGGAAAATGGTTCAGCAGTATCTATTTGCCCTGTGACTCAGCAATCTCATGCCTACTTATTTACCCAAAAGAAATGAAAATCTGTATCCACAAAAAGAATTGTATAAGAATGTTCATAATCGCCTTGTTCATAATAGTCGGAATTTAGAAACAACTCAAATATTTACCTGTCAAGAGGTAAATGGATAAAAAAACATTATGGTCCCTACATACAACAGAATACAGGTGAACAATAAAAAGAATAAACTGACATATATGATATACATGAATGAATCTTAGAAATTATACCGAGAGAAAAAAAGCTAGATATAAAAATTACATAAAAAATGCATTTTGTATGAAGTCCAAGAATAGGCAAATCTAAGCTATAGTGAGAAGACAGAAAGTGACTGCTTCCAACAGAGGGGCTGTTTATTAAAAAGGAGTCCAGAAGACTTCTGGATTGATGGGTCTGCTCTAGATCTTGTTTTGAGTGTTGTTGGCATAGGCTTATACAGTGATCAAAACTCACTGAAATGAACACATAGGATATATGCATTTTATTGTATGTAAATTATACCTTAATTTAAACAGTATTAAGACAATTGAATACATCTCAGTGTAAAACTCTTAGCATTCCCTTCATAAAGGGAAAGGGGAGTATAGATCCCAATCTGAGGCAGAAACAGTGGGATTGAAGAGCTAAGGATGTTCACTGGGAAACAAAACCAGGGGTGGGCAAGTAAGTATATGGTAGGAATTTTGATTCACTTATTAATTTGTTATTTCATAAGAAAGTGATGCTTTCTGATTTTATTTTTTGTGATATATATCGTATATTAGAGCTAAGGATTCATTTAGGTTTATGTCACTAGTTACTATTTGGTATGCATTGTATTTTCTAATCACCCAGATGTGTTTTTCTGAATAGATTTTAGAATCTTATATTGTAATAAAATTTATTTTTGAAATGCTTGTAAAATCTTATAAACATTGAAGCTTTCGTTTCTTAAGCTTTGTAGTTTTAGGGGGATTTTTTTTCTCTTGTTCTATAACAAAATCAACATTTAATTGTGTATTTTAGCCTCTTTAGAAATGTGAGAAGACCCACACTGATTAGTGTATTTTTAAATTAAAGGTTTACTGTAGGAAACTGTTAGAAATGCTCATTTACCGACCTAAGTACTATGCCTGTAGCCAGTTGCCTGGCTATCATTTTTGTGAATCATTTCCTGAAGATACCTCTTTTATTTACATTTCAGTGAACAGGTTGCGTTAACTCTTGCATGGGTATAAGCCTAACGTGAAAGTAATTTCTCTGAAAACTGCATTTTCCCTGAGAAGTCTAACAATTAAAAGATCTGTTTTTCTAAATCATACTATGACCACATTGTTAAAAATTGAAAGAACTAGTTGTATCATAGATACATGGCTAATAAGGAATTGACTGTATTTGTGTAATAATCTTTAGGAGGGGAGAATCATAACTTTTTTTGAAGCAATTAATTTGAGTTATAGGAGCACTAAAGTTTCTGTTAATACTAAATAACATACCTTTCATAGGCATACTGGATCCTTTAAGAGAAGAAAAACAATTCTGTGATACCTACTTATCCTACTTTGGATATTAGAAAAGCAAATGGTCTCAGAATATTTTAAATTTATTTTAATTTTATATTTCTTCTTGGAACAGAATGCTTTTATTGATCTTATGGTACCATTCATAGAAAATAAAAAGATTATAAAATTAATCAAGTTAGAGTTTTACAGTGCTAGAAATTAAACCTGTATTTAACTGATTTTTATTTTTTCAATTTTTTTCTTAACCAGGTCCTTACTGATGTTGCTTGAGCTTATTCTCCTGCAGTTGATCTCATTCCTGTTGGCTAAATATTAAGTCCCATGACAACATTAAGTTAATGCTTATATGTTTTAGGCCTCATCCATAATACCAGGAAAATATAGAAAAAAAACTTTACTTGTACATTGGATTACCTAATTCCTTTTCTTTCCTTCCTAGAAACACCATAACTTTTATAAATAATCATTTTATAGTCAGCGTCAGACCCTTGGCTTATTCTACCCTAAAGAACATAGTTGAGTTTTTGGAAAGTACAGGATTTACAAATTTGGTCTTTAATATTCATAAACATATATAAACATTACAATTAATGAAGCAGGAAATTATTGATGCATAAGATGAATGTTTATTGTGGAATAGTAATATTTCAAATATAATTGGTTTTTAAAAAAATAATTTGGTTTTAATTTTTGGATTTTTCTGTACTGTAAGTTGATAATGGTTTCTTGAAGTTTATTTTATAAACATGATTCATTTTACTATTTTATGGTACAAGTAGGAACTCTAATGTTAAATTGGTGTATTGAGTTATAGAAATGTTTATATAATATTTAAATAATGAAATATTGGTCAGTTAGTTTACACCAATGTTTTTGCAGTCCAGGGGGGAATGCTTCTGCTAGTTTGATGCCTAATACAGTTTCAAGAAAAAATAAGCAAATATGAATTTGCTGTTTTTTATCTTTTCTTCATGGACTAGCCTTTAGCATCAGAACCAAATTTAAAAGGAGCTGCGTTGTGGAGCAAGAGAAATCAGAGGTTCTCTTTTTTCCTGTGATGAAAAACACACAAAACTTAAAAGATATGTAAGAAAAAAATATCCAAGAATGCATTCTAGTAGATCTCTGAAACGCTGAGTCAGTGAAAGAAACGTAATGCTGACTGATAAAACTATCAAAACTTGCAATGCAGTGAATGCTCAGTCTTTACTAGCAAAATAGTATTAGCAGGATTTCGAATGTTAGAACATGATGTTAAACTGTGATTATAGTTGTAATGTGTTGTCTCTTTGAATTAAATTTGTATACGTAAAGATGTGCAGCATAATTGTTCATGTATTTATTTACAGACTACAATTTCCGTCGCAGCTCAATAAATAGTCTTTCCCCTGTTAGTGCTACCCTCTCTTCTGCGACTCCCAGCGTGCTTCCTTATACTTCAAGGCCTTATTCTTATCCAAGCTATCCCTTGTCACCAACAATATCACTTGCTAATGGCAGCCATGTTGGACAGCGACTATATATCTCCAATCAGGCCTCATTCTTCTGAAGAAGATATTGTAAACATGAGTATGAAAGTTTCTTTGTAAAGCATGCAGATTAAAATACTGTTTCATTTTAGAATTGGGTTTGCACATTTGGTTTTAAAATGATAAATATGTATTTATTTCAACATAGTAAACATCAGTCATAATTCTGAATAACCTACAGTTGTAGAACTTACAAAAATGCTGAGTTTAAAAATTTATTCAGTGGTTTCTCTTGATAAAGGTATAGCAAACTACTGTTCTTTTTAAACTTTTGGGATTTTTAATACTTCTAATTCCTGAGTGGGCAATGAACCCAGTAGTTTATGTTAAATTTTTTCATAAAAACTTTGCTAAATAGCATTTTACAAATATTTAAGCACTTGGAAACAACGGTTACACTAGATTTGATTACTAAGGATCACTATCTATATTAGAGATTATAAGAATTATATAACCAGAAGCATCTAACTATTATGTAGAAAGTAATGAAGGGAAAAAAGATTAAGATGCAGATTTTATGCAGTACCGAGAAAAAGCAGTCTACCATTGTGGTCCTTGAAAATAACTATAAATATTTTGTTTAATTATTTGTTATAGAAATAAATTATACTTTTGCTGTTAATGTATTTCAGGTTTTTATAGTTTTGCTTCTTTTGTTTTTGATATTCACTATATAGTTGTTTGAATAAGTGTTAATGGTTTTTTAATGTTGAAATCATGTGTTGTTTAATTTTTGTACTTGAATTCAAATTCTTTGACATTAAATATGTGATGTTTCTAATATGCATGTGTTTTATTTTTGTTTATTAGTATGCATAAGAAAATTAGCTCTTACAATCACCTTGAGCTTTTCATGGGACCAAAGCAAAGGATAGTGCATGCAGAAGATTGTTAGTTTGGTGGAACATACCTTTTCAGGAGCCAATAGAAATACTTTGTTGGTGGGGCGCCCGGGTGGCTTAGTCGGTTAAGCGTCCGACTTTCGCTCAGGTCATGATCTCGCGGTTCGTGGGTTCGAGCCCCGCGTCGGGCTCTGTGCTGACTGCCAGCTCAGAGCCTGAAGCCTGTTTCAGTCTGTGACTCCTCTCTCTCTGACCCTCCCCTGCTCATGCTGTCTCTCTCCTAGAAATAAATAAAACATTAAAAAAAAAAAAAGTTTAAAAAAAAAAAAAAAGAAATACTTTGTTGGTAAAGCCAGTAAAGTTTCCTTCTTTTACTTAATGAATACTTAATAAATCCAGTCATTTTAAGTGTTTAATGGTTTGGTGAAGTATGTTTATAATGAATTTCTTAAAAAAATTTTTTTTTTAGTATTTGCTATTTATCTTAGAGAGAGAGAGCACTCGTGTGTACAGGAGTGGGAGAGGGGCAGAGAGAGAGGGAAATACAGAACCCCAAGCAGGCTCCAGGCTCCTAGCTGTCAGCACAGAGCCTGACATGGGGCTTGAACCCATGGTCCATGAGATCATGACCTGAGCTGAAGTCAGATACTTAACCGACTGAGCCATCCAGGTGCCCCTATAATGAATTTCTAATGATGGTTTACATAATTGAAAATGAGACAAAAATTTTTCTACTCTTAGGTACTAGCTGTTAACTTTGTTGATTAACTCATTATATAGCTGCAGAGGACGGGGGATTTGCATACACAGAATATGAAATGGTTGTAGATAATTTCTTCTGCTAGTATAAGTTTCTAGCAGAAGTTATATGGAGGGACAACTAGGTGGCTCAGTGTGTTAAGTGTCCAACTCTTGATTTAGGCTCAGGTCATGATCTCATGGTCTATGAGTTCGAGGCCTGCGTTGGGCTCTGTGCTGACAGTGTGGAGCCTGCTTGGGATTCTCTGTCTCCTCTCTCTGCCCCTCCCCTGCTCACTCCTTCTCTCTCTCTCTCAAAATTAATAATTAAACATTAAAAAAATAATAAAGAAGCTATATGGAGAGTAAATTACAGTTGACCCTTGAGCAACACAGGTTTGAACTGGATGGATTCACTTAAACAAGGATTTTTATATAGTACAGTAATGTAAATGTATTTTCCTTATGTTTTTTTTCCTTTAGCTTACTTTATTGTAAGACTACAGTATATAGTACGTATAATACACAAAATCTGTGTTGATAATCTGTTTATATTACTGGTAAGGCTTCAGATCAACAGTTGGCTCTTAGTTTTGAGGGAGTCAAAGCTTATATATGGAGTTTTGACTATGTGTGTGTGGGAGGGTCAGGTTGGCTCCCGTAACCCCCTGTGTTGTTCAAGGGTCAACTTTCGTCTTTTTTTTTCACCCTCTGTACAGAAGACTCATTCCATATAACCATATGCAGTACTTCCCAGGTTGTTATTTTATTATTATTTTTTTTAATGTTTTATCTATTTCTAGGAGGGAGAGAGAGAGAGACAGCGTGAGCAGGGGAGGGTCAGAGAGAGAGGGAGTCACAGACTGAAACAGGCTCCAGGCTCTGAGCTGGCAGTCAGCACAGAGCCCGACGCGGGGCTCGAACCCACGAACCGCGAGATCATGACCTAAGCAAAAGTCGGACGCTCAACCGACTAAGCCACCCAGGCGCCCCCCCAGGTTGTTATTTTAGATTTTCTAATTTAAATGAGCATAGATACCATATTTAACCAGTGTTTTTTCCTGACATAACTGAATTGTGTAGATTTTGCAACTTAATTACCATGATTTACAGGCTCATATCACTCCTTCAGCAAACATGAAGTGTTTATTCAGTCAGGTACTGTGCTAATATCCTTGGGATACAGAGGTTACTCAGATTTCAAGCCAGAATAAACACATTACTGTACCTTTTCATTTACAAAAGGGGACCTGGGTGTCTCAGTCTGTTGAGTAGCTGACTTAAACTCAAGTCATGATCTCGTGGTTTGTGAGTTCGGGCCCTGCATGGGGCTCTGTGCTGACAGCCCAGAGCCTGGAGCCTGCTTCTGATTCTGTGTCTCCCACTCTCTCCCCTTCCTTCACTCATGCTCTGTCTCTCACTCAAAAATGAGTAAACAGGGGCGCCTGGTGGCTTAGTCGGTTAAGCGTCCGACTTTCGCTTAGGTCATGATCTCGCGGTTCATGGGTTCGAGCCCCACGTCGGGCTCTGTGCTGACTGCCAGCTCAGAGCCTGGAGCCTGTTTCAGAGTCTGTCACTACCTCTTTCTCTGACCCTCCCCTGCTCACGCTGTCTCTCTCTCCTAGAAATAAATAAAACATTAAAAAAATTAAAAAAAAAATAAACAAAAAAAGATAAAACCCCACAGGCAATTAAGAGAACTTACCAGCCACATAGTCTATTTGGAAATCCATAATAATATAGAAAATACGTACGCTTTGACTATCATATTTGATTATCACTTTTGCCAAGTAACAGTTCTTTGAACTTGGGCACAGTTAGTGATCTGTCTGGGTCATACGTTTCCATCTCTGAAATGGTGATCTATACATTATAATGTTAAAAGTAAAACATCTGGCAAATAGAAAACACTCAAAAATGGTAGCTGATACTATTTGGGTATAATTATATAAATCATATACTATTTCAGCATTTCATGTCTTCTCCCTTCAAGCAGAACTCTAGAAATCAGTACATTCATGTCAAACACTGTCCCTTTATGTATTATAGATGAGCAGTTAATTTTTTTTCAGACCGCATATGAAATTCATTTGGCTTGTGAATATAGCTGCTAATTATTTCCTGCTTTAATTCTTACAGCATAGGCTGTAAGGCCTTTGATTCAAATAAGGGCTTCCCTAGTTAGTTGACCGCAAGCTGTTATTCATAAACCTCTTAGTCATTTGATAAAGCTCATGGGTCAGGGAAACAATTCTAAAGACAGTCCTTTAGAAAATTCTCTGTGCACCTTTGTGCAAGGGACCATGGCTGAGGAATAGGTCCTGTATGTAGCTGTGATCCATTTTGCATAAAATCCCTTGTAAACAGATGAAAAGGTTCTGCAGAAAGTTTAGCCTTATTTCTCTAGTGTAGTTCTTAGAATTGTTACAGTGGGAAAGATTTCTCGAACTATGACAAAATCTGGTAGCCATTCCAGAAAATATGAGTCCAATTTAAAAAGTCAGCCTGGCAAGAAAGTACCATATGTCAAAAGACAAATGATAAACTTGAACAAGAATTGCAAGTTATTTTCACAAAAGGCTAATCTCTAACATCTCTAAATATCAAAACATTCACTGAAGAGAAAAATGGATAAAATATATGAATAGGCAGATAACAGGTGGCACTTAAATGTATAAAAAGATGCTTTATCTTAGAAATGCAAACTAGAAATTCAGATTTGCGGAAATTCAAAGGCTTGGTAAAGTTTTGGTGAGATTTTAAAGAAACATTCTCATGCATTACCACTGGGGTTATAAATTGGTATAATTCATATAAAGAGATTTGGCAGCCATTGTCCAAAGTTACAAATATTTCAGTCTTTTGACCCAGCAATCCTAATTCTAGAATATACTTGCATGTGTGTGCAAAACGATATATGTAGAAAGGTGATTCGTTGAAACTTTTTTTTTGTAGCTCAAATACCCATCGTTAGAGGACTGATTAAATAAAATAATACATTTTTTTGGTGCATATTAAGAAGTTGTACAAAAGAGAGTAAGGGCACTTTTATTCCCAATATAGAAAGATAATGTTAAGTGAAAAATATGTGTAATATATATTTTGGGTATAGAGGAAGAAAACCATTGCGTGTGCTTATATTTGCATACCAAACACTGGAAGGGTATAGAAAAAACTAAGTGATTCGAGAAAGTAGGTAAGATCACACTTTAACATTCCCTTTACTCCAGACACAGTAAGATTATCTGTTTATCTACCTACCTATCATCTATCTTTTTAAGTTTCTTTATTTATTTTGAGAGATAGAAAGCGTAAGTCAGGGAGGGGCAGAGGGAGAGAATCCTAATAGCGCATAGCCTGATGTGGGGCTCAAACCCATGAACTGTGAGATCATGACCTGAGCCGAAGTCGTAGGCTTAACCAGATGCCCCTCCTCTTTTTGTAAAGTAAAAAGACATAACTTCTCAGAACCAAAATGAAGATCTCTAATGAACCATAATCTGAACACAAATACATTAGGGAAAGCTACAATGATTAGTGATAAGAAGATGGGTTTTGAGGGACGTCTGGGTGGCTCAGTCAGTTAAGGGTCCAGCTTCTGCTCATGTCATGATCTCACAGTTCGTGGGGTTCTCACAGTTCATGGGTTTGAACCCCACATTGGCTCTGTGCTGACAGTTTGGAGCCTGAAGCCTGGTTCCAATTCTGTGTCTCCCTCTCTCTCTGCCCCTACCTTGCTTGTGGTCTGTCTCTGTCTCTCAAAAATGAATAAATGTAAAAAAATTTTTTTAAGAAGTTGGATTTTGAGTAGGGATCCAGGACAAAACACACCCAGGTGGTAAATGGAACAATATAAGCAGCTATGTACTTCACTGCTTTTGACTCCATGGGTCCAGAGTATTTAAAATATGTCACTAATTCAGCATGTATGACACATGCTGAAGAATACCACTAATTCAGCATGTATGACACATGCTGAAGAATACCACTAGGATTTGGAACAAAGCAAGGTTCTCTGAGATGAATAATTTGCCTTTTGAGAAACAGCCCTTAGCTAATGGTCAGGCCTTAATAGAAAGTCTTATGAACTGGATTATCACTTGATCACCTGAGCATGTCCAAGTCACACTGCTGTCAAGTAGAAATGCTGTATGACAGTCCAAAGTATTCTTTCTGTGCTGCCATTACTTACTCAGTCTCTTGTATCATGGAGGGTTTCTAAAAATCAGTTGGCTAAGGGGGAAATAAAAACATTGGAACCCAGTATTCTAAAGATAATGGAGATCTCCCAAATCCATATCTATACGTCCTCCAGAAACTATACCGAACAATAACAAACGCAACAAGACTACACATGATCCATGCTTTCAGCACAGCTAGAGAATACTACAGCTTTCAAAATTGCTGTAAATAAAAATAAATAAAGGTGTCAGATTCCAGGAGAGTTACTTCTTGAGCTGTTGCAACCCTTTATGGAGAATGAGAAGTGTGTTGAGGGGTCTGGAAAACTACAAGAAAATAGGAGTAGAGGGCCCCTGGGTGAAGTAGCCGGAAGCCTACCCCCACCGTGAAAATACTGAGAAAACAAATTCTGGTATATGTATGCTGCCTTGCAAAGACTGTTTCTGGGACAGGAGGGTTCTTTTTTTCTCTAATATGTCATAGGAATAGTTGATAAGGTGATGCAGACCAACATAAAGTTTTAAAACGTATTTATATAAGCGAGGTCCCTCCCTGCATTTAAATATTCTTCACAGTGATCTTTTTTGCCATGATACTGACCTTCCAAAACCAGCAATAGAAGCCATTCTCAGGAAAAGCAGGAGCAGTAGCCCTGTTACCAAGTAGAACTGGTGTCCCCTCTCACCTCTAATCGGACAGAGTTCATCCTTGAAGGTCTCATGTGCTCAATATACAGACCCCTTCATTCATTCGGCAGCCATGTATTTTATGCCTACTTATTCCCTGTTGTAATTAGTGTTGGGTTTACAATGATGAGTGTACATTGTCCCTCTTCTCTTGGAGCTCATATAATAGGCAGGATTGAGCGGTTACTATATAAACGTTTTCTCTAGTTCAAACTAGATTGCTTCGTAACAGACATTACTGAGGACCTAAGTGCCCACATCAATATCCAGTCCTCAATAAATTAGGTGAACGTGAGGACTGCACAAAATCCTGTATAGCACAGACATTAAGGTAAAACATTTCAGCTCTGATTAGGTAACTAGGTGCTCTTACAAAAGGGCTCTGTAGAACGCTATTCAACTAAGTAAGGCTTAAGAGGAAACCTTCAGAGAACATTGAGGAGAGGAATGCAGACCAAACTGTCATCTGCTGGAGGATATTTGGCCCTCGAATTGAATGCCTATGGCATCAATGCTAATTCCACTTGAGAGCATCTACTCTCTGGTCTTTTAAATTCCCCAGTACAAGTACTGAAATAGTTCATAGTGATTAATGATCTTAGGTGTCATATGAATACTTCTGGATAATACAGTGTGTGAACTAGGAAAAACTAGTCTCTCGGCAGAGAAGGATGATGTGGTGTGCCAGTTAGAAAAAATAGTATGTGTAAAGATGGCATTGTGAGGCCGCAGAGCATCTGCAGGGAATTAGAAGTTTGGAGTGGTTGAAGCATAAATGGCAGGATTGGCAGAGGGATGAGAGCGAGGAGGAAATCTGGCATAAGACTCGGGAGGAAGGCAGCTGTCAAGTCATGAAGAGCCTAGTGAGTCCTTTGGAGGAGCTTGCACTTTATTCTGTAGCTCAGGGGAAACCAGGTACCGAACAGCCTGCAGCAGAGAAAAGAATGATTATTTGCATTTCAGAAAGGCAGTTTAGAAGACAAGTTGGTGACGGTTGAGGCCTTGAAAAAGGGCCTGGTTAGGAAGCCATTCCAGTAGTCCAGGTGGATAGATGACAACAGCCTGGGCTATGTATGACATGGCAGTTGAGGCACAAGGAGGAGGATGTACTTAGAAGATAACCTGGGAAGTGACTGGATGTAGAAGTTGAAGAAGAGGGGAGAATCCAGGGGAAGCTTTTCTTTTCTCACTTTTGAGATCAGGTTGTATTCTGGGTATGATATTCTTGGCAATGAGCTTCATGTGTGTTCTTTATTCTCTCCTATATTGTGAAAGGATGGAGGCTAGCAACTACATTTTTCCAGGCTCCTTTGCAGCTATAGTTCTGGACTTGATTTAGATACTGCCCATGAAGGGGGCACCTGAGTGGCTCACTCTGTTAAGCATCTGATTCTTGATTGCAGCTCAGGTCATAATCTCATGGTTTGTGAGTTTGAGCGCCATGCCCGGCTCTGCAGTGACAGCATGGAGCCTGCTTGCAAGTCTCTCTCCCTACCTCTCCCTGGGCCCCTCCTCCGCTTGTGCCCCCCACCCCCCAACAAATAAACTTAAAAAAAGATTCTGCCCGTGAGCTTTGGAATTTGGAAGTGAGGAAGAGGCTATCTTCCTACTGTTGTGCTTGCTGTTGAGAAAAGTTGGGTAGATGTGTGTGTTTTCAGTAGCAGATGCCCCTGTAGGTATCAGCTTCGCAGGTGTGAGGCAGTTGTGGTGGCAGCAGCTAAGATAAGAGTAGCATCAGCACCTACCGATGTCTGAATTAAAGCTGAGCAGTGTGACTTTGAAATCTAAACTGGCTGCTGGTGGCTCCTGGCATAGAGTGGATCAGCAATATTTTGTTGTTGTTGTTTTATTTATTTCTAGGAGAGAGAGAGACAGCGTGAGCAGGGGAGGGTCAGAGAGAGAGGGAGTCAGAGACTGAAACAGGCTCCAGGCTCTGAGCTGGCAGTCAGCACAGAGCCCGACACAGGGCCCGAACCCACGAACCGCGAGATCATGACCTAAGCGAAAGTCGGACGCTTAACCGACTAAGCCACCCAGGCGCCCCAGGATCAGCAATTTTTACAAGCACTCAGTTTCCTGTATTAAATCCTTTTCTGCTTGAAATGTCTAGAATGGTTTCTGTTTCCCTCACTGTCTTTGGCATGGGGCAGCCATCTCTACCAAATTGTTGGCTACCATCACCACTTACTGAGTATCTGAAATTGTGAATTTTTTGGTGAAAAAGGGAGCTCTGAGTTTGAAACCTGTGTAGTTCAATGTAGATGAAATGTCAAATATATCTAGGCCAAATGCTTAAAAATCTGGAAAAGATATACCATTATATCCTTACCTCATGTGAATTATCAAAACAAAATAGATGAACAAATAAAATGTTAAAGCTGAATACATAAACATTTGCACCCCGAGCTCGGAGAATAGTCCCAGGCAGAAAATGAGCCTTAACTTGTCAGGGCATTCTAGGAAACAGTCCAAGCTACCTGACCTTCTCAGCCATCTCCTGAGATATTCTTGCTCAATCAGAGACTCCATGGCTATTCTCCAGACCAGGAAGAGTAAGTTTCCTGTTTCATTCTTTTTGCTTGAGGTGTTATGGGAAGGAGAAAACAATGAGCTTTTCCTCTTCACCTAGATTTGTTGAAACTTATACAAAATACTACACTTCAGTGGCCATTTTCTCCAAATTGCCTTTTCTCAGATGCCCTTTTCAGGCCAGTTTTTTCTCCCCAGTAAGGGTAATGACCCGTTTCCCGATTTATCTACTACCGTTTGGGAAATTACCTAAGTTTTCCTGCAGGGGGCAGCATCCTCCAGCTTATGAGGACAAAAAATGCAAACCTGCAGTATCAGCAACGGGCTTAGTAAAAATCCAAGTGCTTTTTGAAAATAAAAAGTTGAAAATATGTTTACTTGATTCCTATTCTGTATTTATGGGGTGAAGGATAAATATATCCTCATATTTTTTTTAATAGAAAAGGACTTTAAAAGACTATGTGTTATCTTAAGTCAATCTTAGTTAATATTTATTGCACGCACAGTACTTGGATGTCTAAAAGCATAACTGACCACCTACTATAATTTGTATGAAGAACTGGAAAGAGCTACCAGGAGAGAGGAAAAGCGCTGAAGGAATAAATGAGATACTCGAGTAGGAGTACAACGGGGATCACCATTCCTCGTGTATTTTCATCAGTCAAAACTTATTTATTGACCGTCTCTCATGTGTGAGGCATTGTGGTATATGCCAGGGATACAGAAGGGAAGCATACAGTGCTTTTGGCTTTGAGTTTAAAGAGAAAAAAATTGATGTTTGGTAATAAAGTATCTTAAAGATTTCTTTTGGGGTGTCTGGGTGGTTCAGTTGGTTGAGCGTCTGACTCTTGATTTCAGCTCATGTCATGATCCCAAGGTTGTGGGACTGAATCCTGTGTTGGCTTATACTGACCATGGGGACTGCTTGAGATTCTCTGTCTCTGTCTCCCTCTGTGTTCCTCTCTCTCCCTCTTCCCCTCTCCCCTATTTACATGCTCTCTCTATATATAAAGTAAAGGAAAAATGTATTAAAAAAATAAAGATTTCTTTAAATTTGATTTTTTAAGTATTTGTTTTTGAGAGAGAGAGGTGGAGCACATCATTGTCATGTCACTGTATCTTTGGGCCTCAAGAAGGGAGGCCACTTTTACTCTCTTCCTATTTCATCTGGTCCTCTACCACCAAATGGCGGCACCAGGAGGCCTTTGCAGCTCCCCAGTTGCTTTGACTTTCCTGTATCATTTGAGGCCATTTCTTAGAAAGCTTTACTTGCCTGCCATTTACCAGTGTCTTCACACCTTTTTTTTTTTTTTTTAAATCTTCCTTCAGACCCTGTAATATTTGCAGTACAATGAAGCTGAGCCGCAGTGAGATGAAGTGAATTGGTAAGGCTCTTCTTTTCCTCCTGAAATCCCAGAGTGTTACCAAATGCTTTATTATTATTTAGACCTTCTTTTTCTTTATAGTATCCCTCTAGATATCCTGTGGCTATCTAAAATTCATCGCATCTGTAATCCAACTAACCACGCCTCTTAGTGCCTAAAATACTGATTCTCTTACTGCCACCATCACACAGCCCTCCCCTTGTGCTTCCAGATGTCTCATGCTTTATTTCTGGCCTGAACATTCAGTTGCCAGTGCCATTCCTCAGAGCCTGAACTAAGTTGTCTTTGTTTCTTGTCTGGACCATTACAGCAGCCTCCACATTGAGCCCGGTATTAAAGACATCCTCCCATAGACAACGTTTGTAATTATATTTTGTCAACATTGTATTTGTTTGTTGCTTATTTCTTTGAGGGCAAGGACCCAAGTGCATACAACCTTGTGAGAGTGATGAATGGTACTATACTAATCTTCCCAATGACCACTTCTGATGAGATCACCCTTGCCGCAAAGGTGACCCATGACCAACACAGGTCTAAACTCCATTGTCATTGCCTGGGCTGCAACTATTTTTCCACTTGGCTAATGTGGATGTGGAGAAAAGGGAACACTTGTGAACTGTTGGTAGGGTTTTGAGTCGGTACAACTACTAAGGTAAACAGCCCAGAGGAGCCTCAAAAAATTAAAAATAGAACTAGCATATGATCCAGCAATTCTGATTTTGGGTATATATCCATAAGGAAACAAAAACACTAACCAAAGATAGCTGTACCTCCATGTTCATAGCAGCATTATTTATAACAGTGAATACATTGAAGCAGCCTATCAAAGGATAAGGGAAAAAATAAGTTGTAATATATACATATATACCCAATGAAATATTATTCAGCCATAAAAAAATGAGGAAATCTTGCTTTTTGCAACGACATCATGGACCTTGAAGACATTATGCTGTGTGAAATAAGTCAGAGAAAGACAAATATTCTATTCTCTTACTTATATTTGGAATCTCTAAACAAATAAAAAATAAACTCCTCAAAAAAGGGATTCGATTTGTGGTTACCAGAGCAGGGGGTGGAGGGAGGGAGAATTGGAGGAAGGTGGTCAAAGGCATGAACTTCCAAGTAAAGATAAATAAGCACGAGGGATGTGATGTATGACGTGATGAATACAGCTAACACTGCCGTGTGATACATGGAAAGTATTGTTAACAGAGTGAATCCTGAGAGTTCTCATCACAAGGAGAAGTTTTTTTCCTTCTTTTCTTTCTTTTTATTGTACCTCTATGAGAAGATGGGTGGATCCCTGAATTTACTGTGGTAATCATTTCGCATTGTATGTAAATCAAACCAATCATGCTCTGCAACTTATATGGTGATGCGGGTCAGTTATTTTTCAAAACAATTGGAAAAAAATTTCATTACAGAAAAAGGATAGGTTCTGAAGCTAGATCACTCAACGTGGGGCTGATACGATACCAGAGACCCATCTCTGGAAGGTGGGCTGCAGATTGCTCCCATTGGTGCTACAGTGGGTAAAACTTTTACTGGCAGTTAATTGGGACACTGTGCTGGTGAAAAGGGTTCCACTAGCTGGTGCAGTGTATCAAGTATTTGAAAAGTAGAGAGGAAATTGTGACTTTAAGAACAGTAGATTTTGATGGAACTGGGTAAGTTTGACTGATGTTCTAGGAAAGGATGATGAAAGGCTGAGAGAATTTCAATAGGCAGTGAAAACTAAGCGTGAAAGCCAGAGGGCCTAGGTATCTTATAAAGAGGCTCTCATCTTCTAAAGAGGGAGCTCAGAGAAGACTGTGCAGACAGGCCTAGCACTTAATTGTCAGAGTAGCTCAGCTCCAGAGAGGGTTAAACTCCCAACCACAGCAGGTAGGTCCTGGTTAGCTCCCTCACTGAGAAAGAAGGGGACCTTGACACATAGACTGAGTGATTCCCCTGATCCCCAAATATTTTCTTCTCTAAATTTTAAGTATTTTAAAGTTTAAAATTAAAAAAAAAAATAATTTAAATCTTAATTCCAATATCGTTAATATATAGTGTGGTGTTGGTTCCAGGTGTACAATATAGTGATTCACCAATTCCATATATTACTCAGTGCTCATCAAGATGAGTGTACTCCTAATCCCCTCCACCTATTTCACCCATCCACCTACCCTCTGGTAGGGGTGGTTATCTGTTTGTTCTCTATAGTTAAGAGTCTGGTTTTTTGTCTCTCTCTCCCCTTTTCCTTTGTTCATTTGTTACTTAACTTCCACATTGAATGAAACCAGATGGCGTTTGTTTTTCTCTGAATGACTTGTTTTGCTTAGGATTAGACACTCTAGCTCCATCCATATTGTTGCAATGGCAAGATTTCGTTCTTTTTATGACTGAATAACATTCCATTGTAGATATATGTCACATCTTCTTTATTCATTCATCTATCAGTGGACACATGGGCTGCTTGCATAGTTTGGCTATTGTAAGCAATGCAGCAGTAAACATCGGCATGTATGTATCTGTTTGAATTAATGTCTTGTATTTTTGGGTAAACACCCAGTAGTGTGTACTGGATTGTCAGGTAGTTCTATTTTTAATTTTTTGAGAAGCCTTCCTACTGTCTTCCACAGGGACTGCACCAGTTTGCATTTGTGTCAGTGCTGTTTTGATTATTATAGTTTTCTAGTATAACTTGAAATCTGGAATTGTAATATCTCCAGCTTTACTTTTCTTTTTCAAGATTACTTTTGCTGTTTGGGGTCTTTCGTGGTTCCATACAAATTTTAGGACTGTTTGTTCTAGTTCTGTGAAAAATGCTGTTGGTATCTTGATAGGGTTTGCATTAAATGTATAGATTGCTTTGGGTAGTATGGACATTTTAACAATATTTGTTTTCCAATCCATGAGGTGGAAGGTCTTCATTTATTTTTGTCATCTTCAATTTCTTTCATTAATGTTTTATAGTTTACAGAGTGTAGATCTTCACTTCCTTGGTTAAGTTTATTCCTAGATATTTTATCATATTGGTGCAATTGTAAATGAAATTGTTTTCTTAATTTCTCTTTCTGTTACTTCATTATTAGTGTATAGAAATGCAATGGATTTCTGTACAGTGACTTTTTATCTGGCAACCTTACTGAATTCATCTGTTTAGTAGTTTTATGGTAGAGTCTTTAAGGTGTTCTGTGTATAGTATCATGTCATCTGCAAATACTGAACGTTTTACGTCTTCCTTACCAATTTGCATGCTTTTTGTTCCTTTGTCTTGTCTGATTGCTGTGGCTAGCACTTCCAGTGCTGTGTTGATAGAAGCAGTGAGAGTGGACATCCTTGTGTTGCTCCTGACCTTGGGATAAAAGCTCTCAGGTTTTCACCATTGAATAGGATGTTAGCTGTGGGGTTTTCACAGATGGCTTGTATTTTGTTGCGGTGTGTTCTCTCCAGACCTGCTTTGTTGAGGGTTTATATCATGAATGGATGTCATACTTTATCTAATGCTGTTTTTCCATCTATTGAAATGCAGTTATGGTTTTTATCCTTTCTCTTATTGGTATGATGCATCACATTGATTTGTGAATATTGAGCCACCCTTGCATCCTGGGAATAAATCCCACTTGCCCGATCCCCAAGTCTTGAATTCCCAGATTCCTCTGACCTCTCTGAGTCCGAACCATCCCTCCCCCTATCAATAGCTAGCACTCTCCCTTTGTTGAAGGTGATTCAGAGGTGCCCTTTGGTATCTTCCCTTATCTTTCCTCCCAGCCATGAGGCCTGTTTCCAGAATTAAGTCTCAACATAACCCACTAGGATGTGCTGGGCCTGGTAAAGGAGGAGAGGGAATGTACCTCAAATGTGCTGTGAGACATAACACACATTGGCAGGAATTAGAAGAGTATGAATGGGACTCGGTTCTGAGGTGCCTGAGCAAGAAGGTTAGTAAAACATTGATCAGTGGAGAGCGTATTGGATTGTGGGCATTCCTTGGTGATAGGAATTTAACACCTTGGCAAGGAACCCAGAAGATGGGAGGAACCCCTAGATGCTGGCTGGACAGTGATGCTCAAGCCAAAATGTGGAGAAGGGAAGTTGTAGGGTGGGTGGAATCAAGACAGGGCCATGTAGGAAGATTCTCCTGGGCAGCAGGCTTGGGCCTCCCTGCTTTTGAGGTCACTGCTGGACCAAAGCTACACATCATGCTGTGCCCCTCAGAGACTCTTCCTCAAACTCCTTCTTACCGAAGCATGGCCTTTAAGCTTCTCAACACTTTCTCACTCTGGAAACCTCCACCTTGCTTTATTTGAATATGGCAGAAGCCACTATAAACCCGCTTTGGACTTGCTCGTTAGGTGTCTCTCTAAGGCTGATTTCCCTGTGGATCCCTCCAAGCAGACACCCTAGAGGGAATTCAGACCTGAGCATCAAAAGATTGTCATAAAAACTATGTTCAATTTTCTCCTCTTCCTCTATCAGGTTACCCTCTAATGATTATCTTAAAACTTCTTCCTTTATATATTTTTTCGGTAAGAGAATGGAAGAAGGTTTTAGGCTGGAAGATCATTTGGTAGGAGATTTCAGACAATGCAAACTGTCTCTGAAAGCATAAGAAGGGACCTAGAAATAAAAGATATGATTTGAGGAACTGAGCGGCTGGAGTAGAGTATGGCGGAAGGGTGATTGATGAGTGGTGGGGCAGGATTGCTACTCTGAGGTAGATGATGCAGTGCTTCAAAAACCAGGCCCAGAAGTCTGGCGCATCACCCAAGGGTGGTGAGACAAAAAGGAAGGCTCTGTTTGGGCTGCAACATCACCAAGTTATATCTTACTGTAGGCAGGAGAATGATTTGAAAGGGAGGATTTTCTTAAGCAATTTTTATTTATTCATTTAATGTTAACAGTAGTTGTTAGAGTAAACAAATATTTAAGTAAATAAGCATTTAAAGTTATAAATATATATCCGTATGTACGGAGGTCGGCTCCAGCAGGTCCAGGGGTCCTTAAAGGATGGACGGTGTCGGCGAGGGAGAGAATGAGAGAGCCCCGAGATTCTTTCTGATCACCAGGCAGGCATCTCTGTCCTGTTGGTTTTGGTGTCTTTATTTATAGGTCAAATGTTAACATGGCATCAGAAAACGGAATTTTCACAATGGATAGTTCTCTGTGATAAGATGTTTTTGGAAAATGTACAGAAACAGGTTTTATAGACGTATTCTTGCAGAACTGCCCCAATTATAGTGAGGTTGAGTAACTAAGAAAGTAACAGGGTGTTCGCATTTTAATAACACTAAGATTAAGTCATAGGTTTGTAGATACTCTTATCCATCTTCATCACAGTTGCCAGGGTAAGGGAAGGTGTTTGTCCAATGTAGGCCTTAGGGAAGGGGCTGCTATACACCATCAGTTAGCAAAGGTATATGTGGTAACTCATGTTCTGCTCTTATCTGTTCCTTCTCTCTAAGTTAGGCTCTTTGTCTCCGGGCAAGACTTGCTTGCCCAGTTATATTCTTTATGGCACCGGAGAGCCAACCATACCTTTAAAGAGTTTAGCTCATTTCCAATACATAGAATATCTTCTTTGAGTGCATTTACCTTTGTGTCTAGTTTTATGATTTCCTTGAATAGCTAGGGCATGAGAGACATATTTGGTTGAGTTGTATGAACATCTTGGACTAATGCAACGGTAGAACCAGAATTGTACATGTAAAGGTCAATCTTTTATGAGTAAGGGTCATTAGCCTGTTCATAGCTCAAGGGAAAGTATGGAGGGAAACAGGACCTGCTGGAGACACGGTGTCTATTCCCATAATCTAAACAAGAAGTTCTCACAATAAGTTCCTTCACAAGGTGAAATCATCATACTAGGGCCGGAATAAGGGGACAAGTCACTCCAGCTATTGATCAATAAGGTGCCTTAAGGGTCAGTGCTCAAGCAGAAATAATTGAGTGGGAGTGGATATCAGTCGTCATCTGATTGGCAAGGGACTGTGCAAACTTGCTTTAACCTTACCAGGAGTTTTCTCGACTAGTGGGCTCAGAATGGCTCCCAGCACATATTGCATGTGTTAAATATGTTAATACATTATAGTTTTATAAACAAAAATAACTAACATTTATTAATTAAGTTAACTTTTTAGTAGAAAGCATGTGTTAAGGCACTGTGGATGTAGGTGTCAAAATAGCAGAGAAGACCCCTGCCCTCCATCTAAGGGGTCTCTGTGGCCCCAGTGAAGCTTTGTTAAAGCTGAGCGTATGCCTTGTTTTTTAGCTGACAAAACAAAAGTGGTAACAGGTATAATTACCCAGAGGTTTGTGGATTAAGAGAGAGGCTGGAGGAATTGAAAGATTCCAGGTGAAGTAGGTACTGCACAAGATTAGAGCCTTGGCATCGGGTGTGACTATGGAGAGCAGCCAGGGTCATTGGCACACGTTTGTAGTTAGTCGTGCAACAGTTGTGGGATCACACAGCACAGTGGGCAAGAAGAAGGTCAGGCTACCTTCTCAGCCTGAAGTGCTATTTGTCTTCCTCACCTTCCAATCAAAATTCTCACTTTTAAAACTCAGCTCAGTTATTACTTCTCCAAAAGCCCTTCACAATTCTAAGTTGAAATTGAGATCTCTCCTCAATTCACTGTGTGCATGTTTAAGTTACTACCTAATTTTTTCTCCTTCATATGGAGCCAGTTGTGAATGCACCTGCCTTTACAAGGGTGAAAGCTGAAAACAAAGTTTTGCATCTTCCATTGCCGATCACCGCCCCTAATACCCAGAAAGTGCTCAGGAAGAATTTATTTATTTCATTGGAAAGTGACACATCTCCAGCTGAAAAACTGGTGTAGTAGTAGACTTGTGAATACTCTAAGTCCTGGTCCTTCCCAGCATGCTTTGCGGAGTCTTTGCTAATACATGATTCTACACGTTTTTGCAAGGTCCATTATTCATATCTGCATGATTGCCTTTTCCTACTGCCTTGACTTTTTTTTAAAGTTTATTCATTTATTTTGAGAGAGAGAGAGAGCGAGCGAGAGAGTGTTTGTGTGTGTGTGAGTGAGATGGGGAGGGGCAGAGAGAGAATCCCAAGTAGGCTCCATGCTGTCAGTGGATCCTGATGCGGAGCTTGATCCCATCAACCATGAGATCAGGACCTGAGCCAAAACTAAGAGTGGGTCACTTAATGGACTGGGCCACCCAGGTACCCTTTGGCTTTGATAACTAAGATATCAAGTTTATGTTTATCTTATCTGGTTGTAATAAATTGATTTTGGTAAATTTTCCCAACTTCTGCGGAATGAGGCAGGGTACAAATAAATGTTAAAACAGCTTCTTAAATAATGAATATGCACAACTTCTCCATTAAATATGGAGCTCTGTGAAAGGGGGCAGTTATAAAGGAAGATGATTGGTAGTAGATTCTCCAAACTGTAGGAATAGACTTGAGAAATCTTCAGAAGGAAAAGGAAGTCTGCTGTATAGGTTATGACGTTGGTAACCTGTATCGATTGGGCTAAGAGCTTGCTGCAAGACCCTTTCATGTTTATGCTGCTTAAGTTTCTGAACATATCACCCTGAGCTTTGTTCTTCTTGCAGTTATGAGTGGAATAGAAACCATGAATACATTACAGATGAGCAATGAAGGAATTAATAAGCTTGACTGATTTCCATAATAAGGAAAATTAAATTCATTCTATGCAAAAGGAATAGCTATTTAAGGAGACTCAAGTTTACATATAAATTTAGTGATATGATTGGACTCCAGTAGGTAGATAGAAAAATTTATTGATTTTACATTTGGTTAACATATGTTTCTTTTATATAGCTTTGTAAGTTAAATTCTTTTCTTTAAAAAGCAGGAGAAATTCTGACAGTTAATCTGAAATTCCAAAGTAACAGCCATTTTTCATAGAGATGAATGACGTTTTAGTTATTTAATACAAGCTAATAGTTATATCAATACAAGCCAATGCTTCACTTCAGTGAAAGTAGTACTCTTGCCGGCCTATGTTTGTGCATACATAATTTCCCAAATTGATTCATTTGAAAAAAATCAAACTTGTGAACATATAACTACGTTGGTTTCCTCTTTACTGAAGGCCTGTGTCCAAGCAGGTCTCCAAATCACATTGTGTACAAAATGTGGCAATAAAGTCATGAGTGACTATTATAAACAAGTATTTCCAAAGTTGTTTTCAGATCCACTGTGTGGGCCATACAAGAAAAATTGACCACATTATTCCACTCCTTACTTATGACCTCAACCATGATTATTCACGTTTGTTCAGTAGGTTCATCCCATTACCTGCAAATGACTTTTGGATTTTTCACAAACCACACACATTCTCAATGGATTAACACCATCACTGAGACTATCCTTGAAAACTGGTTCTGTTTCGGATTCACCTTACTGTATAACATATTGTCTGGCTTATGGTAGTTGCTCAATGAGCAAGTATTTGTGCATCTGAAGATATCCCTCAGAAATTCCTAAACTTTCTCAGTGCAGAAAAAGTATCTTACATTTCTGAAATATCACATAATTTAACATTTATGCTCCACAACTGAATATTATACCTAGGAAACCAATTACATTTTGAGCTGGAGATGAAAACCCATTTATGTAAGTCTCTCTACCATATGTGGAAGATTTAGGTGAAAATGCACCATAGCCAAAGCAATATAATGCACTTTTCAGTACTATAGAACGTTTTAGTTTTTCCAAGGTGTTTAAAATGTAGGATCTCACTTTACCCTCATGACAATTATGTGACATGAACAAAAAAGTAGAGGCAGAGGAAGATCTAGGTTTTCTGATGGAGACTTAAGTTTATGTAATTTGGGGAAGGCGGTACTCAGAAAAAGAACCAAGTTATGTAAGAAAAATACTTGTTTTGAATGAGGAAAGAAAGCAGAACAAATTAAAAACGTCAAAAGATGATAAGTATCATAATCATCCTCAAAACTGAAAAGATAACTACATTTTTATTAATGAACTACCTGATTCATATATGTAGGACATTTTCCCTATGTATCTGGCAGTACAATCTTTGATCGCCTATTTATATGACAATATAATATAATTTTTATAGAGATACAAGAACGATAATTCAATTTTTATTTTAGTCTGGTTGATTACTGTTTTTATGGTTGATCATTGGGATTCATAAAACGTGTGATTTACACACAGTTGCGTTTGTGACTCACAGGATTTTGCCCTAAAAAACCCAAAATTGTGACAAATGCTATTTTGCGTCATTCTTAACATAAAAAATATTTATGTTGATAAATTTGATATCTGTATAAATTGGATGATAAAATATATTACTAACAAGGAAAAAACTTATTTTGACATGGTCAGTGTCCTCCAGCAAGTGAAGAATTATTACTATATTTTCCTAGTGATGAAAGTCGTTTAAATAAAATCATTCTGTAAGTGACACATAAGTTAAACTTATACAAAATTAAAAATAAGACTTCACATCCTAGAAAGAGGCATAGAATATGAGTAACTAACTTTTCCTCATCTTGCTTAGTTCTAAAAAAGTTTAAGACAATTCTTATTGATACTTACAATGCACCCTATGAGACACATTTTAAATAGGTGAGAAAATGAGGCAAAGGAAAAGAAGGCTATGGAAAAGCCAAATGACACCAAGGCAGTGACTTCAAACAAAGATAATATAGTAAGGGTTCAAGCCTCGTGCACTTGAATACTGTATTGGTTGAGCAAGTTACTCAACCCCTCTGAACCTTTGTTTTCTTCTCATCTATAAAACGAGGACATTACTAATGGCTACCTCATGGAATTTTTGTGTGAAGATTGAATCACTTAATATATGTAAGGTACTACTATAAGTAATATTGTTGCTTGGATTGTAAGCTTCAAATAGGTGTAAGGTTTATGACTAGTAACTCCTTAAAATAATGATCAGCAAGCAACAGATTTTTTACAGTGGAGGTTGTTCTACTCAATTGTTCAAGTTTCTTCAGAAGAATAGAACCAGGGCAACCTACCACAGTGATAATTTTTCTTAGTGCTGTGGCAATAACTAGGTGATATCTGTTTGACATCAGCTCAGAGGTTTGATTTAGTTGAAGCTGAGGTCTGTCCCACATCCACGAAATACTTTAAGTGTACTCTTATGTGGCTACTTTCATCCGTTAGCCAAATTTCAGAGACAAGGGGGAAGATGGAGATAGACATAGAGGAAAAAGTGTGTCAGTGTCTTTTTATGTGTTATTGTCACTCAGTCAGTGGCTGTCTTATTGGTTATTGTTTCCCAGTACATCCTGCAATGCTAGCACGCAGTATAGGCACTCAGGAGATGTTGTTAGACGTGAATTTAGTGATTGCGGATGTAAAATAAGAAAGTACTCCAACAGTTGGTTTGGTTTTTAAAAATCTATTTCCACATATCTTTTCCTAGACAGTTGAACACTTTATTGGCTTCTAAGGGAGATATTGAAATAGGAAGCTTTGCAACTTGTTTTTAAAATCTTATTTCATTGATTGATGATAACATGTCTTGTCCAAAAGATGTTTATGCTAATGGAGTGGAGGAGGCAATTTAAGAATAGGTAAAGTTTCTGCCAGTTACTTTGCTCCTTTCTTTTTTTTTTTTTTTAATATTTTTATTTATTTCTTGGAGAGAGAGAGAGACAGCGTGAGCAGGGGAGGGTCAGAGAGAGAGGGAGTCACAGACTGAAACAGGCTCCAGGCTCTGAGCTGCCAGTCAGCACAGAGCCCCACGCGGGGCTCGAACCCACAAACCGCGAGATCATGACCCAAGCGAAAGTCGGACGCTTAACCGACTAAGCCACCCAGGCGCCCCAACTTTGCTCCTTTCTTAGCCATTATTTTCATCTGCTTATCCAATACATGTGCGAGTATTGTGTGCATATTAGGAGGGATGTAAATAACATATATAAGCTACTTTCTAGTTGATACCTTCCTGGACCAGATAGAAAAGTCGCTTATCCCTCTGGGATCCTGAATTTTGAACTGGCCACAGTAACTGGATGGGACTTTGAACTTTTAGGCAAAGGATCATGTGTTGTATGTGTAGGCAGAGAGTGTAGGGTAGACAGAGGGGCAGACCATAGCAGACTGCAAGTTGTCTCTTCTTCCTGATATGTGGTAATTCATAAAGAGACTCCAATTCTCAGTCTTTCTTGCCGATAAGTGTGGCCATGTGACTAACATTGGACTAAGAAATTCTGAGAAGAATAACTGACATGTTCAACTAATATCTCTTCTTCAGCTTAAGGACTAGTTACTTTTCCCAGACACTTGTTCTTTCTGCTCTGCAAGAACAGGAGCAGAGACATGCCAGACCTGGTTATGACCATGCAGACAAGGACACTACCCTTTGGGAATGACCAAACACGGGTGGTACACACATGGAACTCAGAATGCCCATGTGTAGCAGAGAGGTCCTGCCAGTCTAGAACTGGTAGAGTATAATGTGGTAGAGAAATAATTAAGCCATTCGATATTGTGGTCTCTGATCTATCTTATCAAAATTATAATCATTGACAAATACTACAATAAATGTGATTTAAAGTCATTTTTGTAGTTATTTTAGTATACAAGGAATTCAGCAATAACCTTTTTAGTTGTTGACATCATTTTTAAATGAGCAAATCCAAAACCTTATACCTGGAGTTTTTCCATGGTCCTAAGTTTTGTACGAATTCCTCTAATCTTGTATTCCCTAAACTCCCAATAGATGATTAACTCAGGTGATGTGGATTGTTTTTCATAGTATAGCTTTTTAAACAAGTCCAGGAACATTGCAGAAGTTCAATAAATATTCTTTGATTAATTAGAAATGATGTAAAAGATATTTCGAAGGAATTAAAAAAAATTAAACTTAATAAAAAGAAAAGGAACCACCGTCTTCAATTTTGGATAAAAAAGCTAACTTTGGCCTGAAGTTTGAAGTTCCTTACTGAAGCCATTCTTTTAGCCATTAAGAGATGGCTCACTTTTCACACTGATGTGTGTTGGATTCTATTCTTTCCAGCCATAAAGCAGTCTTTGGCCATCATTATATCCTTTTATAGCAATAGATAATTTTGAAGTATGTTTGTAGGTCAGAATTTTGTATATTATGACATCTTCAACTGTTTATGTTAATTTTCCTGAGATGTTCTTTCCTAATTGTAAATATTTTTGGTGGCTTTGATCACCTTCTTCAGCTTACTCCTCAAGCCATCTTCTTGAGGATGAATCATTCCATGTTACAACTGCATATCCCTACCCCCTCCACATGCCTGATTCCCTTCACTTCTCTCTCTATTTAGTTTCCACTGCACTTACCATCTTCTACATGCTATGTGCTTTATTTATCTGTCAGAGGCTGACTCCGGCAGATCCAGGGGTCCCTGAAGGATGGACGGTGTTGGCGAGGGAGGGGTGATAGAGGCCATAGAGTCTTTCTGGTCACCAGGCAGGCATCTCTGCTCTGACTAGGGCTCAACTTTATTTTATAAGTGTTTGGGGGAAAGCACTGAAGTGGCATTTGCCTTAGACAATGATTTCTGAGAACAAACTTCTTTGATATGTAAGAATTTCCCAGAACATAGATTTGTAGAAGACTCATGCATAATCTTTATCAATAGTAATTGAGGTAGGGGATTTAGATGCTTATCTTATGGGGAAGGAAGGCATCTTTAGCATACTAGACAATGTTTTTAGCATAAAAGGGTGAAGTTACTTTCTCTGTGAGCAGGGGTCAAACAGGTCTTTCAGGAAACACCTTTGCTCTCATAATCACAAAAGAAGAAGTTCCTCAATAGGTTCCTCCACAGGGAGCAATCAGCATATTCAAGGCCAGAATAAGTCCTTTCAAATACTTGATAACAAATGCCTTGAGGTGGGGGGTGTCTAGTGTTCCAGGCAGAAACAATTGGGTGGGGGTGGATATCTGCCCTTCACTGTAAATTAGGCTCTTTGTCTCAGGGCTAGACTTAAACTCCCTTTATTATGTAAGTCTTGGATCTGCAAGGCCCTTAGGAAGAGCCTTTTGACAATCATCCACAATGTTTTCATCTGAAATCTCTTTGGAAAAGGCAGGGATATGCTTTTCCTTATGAGCAATCTGTGTGGGGAAGATCGGTCTGATCTGGAATATTGTGAGGCCTGGTCAATATTAGCAGGCTCATTTCCAACATGAGCCAGTAGTAGCAGAAGGAGATACCAGTTTTCGTTTCTCATGGCAGGAGCTGTGCAAACGCTACCATTCCCTCACTGTGACTGTCATCCAGCGAGGCCAGTGTGGCTCCCAGCACTTATTACAGTTGTTGTTCATGTTTGTCTCTCCCCACTAGAATAGAAGGTCTGTTCACGTAGGGATTTATATCTGTTTTATTAACTGAAGTATCTTTAGTACCTAGAGTGGGTGCTAGGTAATGGTTTAATAAATGAAGAACTTCCACTTTATTAAAGAAAAATTTTATTTAGTTCTATTTAGATGAACTGAAACGCCCAGAGTTCGAGAGAACCCCAAAACCAGACCACCAGAGACCAGAGTCAAAGCCAAGCGGCAAGGGTTGTTTATTCGCAGGTTCGAACCCGGACCTCCACGCACTCGTTGCCGGTGACACTAAGAGGCCCTGAACAAAGCCGTTGCAGCCTTTTTATAGACAGAAGTAAACAAGTCATGGGGAGGGACAGGAGATTTCCATGGTTACAAGTTTGCCATTGGTTAACATTTAAATGTGAACATATACCGTATCTGATTGGTTCCCGCCATCAGGTTTTTGGCGGGATCCAATTACAACATTTGGGATACCTTTGAATTCAGCCTATCATAGAGCGAGTCTAAAGTCGTGTTTGGCGACTAACAGGTTAACATCTCTCTCTCCAGGCCCTTCCCTCAGCAAGGTGGGGGGTAGCCACTGGCCTTTTCCGATTGGCTGCCGCCAAGGTGGGGTGATGGAGGGAACATGAGGCTAGTCGCTTGGGCAATCCGGTGGCCTAGGACCGTGTGTAGCCGCCCGGTAGATCCAGGGAAGCGGGAATGCAAGCCTTAAGCATTGTTACAGAAGCAGAAAGAGCTGGTTAGGTAATGGCTTCCCGTAGCGGAAGCACTTGTTCAGAAGCGGAAAAGCTGGTTAAGTTTTTGGTTTAGTTTATGTAGGCCTCTCAGAACAACTGAACAATTTGATACTAGGAACCCTAAAAGTATATTCTATTTTTAAAACCTGAGTATATATTTTCAGGAAAGATATTCAAACCACAAAATGAAGTCAGATTTCTTTTCTATTTCCCTGTATGAATTATTACTTGCTTTGCCTAAGAAAAAAACAGATGGTCACTTGCAAGATTAACGACTGTACTGTGCTATTTCAGCCCACAAGTTTTACCACACATGACATCCACAATCTGAGCATGTGGTCCCATGTTTCTGTTCATCAGAGAAGATTTTTGCACTCTGCTTGTTGACTCTGTGCAGTTGCATCCAGTTGGCTCTGACAGGTTAGTATCACTCTAAATGATGAGGGTTCCATTTCTGGAATTGCTGTGTTTCCACTAGGCACAAGGGCTAATTAGATCTCACATATAATCAGGTATATTTAGGGAAAAAAGGAGAGGGGAGCAATAAGTAACCATTATTATTGTCTGGATGTCAGGGAGTCATGCCCAGTGCACATTACCCTTTGGGTATAATTTAGTGTTGTCTTATTTTACATTCCTGCATCTACTGATCCCCTTATGTCCTTATATGAGTAGCTGACATTATTCACTTACTAGTGCCAGATACTATTATAATCACTATATATATATATATATGTATATACATATATGTTAAGTATAAATATGTTAAGTACATATATGCATATATATATAATTAACTCTTCTCAGCAATATGATGAAATATATTTTAATTATCCCTTTTTATGGAGACATAGAGACAATTTACCCAAGTTCACATGGCTAGTAAATGGCAGAGTTAGCATTCACACCAGTAGTCTTCCTCTAACCCATGCTCTCAAATGCTATCCTAGTATGAGATTACTATGTGAGTTTTCTGTTCAAAGGTTCCCTGATGCCTGTTAAATTTACCTCCCTTGTCAGCCAGCACTTTCCATACTCTGGCATCATTTTGTCCTCCACTGCATCTGCTGACATTCTCTCTGCTTCGAACACTCTGTTTCACTAAAGGATTTATTGCTAAATCCCGTCTGCTGTGTTCATGGTGATTTACTTTTTAAAATCCTTCCTAAGAGACTGTGTGATATGTAGGAATGTATTAATTATCTTTAAAAATCATGGAGAGTGCTTAGTTGCCTGAAGAGGGAATACACACTTCAGGGATGGTGAGGTGGCATTTAATCAAACAGGGCACTTTCACAGAGAAAGAGAGCTCCTAGAAGCTCTTCACCTGTTTAGCTCTAATCAACTCCAGGTGTTTTGTTGATTATCGAAATGAATGTTAGAAATAAGTTTTTACTAGTGAAATGAATTGTGTTCTAGATGTGTGAATTAGCCAGAAATGTGGTAGAATATAAGAATGCAGTAGGCTCAGCAGTCTCCCACCCTTTCCTATGGTGTCTATAGCCTGATTCCCAAATATTGCCTGTGGGGAGCCTCCTATTCAGATAAGTCTGGTCGTCTTGAGATTTTTGGAGTGATGGGGGTTGTGGGGGGAGGGGGGTCAGCATTCAGAGCTGACAGCTAAGAAAGAATTCTTAGAAAGGTGTCTTTGATGCAAAAAGGTGATTTTATTAAAGCACTGGGACAAGACCCGTGGGCAGGGAGAGCTCACTGGGGTTGTGAAGAATGTCTGGTTATATTGAAACGCCCAGAGATCGGAAGACCCCCAAAATCAGACCACCAGAGACCAGAGTCAAAGCCAAGCGGCAAGGGTAGTTTATTTGCAGGTTCGAACCCGGGCCTCCGCGCACTCGTTGCCGGTGACGCTGAGAGGCCCTGAACAAAGCCTCTGCAGCCTTTTTATAGACAGAAGTAAACAAGTCATGGGGAGGGACAGATTTCCATGGTTACAAGTTTGCCATTGGTTAACATTTAAATGTGAACATATACCGTATCTGATTGGTTCCCGCCATCAGGTTTTTGGCGGGATCCAATTACAACATTTGGGATACCTTTGAATTCAGCCTATCATAGAGCGAGTCTAAAGTCTTGTTTGGCGACTAACAGGTTAACATCTCTCTCTCCAGGCCCTTCCCTCAGCAAGGTGGGGGGTGGCTGCTGGCCTTTTCGGAGTGGCTGCCGCCATGAGGCTAGTCACTTGGGCAATCCGGTGGCGGGGAAGCGAGCCTTAAGCATTGTTACAGAAGCAGAAAGAGCTGGTTAGGTAATGGCTTCCCGTAGCGGAAGCACTTGTTCAGAAGCGGAAAAGCTGGTTAAGTTTTTGGTTTAGTTTATCTAGGCCTCTCAATATACTGTGGAGTTGGAGGAGGTAAAGTCAAGGGAAAGTTTTTAAAGAGATTTTCACATGCTAAAGAAGATTCACAAGTCTCTGGAGGCCTAGCCATTGTCAGGCTGAGGTTGTTTTTTCCCTCGGGCAAAGCTGGGAGTTCCTGGAGAAACATTTTACTCTGCCAGCCTCAAATATTTGTCAATGGGCTGCAGGTTATAAGGAAATTTAATTTACTTGCCATTTCCTTCTTATCTTTGTTCCCTGTGTCACTATGGAAGGGTGATGTTGGGGCCCCAGGGAATAGAGTCTACAGGTTTCTAGAGATAAGGCTATTGATAAGATTGCGTTTTTCTTGTAATTTACTAAGTTATTTGTAAACTGATGGAGACTATCAGTTAACCATTTGTTTTCTTTTCTTCCTTTGTTTTTGGGCAGCCAGAGGTGCCTGAGGAATATCACATACATCCCACCTGGGGGTGCATGTGTGTGCTAGCTTGTATTTAGCCCTTAGCCCGCCTTATGCTCCCTCATCAGACTCAGGAAAAACACAAGGTTCCTTGACACTGCCTTTGAAAAACTCTGTTTCCGATCTAGTGACTAGTGATCCTTTTGATGAGGAAGCGTGGGGCAACCTGAGGGCAAAGTACAGGCTAACATCACTTCCTATCCCCATAGGTGGAATATGTTTGATATTCCTTGAACACTCCTGGCCACTCAAGAACAAAGCAAAGGGGTTTAAGTGCTTGCTATGGTAAAGTGGGAAACTGAGGCAAATGAAAAATTAAATTCCCTTACTGCCTACAGCCCATTGACAAGTCCTTGAAACAGGCAGAATGACCTTCCTCTAGGAGCTAAGGGCAAAAGGGAATCTTGGTTTAAACATTATTCTGACTCTCCAGGTCCTGTAAGTCTACTTTAACATATAAAAATTCCATTGGAAATTTTCTCTATCTCAACTCCCCAGGATATATGCTGGCAATCCTACTCCAAGCATATGGCCCCCCTGATATACATCTGAAGGATCTCATGACTGAAGTTTTAGTACACAGTAATAAATGGTGTTTTCCTAACAGGAGCTTGCTCCTCAAGGTCCTAAGAAACTTGCTTCCAAAATACCTTAGAGGCTTACTCTATCACTAATCCCCTTCCAATCTGAAGGTATATAATCAGTTACCCATCACAATCCCAGTGCAGTTCTTTCTGTCCACGGGTCTGGTCCCCGTGGTTTAGTAAAAATTACCTTTTTTTACTAAAACATCTTCAAGAATTCTTTCTTGGCTGTTGGCTCCAGACCATCCCTACCTCACCCCAAAAACTCCATCACTTTCATGTCAGCAATTGGAGCACCTAAATAGATAGCTGAAACCTCATTTCATAAAATACATTCCTATTTACTTATTGGCTATTCGCTAATAAATGTAGGCGTAGACAAATTGAGTTGAGAGTTACTTTTTTGGAAATTGGTAGTGAGATAGAGGAGGCTCCTTAGGCCCTACGTCTAATAGCCATTCCCTATCTCTGGTAACAGGTATCTATGATCAAATTCTAATTATAAACGCCACATTGGCTGCATGAGTTTGGTACCACACCTGTTCCAGGTTCCTTTCTCCTTTATAAACTCTTCTCTTAAGTATTGTTGGTAGACCTCCCTTTCCAAAGGAGAATCACTGAGAACAAAGCCCACAAAACGCAAATGGAGTTGGTTATTCAGGTTTATTTTATTTTTATTTTTATTTTTAAATATTTTAATTTATTTCTAGGAGAGAGAGAGACAGCGTGAGCAGGGGAGGGTCAGAGAGAGAGGAAGATACAGACTCTGAACAGGCTCCAGGCTCTGAGCTGGCAGTCAGCATAGAGCCCGACGTGGGGCTCGAACCCACAAACCGCGAGATCATGACCTAAGCGAAAGTCAGACGCTTAACCGACTAAGCCACCCAGGCGCCCCAGGTTTCTTTTAGTCTGGCAGGACGGCCCCTCCGAGCACCCGAAAAGTCCTCAGAAGAGCGCCCCGCGGGAGCCATAGCTCAGGGTTTATATAGGGAGGGGGTGAAGCCGGTGTAGAGAAGCGAGAATTGCGACTAGAGGTGGGGGTTGCTTAACATGTTGTTTGAAGAACATGTTTGACGGTTTTAATCACAATGTTCCTTAAGGATTTACATCTCAGGGACTTGCTGCAGCCAGAAGGAGCTAGGTTCCTCAACCCCTGACCTTTTACCGGAATAGAGTTTGAGATCAAACAACGGTTGGAATAGAGTTTGAGATCAAACAACGGTTGGTATTTCCTCATTTGCAAGCCCCTCACCTTTTGGCCCAAGGGAGTTTTTACATTGTCTCCTGCTGAGACACTGTTCATCTCAGCTATACATTTCACGGAACATTTTATCTTTTTATTTCATGGCCCACCTCAAAATTCCACAGTCTCATGAAGGCTTTGCTGATTCTTTCAACCCTTTCTCATCATTGACATGGGCTCCTACTGCAGTTATATAAGACACACATTAAAAAATCTTTTCATCCTACACAAATTTCCCTGACAGTGTTCATTACCTGATTGAGATACAGCTTAATTGAGGACAAGACTCACATTAAGGAATTCCAGTTGGTGATAAGCCAATTCCAACTGGGAGCCATTCCTTTGCAGAGGAGTATGCAATGTTGTTGCTTTGCTCCCAGGTTCCTTTGCCCTTTGCTCCTGGTGGTGTTTTGTTTACCATTGTTGTTTTATTCTGCTATTTACCTTTGGAGAGTTTGAACTTTGACAGGAGCAAAATTACAAAATCAAAGCCAAGATGATAGAGAAAAATTGTTCTTTAATTAAAAAAATTTTTTTAAATGTTTTCATTTCTGAGAGAGAGAGAGAGAGGCAGCGTGAGCAGGGGAGGGTCAGAGAGAGAGGGAGAAACAGAATCCGAGTAGGCCCCAGGCTCTGAGCTAGCTGTCAGCACAGAGCCTGACGCGGGGCTCGAACCCACGAACTGTGAGATCATGACCTGAGCCGAAGTCCAATGCTTAACTGACTGAGCCAACCTGGTGCCCCAAAAATTGTTCCTTAATATGTGGTTTCCAGATCAAAGGAGAAAAGTTTTAATCCACCAGTTTATTATTTTTAACTTGCAGTAACACACAGAACAGAGTATTCTGCTATAAAAGCCATGTTTATACTAAAATTCTTAAGATTTTTTTAATGTTTATTTATTTATTTTTGGGAGAGAGAGAGATTGCACAAAAGCAGAGGAAGTGGCAGAAAGAGAGGGAGACACAGAATCTGAAGCAGGTTCCAGACTCCAAGCTGTCAGCACAGAGCCCAATAAGGGGCTCAAATTCATGAACTGCAAGATCATGACCTGAGCCAGTCAGATGCTTGCCACCCAGGTGACCCTATTATTGAAATTCTTGAAAAGAAATAATTTTGTATAGCGAATCTGTGAATGTGAAGTTCTATAGCTTAATGCTCTTCTCTTTAAATTAATAGTTCTTACAGATTTTTATTTTTATTTTTTTAAAATTTTTATTTAGTCTTGAGAGAAAAAGAGCGAGTGAGAAAGAGACAGAGAGACAGAGCCTGAGTGGGGGAGAGGCAGAGAGACAGGGAGACACAGAATCCAAAGCAGGCTCCAGGCTCTGAGCTGTCAGCACAGAGCTCGATGCAGGGCTCAAACTCACCAGCTGTGAGATCATGACCTGAACTGAAATCAGATACTTAACTGATTAGCCACCCAGGCACCCCATTTTTACAAATTTTTAAAGAAAACTTAAGATTTCTTAGGAACCTTATTTTATATATACACATATACATATATAATTTTATATATTCTATACTTACACATAACATTTATAATTATTATATAATTATGTATAAACATGTAATTGCATCAGAAGAGACCACACACCGTTGTGGTGAAGAATTACATTATTTAATAGTTCAAATAATGTCTATTCAAACTGGATTTAAAGTCCTTAAAAGATAGGAACCTGTTGAACACTGTTTTTAGATTTTCCTTACACCCAATCCTAGGCACAGGGGAAGAAGGGGATCTAGTATTAAGTGTTGACTGACTTAGTCTGTCTAGCATTTTAAGTAAATTCACTGACAGAATCAACTTCATATATATAATTATTCTTCTAAACATTTTGTGAATCTGACTGATTCATTATAGCATTGTACCTCACAGCAACTCATAAGAACATTGCGAACTTGAGAATATACAGGAAAAAAACCTGGCGTAAGAGCCAGATCAAATAATAGATTTAGCTAATAGAATTAAAAAAATAAATAAACAGAAGGCAGGTTTTCTAAAATGTCTTGGTAACTATGGGCTTACCTACTTTATTAGAAAGAGTACCCTTGTTGGGATGAGTACTGGCTGTTGTATGTAAGTGATGAATCACTAAATTCTACTCCTGAAATCATTATTACACTATATGTTAACTAACTTGAATTTAAGAAAAAAAGCACATTTAATTTGTTTAACCTGATTTCATAAATAATTGTGTTGTTCCTACTTATAACTTGATCTAATGAACAAACAAACAAACAAAGCCCTAATACTTACCAGCGGGACAATGTAGGCTGTTATGTAATATCTTTGGATTTCATTTTCGATGTTTACAAAATGGGAACATCAGTATTCCTTGAGTTAATGTGAAAGCAGCCAGCACTGTGCCTGACACATAACTAACAATCAGCAGTACTAGTTTGCTGGGAAACAAGTTGAAATAACTTACTCAGAGAGCTTTCCTTAATTGTATCAGATAATCAATTATTGAATGCTAATTAGAAGCAGCATTATATGATGGTGAAGAGTGTGAACATGACCACATGCACATAGTAGTACTTGTGACCTTGGGCGAGATACTTAAGCTTTCTGTGCCTCAGTTTCATCATAAAATGGAAATAATAAGACCTCTCTTGTGTTGAGGATTAAATTATTTGATGTACAGAAAGCATTTAGGACTGTGCTTAGCAGTGGCAGGCACTCCATGCATTTCGGTGAATATTAAATTACATGCAAAGGATTGTATTGGGAATTTTAGAGGATAATAATTCTCAAAGATGAATGTGATTCGGTTCTTTTTTCAAGGAGTTTATAATATATTGAATATAGTAAAAGGGAGAGAAGCTAGCCTGGTTAATGAACTGTTGAATAGTGTTCAATAAAATGAGATACAAAGGAAAAAGATAATCTGCTATAAGAAATATAGAATAAGGAGTCAGAAATTCAGACTAGACAGACCAATGAGAGCTTCAAACGTGGCAGTGGCATTTGAACAGGCCTTCAAGGATAAGAATTTTAATAGACAGTGGGAAAACTTATTTTAGCTTCACAGAATCACATGAGCATTTTCAACTTGAAAATGCTTGGAATGTTTGGGGAAATAGACATGGCTGGAATGGAGGAGGCATTAGAAAATGTACGAAAAGAGGGGATGGCAATCAGGTAAGGAGAATCTTGCATGCAATGCTAAGAATTTATTCATGAAGAATGGAGGCTACCTCCTTTCCCTCCCATAATATGCAATATATTATAGTAAGCTTTTTGAAAATAAGAACTGAGTCACATTCATCTTTGAGAGTTATTATCCACTACAATTCCTAGTAATTTGCAAGGAGAAACTTTTTTTAACCTAATTTTTTTTAAATTGAGCTAATTATAGATTCACATGCAGTTATAAGAAATAGAGAAATTTCTTGTAGTGTGCCCAGTTCCTCAATTGTTAATATTTTGCAGACTTTATTAATAAAATACCACAACTAGGATATTGACATCGATATAGTTCACTCATCTTATACTATCAAATTTCTCCAGTATTATTCATTCATGTGCATGTGTGTATTAAGTTCTTCTCCTGTGTGTGTTTGTGTGACCACAGTAAAGATCCTGAACAGCACAGTGCTATCAACATCCCTTGTGTTGCTTCTATAACTTAACTCATTCACTTCTGCTCTCTTCCTCCAATTGCTGCAAATACTAATCTGTCTTTCATTTCTGCTATTTTTCTAACCTATCAGGATTGAATTTTTTCACTCAAGATAACTTCCCAGAGATTTATCATAGCTGTTGTGTGTGTATCAATAGTTCCTTTTGAATTCTGAGTTGTATCCATTGTATGGGGGTGCTGGAGTTTCTTTCATCATTCACCTGTTGAATGCCATTTGGGCTGACTATAGACTCTGGTGATTATAAATAAAGCTGCCATGAACATCCACATGCAGGTTTTCCTGTGAACACAGGTTTTCATTTCTTTGGCATAAATATGTTGGAGTGTAATTGTTGGGTCATATGATAGTTACATGTTTAGATTTTTAAGAAATTGCCAACTGTTTTCCAGAGTGGCTGTACCATTTCTCATTTCCATCAACAATGCATGTGTGATCTAATTTCTGTGCATCTTCACTAGCATTTGGAGCTGTCATTCCTTTTTATCTTGCTCATTCTGATATGAGTGTAGTGATACTCATTTGGACTTTACTTTGAATTTCTTTAATAGCTAATCATGTGCGGGTATTTTTCATTCTCTTATTTGCTATCTGTATATCTTCTTTGGTGAAATGTCTGTTTATATTTTTGCCCATTTTCTAATTGTATGGTTTGATTTTTTTTTTTTTATTGTTGAGGGTTGAGAGAACTTTATATATTTAGATATGTGATTTGCAATCATGTTCTCCCAAATTGTGGCTTGTCTTTTCATCCTTTTCAGGGAGTTTTCAAAGAATAAAAGTTTTAGTTTTGATGAGGTCCAGGGGATACAGAGATCAATGGACAAGGGAATTCCTTCCAGAAAGCAAAATCTGGGAAATCTTACCTCCCCATCTCCCACTGCCTGGACGAAACTGAGTTTTCTCAAAATTCCTGTCAGCAAGAATTTCACCGCTGCTATGAATTAGTGTCTATTTTTTCAATTATTTCCTTTTTAAAATGAAAGTGCTTACTGTGCCTAACTTGTCCTTGCCATAACCTAAATATGGGAATGAGTATGAGTGCATGTGTGTAAGGGAGAGAGGCCAGGGAGGCAGACAATTTATATTTTTAGGTTACAGGTCACTGGACCGTGAAAAGACATATTCATATTTAGAGAGGGACATGCATCACCCAGAGATTCTGGACTTCGAGCAGTTTGCAGTTACTGGAAGGGACTTTGGCTTCTATCCCTTAGGAAGGAGGTACATGGATTCTTTGTGTGGAAAGAAGGGTGGAAAGGATATTTGATGAGCAGAAGGATGGACTGTGGTAGAGTCTGACTAGCTGTTTACCAAACCTATTTCCTTTTCTTCCTAGGAATACAGTTGGGTTACATATGGACTGAGTTGTGACCTCCTCAGATTCATATGTTGAAACCTTAGCCCCTAAACTGACTATATAAAGAGATGGGGTCTTTAGGAGGTAATTAAGATTAAATGAGGCTATAATGGCTATGCTTTATTTTGATAGGACTATGGCTTTATGAGAAGAAGATGACTTTCTTCTCTTACTTCTCTCTCTTCTCTCCTCACCTCCCTCTCTCTGCCTCTCTTTTCTCCCAATTTCTCATTCTCTCCTTCTCTGCCTCTCCCTCTTTTCCTACCCACTCCTTCTCATTCATGTGAGGACACAATGGGAAGGTGGCCGTCTGAAAGCCAGGAAGAGAGTTCTTACCAGACACTGATCTTGGACTTCCCAGCAATCAGAACTGTGACAAATAAATTTCTATACTTTAAGCCACCTAGTCTGTGCTATTTTGTTATGGCAACGGGAGTTGATTAATATGTCTCTCTTAGATATGTCATATAAATGAGTTCTAGTTAGGGACCAGAAATTATGTGCCTCATTTTCAGAAAAGCCCACAAGATTAGTTTTGCCTTATTTTCCATGCTCTTATTCCTCCTACTGGCTCAAAGAAGATGTGCCCGATGAATTTGAAAACAAAGTGTTAAATATGGCAAAGTAAAAATAAGATGGAAGGTGCCTCAATCTCTGAATCACAGAAGGCAGAGAGTGGCCCACTGGTCAGGACCCCTTACTTTGGACTATATATGTGCAAGAAATAACTTTTAGTATGCAAGCCAATACTTTGAGAGGTTATCTATGATAGCAGGTGGAGTAACCCTATCTAGCACAATAGGAATGTCACTAGAGAACATGGAGGAAAAAAGATTTTGGGGAGGGAAATATCCTGGATCAGTATTTTTGATGTCCAGTAGGCATTTGAACACTCATATCTGTAAAAGAGAACAAGGGTGTCTGTGTTAGTCTGTTCAGCTGCTATAACAAACAATGGAAATACATTGCTTACAGTTCTGGAAGCTGGAAGTCCGAGAGATTAGGTTGTCAGCATGGATGGATGAGGCCTTTCCCACACCACAGAATTCTTGTGGTCCTCACGGGACAGAAAGGGCAAGGGAGCTCAGTGGGGTCTCTTTTGTAAGAGAACCCATCCCATTCATAAAGGCTCCATCCTCATTCCCTAAGCACCTCTCAAAGGGCCTACCTCCTAACACTGTCACACTGGACATTAGCATCTCAGTATCTTAATTGTTGGGAAAACACAAAGATTTAGACCATAACAGTGTCCAAGGATACAGACTCTAGCAAAGTCTACATTTAAGGGGTTAGAAGATTAGGCAGACACATCCAAAGGGAGTGAGAAGGGACAGAGAGATTAGAAATAAACCAACAAAGTAAAGTCTTTCAAGAGACAAGAAGGGAGATTCAGTGAGGAGGTGAAGAATGTCGGTTTCTGGTGAGATGAGACTTTCTTCTCTCAGAGAAGAAATGAAACTGGATGAGACCACTGCTCTGAGAAGCTTGGCAATGAAAAAAAAATGATCTACAGGGAGAAATATCTTCATGGGAACGATTGCTGAGGATTTGTTTGGTTTTGTGTGTTAGATGAGAAGAGGCTTGAGTGTATTTGTTATTCAGGGAAAAACAGTTTTTTGTGGGAGAGTGAGACCCAATTTATGGAAGAGAAAAGGAGTAACAGAGAAAGCCAGGGTCTTGAACCAATAGTTTTACCTGTACAATTTCTAATTAATGCTTCTTTAATAAATTCGAATCTGCTCAGCTTTCACATTAGCACAAAGGTAAATATCATAGTTTCCTTTTTTTTTTTTTTTTATTTCTAGGAGAGAGAGAGAGAGACAGCGTGAGCAGGAAAGGGTCAGAGAGAGAGGGAGTCACAGACTGAAACAGGCTCCAGGCTCCGAGCTGGCAGTCAGCACAGAGCCCGACGCGGGGCTCGAACCCACAAACCGCGAGATCGTGACCTAAGCGAAAGTCGGACGCTTAACCGACTAAGCCACCCAGGCGCCCCTCATAGTTTCCATTTTTAATTTCTCTCTAACTCAAATATGAATTAATTCAAATACGAACAACTGAATCTTTCCTTGCTTCCTCTGACAAATAATAAGAGTTGCTAGGGGTCAGAAATACATTTTATAGTTATAGTTTTTATTAACTACAATTGTTTTATGTTATTATTATTTTAATGTTTGTTTATTTTTGAGATAGAGAGATAGACAGACAGACAGAGTATGAGCAGAGGAAGGGAGACGCAAAATCCAAAGAAGGCTCCAGGCTCTGAGCTGTCAGTACAGAGCTCAACATGGGGCTTGAACCCACAGACAGTGAGATGGCGATCTGAGCTGAAGTTGGACGCTTAACCAACTGAGCCACCCTGGTGCCCCTGTTTCATGTTATTATTTAAAGTTAACTCTAGATTTAGAAGAATGTGCATTTAGGTCTAGAGCATTACTATACATCTTTTGAAATATGAGTAGAAGGAATTGTTCTTTTATTTCCAGACCTTTGGAACTTAATCTGTTTTTTATCCCTTAAAGATAAGAAAAAGGATGTAACATACTGCTGTTTATTGGGAAGAAAATGAGAGAATGAGGAAGGGATGGGAAGGAGGAGAGAGGAGAGATTTCCAGCATTTCCTAGAGATTTCCACTCATTTCCACTTTATCATTCCAAAACTGTACAACACCGATTGTTGAGGAGAAAACTAATTAACATGCAGTGGGCAGTCAGCTACATCTCCCTTGAGTGATCTGGCTGTGTACAGCTGTGGGAAAATGAGATGTAGGTGTCTGTGGGGATTAGGTGTGAAAATTATGTGCGATAAGAAACATCGTATGTAAGACCTCTTAATATAGAGACTGGCATAGGTAGGGATCAAAAAATATATAATTCTTTTCCATTTCTTTTATAAATTGTTTTTTGTTTTTTAAGTCCATAATTTAAAACAACTTTCTAGTGCTCTGCAGGGTAACTATTGATTTTTACTACTAATAAAAATACTAATAGAAATTATTATTTAAATATATATACTAATTGTTATTCTGAAATCTATCCCAAGGATACACTTAAAATGTATTCCATGTTATAATAAGAGTTTTAATTATTCATTGAATCAGCACCATTAGAAGTCATGCTGGGGGGAGAAAGAACTGTCAATAATTTACCTAATATTTAACTAAGTCTTATTTTTTAAAACTAAGAATAGCCTAACTTTGAGAGTTATTTATTATGATAATCAAATTCAATGTACTCAGTCTCATAATGATAGAATTCAGTTTCACAGAATGATAGAATACCTGTTGTCCAGGAATGATAGGTTTTCTCTCGATTGTTTGAGGCTTAATGTAGGGATTAGATACACACTTTCAAAATGCTTTTAGATTTTTGCATTTAGAAACATGTCCATCTCTCACTTTATCTTTATCTTTTTCTCTACCTCCCTTCTCCATGGCCGTCTCTACCTCTAGGTCTAGATCCTTCTGTTATACATGTTTCCAATATATTTATGGCATTGCTAGTACACTGCCATTTAACATATGAAATATGACACAGTACAGTTCAGAAATGGAAATGTTAGCAGAGAATTATATTAAGAACCAGTCCAAGGTAACATTAACCTTTTCAAGAGGATATGTAGTTCTTTGGTGAGAAATGGAACAAAACAAGAGAAATGACCATATCACTAAAATTTAATTTAATCAAAGACATACAAGCAAAGACTAAGGTCATGGTGAATTCAGTGGTTCTTCTTATGCATTAGGAATATGTCCACTTGGAAAGGAGACTTAAATGGACATTGTTAGTTTAATATGAAAGAAATATCTGGCACCAAATCTAGGTTTCAACATTTCCATGTAAAATTCTTCCATTAAATTGCACTCTAATCACTATTAAAAGGAATTAGAATCTGCTTAGCATTAGGAAATTAACTGACACTTTTTTTTTATTAGCATCTTGCTGCATTTCTGTTTCAGTCTTGAAAGCAATAGCTCTATGTTTTTTCACTGGATACCCACCTGAATGACTCCCTGGACACCCACCCTAATGAATGCACCAAGTCTTTCTAGCATTCTTGTTTCTTCACCTTGACCTCATTCTGATGTTTAATGACTCATAACACAGGGCTTGGTTATATGACTAAATAGGTATATTATCATCAAGGGGTATGGTTGGATGACTTTTAAATGGCAATGAAACTAAGATATATTTATAGTAAAGGTACCTCTGGCAACACCCCACATTTTTACCTCTGAACGTTGTTAAGGCTGTGTTTTCCATTTCAGGTTGTAGTTGTAGGTTTAAGTGAAGTCATTCACCCAATGTCTTGATGAAACTAACCTTCTCAGGGATCAATTTAAGACTGATGGTAATAATTCCTTTTGGGTCCTAGAGTTGAGAAGTATGCAAGGTTCCCCAGTTTTTCCATTTTCTCCTGTGTTTAGCTCTGAATCTCAACAAATTGGGTGAAGTTATTTCCAAAATACAAAACCAGTGATGAAATAATATTTAGAATAACCAAGCAACTGCTGCAAATCGCTGAAAACAAGAAAACAAAAACATGAACAGGCAATTAACAAGATGAAAGCCAAAAGAGAAATTCACACATAGGTCTATAAAGGAAGATGTTCACAGATGGTCATCACAGCAGCATTTATTAGAACAGGGAGCTGGAGGAAATCCAGTATCCAGGGGGGAGGTGGGCAGAGTAGATGGGTAATTGAAATGGGGATGGTCTCTAGGAACTACCATGTAACAATTTGAAGCTAAGTTTCCACAGAATATGAGTGAATGGTAAAAGCAGAATTAGAAGAATAATGTGAGACTTAGGATGCAATATATACTTTAAAACCATCTATGAAAACCTAAAACATGCTCACAGAGCAGCAGTACATATTTTGCAAAAGGTGAGGCAGGGAGGAGAATGGGATCAGTTAATCATTACATAGAGTATCATTGAAGCCTTCCTAAAACAGGATCCACTGGGCTGAACTTACTGTATTCTCACTCTTGGATGGAGAAGTAAAATTTGGTGGCATATGGGAACACAACTCACTCACCAAGTAAAGTGGAAATTAAAATCATTGTGCTATTTTCCATTTATCTGAAATGGAAATGTGATATTACAGCTAAATCTATAATAGGAAGCATAGAAACCTGAAGGGATTGCTGGTAAAACCTGGGTAGTGGCAGCGGTGATCACAGCAGAGTTGGAACTAGAAGACTCTAATCCCATAATCACTCAGCTGTGCAGAGTGTTGGCTGACTGCTCTATAGCTTTACCTGTAAATCCTGGACAAATAGGAGAAGTACAACAAATGCTTTTAAAAATTCCCTCCAGGTTATCACTTCATAATTGCATTCTCTAAAACTCCCTAACAATTCTCCTGGAAATTTGAGATATTGGGTAGCATTGCTGGAATAATCCTAATTCCTTGGGCACAGCTCTTTACTGAAACAAATCTGCCAGTAGACTAATTACACATAAGACCACTTTCTACATTCACCATTGGGCAAACATATCAGATGTCCGATGCTGCCTCTCATTACTGCTCTGGGCAACAGTTAGAAATCTCATGGCCTCTATCTTATATCCTAATTATATCATCAATACTGCCAACATCACCCTTTCCATCCTTTCCTACTGAAGAAGCTCATCATCTTCAAGGAAGAAGAGAAGCAGGAAAGTTTTCTGAGCATCACATGTGAGGTCTTGTGATCCCAGTTTGCAGCATGGATTTTAGACTATCCTCCTCCATACAGGGTTCTTTATAGTGTATAAAAATGAAGATCTATCTAATATTACCAGTGCCAGCAGAATTTCAAAGGAGATTGCTCTTAGACACCTCTGATAGATACCTAATCATACCAGTTTCTTGGAAGCATGACTATTAAATAGAACTAAGATCCCATAACCTGGTGTTATAGATGTTCCTGTTTTAATATGCTATGATGTCATTAGGGCAAGGAAAAATTAGTAAATGCAGAAACACAGCAACACATTCAAAAGAAAACACAGAAAAGAATGAATTAAAACCAAACCAAACCAAGTATCAAAGAGCTGCTGAAAAAATTCTATTGGCTTAACATATTTAACTTGTGTTCTAAGAGGAAAATAGTGAAATGCATAAACATTTTTTGGGAAACATTTCTAAATTTGGTGGAAACTACAAACCCACATATCCCAGAAGCTCAACAAAGATGAAGTGCAGGCATATGAAGAAACCACACCAAGTGTTCTGATTCTATGTGTGAAGAACTTGGAAGTCACCACTCCATCCTAATGATAAGTAAAAAGCTAAACAGATGAAAACTCAACTCTTCTTGGACCCATTAGGAAGGGGAGGATGAAGAGCAAACCACCGTGTACAAGATTGGAGGGACAGACAAGGAAATATGGGGAGTCCATGCTTAGCAGAGCAGAACTCACAGATGCTGCAGGATTCAGTGCTGGGGCAGAAAAACCCGAGTAAGATGGCAGAGAAAGGGGGACTCTAAGCTTGTCTCCTCCCTGGAACACAGCTAGGTTGTTATCAAATCATTCTGAGCACCCAAGAAATCAACAGGAGGTCTGAGAGAACAAAAATTGCAAGTCTATAAGTAGAAAAGTGACCAATGGTTAGTAGGTGGAAGGTGGGGAGAGTTGACCTGGGGGAGATATGATAGTGGATACAGCAGCAGGGAGGAAGCCCGCACATGGAGGCTACCACAAAGTATTATAAGCAGCAGAGCACAAAATCTGAACTTTAAGAAGTCAGCTGCTTTAGGGGACACGCATGGCTTGGGTGATGAAGCAGGAACGCCAGCTGAGGGCAGCAAGCTGGGGCTCCAGCTTTCTGCACTGCTTTGCCATAAACTCCTAACTGCTATGTGGTCTCTTGACTGCTTTCCTTGCATTGGCTGGCAAGCAGCAAAAGGGGAGATGTGTCCCCCAGAGGAACAGTGCTGGTCCGTGGTGGTCACTCACCTGAGATTAAAAAAAAAGAAAAGGAAAAAAAACAACCAAAAAACAACTTGGGCATAGGCAGGGTGAATACAAGGTTCTGACAGAAATGGGGGACACACAAGAGGTGATTTATTGCTTTTCTGTGAGGATTCCCTGGAGGGTAGGGAGGTGCGAACTTTCAGCTCCTGGGTTATAGAACAGGGTGCCCCCATTTTCATCCTGCCATCAGTGCTGAAAGCTTCCAAATGACTCCAGAGTGAAGCCATTTACAACGAGCCCTGCCTTCTGAATCTTGGGGGTGCATTTTCACTAGGACAAGTCCACCAGGGAATCAGGGCAACAGGCGCTTCCCCCAGAAGACCAGAACAGCTTGCTAGAACCAAGTCTCCTGATCATAGAGTGCTGCAAAGCCTCAGCTCTAGAGGAAATAGGATTTAGCTTCCTTTTTACTTTTATTCTTTATTTTTTTTTAATTTGTTTTCTTACCTTTTTCAATTACTATTTTGTATTTTATATTATATAAAAATATATATGTTTATTTTCATTTTACTTTATTTTTATTTTTGGATCTAGATTCTTTTAACAACAGACCAAAATGCACCCAGGATCTAGGGGGGTTTTTTTTGTTTGTTTGTTTGTTTTGTTTTTGTTTGATTGATTGTTTTTCTTTCTTTCTGTTTTTCTTTTCTGAACAAAATGATGAGACTGGGAAATCTGGAAGAAATAGACACATTCCTAGCAACTTATAAACTACCAAAACTGAAACAGGAAGAAATAGAAAATTTGAACAGGCCCGTAACCTGCAAAAAAAAATCGGTAATCAGAAATCTCCCAACAAAACTCTCAGGCCAGATGGTTTTCTACCAGACATTTAAAGAAGAGTCAATACCTATTCTTCTTAAACCATTCCAAAAAATAGAAATGGAAGGAAAACTTCCAAATTCATTCTATGAGGCCAGCATTATCTTGATTCCAAAACCAGACAAAGACCCCACTTCTTAGTGGGAGAATTACAGGGCAATATTCTGGTAAACATGGATGCAAAAAATTCTCAATAAAATGCTAGCAAATGGAATTAAATAGTACAGTAAAATAACATTCACCATGATCAGGTGGGATTTATTCCTGGGCTGCAGGGCTGTTCAATATTTGAAAATCAATCAACATGATATACCACCTTAATAAAAGAAAGGATAAGAATCATATAATCCTATCAATAGATGCAGAAAAAGCAGTTGACAAAATACAGCATCCATCTTGATAAAGACCCTCAACAAAGTAGGGATAGAGGGAACATACCTCAACATCATAATAGCCATATATGAAAGATCCACAGCTAATACCGTCTTTGGTGGGGAAAGACTAAGGACATTTCTCCTAAGGTCAGGAACAAGACAAGGGTGGCACTCTCACCATTACTATTTAACATAGTACTGGAAAGTCTTAGCCTCATCAATCAGGCAACAAAAAGAAATACAAGGCATCCAAATGGGCAAGGAGGAAGTAAAACTCTTACTATTTGCAGACAACATGATACTCTCTGTAGAAAGCCCAAAAGACTCCACCAAAAAATTGCTAGAACTAATACATGAATGCAACAAAGGCATAGGATATAAAATCAATGTGCAGAAATCTGTTGCATTTTTACATACCAATAGCAAAGCAGCAGAAAAAGAAATCAAGGAATAGATCGCCTTTGCAATTGTACCAAAAACAATAATATACCTAGGAATAAACCTAGCCAAAGAGGTAAAAGGTCTGTACTCTGAAAACTACAGAATGCGGATGAAAGAAATTGAAGATGACAGAAAGAAATGGAAAACCATCCCATGCATGTGGATTTGAAGAACAAATATTGTTAAAATATTTATACTACCCAAAACAATCCACATATTTAATGCAATCCCTATCAAAATACCACCAGCTTTTTTCACAGAGCTAGAACAAACAATCCTAAAATCTGTATCAAACCGCAAAAGATCCCATATAGCTAAAGCAATCCTGAAAAAGAAAAGCAAAACTGGAGGCATCATGATTCTGGATTTCAAGCTATATTACAAAGCTGTAGTCATCAAAACACTGTGGTCCTGGCACAAAAACAGACACATAGATTGATGTGACAGAATAGAAAACCCAGAGATGGACCCACCAACTGTATGGTCAACTAGTCTTTGATAAACCTGAAAGAATATCCAATGGAAAAAAAGATAGTCTCTTCAACAAATGGTATTGGGACAGCAACATGCAGAAGAGTGAAACTGGACCACTTTCTGACATCATACACAAAAATGAAGTCAAAATCAATGAAGACCTAAATGTGAGACAGGAAACTATCAAAACTGTAGAGGGGAACACAGGCAGCAACCTCTTTGACTTTGGCCAGGGCAACTTCTTACTAGAATGTCTCTGGAGGCAAGGGAAACAAAAGTAAAACTGGATGATTGGGGACTTTTTCAGGGGGCGCCTGGGTGGCTTAGTCGGTTAAGCGTCCACTTTCGCTTAGGTCATGGTCTCGCGGTTCGTGGGTTCGGGCCCCACGTCGGGCTCTGTGCTGACTGCCAGCTCAGAGCCTGGAGCCTGTTTCAGTCTGTGACTCCCTCTCTCTCTGACCCTCCCCTGCTCACGCTGTCTCTCTCTCTCTCTATCCTAGAAATAAATAAAACATTAAAAAAAAAAAGATAAAAAGCTTCTGCACAATCAAGGAAACAATCAACAAAACTAAAAGGCAACTTCTAGCATGGGAGATGATATCTGCAAATGACATCTTGGACAAACAGTTAGTATCCAAAATCTATAAAGAACTTATCAAACTTATCACCCAAAAAACAAATAACCCAGTTAAGAAATGGGCAGAAAACATGAATAGACACTTTTCCAAAGAAGACATCCAGATGGCTAACAGACCCTTGAAAAGATGCTCAACATCACTCATCATCAGGGAAATACAATCAAAACCATGATGAGATACCACCTCACACCTGTCAGAATTGCTAAAATTAGCATCACAAGAAACAGCAGGTATTGGCATGCATATAGATAAAGGGGAACCCTTTTGCATCATTGGTGGGAATGGAAACTGGTTCAGCCACTCTGGAAAACAGTATGGAGTTTCCTCAAAAAGTTAAAAAATAGAACTACCCTACAACATAGTAATTACACTACTAGGTATTTATCCAAAGGATACGAAAATACTGATTCAGAGGCACATGCACCCCAGTGTTTATAGCAGCACTATCAACAATAGCTAAACTTCAGAGAGAGCTCAAATGTCCATTGACTGATGAATGGATAAAGAAGATGTGGTATACAGACACACGCACACACGCACACACACACATATACACACAATGGAATATTACCCAGCCATAAAAAAGTATGTTGTCTTGCCACTTGCAACAAAATGGATGGAGCTAGAACATTTTATGCTAAGTGAAATAAGTCAATCAGAGAAAGACAAATCCCATAAGATTTCACTCATATTTGGAATTTAAGAAACAAAACAAATGAACATATGGGAAGGGGGAAAAAGAGGAGAAAGGGAAACAAACCACAAGAGACTCTCAACCATAGAGAACAAACTGAGGGTTGATGAAGGGAGGTGGGTGGCGGATGGGCTAGGTGGGTGATGAGTTTGTTTTTTTTTTAATTTTTAATGTTTTATTTATTTCTAGGAGAGAGAGAGAGACAGCGTGAGCAGGGGAGGGTCAGAGAGAGAGGGAGTTACAGACTCTGAAACAGGCTCCAGGCTCTGAGCTGGCAGTCAGCACAGAGCCCGACGCGGGGCTCGAACCCACGAACCATGAGATCACGACCTAAGTGAAAGTCGGACGCTTAACCGACTAAGCCACCCAGGCGCCCCGGGTGATGAGTATTAAAGAGGGCATTTGTTATGATGAACACTGGGTGCTATATGTAAGTGATAAATCCCTGAATTCTGTTTCTGATACTAATATTCCACTGTATGTTAACTAAAATTTACATAAAAGGAAAAATAAAAGAAATGAGCTATCAAGCCATGAAAAGATATAGAGGAATCTTAAATGCATATTACTAATTTTAAGAAGTCAATATGATGGGGCGCCTGGGTGGCGTAGTCGGTTAAGTGTCCGACTTTTGCTTAGGTCATGATCTCGCGGTTCGTGGGTTCGAGCCCCGCGTTGGGCTTTCTGCTGACTGCCAGCTCAGAGCCTGGAGCCTATTTCAGAGTCTGCGTCTCCCTCTCTCTCTGACCCTCCCCTGTTCATGCTGTCTCTCTCTATCCTGGAAATAAATTAAAAACAAAACAAAACAAAACAAAAAAGAAGTCAATATGAAAAGGTTACATACTGTATGAGTGTAACTATATGACATTCTGGAAGAGGCAAAAGTGTGAAGAGAGCAGAAAGATTGCAGGGGTAGGCTGGGTGAAAGATGAATGAGTGGAACACAGAAGATTGTTACGTATAACACCATAATGGTGGATAAACAGCATTATACCTTTGTCTAAACCCATGGAATGTTCAACACCAAGAATGACTATTAATATGGACTTTGGCTGATTATGGTGTATCAATGTATGATCATCAGTTATAACAAATGTACAACTCTGGTGGGTGATGTTGATAATGGGGGAGGCTATGCAAATGTGTGAGTGGTGATATGTGGAAAATTTGTGTACCTTCTTTCTAATTTTGCTGCCAAACTAAAACTGCTCTAAGAAATGAACTCTTGAGAAATAATTTAAGCTAAAATGCAATGTGAGGGAAAAAAAAACAACAAAAAAACTACACCAAGACATATCCTTCTCAAGTTGCCTAAAGCCACTGATAAAAAGAAAATGTTATAAACAGCCAGAGAAAAAGACACAGCATGTATAGACGAAAAAAATATAAGAATAACAGATTTCTCATCAGAAGCAATGTAATCAAGGAGACAGTGGAGAAACATCTTTATTATATGAAAGTGAACACCTACATGTCAGCCTAGAATTCTATACCAAGAAAAATACCTTTCAAAAATATAATCAAATGAAGTTTGAAAACCTTTTCTCTGTTCTCTTTAATTCTTCTCTTTCTCTTTCCTGGTCTCAGACTGGTTCTCAGACTGTCAGTTTGCGTGTGCAAATAACTACCTGGGTGTGTCACTTTCTGTATTCACCTACCAACAACATTCAACCTAGAAGTACTTTCAGATCAATCACCCCTCCAAACAATGGGTAGTTACCCATTTCTTATTTATGTAACTGAAATAGCTCACTGCTACTCTTGTTCTCCAAACTAAGGGAGAGTATGTTCTAAAGGCAAACCTAGTCTCTATTTAAGAAGTCAGCAGTGTATTGTAATTTTTGATTGGAAGTCCCCTTAGAATGAAGAGCAAGCTCCTTTTTTAACTTGGACCCTAGGTTTGCTTTGCCTGCTGTGTTGTACTTTATTTGTGTTATTTGTCTATCATTGCACTGTTCCTCTCTGTTCATCTTTTTGTCCAATTTCAATGACCAGACGAATTGTTCTAGCATTTGGCTTTCCACTACCATATTTTTGTCTCCCTTTGAATCATTGATACACACGTACTCATTGTCTTTGTGTAGATCATAAGCTCAAAAGACTTTTTAGATTATGAGGAAGAGAGTGTCCGTGATAGGTCAGGAAAGCAGAAGCACCCCAGACATTTTTTTCCTGCCCCTCTGGAGCCAGGCAAGCCACATTTCAAAAGACATTTGTTTGGTTTCCTTGATCCTTCAGCTGCATATGTGAGTGCACTTTTTTGGCAAGTGGTGGGGGGGCAATATCAAGGATTTAAAATTATTCTGCAAAGGACTCAAGGTGGCATTAGAATTACTTAGTCTAAGTGCATAAAATTTGTCCCTCGTCCTTTTTCTCACCCTAGTTTTATTCCCTTCTACTGCTTACTTTTCAATAATGTCATGTTTGGGGACAGGGAATTTCCAAGCTCATTGAAATTTGATTTTAGATTAATTTTTCTGCTTTGATGATGATCATTAACTTCTAGAAATGGAACTCTGTGCTTCCATTTCACAGACTCACTTCCAATGCCTAGTTTCATTGTTTTCTTTTTCTTTCTTTGCTCCTCAGGCTTCAGATTGGCAACATAATGGAGTGTATAATGTTCTTTTCGCAAGTGACTAGAGGCAATTCATTCAAATTAACCAACACCCAGTGATCACAGGAACCCTCAAGGAATGCATTTTCACTGTGAATTTTATATTAGAAATCTTGAATTAAACACTGTCTGCCAGTTGATAAATAACATTTATGTGTATGGATATTAGGTTATAATCAACCAGCATTTAACTGAATATAAATTCATAGATTATTTAGCTGATAGAAGGAATAGTACATGCTTTTATTTTTCAGTATGTATATTACGTATATTTATTTCATTATGTATCTGTCTGCCTTATTTAGCTGTGAGCTTTCTGATGTGCTCAGTGCTTTGCACAGTGTTTGGGAAATAGTATACTCTGAATAAATATTTGCTGAATGACAGTGAAATTGCAAGATCATAGGAACTTGAGGCAAAGAAGATTTTTTAGAACTTTTGTATGGTAATTTCCTTTTATTTTTTATTTTGTTGAAGAGCCAGTCTAATGTGAAGTGCTGTGCCTGGCTTTCTCCAGCTCGTAATCTTGGACCCATATTCTTAGTGTTTTTTACTCCACTGATGCCATTCTTTCCCTTGTCTTTGCTTTAAAGTAATAACTCCTCTTTTTTTTTTTTTTTAAAGCAATTCCAGGACCACAGATAAGTAGCAATACATATTTGTTTGGCAGTTTTATTCATAGTTTTTTTCTTTGATGCAGTTATTTAGGTGAATAGTCAGAAAATTGAAGTGCAGTGATTCATATGAAGGCTTTTCTATGACATTTGTTAGCTATATCTACATAGATAAGACATTTCCAGTTTTAGCAAGCTTCAGTTACTCAATACATGTGACAGTCTGAATGGCCAAAACAAGCAAAAACCTCTGCTTCCTCTTGCTTCCACATATTCTTTGATTAATTCTTATATCCTAACACACATGTAGTTAGATTCTCAGTGTAAATCATTTATCCATTTATTTAACTATTCTGGCCTGGGAATGTAAAAGATAAGAAAGACAGGGAACTTGCTCTTGAATCATTTTACAACCAGTCCTTGTATTTCAAAATTAATTTAATTTTAACCATTTCAATTTAAAGAGGAAGTCCATTTTACAATGGAATCAAAAGACTCAAGCCCACTGGTTTGCCATTGGGCAAATAATTCAGCATATTGGAGTGCTTGATTTGGGAAAATCCAAAATATAATTATCCCAATGACATACACATTTGAATTCCACTATGCAGTAAGAACCTACAGAATGTTTCCTTGACTACCTGTTTCATCATATAAAACATCTTGATTGTCCCTCTGAATATAAATGAAAATACTGATTAAAATATTTTAAAATCATCAAGTGCTTCCGTGAGCTGCTTAGAAAGAAAGGAATTTGGGGGTGCCTGGGTAACTCTGTTGGTTAAGTGTCTGACTCTGGCTCACGTCATGATCTTATACTTCATGGGTTTGAGCCCCCCATCAGGCTCTGTGCTAACAGCTCAGAGCCTGGAGCCTGCTTTGGATCCTGTGTCTCCCTCTTTCTCTGCCCCTCCACCACTCATGGTCTGTCTCTCTCTCTCCATCAAAAATAAATAAAAACATTTAAAAATAAATAAATAAACATTTAAAAATTTTTAAAAAGACAGGAATTTGTAAAGGTAAAGACCAACTAAAGCAAAAGTACAGAAAAGTAAGCACTGAAACTACACAAACTTAGACTTTTATTTCAATGGTCCTTTTAAAATTTTTATTGAGGTGTAATTGAGATGTACACAACATAATGATTCCATATTTGTAAACACGGTGAAATAATCACCACCGTTGTAAGTCTAGTTACCATCCATCACCATACAGCTACAATGTTTTTTTCTTGAGATGAGAACTTTTAAGATTTACTTTCTTGGCAACTTTAAAAATATTTTTTTTTAATTTATTTTTGAGAGAGAAAGAGTGTGAGTTGGGGAGGGGCAGAGAGAGGGAGATACAGAATCCAAAGCAGGCTCCAGGCTCTGAGCTGTCAGCACAGAACCTGATGTGGGGCTCGAACCCACAAACCATGGGCCAAAGTTGGATGCTTAATCGACTGAGCCACCCAGGTGCCCCTTGGCAACTTGCATGTATGCATTGCAATATTGACTGTAGTCACCATGGTGTATATTATATCCCATGACTTGCTTATTTTATAACTGGAATTTTGTAACTCTTGACATCTTTCACCCATTTTACCAACTACCCTCCCCCCCCCCCACAAAACCACCCTCTGCTTCAGTGATGGACACTAAGGTTGTTTCCATTTCTTGACTATTGTAAATAAAGCTGTAATGAACATAAGGGCACTTATATCTTTTCATATAAATGTTCTCATTTTCTTCAGATAAATATCCAGAAGTGGAATGCTGGATCATGTGGTAGTGCTATTTTTAATTTTTTAAGGAACTGCATATTGTTTTCCATAGTGGCTGTACCAATTTGCATTCCTATCAACAGTGCATGAGGGTTCCTTTTTCTCCCTGCCCTTGCCAACACTTGTTATTTCTTGACTTTTTGATAATAACCATTCTAATAGGTGTGAGGTGATGTCTCATTGTGGTTTTGATTTGCATCTCCATGATGATTAATGATGTTGAACATCTTTCCATGTACTTGTCAGCCTTCTGTGTGTCTTCTTTGGAAAAATGTCTATGCAGTTCTTTGCCCATTAAAAAAAATATATTTATTTATTTTTGAAAGAGAGTAAGAGAGGTAGAGCATGAGTTGGGGAGGGGCAGAGAGAGAAGGAGACACAGAATCTGAAGCAGGCTCCAGCCTCTGAGTTGTCAACACAGAGCCTGAAATGGGGCTTGAACTCACCAACAGCAAGATCACAACCTGAGCTGAAGTTGGACTCTCCATGAACTGAGCCACCCAGGCCCCTATCTGCCCAATTTTTAATTGGATTTTTTCCTCCTGCTGTTGAAATGTATGAGTTCTTTATATATTTTGTATATTAGCCTCCCCTTATTGGATATATAATTTGCAATATGTGCTTCCATTCGGTAGATCACCTTTTCATTTTGTTAATAGTTTCCTTTGCTGTGGAGAAGCTTTTAGTATTATTTAGTCTCATTTGTCTTTTTTTTTTCGCTGCCTTTGTTTTTGTTGACAGATCCAAGAAGTCATCCCTAAGACCAGTTTCAAGGAGATTTCTGCCTATGTTCTTTTCTAGGATTTTATAGTTTTAAGTCTTGCATTCACGCCTTTAATCCATTTTGAATTAATTTTTTTGTATGGTATAAGACTGCAGTCTAATTTTATTCTTTTACCTGTGGGTCTTCAATTTTCCCACAGCATTTATTGAGAGATTATTCCTTTCCCATTGTATTTTCTTGCCTCGTCTGTTGTAGATTAATTGACTATATATGGATGGGTTTATTTCTGGGCTTTTTATTCTGCTCCACTTGATCTGTGTGCCTGTTTTCATGCCAATACTGTACCGTTTATATTAGTACAGCTTTGTAATATAGTTTGAAATCAGGAAGCTTAGAACCTTCAGTTTTGTTTTTCTTTCTCTAGATTGCTTCAACTATAACTTGGTGTCTTTTACGGTTCTATAGAAATTTTAGGATTTTTTGGTTCTATTTCTGTGAAAAATTGCCATTGGAATTTTGATAGGAACTGCATTAAATCTGTAGATTATTTTTGGGCAATATCGACATTTTAACAATATTAATTCTTCCAATCCATGAGAGTGGAATATCTTTCCAATTTTTTATGTTTTTTTTAATTTATTTCATCAATTTCTTATAGTTTTCGATGTAGAGCTCTTTCATCCCCTTGGTTAATTTTATTCTTAGGTATTTTATTCTTTTTGAAGCAATTATAAATGGGATTATTTTCTTTTTTATATTTTTAATAAATGGGATTATTTTCTTAATTCTCTTTTTTTTTTTTTTTAAATTTTTTTAATGTTTTTTTATTTATTTCTAGGAGAGAGAGAGAGAGCGTGAGCAGGAGGGTCAGAGAGAGGGAGTCACAGACTGAAACAGGCTCCAGGCTCTGAGCTGGCAGTCAGCACAGAGCCTGATGCGGGGCTCGAACCCACGAACCGCGAGATCACGACCCAAGCGAAAGTCGGACGCTTAAGCGACTAAGCCACCCAGGCGCCCCCTTAATTCTCTTTATGATAGTTTGTTATTAGTATGTTGTTATATAACCACATTTTTATATGGATTTTGTACTTTCTGACCTTACTGACTTTATTAGTTCTAACAATTAGTTCTAACACTATTATCTGCAAATAGTGACAGTTTTATTTCTTTCTTTCCAAAATGGATAATTTTTATTTCTTTTTCTTGACTAATCGCCCTGGCTAAGACTTCTAATACTATGTTGAATAAAAGTGGGGACAGTAGGGATCTTGCCTTTTTCCTAATCTTAGAGGAAAAGGTTTGGTTTTTCATTACCGAGTATGATGTTAGCTGTGGGCTTGTCATATATGGCCTTCATTACGGGATGTACATTTGCCCTATACCCATTTTGTTGAAATATTTTTTACCATAAATGATGTTGAATTTTGTCAGATATTTTATTCTGCATCTATTGAGATGATCACATGATTTAGGTCTTGCATTAATATGCAAGTATTATTTTTTTTATTGATTTTCTGCTCAGATGATCTGTCATTTATCAGTGTAAGTGGGGTGTTAAAGTCTCCTACTACTATTGTATTATAAATTTCTCTCGGTCTGTTAATATTTGATTTATATATTTGTGTCTCCTATGTTGGGTACATAAATACTACAAATTTTATATCCTCTTATTTGATTGACCCTCTATCATTATATAATGGCCTTCTTTGTCTTTTGTTACAGTCTTTGTTTTAATGTCATTTTATCTGATATATGTACATATATGTATATATGTGTGTGTGTGTATCTATATAGATATCTATATCTGTATCTATATCTATATCCTATCTATATGTAATATAATCTACCACAGCTTTCTTTGGTTTATGGAAATTTTTTTTTAACCATAAATGATGTTGAATTTTGTCAAATACTTTTTTATGCATCTATGATCATATGATTTTTATCCTTCATTTTGTTAGTGTGGTATATTGCACGGATTGATTTGAATGTGTTGAACCATCTTTACCTCTCAGGGAAAATGCTGCTTTGTCATGGCATTTGATCCTTTTAATATGCTGCTGAATTTCGTTTGCTAATATTTTGTTAAGGATTATCAGGGACATTGGTCTATAGTTTCCTTTTTTGTGGTGACCTTGTCTGGTTGGTGTCAGGGGGGTGTTGGCTTCAAAAATTGGTTTGGAAGTATTCCCTTTTCTTCAATTTTTTGGAAGGATTTGAAAAGGATAGATATTAAATCTTTTTTGTATTGTTGATAAATTAACCAATGAAGTTGACTGGTCCTCAACTTTTATTTGTTGGAGATTTTTGGTTACTGATCCAATCTCCTTACTAGTAATCATTCTATTCAGATTTTCCATTTCTTCATGATTCAGTCTTGAAAAATTATATGTCTCTAGAAATTTATCCATTTATTCTAGGTTGTCCAATTAGTTGGCATACAATTTTTCATAGTAGTATGTTATGATCCTTTGTATTTCTGTGGTATTTGTTGGGATTTCTCTGTATTCATTTCTGATTTTATGTCTTTGAGTTCTCTGTTTTTTCATGATGACTCTAGGTAAAGATTTTTCAATTTTGTTTATCTTTTCACGGAACTAGCTTTTAGTTTCATTGATCTTTTCTATTATCTATTTAATCTCTATTTTATTTATTTCTGCTGTAATCTTTGTTATTTTCTTCCTTCTACTAACTTTGAGCTTTATTTGTTCTTTTCCACTAACTTTGAGCTTTATTTGTTCTTTTCCTAGTTTCTTTAAGTATAAAGTTAAATAATTTCTTTGAAGTATTTCTTATTTCTTGATGTTATTTATTTATTGATGCTAATTTTTTTATCTCTATGAACTTCTCTCTTAGAACTGCTTTGCTGCATCCTATCGATTTTTGTATGTTATATTTCTGTTTTCATTTGTCTCAAGGTATTTTTTATACCTCTTTTAATTTCTTTGTTGAACCACTGGTTGGTCAGTAGCATATTATTTAATCACCACATATTTGTGTGCTTCCCAGGTTACTTCTAGTAATTGACATTTAATTTTCATACCACTGTTGTTGGAAAAGATGCTTGAAATTATTTCAGTTTTCTTAACTTTATTGACACCTTGTTTATGGCCTGACATATGATCAATCCAGAAGAATGTTACATGTGCACTTGAGAAAAATGTGTATTCTGCTGCTTCTGGATAGAATGTTCTATATAGATCTATTAAGTCTATCAGGACTGTTTTGTCATCTAAGAGCAATTATTTATTTTTATTGATTTTTTGTCCGGATGATCTGTCATACATCAGTGTAAGTGGGGTGTTAAAGTCTCCTACTAATATTGTATTATAAATTTTTCTCTTTTGGTCTGTTAATATTTGATTTTTTGTGTGTCCTTCTATGTTGGGTGCATAAATATTAGCAAATTTTATATCTTCTTATTTGATTAATCCTCTATCGTTATATAATGGCCTTCTTTGTCTTTTGTTAAGGTCTTTGTTTTATTTTTTATTTATTTATTTATTTTTATTTCTAGGAGAGAGAGAGAGACATCGTGAGCAGGGGAGGGTCAGAGAGAGAAAGGGAGTCACAGACTGAAACAGGCTCCAGGCTCTGAGCTGGCAGTCAGCACAGAGCCCGACCCGGGGCTCGAACCCACGAACCGTGAGATCATGACCCAAGCGAAAGTCGGACGCTTAACCGACTAAGCCACCCAGGCGCCCCTACGGTCTTTGTTTTAATGTCATTTTGTCTGATATATGTACATATATGTATGTATGTGTGTGTATATCTATATCTGTATCTATATCTATAGTTATATCTATATCTATATCCTATCTATCTATCTATCTATCTATCTATCTATCTATCTATCTATATCTACCCCAGTTTTCTTTGGTTTATATTTTTATGGAACAACTCTTTCTATCCTTTCAATTTCAGTCTGTGTGTGTCCTTACATCAGAAGTGAGTCTCTTGTAGACAACATATAAATAGAGCTTTTTTTGTTTATTTATTCAGCCACTCTGTCTCTTTTGATTGGAGACTTTAGCACATTTACACGTAAAGTGGTTATTGATAGACGTGTATTTATTGTCATATTGTTGTTTTCTTGTTGTTTTGCAGTTTCTATTCTGTTCTTTTCTTCTCTTTCTATCTTCCCTGGTTTAATGACATTCCTTAGTGTTATGCTTATATTCCTTTGTCATTATCCTTTGTGTATATACTATATATTTTTTGCTTTGTGTTTACCATAGGGATTTCCTATGCTGCCATCTGGGATTGCCCCCAGCCCCAGAAATATTTTTGTTTTGATGGTCTTGAAGAGCTTAACACTTGCCCAAGATGGGGATCTAGTCACATAAAAGAAAAACTTCCCATTTGCAAAACTCTTGCCTAAGAGATATGAAAATTGAATGCTGTTTTTGCCCATAGCATTTTTGAGCCATTGATGTTGAGAAATAACATTTGGAGCAAAGCACCAGCCAAAGGTGGTAAATGGTTAAGTATATTAGTAACCCTAATAAGCCTAATTGAAAATTCTTTCCTGAATACATAAAAGAAATCAACTGGCTATACTTTATGGACTTGTCTACCTAATTCAAGGCACAAACTTCATAATTAGCATAACTAGAGTGAAATGTCTAGAAATAAAAAAACTTCAGATTTTCATCTTTCATAGAGCCATTCATTGAAGCTTTTCACTGGTTATCATCTCCATGTCAGGAAAAATAAATTGAGGACTTATTTTGCTAGTAGATGTGTTGGTCTTTTTCTGTTCTTAAAGAGATGACCTCACATGTAAAGCTCTTAGTCCATGTAAGTGCAAGTGAACCAAAATGAGTTTTCACACATGGTTCTTTTCAAATTAAGATGGAAAAAAAAATTGCCTGTCAGAAACATAGGTGCTGGCCTCAAATAATTCCCATAAAGTTATAAGAAACATGAGCTAATGCCACCTCCTTAAAAAACAAAATAAAATAAAACAAAACAGAGAACGCATAGGAAAATATGGCACCATAGTGAGATCCAGAAGAAAAATTAGTTAGCAAAAACAGACACACACACACACACACACACACACACACACACACGCACACACACATACACACTTCAAAAAATATATATTTAAACCCAGAATATAAGTATGATTAATATATTTAAGAAAATAAAAGAGAGGAGGGGCCCCTGGGTGGCTTAGTCGGTTAAGCGTCCGACTTTCGCTTGGGTCATGATCTCGCAGTTCGTGGGTTCGAGCCCCGCGTCGGGCTCTGTGCTGACTGCCAGCTCAGAGCCTGGAGCCTGTTTCAGTCTGTGACTCCCTCTCTCTCTGACCCTCCCCTGCTCATGCTGTCTCTCTCTCTCCTAGAAATAAATAAAACATTAAAAAAAAAAAAAGAAAAGAAAAGAGAGGAGCCTGGGTGGCTCAGTCAGTTAAACATCCGACTCTTGATGTTGGCTCAGGTCATGATCCAAGGGTTGTGGGATTGAGCCTTGCATTGGGCTCTGCACTGAGCATGGAGCCTTCTTGGGTTTCTCTCTCTCTCACCCTCTCTCTCTTTCTCTCTCTGTCTCTCTCTCTCACGCTTTGCCCTTCTCCTCTGCCCTGCTTCCTGCATAACTCCCATTCAAGCTACTTGTTCCAGATGGCCTCTGGAGGGAATCCAAACTAAGACAGTATTTAAGTAGCTCCCTGCCATTATTACCTGTTTCCCTTAAAAGCCAGATTTTTGCCATTCATTTAGTTGCCTTGACATCTGGATTTTAAACCTAAAAATACAGATTCAACTAGCCCTACTTATTTTTAGTTGGGTGTCAGTAGGGAAGTCCTAAAATTATTGTTCAAATATAAGTCCACATGGTCAATACAACCCTTAAAAATCCCCTTTACGATTTTAGTTCAATGTTTTTCAGCTTAAAAAAATTCTCTTGATCGGATCTTGATGGTCTAGATTGAACATGCCCATGTTCTGTGCCATGATGGTGGGGTGGTTGGGCAAATGGGCTGCAGTATGTGTGTGTAATTCTTCCAGTAGCTATCTCTCTAGGATCTGTCCCCCTAACGAGATTAGCTCACCATTTTTGAATGAGTCCAACACACCAGGTTCCTGTTGGACCAAACCATGGCTCTTTTGGGCAAACACCAGAGGGAGCAATAGTGTTTGGGTGTAGTGAAAATGAAGTATAAAAATAATTATCTAAACATAATCTTCACATTCAGTGAAGAGAACTACTTACTTATTCTATGAGAGGCAAAGGGGGTCTGAGGTTGCACAAGGGCAGGTTGACGTCCCATCTGGTGCACATCCTCATTCAGTGTATTGGACAACTAATAACCCACATTATTTCAGAAGATTCTTCTCTTCCTCATTTGGCTAAATTGTACTTGTTGAATTTTAGAATATTAAATATATCCAAGCTATAATTTCATCATTCTTGAGTTCTATGAGCTTCATTTTCCTTGTCTGTATAATGAGAATAACAGAATCTATGGAGTGTCTATGGCTGTATGGAATCGTGGGAGTCAGTCTTAGAACACAGTTTCTAAGTCTCATGGAGTTTTGGGGAGACTCAGATAAGATGTTATGTGAAAATCCTTAGGGAAATACAAAGTTCTATACAAAGGTAAAGGTTTATTTTTATGGGGCGTGTGGGTGGCTCAGCCCCTTGTGTCTGACTTTGGCTTAGATCATGATCTTGTGGTTACTGAATTCAAACCCTGCTTTGGACTCTGTGCTGATCGCTGAGAGCCTGGAGCCTGCTTCAGATTCTGTGTCTCAGTCTCTGTCTCTCTCAGAAATAAATAAACATTAAAAAACATTTAAAAATTTTTAAATGTTTTTATTTCTGAGAGAGAGAGAGACAGAGAGAGAGGGAGAGAGACAGCGTGAGCAGCAGAGTGTCAGAGAGAGAGGGAGACACAGAATCCAAAACAGGCTCCAGGCTCTGAGCTAGCTGTCAGCACAGAGCCCTATGCGGGGCTCGAACCCACAAACCATGAGATCATGACCTGAGCTGAAGTCAGACGCTTAACCGACTGAGCCACTCAGGCACCCCTAAAATTTTTATAAAAAGGATTTGTTTTTATGTATTTTTAAAATACTGAGTATATCACTACAAACTTGCCATTCATTTGGTTGTCCATTTAAAAGTACTGCTTAAAACCATAAGAGATTCTTAAATACTGAGAACAACAAACTGAGGGGTGTTGGGGAAGGGGTGTGGGGAAGAGGGGAAAGTGGGTGATGGGCATTGAGGAGGGCACGGGATGAGCACTGAGTGTTGTATGGAAACCAATTTGACAATAAATTATATTTAAAAAATAAAATAAAATGCATCTCTTTCAATGAAAAACATGAAAAAATAAAAGTACTGCCTATCTGTGAATAGTGATAAAATTCTCAGACTCTGTCCTCATAAATCTCTGTAGCTCGTGGAGGCAATATTGATCAAGTAAAGCTACTATTTTATTTTTGAACCACTGCATCCCATGTCCTGTAGGAAGGAGCCCTACGTGGAAACTCTAGCCTTGGAGTTAAGAGACCATTATTAGTAATAACCAACTGACTTTGGCAAGCACTGAAACATTTTGTGCTTAGTTTAATCATTTGTAAAACAATCCAATTAAACTTTATAGGATGATATCTAAGTTCCCTAAAACTTCAAGTTCATGAATCAAAACGTTTCTTAGTGTGGTCTAAAGGAAAATCAGTTTCATTAGAAGTAACCAGAGAGCTGTATGATGAAATTTCTGAGCCTCATTCCCAATTTAATGAATCCGAGTCTCCTGGGGTGGAGTCCCATTGCATTTTTATTAAGTATGGAAAAATAATATTTCAAGCCCTATATTTTTACTTCGACTTTGACTATAAAATGCAATTGGAGCCAGCCTTAATGAGCCATTTAATCGGAAAACTTGTAAGGAAGTGAATATACTTGACACTGGCTCTTTAGAAAGCAAACCATGACTAGCCACGATTTAGTTAGATGCATATGGGAAAGATCAGTGAGTTTTTATACATCCGTTACCATAAAAGTATACTTATTATATATAGTGTCATTGTAAAATGGATTTTTTCTCTAAAACTTTTTATTACAAAGCACTAATAGTATTTCTTTTTAAAAAACGTTTTATTTTTTGAGAGAGAGAGAGAGAGAGAGACTGCAAGCTTGAACCCATGAACCATGAGATCATGACCTGAGCTGAAGTTGGACGCCCAACCAGCTGAGCCACCCAGGTGCCCCTGATAGTATTTCTTTAATAATGAAAGATGTATTTTAATAGATTCATGAGCTGTTAGCTCATCATCTTGGAATTAAAAGTTGGAAAAATACAATTCACACAAACTGAAAATTTACCCTAAAGGAACAAAACAACTCCATTCGCCAAAAATCTTGCCCTCTCGTTACTCTTCCCTTCCTCCATCTAAGTGAATCACTGGGCTTTCTTCTTGCCAGTTGCTTTCTGTAGGCGATCTCTGCTTGCTGTGCACAGATCAGCCTCACGAACGCTTGCATTTATCTCTCAAGTTTCCCCCCACTCACTGTAGCAATGATCAGGGAGACAGAAAGATGGTTTTTCATTTGCTCTGTCAATTGAAACAAGTATAAACTAGTCCTGTTGGTCTCTGTGAACTACTGAGTGGGTGACTGCTGATCACGCTTGTCTATAACAGCAAAAACAAGGGCATCACAGAGTAAGTGTACCTTGAGCCCAGATCTGATGCTGTGGTCGGTCTCCAACTGTCTCCAAGCCTTTCTTTTCTATCCCTGACCTTTCAATTAGGTTTGAATTCTCTATTTTCAACTGCCTATTGAAAACCATATTTGTGGACAAAACCAGATTTTTTTCCCTTAAGACTATACATGTCATAGCAAATATGATTTTATCCAGTGCCCTGTGTTAATTAACTCATTGTCTTTGGCCCTGTTGACCTAATTAGGTAGCCTCACTTATACATGTGTGGCTTGACTTCACAAGTTAGTTGGAATACCTCAAGATCTTTGAGAACTTATTGAATTTGATGATAATGAAAATTAATTTCAAAATACATTTAAGTGTAGATTATTATCATTGATTCATTAATTCAACCAACATCTATTTTATTTTCAATATACTCTAAATCCTATGATAAGTGATGGTGATACAAGACTAACTATTTTGACCCTTAGTATGTAAGTTTTATTAAGACCCACTTTTATACTTTTCTGGGGAAAGAGGAGTGTTATAAAAAGCAGGAAGAAGTAAATTAAGGTAAATTCATAGACTCATCAAGGTATTGCTATTAATGCAGCAGTGAAAATTAAGAAATGTTTCCATTTTAGTTAATGAACAAAATTTGAGTTCTTCCTAACATTAACTTGGGCCACCTATATGAAGAGGTGGGTATAAAGAAGAAATTAGTTGTGCATTTATCCCTAAGGAAGTTCCACCAGTAGCTTTGGGGAAGAGATTAACAGAAAATAATGAGAGTGTTTCTGTATATCTGTAAGAATCTCATATAAATTTTTGGAAATAAACTGCAAATCATAAAATGTCTACAGTGAGAGGCTCATTTATCTGCCTCCTTACTCTGTATCTCCACTTTGCTGTTTAAAGTGGTTCACTAAAATTTATTATATTAAAAGTGGAATTTTTGATATTTTCCCATCCCGACGTCCACTCTTTATTAAGCGACACTACTGTTCACTCAGTTGTTAGGCCAAAATCCCCCTCATGTGCCCCTTACACAGGATTATAAATATTCCAAATCTGATCACTCTTCATCATGTCCATTGCTTTTATCCAAATCCAGGTCAGCCTCACATTGTGCCTGAATGTATCCTTTTAATTGCTTCTATTCCTACTTTTCCCTCAATCTATTCTCTCTCCATACAACATTCAAGGCACTTTTTAAAAATAACATAGAGGGGTGCCTGGATTGCACAGTCAGTTAAGTGTCTGACTTTGGCTTTGTGAGTTCAAGTCACACAGTTGGGCTCTGTGCTGATAGCTCAGAGCCTGGATCCTGCTTCGGATTCTGTGTCATACTCTCTCTCTCCCCATCCCCAACTCATGTTCTGTCTCTCTCCTTTAAAAATAAATAAACATTACAAAAATTTAAAAAATAGTATATAGATTATATACACTCTGTTTACAATGTTTGGTTATTTCTGATTGTAATAAGAACAAAATAGAAATTTATCGCAATGACCAACACGAGACTTTGCGTAAACTCGGTTCTCCCTACTCTTCAAATCCCATCTTCTGTGATTCTTTCTCATTCTTTCAGTACCTGCTACCTTGACTTCCTTCCCACTCATTGAACACTCAAGCTTATCTCTGATTGAGGGCTTTTGCATGAGCTGTTCTCCTAAACTGGAATGCTCCCCCAGACTGTTATTTGGTTGACTCTTCTTGTTGATTCTTGTTGGATTGACTTCCTCCTGACTTCCCTATTGACCAGAGCTGTCAAACAGCCACTCTCCCTCCCACTACCCTATTTAATATTCTCCATAGTTTTTGTCACCATGAATTTGTTCTCTCTTCTCACTTGCTTGTTTTTTTTTTCTGTCTCCTTCAAATAGAATATGAACTTTATAAGAGTTGTGTTTTTCTCTGGACTAATCTCTATGATATCCTAGCATCCAGAATGGTATAGGACATATATGGGGCTCTCGGTAAATACTTGTTGAATGATAGCATATTAAAAACAGGAAAGATGTATTGGTTTGAGGGTAATACACATAATGATGTAAAGAGAGGATTTCACTATTACTGCATTAGATTCATAAAACAAATTATGTGGTTTAATTTTACTTTAATTTTTTTTTAATGTTTATTTGTTTTTGAGAGAGAGAGAGGGTGTGAGCAGGTGGGAGGTGGGGGCAGAGACAGAGACACACACATAGAATCTGAAGCAGACTCCAAGCACCAAGCTGTCAACACAGAGCCTGATGCGAGGCTCAAACTCAAGAACTGTGAGACCATGACCTGAACCAAAGTTGGATGCTCAACTGATTGTGTTACCCAGGTACCTTGACTTAATTTTATTTTTACATAGCATTATCATATGTGAGAAATAGTTTTTAAAGTATGATAGAAGAAAATGTGGGAAGAAAAAAACATATTTGAATGCTTATTTTCACTTTCTGATTTTCTTATAATTAAGTATTTAAGCAATTACTCTCTGGGTTATTTACTTAAAAAATAGGTGATTAACATGGAAAGTGTTTTATAGATATTTTTTCTGGCAAAGTAGTAATTTAGAGATCCACTGTTACTTACTTTGCCTTTTTCTTCGGAGGACTATAAATCATCAAATCAATACTCCTACACTAATACAGTGGTGCTGGAAGCATTAGATTAAAACATAATTTTAGGAATATTCTAGTTAATTTCAGGGAACAGAAGGTAACATGATGTCAAATAAACCTTTGATATTTAGTTGAGCTTCATATTCTGTAGACCAGTGTTACATTTTCCAAATAGGTCACCTTAATATCAGTCAAAGAAAATAAAATTCAGTGGCTGGACATTGTCAACAATTTTTAAAAAATGGCAAGTCCTTCTCAATTTAACAAGTGATATTTGGGTTACATTTTATGATTTTATAAATGTACAACATTATTAAATCTCCCCATATTTAGAATTAAGGTGATGAACTAAAGAAACCTACTGAAGGCTCTATCAGTCACATGTTTGTGATATGGAGTTCCTTTTCTGCAGTGCTTTTTGGGGCATAAGGAATTTGTGGGGCAGGGGAGAGAAACAACAAAATTAGCCTTCATTTTGACCTAAGGATAAAATAGGTACAGCAGTATCTATAATCCATAGAAATAAATGGTACATACCATAAAATAAGTGTGGAAAAAGTGTCAGTGGGATTTCATAGAAGGGAGATTTTGTTTTTTAGCCACTGGAAGAAGAAAGGATATGAGAGATTGACAGGATAGGTAATTTGTTCCTGCAGAGAAGAAAGGAGAATAATTCCAGGTGAGGAAACCAATCACCTTACATGTTTGCAATGATGGTGGGCTATTTAGAGGAGAGGACAGAGGCCAACGGTGGGGTGACCTGAAGGTTGCAAAGAGGAATTTGAACTTTGGTTGTTTGTGAGGGATGGTTGAAGGTGAGTGACATGATCGAAGTTATGCTTTGGGAAGATGATTATGGCAGCAAGATGAAGGAAGAACAGAACTTTGGGGGTAGGATGGTTAGAATACTATGCAATAGACCAGCTGATGGGTGGTACAGGTGGGTATATAAAACATCAAAGAGATATCTGGATGGCGAGGAAAGCCCTTAAGAAGGGCAAAGGGTGAAGTTAAGAACTGGAAAACCAAATTGCTATGGAGAAGGAAAATAGGTTCAAAAATGCAAAAGTAAAATCATAATGATTTGAATGTCAAAAGGACCCAGAGAACATCTAGTTATGTCCATTATTTTATGGTGAAAGCAACTGAAAATTAGAGAAGGGAAGTGACTTGCTCAAAGGCACAGAGCTAGTTAGTGGCACACACGGGATTGCAACCTGCAGTCGGTTTCTTTCAGAGCAGTGGTCCTGATCCTACTGGGCTTTTGTTTTTGTTATTTTTGTAATCCAAAAATAACATAAAAGCCAAAAATGGGTATATGCCCACAGAACAAGAAATCACATGTAATGTGATTGATTTTTTTTTTTGAGGCATTTATTGCATCACTGAAATGAAAGTCCGTCTACATACCAATACAGTAGAGATATTCACAGAATCCTGTCTATCGCAGAGAGAAATAAAGGCCATATGTTTTCAGTGAAAACCTGTAGAATTGGTTATTTCAGAGCAAAATGGGATTTTCTAAGCATTGACAGTGGAAAAAAGTCTTAGAGAAATATGTATCCCTTTTGCTTCTAGACGAGTCCCCCATGTACTCAATCAGACATGGAGTGCTGTTTCTGCAGCCTACTTCTTTGTTTCAGCCAGAACTGAGGGTAATGGGCAATCCTCCAGAGATTAGGTATTTCAGTTCAAATGGAGAGTTGTCCAGCAATTCAATCGTTCCACCTGAGAAATTGGAGTGAAATTTTGGAAAGGACAGATTTTCTAATAAAGTATCCAGTGCTGTTTACTTCTGCCATGTACCACTGTCATTGCCCCTGAGGTGGTAGGTAAGTTTCCACTCATTCCTGCTTTCCAGAAGTGGCTCAGGAGCTTTGAGGCTCCTTAAGCACTATGGGCAACATTTTTTGTGCCAAATCTACTATTTTTTTCTCCAGGGAACAAAGATTGAAATTTTAAAATTGAATCTATGTCAGTGTGACCCTGAAATCTTTCAGTATTATTAAACTTTGAGTCTCCTTTTAGAATGGGAGCATTAAAGAAAAACAAATTTTAACACCCTCCCTAGGTGTATTTATTAATAACCTTAGAAACATTGGAGTTTAGATGAAAGAATCATGTTCCGAATCTTTTATCTCCCTAAATCATTTCTGTATTTAAATGTTTTCAAATATATACTGCCTTTAAGGAAGGCAGGTATAATAGACAATTTTAAAAAACAGGTTGAGGGGCACCTGGGTGGCTTAGTCGGTTGAGCGTCCGACTTTCGCTTAGGTCATGATCTCGCGGTTCGTGGGTTCGAGCCCCGTGTCGGGCTCTGTGCTGACTGCCAGCTCAGAGTCTGGAGCCTATTTCAGAGTCTGTGTCTCCCTCTCTCTCTGACCCTCCCCTGCTCACACTGTCTCTGTCTTCTAGAAATAAAAAAACAAAACAAAACAAAACAAAACAAAAAAAAAAACCAGGTTGAGATAAAAATCATTCTTTTTAAAATTTAATCCAGGGATTTTAGTATAGTCACAGATTTATGCATGCATCCATCCTGTAATTCCCGAAAATTTTTATCATACCAGAAAGAAACCCACAGCCATTAGTCACTCCCATTCCTCCCTCCCTCTAGCCCCTGGTAGACACTAATCTACTGTTTTTCTATTTTGCTCATTCTTGACATTTCATACGAATGGAATCATAGCATATGTAGCCTTTTATATTTGGCTTCTTTCACTTAGCCTAATGTTTTTGAGGTTTATCTATGAAGCATGTGTGAAATTCTTTTTTATAATGGAATGATATTCTGTTGTGTGGATATATTACATTTTGTTTATCAGTTCATCAGTTGATTGACATTTGAGGTTTTCCCACCCTTTGGCTATTATAAATAATGCTGCTATGCACATTCATGTATAAGTTTTTGTGTGGACATATGTTTCCAATTCTCCACCAAGGAGTGGAGGAACACAAAGGAGTGCTTTTTTTTTTTAATGTTTATTTATGTTTGAGAGACAGAGCATGAGTGGGAGAGAGACACAGAGAGAGGGAGACAGAATCTGAAGTAGGCTCCAGGCTCTGAGCTGTCAGCACAGAGCCTGATGCCAGGCTTGAACCCACAAACTGCAAAATCATGACCTGAGCTGAGGTCAGAGGCTTAACTGACTGAAACACCCAGGTGTCCCAAGGAGTGCTTTTTAATGGTATTAATCATCTTTGGAATAAATGGTTTGCAGAGTAATCAAAAGTTGGTTTCAGATACTTTATTTCTAAAAAGGACATATGCTCTTTTTTTCCTAGAAGTTAAATTGATTTCCTTGAAATCCATTTCCATGGCAATTAGTTATTCTGTATTGAAATGAAGTGTTTTATGATGGGCATGAATATAAATCTTAATAAGTAAAATGTGTTTTTCACTATAACCTAAGGGTATGAAGAAAATTAATTCAACAAACCAGGAATAACTAAAATGTTGATTTCCGGCTTCCATTTCTTTAGCACAAACTTTCCTGGCTGAATTCCACGGTGGGTAATTTTATGTGTCAAGTTGACTGGACCACAAGTTGTCCAGATATCTGGCCAAACTTTATTCTGGGTGTTTCTCTGAGGTTGCTTTTGGATGGAATTAACATTTAAATGTAGACTGAGCAAAGTGGATTGCCCTCCCTGATGTAGATGGACTTCCTTCAATCAATTGAAGGCTTCAAGAGGATGAAAACTCTGACCTTTCCTCCAAAAAGGGAGAATTTCTTCTGTCTGACTGCCTTTGAATTAGGATGTCAGCTTTTTCCTGCCTTTGGACTCAAACTGAAGCAATGGTTCTTCCTAGGTCTTGACTGGAACTAAACCCTTGGCTGTCCTGGGTTCTCAGCTCGTCCACTTGCCATACAGTCTTGGGACTTGTTGGCCTTCATAATTGAATGAACCAATTGCTAATAATAAATCTCTCTCTTTCATCTATATCTATAGATACCTATAGGTATAGATAACTCTAGATATAGAGTTATCTACTTCTATTTTCTATCTATCTATCTATCTATCTATCTATCTATCATCTATCTATCTATCTATCTATCTATTTATCTATCTATCTATCTATCTATCAGTGTATCACTATTGGTTCTACTCTGGAGAACGTTGACTACCACAAATACCTAGATAATTTCCTCACTGTACTTTCTTCTCATTGCCAGGGGCAGCACAGAGTGCAAATAAATGGCACAGTCAGTCATAATAAAAATACTAGATACCATTTTAAATGCCTACCAGGTGCCAGGTTCTTCGCATGGTGGGATACTATTACTCCCACTTTACAGATGAGGATACAGAGGCCCAGAGAGGATATTTAACTAGATACTGCACAGCGGGTAAGTGGTAGGGCAAGGATTCAAACCCAGAAGCAGTATAGTGGTATAAGTATAGTGGTCAGCAGCAAGAGCTGAGAGTCAGATAGACCTTGGTTTTATTCCTGACTCTACATGTACTCGTTGAAATCTTCGGCAAGTTTCTAAGCTCATTGTCTCCATTTTCCTCTCTGTGTAATGGTAATACACAGGTAATATTTAATATATAGGGAGGATCTGGGGATAATGTATGTAAGAGTGGCACATGGGTCTGGTATATTTGCTGAGTGAATGAATCCAGGAGCTCAAAACCTATGCCCTAACAGTGTATCAAACCATGTTGACTCATTCACCAGCTTAATCAAGTCACAAGAAGCTCTGAGTCAGGAAAGCATGGGGGGGCTACAGCATAGAGTAGAAGCTCTGGTTACAGTAAATACCACTGAGTACAGTTTGATTTTCTCTTCCTTATTATTGGAGCCACTGATGGTACTGGAGAATGGTGGTTGAGGGTAAGGGTAAATTTAAATACCTTGCCTTTTTCTCCTTCCCTGACCTTGAGGCACTAGTGGTGGTGAGGAATGGAGGCATTCCTGCATCTCACTGATCATGCTCAAGTTTTTCACATCACTGAGAAACTGTCCAATATCTGAGGTGCCCCAGCTGGAGTCTGGGTTCCGAACACGCACTTCCTTTATAGTCTGATAAGATGGCTTGTGGGATTGCTAGATAAAATATTTTTTTCCCTAAGTCTGGTGACCCTAGAAAAGCCTGAGGTTCTTTTTACCCTTTCTATCCAAAGTCCCTGCTTCATTTCCTCTTGGTTTTCCAGTGCCTTTTCAAATTCTGATCAAAGTCCTTGCCTCAACATAGGTGCTGTCGGTCTCTCCCAACCTAGTTATTTTTTTAAATGTTTTTATTTTTATTTTTGAGAGAGAGAGAGAGAGAGAGAGGATAGGGGAGGGACAGAGAGAGAGGGAGACACAGAATCTAGGTTCTGAGCTGTCTGCACAAAGCCCAGTGCAGGGCTTGAACCTATGAACCGTGAGATTGTGACGTAAGCCAAAGTCAGACACATAACAGACTCAGCCACGCAGGTGCCCCAATCCTTGTCCTTTAGAAGCTCACGTCCTCATGAGGGAAGACAAACTTCTAAGCAAGAACATTTTAGTAAATATTGGTCAGTGCTCTTTTGGCTGCAAGCACAGACAGGTCTATGCATAACACTTGTAGTGCCTGGGGAAACGATAAGTCCCATGTGCCATTTATCTAAAGATTTGAAATTTATGAATCCAACTAACAGATCATTGCTAGTAAGATATATTCTATCCTTCTATCTTTTTTTAAATATATGTAATTTATTGTCAAGCTAGTTAGCATGTAGTGTATACAGTGTAGTCTTGGCTTCGGGAGTAGATTCCCATGATTCATCACTTACATACAACAACCAGTACTCTTGGTAAATATACCTGTATGAACAGATTTGAATCTAGAATTGTGGGACCCCGTGGAGTTCCACACAGAAACATGGCAGCAAAGGAAAGCCAGATGCCGACCTTTAGATAAATCCCTTCTCTTCCCATTCCTGGCTAACCCCACCCACCCCCACCCATATGGACACCCCAGTCTAAATGCTCAGAATGCATCCACCTGGACACAAACAGCTGGCCTTTGACTACTTCTCAGCTTATGGGTACACTCTCTAGGTCTTTGGACATAGATTCTAGACCATTTAGACAGAGAATTCTGGGTCCAGGGTAGTATAACCTGGAAGGGACGGGTAGGGTGGTATGTGGGCATTGGCCCTGAAGATTCTCCATTTGGAAGGAGGCTTGGAGCTGTGGAAAGCTTGGGCCCAGGGCAGGGGTCTCCCAGTATAGTCCGAGTGGAGCACAGACACTGGGCACAGTGTATATAGCAGGAGTGTAGAGACAGGCACTTAGAAAGAAATAAAAGGCCAGGGAAGACTTATGAGAGGGAATAATATCAGAGTTGAAATTTTGAAGAGGAAGTTAGCCAGATAAGCAGGAAGCCATTATAAGCTGGGTAATCAGCAGGTGCTCAATTACAGAGGGATGAAGTAGCACAGTGTGTGTGAGGAACTGGGAGTGGAGATTCCTCATTGCCAAGATGGGAATAGGTAGGAGCTGACACCCAGGTGGTGGATGGAGTCCTGGTCATGAGAACATAGTCTCAAGAGCATGGGTTTGATCTGTAAGTCACAGGGACCCTGATAAGCTTCTACTACTATACCTGCTTGTGGCTTATATTGGGATCTCTTCAGCCTCTTTGGGCCTCGAAGCACTCTGGGGTTTCTGCTTCAGGCTACTGTTTTGGTTCCAAAGCTCTAAGGAGCGATCTTTCTGACTGCAGGAGCCCTAACGGTGACTCTCTGTTGCTCCCTCTTGGCAGTAGCTGTAATTTCATTTTTTTTCATTCTATCAGAACCTTTTTGCAACATTTTGTGCTTTTATTATATTTCCTCCTCTTTTCTTTTTTTCCCAAGACAATTTATGGCATACTATATCTATCCATCAACATATCCATCCACCTTTAAGTGTTTAACAGTGCTCAGGTGCCCCCACTTCCTTTACTAAAATGTCACCAGAATGTAAATTAAAGAAGTGCATGGATCTGGATTTTTGTCCGTTTTGGTCACTGATGTATCCCAAGTACTTAGAGCGAGGCCTTGCACATGGGTGAAGAAACACCCATAAATGAATGATGAGACATCCTTTTGTCCTTTTTGCTTGACATGAAGGTTTTTAATTGGCCTCTAAAGCTTGTATCTAGACTTCACCTCCAGGAAGAATTTGCCCGATGTCAGTTTGGCACAGCACTTGACACTGGATTTAAAGTCGTCTTATTTGAATTTCCTGCTCTGTTTAGGCCTCTATGCTCCGAGTTTCAGGCCGTGTTATAAGTTTCAATGCGTACGAAGCCACAGTTCCCTAGAAACCTGGTTCTCTCTTCCACTGTTCCTATCAGGGTGAAGGTCACCGGCGTTCCCCCCAGTTACAGAGGCCAGAAAGCCACCAGTTGTCCTTTTCTGTGCTTTATTTTTTTAATTTGTTAAATTAAGGTACAACTAACATTTATGGAATGCAAAACCACCATTTGTTCAGTGTGAGGAGTTTTGACAATTGGTCACACATATACCAGTTACACAAAGCAAGAGAACATTTTCATCACCCCAGAAACTTCTGTGCTCCTCTTTTACAGTTAATCCACCCACCAGAACCAATGACTTTCTGACTTCTGACACCAGAGATCCATTTTGCCTATTTTTTCTTCATTTAAATGAAATCATACAGTATACAGTCTTTTGTGTCTGGCTCCTTTTACTTAGCAGACTTTTTGGCTTAACATGTTGTGGTGCGTGTTGTTTTTATATATAACGGGATTATATAACCTTGTAACGCCAAACCCTCATATAGTATCCAGTCTTATTGTCTATCCTTCTCAACCTTGCTTTCTAGACTCCAGCCATGCTGACTTTCTTTTCTATCACTTGTCGTCACCTCTGGCTCTCCGGCCATAAGATCTCTATTTGTACTGTGACCTTTCCCTCTCTTCTTCAGTGCATTCATTCCTCACATTTACCATAATTCGACTCAAGTGTCACTGGCTCAGAGAAGCCTTCAACACCTATCACTAGGTCGAATTCCTCCGTGATGGGTACTCTTGGCTCTGTGTAGCTTTTATGAGGAAGATTTATCACTGCTGCAAGTTTAAATTTACTTGTATGATTTTTGATTAGTATCTCTCTGTCTGGAAGGGCCAATAGAGAAGGACTCAGCTGGAGCGACTGTAAGAACCTAGTGTGGTCATCTTTTCCCAACCCCACCATCAGAGCTAGCACACTGAAAGCTGGTAGTTACCTAGGGTAGGCGTATATACACTATGGAAATTGGCAAATGCTATAGGCTAGGTTCCCCCCACCCCCCAACCTTCCTGCAAAGCTGGTTGTTTAAGTATTTACCAACACACTTTTTTCCTCCAGGTACTTTTTCCCTCTGCTGTGGTATCCTCATCACATATGTCTTTGGCTACATAATAGTTATCAATCAATATTTGTTGGATGAGAGAATAATTCAGTGCCCTGGGCACCTAACCCCTCAAGGTGGCTTTTTGCTTTTTATCATCTAACTCTTTTCATATTTCATAAGAGGAAGTTGGACCTGTCTTGTTTACTGGTTTTGAGTAGGTTGTAGGAATAAAAATATGAATATTTGTATTTACAGTAATTTCTCCTTTTCTGGATGGCAGATGGAACGGGTGCGCTCTTCTCTCCTGCCCTCAAACTTGCTGCTTTTTAAAGTCCGCATTGTTTATTAAGGCAGATCAGATGTCCCAGCATGAAACAAATGGGACAAACATATATACCAATGGAAAGAATACATAAAAATTTACAAGGAGTGTGCTTCTGTGTGGAAATTACTTAGAGCTCCATTTTTGCCAAAAAAAATAAATAAATAGAGATCTTCTAGAATTATTTTCTTTAGCATGTATAGAATGTACTGTGGACAACAGTTCAGTGTCGATCCAGTTGTTAATCGCTGCCTGTGGGGAGGCAGCGTGATGTAGCTCTTGGTTTTTCAAATTTAGACATCTCATGCTACCCTTACAATTTTTGCCGTGATATTAGATGGTAACACATCTGCAAAGGAAGTGTATTATTATTAGTAATATTTAACATTTTTATTTCAATTGATCAACTTTCAAAAACTTAAATTTATTTTAAAAGACATTTTGTATCATTCCCTTAAAAATATAAAACTGTTTATTATCCCTCAAGTTCACATTAAACCAAAACATAGAAAATATCCACGGATGGACACCAAGGATCTTCTCACATGTGGCCAGTGGTATTCCTAGCACTCATTAGGAAAAAAACAAAAAAACAAAAACCAACATAGATACTGAATTTTGGAATTCTCTACATTTGGCTTGGTATCTTTCATCTACCAGAAGGGGAGGTTACCTCTCTAAGACTTAAATTCTTTATCTGTAAAATGCAGAGCCCTGACTTACAGGGGAGACTAGTAAGCAAGATGATGTACAGACCCCAATGACCAAAGGGTGGAGCTCAGAGGAGATGCTGTGTAGATCAATTTCTTTTTATATTTACTTTTGGCCTTTATTACTGGCTCAATCATCGTTTTTGGTTATTACTGAAGCTTTTGTTATTGAGGTACAATTTTTATATAGAATTTTTTATTGTTGGTTCTAAATTTACTGTTTCAATTGGATGTCTAAATATCTGAACTGTGCTATCAGGTCTGGTTTTTACTAAGTGTTTGATTTGATGGGTATCATGACCTCTTTGAGTCCCTTTATTCATACAAAGGATGCTGAGTTCATCTGAGCCAAAAGTACTAAATGTTTACGATTGTGAAGTACTGCCCAGGCATTCTTGTTAGTGATATTTTTTTCATTATTCTTATAATCATATAAGGACTGGGGTTTTCTAACTCAGAGAGATCTGTAATTTGTTATCCACATAACAAAAGATCTGTAATTTGTTGCCCAGGACTGCAGTGCAGCTTTGGTCCATGTGAGCCACTTAGCAATCAGTGACTTGCAATTCACAATCAGCAGCTCGCTGGAGGCAGGCTCACAAGTGTAAAACCATCACCCGAGGCTTGCTGATTTGTGTTTCTGCCTCAAATTGCAAGAAATTAGCAATTAGCCACCTTTGGGGCATTCCCACAGCTGGGTTTTGAGTCATAATCTATAAAAGGTAGATATCAAGAAATCAAGTTGCCTGCTACTAGTCTAACTTATCCATCAACAAATTTATTATTTGTTTACTATATCCTTGGCCATTCTGGTGTCACCTCTGGCCGAACCCTCCCTGATCACACTGATCCTCCTTGACCTCTCTTCTCTGAGTCTTGAATGTGTAGGCTTGCTGTGCCATTATTCCCAACACCATCACTCTTGTGCACCCATTCACATCCTTCATGCTGGCAACCCTAGGAAGCACTGTATTGCCGGGAGTCGCACCGGCCTCTCTGGATGGCAGTCACAGCAAGGAAATGGCAGTGTTTGCACAGCTCCTGCCATGAGAAACGAAAACTGGTATCTCCTTCTGCTACTACTGGCTCATGTTGGAAATGAGCCTGCTAATATTGACCAGACCTCACAATATTCCAGATCAGACCGATATTCCCCACACAGATTGCTCATAAGGAAAAGCATATTCCTGCCTTTACAAAAGAGATTTTAGATAAAAGCTCTGTGGATGATTGTCAAAAGGCTCTTCCTATGGGTCTTGCAGATCCAAGACTTAGATAATAACGGGGGTTAAGAACACAACAGTTACAACTGAGCCTGGCCCCGAGACAAGGAGCCTAATTTAGAGTTAAGGAACAGATAAGGGCAGAACTTAAGTTAAGACTTACATCTTCTTCTAACTGGTGATGTATAGCAGTCCCTTCCCCAAGGCCTGCTTTCTGCAAACACCTTCTCTTACAGGTGGCTGGGATGAGGATAGATAAGAGTAGCTAAAACATAACCCAAAAACAAGGGCCAACACATTTAGAGCCTCCATGATGTTCACACATTCAGCATCAGATAGGTTTCCACAAACAACTCATTAACCAGCTCAAAAACATTCATCCTGTTGAGAGCCAGACGGAATGACTCTTAGCCCATCTATACACTTAACCTATGACCTAACCTTAGCGTTATTAACTTAGAACAAATATGTATCCTGTCTTTTACTAAGAATACCCTGTTAATTCTTTAGTTATAAGATTTACTTAACCTCACTATAATTGGAATAGTTCTGCAAGAATATTTCTGTAAAACCTGCTTCTGTACACTTTCCAAAACATCTTATCACAAAGAGTTATCCATTGTAAAAATTCCTTTTTCTGATGTCATGTTATCATTTGACCTATAAATAAAGACACCAAAACCGACAGGACAGAGATGCCTGCCTGGTGATCAGAAAGAATCTCGGGGCTCTCCCACTCTCTCTCTTGCCGACACCGTCCATCCTTCAGGGACCCCTGGACCAGCTGGAGCCTGCCTCCGACACTGTATCTTTGTAACTATTCTGTTGGGGCCGTGCTTTGTTGCCATAAGTTCTACCTCTGAATGGCGACATACAGCAATGATCAGTTCTGTGGAAGCTTGGGGAAGAAAACATTCCTGCTAAACCTAAGAAAAAACTTTCTTGCAGTCAGAAATGTCTAGCAACAAAGGTGGCAGCCCCATGAATGAGTCTGCTCAAATTGAGTACAGTCAAGCAAAAGCTATGGTGTCATCTGACAGTGATGATGTAAACAGAAATCGAAAAGTTTAGAAGGGCAGGTAGACTAGTTGAGCTCCAAGTGTCTCTATATAGATCCCATGATTCTATACATAGCATAAAAGTACGCCAAATGGTTACCAGCACAAGGAATAAACAAGAGAATTGGAGAAATGAGATCTAATAATTAGTGAACAGGCTCTTGTAAAAACCAGAGTTCTCCACTAACATACTAATAGAGCACAGAGTTGACTAGTGTTGTTAGTTATTTACTTAAAATCCTTCAGTATAGAGTGTGGGCAATTGTGCTGTCATTATCACTCAGGTTAAGCTACGACCCAAGTACTTCTTGACTTAACTACTATTCTAATCAGAAAGCGTCCATTCCAGGCTAGCTTTTATAAATGCTTCTGTAATCCAGAGCAACAGAGGCCTGGTGAAGACCATAAACTCTGGGATCAGACTGTCTCAGTTTGAATCCTGGCTCTGTTATTTACTAGTTGTAACATTTCAGGAATTTAACTTCTGTGCACTTCAGTTTCTGAATCTATAGAATGGGGGTAAAAAACAAAAATGGATATTAGTGACTGCCGTATAGGCTGCTAAGAGGATTAACGAGTTAGTCTGTGTGTAGAGTTTAGAGTAGTATCTGCCACATAGTGTTATATAAATATTAAATAAAATCATCAGCATCAGACATTTTGCTTAATAACTGGCTAAATGTCAGAAATTGTTCTCAATGGTAAAATTAAATGTATTCAAATTGCATAGATTGGTTAACATGACTTAGAGGCACTCTCTGTCCTTTTGCCCTTGATGATAGGATGGTAAGTCTAGCAAGGACACTAGGGATGATCCCAAGATTTAATCCTTAACTATCCTGTGTTCAGTAATCGAGTCCGAGAATTCTGTTTTTCTGAAGCCAACTGTAAGGGAAAACAGAATCCTGCTTCTGGAATATTATCATTTTGTCTTTTTAAAAACTGTTTATTTATTTTGAGAGGGAGAGAGAGAAAGAGAGAGAGAGCACAGCAGAGAAGGGGCAGAGGGAGGGAGAGAGAGAATCTCAAGCAGGCTCTGTGCTGTCAACACAGAGCTGGACATGGGGCTTGACCTCACGAACCCTGAGATCATGCCTGAGCTCTGAAATCAAGAGTGGGACACTCAACCGACTGAGCCACCCAGACACCCCTATCATTTTGTCTCAATTAAACGTTTAATGTATAGTAGTAATTGGAACACTGTAAAAGCATAAAGAACTGTAGTGCATGGAGTTTGCAAACAAACGGTATGAACACTTGTGCGCCTACTTGTTAATGATATCTGTTTAATAAATATATTTAGGTGACAGAATTTGGTCTGAGACTCACTTGTATTATAGCCCAATGGACAGGTCTTGGAGGAAAAGCTGGCTTTCACCTGTATCACATTTTAGACTAGGATTGCATACAATAATTATCCTCAGAACTGTGTATGACCGAATTGAATTAGGTTCGGTTCACGACCAAAGGACAACTGGCTAGGGTATATCAAGGTGTAGTGGTTCAGTCTGATCCTCTGAATCCAGTAGTCCAGAAGGATCCAGGGAGACACTTGCATAGGGTGAAGCTTGAACCCCTAGGATGGATAAAACAAAGTAGCAGCAGTGGTTCAGATGGGAAGGAAAGTGTGAGAGAGAATGCGATTCTTAGTGAGCGGTAGGAAGAAGGTCGGATGTGAGGGGTAATGTCAGAATAGGGAGAGATTAGAAGTGAGGAGAGTTGTTTCTTTCATTCTGGGTGGGCAATGCTTAGCTCCCTCATATAGCTTCTCCCTACACTTCACAGAAATGCTCTTCACGCATCACCAGTGACCTCCTGGATCCCAAAGCCAGTGACCTTGATCTCATTTGTTCCCTTTGTCTACCTTTCTGCCCATGAGTTACCTTCCCTTGTGGAAGATGCCTTGCACAAAGGAGGAGATGCCAGCAGTTGGAGGGTTGCGGCAGGAGATCCAGATTTGGAAAAGGGCTGTTGATACTGCGGCAAGAGGTAAGGTCCCTGGGAGGGTGCTGGGGTACAGAGGCAGAGAGCTGTGAGGGCATTTAGAGGGGAGGGGGGGAGATGGGCAGGAAGCAGCGGTCAGCAGCCAGGTAGGGAATCGGGTAAGAGAGAAGCCGAGGGGCACTCTGGGTGCTAAGTGAGGCACTGCTGTTTGTGGGTGGTACTCAGAGTCTCCAGGGCCGAGGGGAGTGTCTCAGTGTGTTTGCAGAGAGAGTGGGAAGTGAATAAAACTGTGGAAAGCAGTGGGAAAACAGGAAACATATCAGAAATGCCTGTCAATTTATTAACTCTGTGGATGCATCCACCTGGAAAATATTGATGATTCACTGAGATAATGATTTTCCTTGTCTTCCTCCGTTTTCCTTTTTATCTTTTTCTGTAGTTCTTCTTCCCTGCTTCATGGGTAAATTGAATCATAAAATGATGGCAGCTGAGTATCTCTTCTTGACAAAGCATCCTATCTCTTCCTGTTGCCATGGGACTCCTGCGGTTTTCTATTATGAGAATTATTATAGATAATGTGCACAGAAAGAACAGAAAAGGTCTCATCAAGATGAATATGTAATTACATTTTTCTTACAACATTGTCTTCTAATCAGTGGGAAATGTTTGCATTTTAAGCATTTGGAATTAAAACTAATTGTTTTAATCTATTCTGTGTTCCTTTCTGCAGGCTCTGGCCATGCCATATTGATAAGCCTTTCTTTAGATTTGAATAGAATGTGAAGAACCATATTCTAGGGAATGGAGTCATTCATCCATCTAGCAGATATTTACCAACAGCCTCTCACGTGCCGCTAAGTGTCTTAGGCACCAGAGGTGCGGTGGGAAATGTAATAAAACAATGCTCCTCATGGAGCTTGCATTCTGGCCCTTCTGCAGCGGTCACACAGACAACACATTTTAATTTACCTTATCAGCTGTTTTTTCTTAGATGCCTTTTGAAACCTGTCTGCCTCAGTTTCCTTACCTATAAACTCGGGTTGCTGTGAAGGAAGGAAAATGCTTTGAACACAGTTAATACTCAACATATGGGTTAAAGTCAGGGGATGAGGTATGCAAAAATGTTATGGCAACTAGAAAGCAACATACATAGTTTAACCCAGAAATTATCACCAGATGGACCGCCTTGGAAGCTACTTGGCCTATGGCTTTTATGCATATCTGATAAACTGCTCCCTGTTTTGAGTGCCACTGCTGGGCAGTCACCGGCATTATACATCCCTGGATACACCTCCAGAAGCCTCACCCCTTGTCATTTGGCCCCTCACCCAAGTCATTTGGCCTACTTGGTTTATACCCAGTATAAAGAGTCTTGAGTGAACTTTTAAAGTCTTGAGTCTGTCATACATAATGTTTATAAAAAGTTAAAATTCCTTTTGAACATTTATTTTGTAAAAGAACCTTCTGTTACCATCATGTTTAATTATTTTTGTCACAACAAAATGATTGGAACTTTTCTGGTTTGTCACTGTGCAAAGCAAATCAGGTCCTGGTTTTTTATGACTAGAAATGTGCATGCTTAGCCGAGGTCCTCAAATTCTATAGAGAAATGAAAGGGAGAGCATCATTACATTGTCCTAGTATATGTTGGGTAGAAATTGGGGCTGTTTTAGGCAGAATGATTATTTTGGGGCTGCAAGTTCTGGGAAATCAATTACATAATGCCTTCCAGTATTTGTGAATAATATTTTTATAAGATTTAGTGAATATGTTTGTTTCCATAGTGAAATCAAGTCCAAACAAAACATAAGATGAAGCTTGAATAGAGTGTGTAGAAGGTAGTGTAATATTATAGTCACATGCCCAGCATCAAAACCAGCGTCAACATGAGTCACCAACTCACATCTTCCTGACAGAAGGAAATATGAAAATACTTCACTGTTCAGGACTTTTTAAAAAAATTAATTAATTAGTTGATTGATTTTATTTATTTTTAATTTTTTTATTTTTTACAAATAGTTTATTGTCAAGTTAGTTTCCATATAACAGTCAGTGATCAATCCCACAAATGCCCTCCTCCATGCCCATCACCCCTCACTTCCCCCCACTCCCATCAGTCCTCAATTTGTTCTCAACTTTCAAGAGTCTCTCATGGTTTCCCTCCCTCCCTCTTCCCCACTATTTCCCCCCTTTTCTCCCCCACGGTCCTCCGTGGGTTAAGTTCCTCCTAATCCACCTATATGTGCAAACATATGGTATCTGTGCTTCTCTGCCTGACTTATTTCGCTCACATAACACTCTCAAGTTCCATCCATGTTGCTACACATGGCCAGATTTCCTTCTTTCTCATTGCCGTGTAGTATTCCATCGTATAGATGAACCACATTTTGATCCATTCTTCCGTTGATGGACACTTAGGCTCTGTCCATGTTTTGGCTATTGTTGAGAGTGCTGCTATGAACATTGGGGCACATGTGCTCCTATGCATCAGCACTCCTGTATCCCTTGGGTAAATTCCTAGCAGTGCTATTGCTGGGTCCTAGGGGAGTTCTATTGTTAATTTTTTGAGGAACCTCCACATTGTTTTCTAGAGGGGCTGTACCAGCTTATGTCCCCACCAACAGTGTAGGAGGGTGCCCATTTCTCCACATCCTTGCCAGCATCTAGAGTCCTCTGATTTGCTAATTTTAGCCACTCTGACCTGCGTGAGGTGTATCTCAGTGTGGTTTTGATTTGTATTTCCCTGATGAGGAAGGATGCTGAGCATCATTTCATGTGTCTGTTGGCCATCTGGATGTCCTCTTTGGAGAAGTGTCTGTTCATATCTTCTGCCCATTTCTTCACTGAGTTGCTTGTTTTTTGGGTGTGGAGTTTGGTGAGTTCCTTATAGATTTTGGATACTAGCCCTTTATCTGATATGTCATTTGCAACTTTATTTTTCCATTCCATCTGTTGCCTATTAGTTTTATGGATTGTTTCCTTTGCTGTGCAGAAGCTTTTAATCTTGATGAGGTCCCAATCGTTTATTTTTGCTCTTGATTCCCTTGCCTTTGGGGATGTGTCAAGTAAGAAATTGCTGCGGTGGAGGTCAAGGAGGTTGTTTCCTGCTTTCTCCTCTAGGGTTTGGATGGTTTCCTGTCTCACGTTCAGGTCCTTTATCCATTGTGAGTTTATTTTTGTGTATGGTGTGAGAAAATGATCTAGTTTCATTCTTCTGCATGCTGCTGTCCAGTTCTCCAAGCAGCATCTGTTAAAGAGGCTGTCTTTTTTCCAGTGGGTACTCTCTCCTGCTTTGTCAAAGATTAGTTGGCCATACATTTGTGGGTCCACTTCTGAGTTCTCTATTCTATTCCATTGGTCTATGTATCTGTTTTTGTGCCAATACCATACTGTCTTGATGATGACAGCTTTGTAGTAGAGGCTAAAGTCTGGGATGGTGGTGCCTCCATTTTGGTTTTCTTCTTTAATATTACTTGGGCTATTCGGGGTCTTTTGTGGTTCCATACAAATTTTAGGATAGTTTGTTCTAGTTTTGAGAAGTATGCTGGTGCAATTTTGAATGGGATTGCATAGAATGTGTAGATTGCTTTAGGTAATAATGACATTTTAACTATATTTATTCTTCCAATTCATGAGCATGGAATGTTTTTCCATTTCTTTGTGTCTTCTTCGATTTCCTTCATAAGTTTTCTATAATTTTCATCATACAGATCTCTTATATCCCTAGTTAGATTTATTCCTAGGTATTTTATGTTTTGTTTTGTTTTTTTGTGCAATTATGAATGGGATCAGTTTCTTGATTTCTCTTTCTGTTGCTTCATTATTGGTGTATAAAAATGCAACCGATTTCTGTATGTTAATTTTGTACCCTGCAACTTTGTTGAATTCTTGGATCAGTTCTAGCAGGCTTCCTGTGGAGTCTGTCTGGTTTTCTATGTAGAGTATCATGTTGTCTGTGAAACGTGAAAGGTTGACTTCTTCTTTGCCAATTCTGATGCATTTATTTACTTTTGTTGTCTGTTGGCTGATGCTAGGACTTCCAGCACTATGTTAAACAACAGTGGTGAGAGTGGACATCCTGTCATGTTCCTGATCTCAGGGGGAAAGCTTTCAGGTTTTCCCCGTTGAGGATGATGTTAGCTGAAGGCTTCTCATAGATGGCTTTTATGATGTTTAAGTAAGGTCCTTCTATCCCGACTTTCTCGAGGGTCTTTATTAAGAAGGGGTGCTGTATTTTGTCAAATGCTTTTTCTGCATCTATTGACAGGAACATATGGTTTTTATCTTTTCTTTTGTTGATGAGATGTATCACTGTGATTGATTTGCGAATATTGAACCAGCCCGGTACCCAGGAATGAATCCCACTTGATCTTGGTGGATAATTCTTTTTATGTGCTATTGGATTCGATTTGCAAGTATCTTGTTGAGGATTTTTGCATCCATATTCATCAAGGATATTGGCCTGTAGTTCCCTTTTTTGGCTGGATCTCTGTCTGGCTTGGGAATCAGAGTGATGCTGGCTTCATAAAATGAGCCTGGAAGTTTTTCTTTGATTTCTATTTTTTGGAATAGCTTGAGAAGAATGGGTATTAATTCTGCTTTAAATGTCTGGTAGAATTCCCCAGGGAAGCCATCAGGTCCAGGGCTCTTATTTGTTGGGAGATTTTTGATCACTGATTCAATTTCTTCACTAGTTATGGGTCTGTTCAGATTTTCTATTTCTTCCCGTGTGAATTTTGGTAGTCAGTGTGGGTTTAGGAATTTGTCCATTTCTTCTAAGTTGTCCAATTTGTTGGCATATAATTTTTCATAGTATTCCCTGATAATTGCTTGTATTTCTGAGGGGTTGGTTGTATTAAGTCCATTTTCATTCATGATTTTGTCTATCTGAGTGTTCTCTCTTTTCTTTTTGAGAAGCTTGGCTAGAGGTTTGTCAATTTTGTTTATTTTTTCAAAAAACCAACTCTTGGTTTCATTGATCTGTTCAATTGTTTCTTTGGTCTCTATGTTGTTTATTTCTGCTCTGATTTTTACTATTTCTCTTCTTCTACTGGGTTTGGGGTGCTCTTGTTGCTCTGCCTCTAGTTCCTTTAGGCAAGTTGTTAAATATTGCACTTGCGCTTTCTCTAATTTCTTGAAATAGGCCTGGAGTGCAATGTACTTTCCTCTTAGGACTGCCTTTGCCGCATCTCATAGAATTTGGATAGCTGTATTTTCATTTGTTTCCATATATTTTTTAATTTCTTCTCTAATTGCCTGATTGGCCCATTCATTCTTCACTAGGGTGTTCTTTAACCTCCATGTTTTTGGAGGTTTTCCAGACTTCTTGCTGTGATTGATTTCAAGTTTCAAAGCATTGTGATCTGAAAGTGTGCATGGTATGATCCCAATTCTTTTATACTTATTGAGAGCTGCTTTATGTTCCAGTATGTAATCTATCTTGGAGAATGTGCCATGCGCACTTGAGAAGAAAGTGAATTCCATGGCCTCAGGATGTAGAGTTCTAAATATATTTGTCAGATCCATCTGGTCCAATGTGTCATTCAAGTCCATTGTTTCTTTAGTGATTTTCTGTCTTGTTGATGTATCCATTGCTTTTGGCAGAGTATTAAAGTCCCCTGCTATTAGCACATTCGTATCAATAAGATTGTTTCTGTTTGTGATTAATTGTTTTAAATATTTAGGTGCTCCCATATTTGGTGCGTAGACATTATGATTGTTAGTTCTTCCTCATGGATAGACCCTGTAATTATTATATAGTGCCCTTTTTCATCCCTTGTTACTGTCTTTAATTTAAAGTTCAGTTTGTCTGATATAAGTATAGCTACTCCAGCTTTCTTTTGACTTCCAGTAGTATGATATATATTTCTCCATCCCCTTACTTTTATTTATTTATTTATTTATTTATTTATTTATTTATTTATTTATTAATGTTTTGGGTTTTTTTTTTCATATCTAGGAGAGAGAGAGAGACAGCGTGAGCAGGGGAGGGTCAGAGAGAGAGGGAGTCACAGACTGAAACAGGCTCCAGGCTCTGAGCTGGTAGTCAGCACAGAGCCCAAGGGCTCGAACCCACGAACCACGAGATCATGACCTAAGCGAAAGTCGGATGCTTAACCGACTAAGCCACCCAGGCGCCCCTCCATCCCCTTACTTTTAATCTTAAGGTATCTTCCATTCTAAAATGCGTTTCTTGTAGACAGCAAATAGATGGATTTTGGTTGTTTATACATTCTGCTACCCTATATCTTTTGATTGGAGCATTCAGCCCATTTACATTCAGTGTTATTATTCAAATATATGGGTTTAGAGTTATTGTGTCCTTTGTGGAATTCATGCTTGTGGTAGTGTCTCTGGTATCTTGCATTCCTTGCAACATTTCCCTCAGAGAGTCCTCCTCAGGATTTCTTGTAGGGCTGGCTTAGTGGTGACAAATTCTTTCAATTTTTGTTTATTTGGAAAGACTTTTATCTCTCCTTCTATTCTGAATGACAGGCTTGCTGGATAGAGGATTATTGGCTGCATATTTTTTCCGTTCATCACATTGAAGATCTCCTGCCATTCCTTTCTGGCCTGCCATGTTTCAGTAGATAAGTCTGTCACCACTCTGATAGGTTTCCCTTTGTATGTTAGGGCCCTTTTCTCCCTAGCTGCTTTCAAAATTCTCTTTGTCCTTATATTTTGCCATTTTCACTATGATATGTCATGCAGAAGATCAATTCAAGTTACGTCTGAGGGGAGTTCTCTGTGCCTATTGAATTTCAACTTCTACTTCCCTTCCCAGGTTGAGGAAGTTCTCTGCTATAAGTTGTTCCAGGACTCCTTCAGCACCTTTCCCTCTCTCTTCCTCTTCTGGGATTCCTATGATATGGATATTGTTCCGTTTGATTGTATTGCTGAGCTCTCGAACTCTTCCTTCATGTTCCTGGATCAGTTTATCTCTCTTTTTCTCAGTTTCTTCTTTTTCTATAATAGTGTCTTCTAAATCACTTATTCTCCTTTCTGCCTCTTCAATCCGTTCATTGGACACCTCCAGTTTATTATGTATCTCATTTATCGCATTTTTAAAATTCATCATAACTATTTTTAAGCTCCATATTGTTTGTAGTCGTAGTCTCTCTGATGTCTTCCATGCTTTTTTTCAAGCCTGGCGATTAATTTTATGATTATTGTTCTAAATTCTTGTTCAGTTTTGTTGCTTATATCTGTTTTGAGCAGTTGTTTAGCTGTCATTTCTTCCTGGAATTTCTTAGGAGGAGAGTTCTTTCGTTTCGTCATTTTGGTTAGCTTTCTATCTCTTGCCAATTTTAAAAGTTTGTTGTACACTCTGCCCCTGCGAATTTTGCTGTATTAGAGAGGGCTCTTTGACTATTCAGGACCTGTCTGTTTAGGAAGTGTTCTTTGGATGATGTCTCTTGATTTCTCTTGTTGAGTGTTTGGTTATTTTCTTTTCCTACTGGTAGTGGTATTTGGGACTCTCCACCATGTGTAATTTGGCTTGTTTCTTGAGGTAGCCCTGGAAATAGAAAGCAGACAACCACATAGGGAACAAAGGTACACAAGCACACAGACAAAACCAATAAACAGGCAAACCCAGGCACGGGTAAAAACAGGAACAATAACAACAAAACAGCTCTCTGGAGGGGATGGGTGTGGTTTGGTGTAGGCAGGTCTTGTCTCCACTGTGTCCGCTGGCCACTCCCTGAGGCCCCTCCTTGGTGGTTGTGGGGAGAAGAATGGTGTCACCCCATCCCTTTTCAGCCAAGCATTGCAAATCACTTCTTCGAGTCCGATCTCCCTGTGCTGAGGATGTAGCCAAGGACAGCTGAGTTCTATGCCCCACGCCCCGCCTCATTTCCAGGTCCCAGTCCTCGGGCTTTGTTATACCACCCTGACCAGTCCCACAGGTCGCTGCTTCCCTGTTGCCAGGGGTTGAGTGGGGGGTGGGGGAAGTGTTGCAGCCTCAGATCACCCAAGGTCAAGCAGCGATAACAACTCTAGTGCCTTCCAGGAACGTAGCAACTTCAAGTCCGCAGAGTCTGCATAGACCCAGCGCTATCCAGCTGCCGCTGCTTCAGGGGGCCGCTATCGTGAGCACCTCCGCTGCTTTACTGGGTGCTGGGACCGCCTCCGCAGGCATTGCCACCGCTTCACCGGGACGCCGCCTCCATGGATGGTGCCAGGCGCACGGCAGTTCAGTTTTTCCTGGTGCCTCCTGGGACCAGGGCACCTAGTTTAAAGTCAGCACCCCAGCCAGAGCTAAAAAACACTGTCTTTCCAAGCCGAGGTTTTTCTCTTCTCCAGGGACGGTTCTATGTGCAATCTCAGCTTTCCTTTCCTTTCCCCTGGACTCGTGGCAGCTCCCCACTGTTAGCTGTGGCTCATCGATGACTCACCACAGTTGCACGCAAGCCAGGTTCCCTCCCCTCTCTCCGTATCTCTGGGTTCCGTCCTGCTTTTATCTTCCCCAATTCACACTCATGCACTTATGAGGTTTCCTTCCCAGTGTATTCTGTCTCTTTCTCTTCCCAAACTCCTGAGGCTCAGTGTCCTTTAACTTCAGGCCTTCTCTGTTTGAGAAATGGGTGCAGGCGAAATGTACAGAGCTCCCTACTTCTCTGCCATCTTGCCTCGGATCCTTCAGGACTTTTTAAAGTGACTTTAATATGAGGCACCTCTGGGCTGGTGACTTAAAATTTTGTAATATTGAAATTTTAAAAACTATTGTAAGTTAGGGGCGCCTGGGTGGCTCAGTCGGATAAGTGGCCAACTTCAGCTCAGGTCATGATCTCACAGTTCATGGGTTCGAGCCCCACATCAGGCTTTGTGTTGACAGCTCAGAGCCTGGAGCCTGTTTGGGATTTGTGTTTCCCTCTTTCTCTCTGCCCCTCCCCCGCTCACACTCTTTGTGTCTCTCTTCCTCTCTCAAAAATAAATAAATATTTAAAAAATTTAAAAATATTGTAAGTTAAAAGATATTTTAAAGTAAAAGGTAGAGAAAGAAAGCCATCTAAAGTTCTATCACCCTGAGATAACTACCATAACATTTCATGCCTACACAGCACATACCTTAAATTTTACTTAAATGACATATGACACATGCTGGCAGTTTATGACATGACATCTTAAATCTTTTTTTGTTTTATGTCCTCCCTCCCACTTATTATTTTTAACTGCTACATGTACTTCTTTTTCAATGCATATTATCATATATAAACACACAGGAGAGGGCACTTTTTTAAGTCATTGTTTTACAAAAGTGGAATTCACTGTATATGTATCTCTCTATATCGCTTCTGTAAGCCAAGAATAAGTTGTTAAATTCCCTCAAGTTAACTGGTATGAATTGAACTCATTCTTTTAAAAGGCTATATGCTATTTCATGTTATGGATAAACTGCAATCCATTCATTCATTTTCCCACTGATAAATATTCCAAATATTCCTTTGTTTTTAGGTTTCACCCCTATAAACAAGGCTGCCATCCTTTTTTTTTTTTTGTGTGTGTGTGTGTGTCTGTGTCTGTGTATCTTTACATTTGGTACTTTTCTGTCCATGGAAAGATTCCAGAGATGTGATTGACACTTTGAACTGGAGAAGTAATTCAGCAACATGGAATTTTTGTTTTCTGAAAGTGGGGTATGAGTGATACAATGAATGACATAAATGGTCAGGGGAACTTTAGAAGCTCTCCGTCATGATCTGAGCATCATATGTGTTCTTTTTTCTTAAATTAAAAAAAAAATTTTTTCTTGAGAGAGAGAGCAGGGAAGGGCAGGGAGAGAGGGAGGCAGAGCATCCGAAGCAGACTCTACACTATCAGTGCAAAGCTAACGTGGGGCTCGAACTCAGGAACTGTGAGCTCAGGACCTGAGCCAAAGTCCAATGCTCAACCGACTAAGCCACCCAGGCTCCCAGAGCATCTTATGTGTTCTGAAAATGCATACTGATTAATGGAACAAATGAGTGAAGGAGTACTTGCAGAGCCCCTTTCTTTTCTTTATGGTTCAAAATCCATTTCAGAGAAGTGATACAAACAGATCGTTCTGGTTCTTGTGTCCTATAAACTTTGTTCCAGTCACCTATCGAGTCTAGTGATCTGGCGATGATTGGCCCATTAATTCGTTGTCATTTCTTGTTGTGTTTTATATGCTTTAATGCTTATTTGTGTTGCTGATAACCTGCCTTAGATGTCCACCTCTTCTAAAACATCATGTCTCCAGTCATTAGTATTCTCTCCATGAGTTCTATGCAGGACACCTATCACGCAATTTTAGTGCTGCCATTAGAAATAAATTTTCCCCAAGCTTCTTTTCCTTCTACTTCTATTATGTTCTGTTCCAGTTCTGATTGAAAATTCTCCAGACAGCTGCCAGAAGTCAGCAGGATTGAAAGCTCTAATTATCTGATGTCCATTTTCCATATTTTGTGCTTCAAATATTTGCATTTTTATATCAATACATGAGTCTCCCTTCCTGGGGGTAGTTTACATACCAAATCCAGATTTGGATTAATGACTAGGGATGCATTACTCATAAAATGAAAAAATGCTCTAGTTTGATGGAATGAAACAGTTACATTTAGTGTCTTAGAACTGAGAAAGTCAAGGCTCATTATTTCATTTAGTTGATAATTTCTAATGGCCCCCTTAGTGTGCTAACTGGAAATCTTGAACAACTTAATCATCCATGAGTTATTGGACACACAGAGCAGCAGAATTTTATTGTGAAAAAAGCATCAAGATTAGTATATGTGCCCATAATATTTTAAAGCTTTCATGACTGACTTACTTTTTGCCTGCAAACAAATTTGGTAAATTTGTCAGTGTACTCTGTGCATTTATGGACAGCAGTGTACAAAGATTACAGTGTAACAATTTTTAAATCTTTCTTGAGGTGTATTTTAGTTTTGTTTTTATTTTAATTAATTAATTAATCAATCAATCAATTAATTAATTTTGCATTTCAGGAAAAGATGAGACCATTACCTCCACAACACTTAGGAAGAAGAAGAAGAGTTTCCTCCCTTGATCTGTCCTCAATTAACCCTTTAAGCACCCCTCAGAGAGTCCCTAAGTCACAGATCTCTAAATGAAAGCTGGGATTGAGAACTCTTAGGGACATGAAAGAAATAGGCTTAAATGACAAAAGGGGTGAGATATCCTTTTAAGTCCTGGAGAGATCTAAGGAGAACATGAAAAAGAAAACGGAGAGAAAAGAACAACTGCAATAATGAGGACTAGTATCTACTGGATTCTTACTACTTGATAGCAATTAATATGCCTATTTTATTTATTTACATTGTTACTTTGCAAAATTGGTACAGTATTACCATTTCCATGAGGAAATGATGATTTTTGACACATAAAGTAAATCTTCCAGGTTACTCAATTGGTAAATGACTATGGTGGACCAGAACCCAGTTCTCTCTGACCCGGAAGTTCATTATATTACCGTTCTCCCCAGGAAAGAGGAAGAAGACCTCCCAGGCCCTCTCTCAGGTTGTTTTCTGCCTGGTGATCTTTGGGAAGCTGCTGCAGCTGTTAGAGGCCTTCTGTTTCTGTGGCCCATCATGTGCCCTGGCCTCCTGGCTTCCTCATGTCAAGCCTCTAGGTAGCTAGCAGGACTGCCTGCCGATTGAGGGCTCAGTTGGCTCTCGCTGTTTCTTAGGCTGCTTCCTACCTTTCATGCCCTTGCTGACCTCAACTTTGCTCAAATCTCCCCTAGACTCTGCCCAAGAGTCATGCCCTTTGCCATACCTTCATCTCAAAGACTTATTTGAAGACAGGGTTTCCTAAAGCTTTGTTGGCCACTCGTGGGATGGGGAAGAACGGAAGAGAGGCTAGTGAAGGGCGAAGAAGAACTGGGCAGAGGCTAATGAAGCAGATCCAACTCAAGTAATCCCTGGTACACATGTCTCAGTATCCCCAGGAGCCTTGCTTCATGTACACCCAGGAGGACTTATCACCTGTGGGCATAAGTCAAGAATACAAGCATGGTCTCAAGTTTCTAAACTGCATATTACCTTCTTGATAGAGATACTTAATATAATTTAAATACAGAACACAAATCCAAGACTTGATGATTCTTGATGCTTATAGTGTCTGCAATTTATTTGAGAGCCCTTGAGCATAAATAGTGTGAAGTGCAAAAGGGCACACGTTCTACATTCCATGAAGAGTTAATGTTAGGAATACCCTAATCAGGCTTCCACATGCTAGGAGTTTTTAGTTAGCACTTAAAGACCCAAATTATGAATTCACATTCCAGAAATGGCTACAGCAGTGTTTTCAATATTGTTAGTGGATCTCTACTGAAGTACTCCTTAAATAGCACAAGGACTGTGAAGAGTAACTTTTCACTGGAGAAATATAAAATATGTACTTAGGTAGAAAGACTGCATAGACACTCCTGGCTTTATGTGATCAAAGTATAAAATACAGCAAGTCCTGTAGCCCATCATCAAAACAGTGTTGTATCAATCCTGGGAATGCTCTTGCAAATAACTTGTGGGATCACTTCTGGATAAAAAGCAGTGACTTTGATGAGCTTGTAGTTATAGCTGTATGTTTGCTTTTGTGACTAGTAGCTCATAAATGATTGTACTACTCATTAGTAGTGTGACTGTGAGCAAATTACCCAAACTTTCTGAGTCTATTTATTTACCCAAAGAAATGGAGGTAATAGTTTCTATCTCATAAGGCATTTAATGGATACTAAATAAGATGATATGTGTAAGGTTTTTAGTTTGAGTAGATGCTCAATAAAGTTTCCTGTTCTTCTCCCCATTAGAGTTTTGTGCAGAAATTCCAAAAAAAAGTCAAAATTCTAAGATACACGTTAATCAGTTCTTCCAGATACCAGCCTTATTTAGCTTTCTTTCCATATCATGGCATAAAGGAGCAGTGAAATGGCATCTCATGTGAGGATTATTTTCTAATATTAATAGATAAAAGAAAAATATATGATCAAAATAATCTTGAAAACCCACTAATCCACACATAAAGGACAAAAATATTCATGCTTTTGTGTATAGAGCTGTATACCATGAAATATTGCTAGAAATGTACAAAAAAAAATATACTACATAACAAACAATTCCATAAAATTCCAAATTTGTGTGTATGATATATAGCATGCAATTCCATAAAATTTCTGAGTATGATGGAATCTGAGTATGATTTTATGACTCAGAAGTTAAATCAGTCAAATTTTACTTTATGTAGTTTCTAACTTGCTTCTCTTCATTGCCTATGACTTTATTAGTTCCCATACTTTTGTATTAATTCTTCAGTCTCTTCATTGAATGAAATCTCTCTTGCCCACTCACTTGAAAGCTAATCAAGATCTTTCACTTCTTTGTCAGTGGTCAGAAAACTCCTAAAATCATTCTTCCCATTTATTTATTGACATGTAGTTACTGTTTCAGGCTGGACTGCGTCACATACTCACAGATGCAAGTTTATTTTGTGGAATAGCAGGCAGAATTACTAGGCTATTTGAGTTTTTCTCTTTAATCTCTTTTGCTCAATGTGCATAATTAAGTTTGCTTAGAGTAAAAGTACAGCAATTCCATTGTTTATGAAAGTATGTTAAAAGATCCCATGTCCTATATGCAGGCGAGTACTGTTATTGTTGACGCTATTATTAAAAGTCTTACTCTGGAAAATGAAAGAGTATAAAGACTCCAGAGAGGCATCTTTGGGGTCCAGAATTCTAGGATGGGAAAATGCTCCGAGTTGATGGATAGCTGAAATATAGACAGCAAATGCTTTAGCACAGATGCTTCTCATCTTGGACCAGTAAGCAGGAGCTCGTACCCAGAGAGAGGCAGACACTAGGGTCACCAGCTAGAGGTGACAAGTGGCAAGTTGGTGGGTATGTCAGCTGGGTGTCTGAAAAGTGAATTTTGAGGTGGAGCCAGCCAAAGCCACACTATGGCCAAGGAGCTATCACCAATAACAGCATTTGGGGGGGTGGGTGGGTAGTGGGCATGGCTTCTGCTTAGCACAAGTCTCTTCTAATGAAAATCTTTGCTCTAAAGTTCCTTAATGAATTGCTTGGAGTTTCTCAGATCTGCACTGTGGTCTGAGGCTCTCCCACTGAGGGTGGTCCTGAAGGCAGTGCAGCCGAAGGCTGTCTGATAATTGCACTCTGCGCTTCCTGCAAATAAGCAGGGAGATGAGACCAGATTCCATTGTTATTTCTACAGCATTACATGTTCCTCCAAGGTGGGCCATAACTTGTTTGGGAGGCACCAAACTTAAGAACAAACACACCCTACCTGTTTTGGAAGAAGATAATCTATAGTAGCTATTCCCTTTAAAATTAGTTTTCAAGTCAAATTTTGTTCATTTGAGTGACTTTCCTGTTACTGCAGTTTGCCCAGGACTGTGCACTTGAGCATCAGCCCTGGGTTCTTGTGGGACCCATCATGGCAAACACAAGTGAAGATGCTTCAAAGACATGTTTTGAACCAGATTTCAAGAATTTTATCTTAGATTGAGTTTCTAAAATATGTGAAAAAAGAAATACTGTGAGACTGAAAATAATACATTTATTTTTAAAATTAAAAAACATCCAGAGGAAATTTTTAAATGTTTATTCCAGTATCTACTACGTGATAGATGTTCTTTTAAAAAGGTTTGTCTAAACAGGAAAATTCACCCACTATAATTTCTAAATTATAACCGGTCTTAAAAGCCAATGGACTTTCAACGTTCACTTTCTCTTATTTTTCAATATTCTTTAAAAAGAGGGCCCCATTCGTCCTTGTGGCCACAGTGCCTGCCAGCTGATGTAGTTCTTAATGGCATGGGAACAAAACACTTCACCATCATGGAACAAAGGATGCCAACCAGAGCTGGCTCCAAATACCTCTTCACTGTTCTGGTTCTACTCCAGACTCAGAGAGTGGGACATCACAATCTGTGAACCCAGGTTGGCGGAGAACACATTTCCCCATGGACCACATGTTTGGTTTCTTGCTTAGGAAAGATAACAAACATGCCAAGAAAAATGGAGAGTTTTGTTATAAAATGGCTCACATTTGCTTTCATTTAGATAATTACACTTTTACTTGTCTCTTCTTAGTAAATGGCTTTCAGACTTGGTTGCTTTAGAAGATCATGAAAACAAATAGCTTTCTCTGTTTTTGGTTTTATTTTTATTGAATTTCAAATATCTTTTTTGTTGTCATTCATTAGGTTGTCAAATTTCTGTCCATTCTTGTAGACTTATTTTTATTTTATTGTATTGTATTTAAAAAATTTTTAATGTTTTATTTTTATTTTTGAGAGAGAGAGAGACAGTGTGAGCAAGGAAGGGTCAGAGAGAGAGAGACAGACACTGAATCTGAAGACAGGCTGTAGGCTCTTGGTGAGCTGTCAGCACAGAACATGACCTGGGGCTCGAACCCACAAACCGTGAGATCATGACCTGAGCCGAAGTCGGATGCTGAAACGACTGAGCCACCCAGGCAGCCCTGTAGACTTATTTTTAAAAACCATCCACAGATTATAGTGGATGGTGCTCAGGTCTCCTTTCCAGGAAAGGGAAGGCCCTAAGTGAGGACTGGCCAGTTCACTATAGTTGGCTGGCCTTCTATCTGGGGACTTGTCTGATGGGTTATTTCTAGTTATTACATATTTGTAATATTTTCCTTTTCTTAAGTCAGCCCCTGACCTATCTTGTCTGTGAGACACATTGATCTTCCTTAGTTGTGGAGATGATGCATCAATTTCTCACAGACAGATGTGCTTAAGCCATTATTAATAATATAGTTTAGCTTTCTAAGTCTGTTACCTTCCTTCATTTGATTCTGACAAGTGAGCCTGCATTTCTCTCAGGCTATCAGAGTTGATAGTGGAAAACAGAGATCTCATATTCTTAGCTTTTAGGTGTTAGTAGTTGCAGCCTAGGTATAGGACAAATATATATAGGAAAAATATTTACTAACCGACTGTGATCCTCTCTCCAGCCAAGACTAGAAGAAGCCAAGACTTTTTCTAATGAGGAGGGGAGAATTGGAGGGGGAGCATGAATCAGGGATGGTGTTTGATAGAATGCTCTAGATGGATTCTGGTAAATCCAGGAGGAGAACAATTTGAGCTCTGCTTTTGTCTGGGGATCCGGGAGATGGTCAGCTCCACCCAGAGCTTCTGTGCTACCAAGACTCTGAAAAGCGAGTATGGAGTGGGTTTGGAGTGCCTGGAGTATTAGGGCAGGCTGCCGTAGCCCCAGAGAGAAACATAACCACACAACAAGGGCCTTCCTGCATGGCTGGAAAGGGTCCAAAGGCCTGCAAAGGCAAGGAGAGTGTGGATTTCTGACAGAGACTTGCAGGCCTAAGAGGAGCCCGACTGTGTGGGAGAGAGAGTCAGATTCTCCAGGGATGTTCCAGGTCAGAACAAGGAAGATACAGGGCATCTGTGACAGAAACCCACGGAGACATCAGAAGCCCAGAAAGTGCTAAGGAAGAGAGGTGATAACTACCCAGACACAGAATGGGACCATATCTCTCAGCAGGTGTCAGGCACCATTCACCCTCCCTGGAGTTGAGTCATCGGTGAAAGGGAGGGCAAAGAGGGGAGACACTGAACTTCATAGACTTGTTCTTAAGAGTGTCAGTTCAAAGCAACCTAATTATTTTAGGACTCCATGCTGGGAAAAAATGGAGTACCAAACTGACATACTCTGAGCTATAGAAGAGTAGGGTATATTTTGCACACCAAGTTTGTGATGTGAGAAAACTGCACCTCCATTAGCTATTGGACTATAATTTGATTTCCAGTGATGTTTCCTTAAATGTGCCAGCCAGTAGAAGTGTCTGCTCTTGTTAGCAGTCATATTGCTTAGCACGGCTAACTCCGTGGCTATTTTAGCTTGTCTCTTAGACTTTTAATGAGCTTGACTTGTGTAAGTACAAGCTGGAGGGATGGATGCACTACTGACAAAATGAATGGCTGCATCTGCAGAGTTCAGGACAAAACGTGGCACAGCGTGGCCTCACTGAGGTTGTGTAGTCTAATGAGTCTCTCCTGGGGTCCCATTAGGGTGAAGATGTCCCATGGATTTTCCTGTGAAACTGAGAGCTCCTTGAAGACAGGGACTAAATCTTATCCGCCTTTTCATCCTGCGTCCAGATGAGCTTATGCCAGATATAAGTTTTCCATAAATATGTAATAAATTAGCCAAACTAAATACATTTCCTCCTCATTTTGATTCCCAGTGTTTTTCTAAGCCTTGCTCACTTAACCCTTTCCTCCTCTATGGCACTTTCCTTTCAGGAGAGGACGGAGTGCCACAGGAGCCTCCCTTTCTATGCTGCTGTTTTGGGAAGCACAGGAATGGGCATTCAGGTTCTCACATCCACTCCTGCTGGGATGAAGCCCTGAGGACAATGAGAAGTAAATGCTGAAGAAGGCCGAGATGGAAGGGGACCAAATAGCCAAATGTGGAGCAAATAATTAGGGAAGGGCTTCTTTTCTTTTCTTTTCTTTTTTGAGAGAGAGAGAGAGAAAGAGAGTGCATGCGAGAGCTAGGGAGGGAGAGACAGAGGGAGAGAGAGAGAGAGAGAGAAAATCTTGAGCAGCCTCCATGCTGTCAGTGCAGAGCCTGACTCAGGGCTCAGTCTCAGGACTGTGAGATCATGACCTGAGTCAAAATCACGAGTCAGATGCTTAGCTGAGTGAGCCACCCAGGTGATCCAAGGAAGGGCTTATTGTAAACCTCATGCCTCACTGACTCTATGGAAGGAACAAATTCACCAATCTTGAGCACAGTTCCCTAGAAAGAGGAGTCCATGTTTTGGTTGTGGAATGCAAGAGGATGTTCAACTTGGATAATCTCAATCCCATCCATTGGACCTAAGTGTGTAAGCATTATAGGCTACCTCAGCGGTTCTTACCCATGGGAAACTTTGTCCACAGGGGACATATTTTGGTTGTCACAACCATGAGAGAAAGATGGGCAGAGACCAAAGATTCCACTAAACTTCCTACAATGTACAGCAGACCCCCTGACAACAAAGAAGTATTGATCCAAACTGTCAAAAGTGCTGTTGTTAAGAAACCGTGGATTCATATTTTAATTTAAACTGTTTAAAAAGCACAAATATTCTAAAAAATGATTTAGTAGTATATATTAGTTATGTCTCAGGTGCAATATCATAGCAAGAACACCACATGGAATAGAAAATATTTATAACATTGCTTTGATAAGCAGTTAAAAATATAACCCTTGCATTTGTCAGAAAATTTGAAGAAGTGTTAAAGAGAGGAAAAGCCATAATCTTGGCATCCACCAAGTATAAACACCCTGCATATCACAGCTGGCTGTTTGGTGGGGAGCCATGAAGGTGAAGATGCATTTTTCTTTTTTTAACATTGTTTTTTTTTTTAAGTTTATTTATTTTTGAAAGAGAGAGAGAAAAAAAAGAGAGAGAATGAGTGTATGCTCTGGGGGAGGGACAGGAGGATAGGGGCAGACAGAGAGGGGGAGAGAGAGAATCTCAAGCAGGCTCCACACTGTCAGAATGGATCCCAGTGTGGGGCTTGAACTTATGAACCATGAGATCATGATCTGAGCACAATCAGACACTTAGCTGACTGGGCCACCCAGGCTTCCTCAGCATGCAGTTTCTATTGCATGGTAGTGGATGCTGTGGTACCCAGGGCCTATCTCCTGCTTTGAGGACTGAAATAATCTGAGAGGCTACTGGCTGGATGCTCTCAACTCCAAAAATTGTCTTCGGCTGAGGACAACATCCCAGCCCAAAGTCACTACCATACCCATTGCACTTTCCCCAGTGAGCCTGACTCTAATGACTCATCCAAGGAAAATATAAGGGCTTGACTTCTCACCTTATTTCAAGGCTCCCCTGAAGGGCCATCCTAGCCTCAGAGTCCCAGTAGGATCATTTGAGGCCTTTGTGAGAATATATTGCATCCCACTACTCCCTCCCATCCTAATTCCTTCATCCTCCACAGTGGCTTATCCCAAGGACCCTTCCTGATAAGCTTAATCAGAGTGTGTTTTCAGGGAAACTCACACTGGGATATGCATACAATATGATAATTTGGGGCAAATGTAACAGGGCCAGGTAGCGCTCTTTGTTGGACATGGGAAAGAAAGAATCAGTTGATAATTCATGTAAGAACATTTTGTGACCTTGTATCTCAAGGGGGTTGGAGGGAAAGTGAAGGAGAAAGTCATTCAATTGATATAAAGCTATTTTTTGAAATGATGCAGGATGATCTACTGGTAGTAGAATGTGTGTAAACCATGTGATCTGACTGGACCAGCCCCTATTTTATTTAAAAGTGTCTGCTTCTGTCATTTCTTTTCCTACAAATATCCACATGCCTATAATTTATTGCAGCTGACAGGTGGAACATGACATGGGAAAGACTGTAGAGTAGAAACCGGCCACTCACCTATAATTATGTGTCCAAAAAAGCCCATCGGTTCCCTTTTAATGAGAAAGAAAACAGTTGATTTATCACCTTTTAGTATCAACATGCACTTAAATCATAAAAGAGAGAGAAGAATACAGAACTTTTTTTGTATTTCAGTTTGTATTTCTAATGGAGGAAAACCATTTGGCACAGGCATTTCAGCTCTTTCCACAAATGCAAGTCACCATTTTTGTGTAAATCACATGTATATGATGGTATTTGTTAATCCAAAATTTTTGTAGGGTCAGTATTTTGGTTTGTCTTACTTGGCAGACACCACAGAAGATATGAGAAGGAAAGCACTGTTCTGTACAAGTTAAAGGCACTGTTTTTTTTTATTCCCAATATATTGTTATAAAAATAATGTAGATGCATATCAATACCATATGCAGAGCAGACAATAAGTGTGCGGTTTAATGGAGAATTAGAAGTAAATGTGGAGATTGAATTATATCCTAGTGAAGCTGCTTATCTTTGTAGTGTTTATCCTTTAAACATCTTAAGCCACTAGAGATTTATTCCACGTTGGCATTCAGTCAGGAGGTATTACATTGCACTCATGTCTCTATTTAAATCTTCTTGATGATTATATTATTCCCAAAGAGTGCCCACATTGTTATAATGCATGAAGTAAGGTGTATATTAGAATAACACAGGATTAAAATTTTTTTGTTGCCAGCAATCACACTCTTGGATTTATGCCACACTCCTTCCTCCTTTGGTGAAGCTTTCATAAATATTTAATTTTTAACTCCTGCATTTCCTGAGGAGCAGCTTGGGCAAGTTTAAACTCTTTCTTCACGATGGATTAGGAAGTTGGGACACAATAAGTTGCTATCATGTACAATTAAAAGTTTATCTCTGTGGTCAGAATGTACAACAGAACCTCATGAGAGCCCGTATTATATATATAGTCTTATTTCCGGGGAGCTTGTTCAACTTGTCCAGGAAGAAACATTTTAAATGAATCTGATAATTACAAATTAATCTGATCTTTTGGTTGCAAAAGACCCAGCACAGGGGCGCCTGGGTGGCTCAGTTGGTTAAGCGTCCAACTTTGGCTCAGGTCATGAGCTCACGGTTCGTGGGTTCATGCCTTGCATTGGGCTCTGTGCTGACAGCTCAGAGCCTGGAACCTGCTTCTAATTCTGTGTCTCTCTTCCCTCTCCTGCTCTCTGCCTCTCCCCTGCTCATGCTCTGTCTCTCAAAAATAAATAAACGTTGGGGGAAAAAAAGGCCCAGCATGAACTCTACCTGAAATTAGAATGTCAGTAGTGAGGTCCAGTAGCTGGAGGTTTCAAGGACATTATGAACAGGGCTTTCATAGTTTTAATACCAAACATGATCTTAACTAAAGTAAAGTAAAACGAAATCCAGAATTTCTTCTGGGGTCTATGAATATTTTCAGCTGTATTTTCTTCTTTATTTAAGTGGCAGGGAAGAAGGTGTCCAGAGTAGTAAAGAACCTCTTGAAAAATATCAAGAGATCTTGTGGACTGAAAACATAGTTGTAGGAATAAGAACCACAGATTTCATTTTTTTGTTTTTATTTGAGAGAGAAAGAGAGGGAGGGAGGGAGAGAAAAAGTGCATGGGAGAGGGGCAAAAGGAGAGAGCATCTCAAGCAGGCTCCACACTCAGTGGAGCCCAATGCAGGGCTTGATCCCATGACCCCATCGCAACCTGAGCTGAAATCAAGAGTCTGACGCACAACCAACTGAGCCACCCAGACAACTCTAAAGCAGACTCAATCTTTAAATGAAGGCTTGATTACTACTAATCACATGCAGCAGGAAGAAAATAGGGTGACTAACTCATCTTTGCAGCAACTCATAGCTTTTCAAGCCCTTGAGTCTCTTGAATTCATTAGAGACTATTATGCTTTCATGGGGAACTTGCCGGGAGCCGCACCAGCTTCTCTGGATGGCAGTCACAGCAAGAAAATAGCAGTGTTTGCAGCTCCTCCCATGAGAAATGAAAACTGATATCTCCTTCTACCACTACTGGCTCATGTTGGATATAAGCCTGCTGGTATTGACCAGGCCTCACAATATTCGACATCAGACCCATATTCTGAACACAGATACCTCATAAGGAAAAGCATATTTCTGCCTTTGCTAGGGAGATTTTATTTTATTTTTTTAAATTTTATTTTATTTATTTCTTTATTTTTTATTGTCAAATTAGTTTCCACATAACACCCAGTGCTCAAACCCACAAGTGCCCCCTCCATGCCCATCCCCCCTCCCCCCCTCACATCCATCTGTCCTCAGTTTTTGTCAGCATTCAAGAGTCTCTCATGGTTTGCCTCTCTCCCTTTCCCCCACCATTTCCCCCCTTCTTCTCCCCCTCGGTCCTCAGTTAAGTTCCTCCTAATCCTCCTATATGTGCAAACATATGATATTTGTCCTTCTCTGCCTGACTTATTTCGCTCAGCATAACACCCTCAGGGTCCATCCATGTTGCTACACATGGCCAGATTTCATTGTTTCTCATTGCCATGTAGTATTCCATGGTATAGATAAACCACATCTTCTTGATCCATTCATCTGTTAATGGACACGTAGGCTCTTTCCATGTTTTAGCTATTGTGGAGAGTGCTGCTATGAACATTGGGGTACATGTGCTCCTATGCCTCAGCATTTCTGTATCCCTTGGGTAAATTCCTAGCAGTGCTATTGCTGGGTCATAGGGGAGTTCTATTGTTAGTTTCCTGAGGAACCTCCACACTGTTTTCCAGAGGGGCTGTACCAGTTTACATTCCCACCAACAGTGTAGGAGGGTGCCCGTTTCTCCACATCCTCGCCAGCATCTAGAGTTCTCTGATTTGCTCATTTTAGCCACTCTCACTGGCTAGAGAGATTTTAGATGAAAGCTCTATGGATGATTGTCAAGAGGCTCTTCCTATGGGCCTTGCAGATACAAGACTTAGGGGGTTAAGAACACAAGAATTACAATTGAACCTGGCCCTGAGACAAAGAGCCTATTTCAGGGCAGAACATAGTTACTACATATATCTTTGCTAATTGGTGAAGCATAGCAGTCCCTTCCTCAAGGCCTACATTCCACAACACCCTCCCTTATACTGGCAGCTGGGACGAGGATAGATAAGAGTAGCTAAAACATAAACCCAGGTGCAAGACGGACACATTTAGGGCCCCCATGATGGTTTCCACACACAAACCAATTCAGAAACATTCATCCTCTTGAGAGCCAGACAGAATGACTCCTAGCTTATCTATATACAACTTAACCTATATATTATCCTGTTTTTCACTAAAAGCATCCTGTTAATTCCTTGGTTGTAAATTCACTATAACTCAGATAATTCTGCAGAATATCAAAAACTTGTTATCGCAAAAGTCCTCCCATTGTAGAAATTCCTTTCTCTGACTTCATGTTGTTGCTGAGCCTTTAAATAAAGACACCAAAACCGACAGGACAGAGATGCCTGCCTGGTGATCAGAAAGAATTTCGGGGCTCTCTCATTCTCTTTCGCCGACACCGTCCATCCTTCAGGGACCCCTGGACCTGCCGGAGCTGGCGCGGCCTCCGGCAGGAACTAGCTTGGTAAGTTGAACAGGCAGGTAGGACTGTCTTAAAGAAAAGGGCTTTACTCTGTAGTCAGGTCATCCCTCCTTCTTTCCCTCCCTCCCTCCCTCCCTCCCTCCTCCCTTCCTCCCTCCCTCCTTCTCTTCCTTCCTCCCTCCCTCCCTCCCTCCTTTTCTTCCTTCCTTCCTTCCTTCCTTCCTTCCTTCCTTCCTTCCTTCCTTCCTTCCTTCCTTCCTTCCTAACTGTTCTTTCTCCTTCTCTGTGATTCGGACAGCTTTGGCTACAATCATCCTGTGTCAGAGGCACAGGATGGCTTTTGGCAGAGGAGCAGTGAGTGGATTCTCCATCACTCCTGTGCTAGGATTCAAAGCATGTGAATTATTCAGTTTGTGGGGGCAGAACATGGCTATCTCAAGAAGTGTTCTTCTAATTGAAATTAGTATTACAATGACACACTTTAATTCTCCCCCCCTAATCATATTGAATCCACATGACTAACGGTCCTAGGAAATTTGCTTACAACTTTATTCTCTGTTGCAAGGAATAAGTATTGAAAGTTATCAACAAGGCACTTCCAGTTACAGTTAGCACTTGTGATGCGTATGTGAAGAGGGAATTCAAAGTTTCTCTACCCTGATATCTCTCTTTGTTGTCTAGAGAGGGATTAGGGCAAGGACTTCCATTCCTCAAAAGGAGAAAGTGTTATGTAAATGCTAGAATATTATGGAGGCACGGTTTTTTCTTTCCTAGAGCTAGCTCACATGGATGCCGTGTCTCTTAAGAATCTGGGGCTCAAGCAGCCCTGGCTGACTCTCATTTTCATGTTTTCCACATGCAGTCAAATCTTTTGCTACCATGTTAGCCTGGCAAACCTAGGAGGTGGCCTGGGTTAGCTCTAATATAGGTATTGAGTAATCTGCTCCCTCTTTCTCTTTGTCTCCATGTCTAATATCCCTGGCCCTATGGGATATGGATCTTTTCTTACAGTGGATATTTAAGAGTCAGGATTTGAGTCGGGGCTTGGAAGGAAGGAAGCTCCTCAAGTCTATAACCTAGGCAAAAAAAATTTGTGTTTTTTCTGTGGTCCAGCCAAATATCCTAGATTTCTGAATTGGATTTTGAGTCCAAAGCTTCAGCTAAATAATAAACTATTTTATTTTATCTCTTTGTCTTCTTATATGTAAGCAGAGCTTTCTCAGGGAGACGGCAAGGGTAGACCAGGCTGTTCCCACTATGATGCAGTAGAGAGAATCGGACAGACCTGTCCCACCAGTGCAGTAAATGATCCAAGCATGTTATTTCGCCTGAGTCATAGTTTCCCATTCTGTAAACTAGCTGTAAAACAGTCCTGTTATGAAGATTTACTGCGTTTGGATTTGTGTCTAGTACAGCGCTGGACACAGAACATAACGCTAAACCAATAGCAAAACCACTGTCATTACAGAAATAAAGAAGGAAATGAGAATACTCTAGGCTAAGAAAAAGCTTTACTTATAATTCGATTTATTATAAGATGTGGGCTTCCTGCATGTTTGTAAATGTCTAGGATCCCACTAACAGCGCCCAGGGGAGAGTGCTCCTCAGGGATCAAGGAGCCTGGAGGGATGTGAAGGAAAGCAGAGTCGGAGGACCATTGGACTATGAAGTTCTTTTAAGGCAGAAGCAGGCAATTGCAGCTGGTTTGAATGAACACAGTTACTTTTAGAGCCACTGAGACTGAAGTGAGGACATGGGGCTATATGATAAGTCCAAATGGTGAGACAGAGTGGAAAGGAGAGCACTAACGGCTTATGGGGAGTTATCTTTTTATGTCACGTGTGCCACCTGCTGAAGGGAGATGCAGGGCCGTGACAGAATGGGACTCCCAGGCAGGGTCTGCGCGATCCTCCTCTCAGAGGGTTTGTTTTCAGGGACGTGTCCTGCTTTCTCCTGGGCATTTTCCATCTCCATAGCTTAAGTATCTGTCTTCGAGTCTGGACCACATTTCCTCTTATTTTTCTTGACTTTTTAAGGTCTGCTGGGACTTAGAAATCTCTCTAGTAGACAATTCCCCGAAGTGCGATGCTGAGAGGATGCATACAAATTTGTGCTGCATATTGTTGAAGAGGCTGTAAGGAAACAAAACCTCACTCTTGTAAAGTGGATAGTTCAAAGGCTTAGATAGGGATTTGCTTTTGGTAATGCACTAATGCAAAAGAGCAACCAAAATATACCTGGGGGTGGGGGGAAGAATTGTTTTAAAATATTGCTTTGCAGTTTTAGGTTGGAAAACTTCTTGTCTCACCAAAGCTTTCAGTACAATGCTTTAAACCCAAAAACTTGTGCAAGTGGATTTTGGGTGGCAAAATCAAGGAACAGTTCTGAGTTTCACTTCTGGGTTGACCTGTTGCAGAATAAGACTAAATGATCCATAAGCTAAAATATGAGCTCAGAGACAGAGGTTAATCTGAATTTATAAGATGCCACCCCTCTAAATGCTTGGAGGAATGATGAGCTGACTCTCCTCAAGGGATGTGATTCAAGCTAATTTTATTTGACTGGCCAAAGATAGGATTTTGGTGGGAGTGGTAAAAATACTGTGTTCCATATAGAAGGGAAAAATTACAGTATACATACTTTTCAATTTCTGTAGATCCCAAACAAAAATAATGTAAGTCTAGCCTGAGCCAGATCAGGGGTAGTGCTATTTCCAATTCCAAATTAGAGTTGCCAGAAAATAAATTATTATCATTAAAATGAACAATTTTAGGGGTGCCTACGTGGCTCAGTTGGGTAAGTGTCCAACTTTGGCACAGATCATGATCTCAGGGTTTGTGAGTTCGAGCCCTGTGTCGGTCTCTGTGCTGACAGTTTGGAGCCTGAAGCCTGCTTCGGATCCTGTGTCTCCCTCTCTCTCTGTCCCTCCCCTGCTCACACTCTGTCTCTCTCTCTCTGTCTCAAAAATAAATAAACATTAAAAAAATTTTTTTAAATGAACAATTTTGGTCTTAAATGTTTTCATCAGTCAAGTTCTAAGCCACCTCACATGTTACTTTAACTAGGAACACCATTAATTGCCTACTCCTAGTTCAGATTCTAGAGGACACACGTTTGTCTATGTTTTCACATTGATTATAAGCTCATTCCCAGTGTTTCATATTTAAGAAAGTGGGCATTCCTTTGTGAACCCAACACTCTGAGTTTGGGTTTATTCCGTAATAGCAGTAATTGAACTTGGTCTATAAGTACCGAAAAGCTAGGTCTTAGGTCCTTTATTCCATGTGTAGGGTGACATTATTAAGAATGCCAGCTCTTGGGGTCTAACTGTCTGGGTTGAATGCTGCTCCCAACGTTATTAGTTCTGAGCTTTAGAACAAGTCATTGAATTGCTTTATGCTTTGGTTTCCTTATCTGTAAAAACATTTGCTTCATAGCATCATTGTGGGGATTCAATGAGTTAATATATTTAGAGTAGTGTCTGGCACATGGTAATTGCTCATAAATGTTAATGTTTATTAATAAGTAGTAGTGAGTTTGACTCTATCCAAGGTATTCTGAGGGCCTTAGAGATCTCCATCATTCTTCTTTGTCCCCCCTTCCCCCCATGTCTCCTGTTGCCACATCACCTTTGTCTGAGTAAGGGTGGTCAAAAGCTCATTGAATTGTCTTCAGAACCTACCTGGGATTCCCAGTTGTCCTTGCTGCGATTGCCATGTTTATGAGGTGTGTACTTTACACCCCCACCAAGCCCTTGAACCTTTGATTCACAATTTATGGATGCAGAGATTCCTTTATTCTGGTCAAATCTTGTTTCCTTAAAAAGGCTAAGTCAAAGAAGGTTTGTCCTGACTAGGTCGTTTGTGACTCTTAAGGTATCTAATTATTTTCAGGCTGGACATGTCCTTACAATCTTACTTTCAGTCTAAATTTAAGCATGGTTTACCTCAGTTTTTCTTAAAACTTGAGGGAAACTGAGGAAATTATTTTAAGAAATAGAGAATAACAACATAATGGAAAAGAACCAGAATACTTATGCAGATACTATTTCAATTAACATGTTCTATATGAAAAAAAAATACTTCATCACTGATATATAAAATAGTTTATTTTCCTTTTCCCCTACTTTTTAAACAAACTCATTTCTTTTATTGATAATAGAAGATATATATGGACATTGAAGGTAATTTAGAAAACAGAATAAAGAAAAATATGAATTATTCACAATCCCACCACAAATAGTGAGACAATTCTAATATTTTGGTAACCTCCTTCTGGACTTTTTCTTTTTTTCTTTTTTTTTTTTTTCAGAAAAAAAAAACCCTTGAATTAAAAAAAAATGCTGTTACTACATTTCTTTTTTGAACATGCGTTGTATATGCTTTAATTCTTATTTTTATTGAAAGATATTTCTTCCATTTAACCCCTAAGTATGCAAAGAACTTAAGACTTAAATGTTTTCCATAGATCGGGGATAATTATTGAATACTAACCAAGATGTTTTTAAAGGGTTTTAAAAATCACTGTGGTGGAAGGAATGAAAAAAAAAAAAAAGACAATGGGCAATTTCTCTTAGAACCTTTCAGATCAAAAGTAGAAACACAGTAGTTTGTAGTGGAAGGAGACTCACTCCCATTTTATTTAACAAGGAGGAAACAGAGTCTCAGGGAGTTTAATGTGCCTTGTTCAAGGTCACCCCCTTTCTTAGGTCTTTATTTTGCTAAATTTCCTTGTCAGTGGCTCCTTATTGCCCCCTGCATTTTTCTGGGTAAGGTACACAGGTTCAGATCTTTTTGATAGCGCATGTGAGTGGAAGGTTTTCCTGGAAATGTGACGTGGGTCTTCTACCTTCTGTCTTTGTAATACATATATTTTTAGATTAACTCTTTCAATATCCATTCTATCTTGATGATTTTGTTTTCTGAGAATATGGCATTGTCTAGGATGGTCAAAAGCTGATAGGTGCATTTAGAACCATAATTTTGAGAGCTATTCCGGGGACATTTATATTTAAGCATTTCCCTTTGTGAAATGTTTTTCTGGCTTTGCTGGCCTTCAGCCAGGCAGGGTCAGATGGCTTACTATGCATCAGAATTTTAAAAACTCTCGATTGAAAAGCCAGCATTTAATTGAATTAACAAGCAGTATAATAGATCAAGGAGAAATATATTGGCTGCTCCAAAATGTCAGCATGAACTCTGAACAAAATTCAGGGAAACTCAAAATACTCCAAATTTCCAAAGTCATTTAGAGAAAGCCCCACAGTATACAGTTGAACACTGTACTACAAAACCCAAATGTTATTATTATTAATACAATTATTATCTATAAAAACATTGACTCAGTTCTTGCATTTCACCTTTCATTTTACTGTTGCTTCCCAGCAGCTTTCTCTTCTCTTGTCTTTTCATGGCTAAATGCAAGCTTGAGAGGAAAGAAATAGAGTTACCAGTACTAAAGCTTAGTCGACCACAGCCCATTGGGAATTTCTTTGCGGTGTAATTTTGATGTTTTTGTGCATCTGTATGGAATGGATAATTCTTAGGAGTTAGTGATTTTTTTAAAAAATGTTTTTATTGGGGCACCTGGGTGGCTTAGTTGGTTAATCATCGACTTCTGCTCAGGTCATGTTCTCATGGTTCAGGAGTTCAAGCCCTACGTCAGGCTCTGTGCTGACATCTCAGAGCCTGGAGTCTGCTTCCAATTCTGTGTCTCCCTCTCTCTCCCCTCCCCTTCTTGCACTTTGTCTCTCTCTCTCTCAAAAATAAATAAACATAGTTAAAATAAACATAAACATATGTTTAAATAAACATAAATAGTTAAAAAATTTAACTATTTTTATCTATTTTTGAGAGAGCACAAGCCAGGGAGGGGCAGAGAGAGAGGGGGACAGAGTATCTGCACCAACAACAGTGAACCTGCCATGGCCTCCATGCTTGAACTCATGAACCATGAGATCATGACCTGAAGTTGGATGCTTAACCAACTGAGGCAACCAGGTGCCCCAGGATTTAGCGAATTTTTAATTAAAGAGACCTATCTAGAGTTCTGGAGTAACAGATTATTATTGAAAATTAAGTCAAAGGTAGGTCAATAAGCCTTGGGTAGTGTGAAAATGAGAATATCGATTTCTTGGGAACAGAGGGAGGGAAAGATTTAGTTGGAAAAAGCTGAATTTTTGAAAAGCCCTGAATAAAACTCTTCCAAATGGTCAAAGAATTTTGGTTTTGTTTTTCCCCTATATCTTGTGCATACCCACTGTAATTTGAGAGAAGGAGCTGAAAAACATGTCATAAAAGGAAACTGTAAACTTAATTTATGAAGACAAGACAGGAGAAACAAGGAAACGGGCTTCATTTCCTTCATTCCTGAAGGGATGCCGTCTGGCATGGAGAGCAGAGTTTACCTTTGACAGAAGATAAAACTAAGATCGGTTATTAGAAAACTTAGGGATGTTGATTTTTATCAGGCAGTGTATACATTTTGTAAAACTTGAGGGAAACTCTTTTAGGATGTATTGTTGACCTATTGCTTAATGAATTCATTCACAAACTAGATGGTTATCTCTCAGGGAAACGGTAGACGGGACTTGTTTTAAATGGGAGCATTGAACTGGGTATCATCTAAACTCCTTCTAACCCTAAGATTTTATGGGAGCTGAATAGCAGTAATTACCCAGATAAAATTAAATTGCATTTAAGTGGTTCCAGTAAAAGAATTTTGTCAGCCATAGGAGTGGGACTAGAGAAAACCAATGTTGAGAATGTCCTCTGGTTGAATTTGGCATGGCTGAGGGGAATGAACATGAAAGATTCTGTGACATTATGGGGAACAGTGGTTAAAGACTAAACTCATAGTCAAGGCCTGGTGGGAGGGAAGTAAAGCCAGGAGAAGATGGTAGACTACAATAATATTTTGAGGATTTTCATTTCTTCTGGTTTCAATTGTTTTAGTCCTTGCAAAAAAAAAAAGGTATTATTGTTTAATTAGAAATTAATAGAGGATTGTTTTGACAGCGCTGTGCTATGTTCCAAGGGCATTTTTTAATGACTATAATAGGTATGGTTGAATAGATGTGTCTAGCAGGGGTTTCTGTAGCTAAGGGTGTCATGATGTGGGTGTTACTGCTTCCAAGTACTGTCACCCATGATCTGGCCAAGACAGGGTGACTCACCAAAGTCCTATCTTACATCATTTCACACCAGTGGTTCTCATTCCACTTCTGTGTGTGCATGATCCTCTTGAAGTGGCAAAGCAATTCAGGGGAAACCTGCTCAGGATTGTGGGAAATTTCTGGATTCACTTTGTGCTTCCCTCTCCCAAGTTGTAGGATATCTACTTACTTTCTGTATACAAATATGCCATACCATAACCCTTAAATCACCACAGTTCTAGCATTTGCATGAGTCACAAACTGTTTAGTACCTCCAGGGAGAAGAAAGACCTCCTTGAATTTGAAAGAATTGACCTAAAAATAATTTAGCCATGTACCATGATTAGGTTCTTCATATTATGTAACACAGCTGCCAAATGTAGTGAGTGTTGACTACAATTTCTCTATATTATAATAATGAAAGAAAGTTTATGTTCATATACAGGAATGAATTAAACTACAGTTTGTTAGAACACAATATCTAGAAGCTCAATGAAGTCCCAACTCTCCTTTTTGCTTGATCACTTTGTACCTTGAATGAAAGGTGCACTTAAAGACATAACAGCATTCCAGAGTATTCTTTTATTCTTGCGGTTAGAATCAGACATTCAGAAATCTTTCTGTATCAGTGACTAGACAAAAGAACAGATCAGGGAATCAAGCCTCAGTTTCTACTCTAATGATGAAAGATGGAGGTTTTGCTAGATTCTTAAACTTTCTTCACCAAAGAATGATGAGCATATCTCAGATATTTTACTTAACCCACAGGTCATGAACATATTTGATTGTTTCACCAGTAAGAATCAATATCTGAGATTTATATGCTAGTTACCAGGCCATAGTTTTTAGTTTAAAAAAGACCCATGTCTGATATTAGGTATGATAATTACCAAAGTGTCAATAGTTGATTAACATAGGCTAAAAGAAGTGCTTATAAATAGGAACTTCTAGAATTTGGACCTTTTTGATATAAAATTAGTTGACCATGCTGAGCTATCCATTCTTGATAAGGACAACTGCCTCAGGAGCTTAAACTTTAAGCCTTAACTAACTGCTGCATATATATTACTATGCAGCCCATGCTGGACTATTTAAAAGTCCATTCTACTTAAAAATCCATTGCAATCATTGTTAACAACTTCAAAATGTATACGTGGTTCTCTCAGGGACTACCACTGTGAGAGTTTGAAGATGTAGTTCAAGGTGCTCGTCTGCTTTTTTTCCATCAATGGAAGAGGGAGGAACCAATTCTGATTTTTAAATTCTAGAGAATTTGTGCTCACCCAGTAGACTGCTGTATTCTCCCATTTAATCATTTTTTTCTATAGATGTTAGAAGAATATAGAAATGAGAATTATTGCCATAGATCTTTTGCTGTAATATCACAGCAGGGAAAATCACAGTATGGAGTTGAATCCCACTGTGGGAAGTGGGATTTACATAGTAAAGCAACCAATATTTTGCCAGAAGTTCAATTCCATCTTCCTCAAAAACTGGCACTGTTGGCAAGGAAGAAGAACCAAACTTAGTGATATGTCTCAGGTAATTGCAAGATAATAATACCTCATATTTATTCTATAAGACTATTGTTGGCAAAAGATCTATGATCATTCTTTTGCTGAACCAAATGCATAATGTACAAATAAAAGTCAGACATAAACAATACAATATTGTTAATAAAAACAGAACAATATTTAGAGTCTGTGGATATGCTCTAGATGTATAAGATGCTTCTTCGTATCCTTGTCTTTGTATATATTATGGTGAGAATTCTAACTATACCGCAAGCTGAACAATACATTGGAAAAACATTTCTTCTCATTGGGTACTTTTCCCTTGCCTACTTCCTCTTTCCCATAAGCCATGAGCACTTTAGCGCTTTACATGTATTTTCATTTTGAAATTTATTTTTATTAATGTATGCAGCAAAAGTCACTGTTAAGTGCATAGTTATGAGTTTTGACAAATCAAAAAATTGTATAACCACCGCCTAGGTACAGAATGGTTTCATCATGCCCCAGAAATCCTTCTTGCTCTCCCTTTGTAGTCAAATTCTGCCCCTACTCCTAACCACTTACCTGCTCTCTATCCCTATAGTTTTGCCTTTTCCCAGTAGAAAAATCTGAGTGGAATCAAATTTGGAGTCATTTTTGAGTCTGGCATCCCTGACTCACAGAAAGCCTTTGAGATTCAAATATATTGATGCTTGTATCAATGTACATTCCTTTTTGTGGCTGAGTAATAGTATTCCACTGTACAAATGTAGTGTAATTTTCTTATCTATTCACCTGTTGAAGGACATTTGGATTGTTCCTGCTTTGGAGCAATTATGACTAATACTGCTATAAACATTGTGTACAAGATTTTGTGTGAAGTGAGGTCTTTATTTCTCTTAGGTAAATACTGAGGAGTGGGATTGTTGGGTCAAATGGTAATTGTATGCTTCACTTTATAAGAAACACCAAATTGCCTTCCCAAGTGGCTGTGTGATTTTGCATTCTCACAAACAGTATATGAGAGTTCTAGTTGTTTTGCATCCTGTCCAGGATGTGTCTCCCCCACACCTTCTCCACACTCTTGTGGTAGATAAGTAGTGATATCTCATGATTTTAATTTGCATTTTACTAATGAATCATGATGGTGAGCATCTTCTAATATGCTTATTTACCATCTGCCTATCTTCTTTTATGAAATGTCTGCTCAAATCTTTTGCCGGTTTTTAATTGGATCTTTTGTTTTCATATTGTTTTTAGAATTTTAAAATATATTTTGCATACAAATGTTAGTCAGATATGTGATATGAAAATATTTTCCCAGGCCCGTGCTTAATAATTTCATTCCATTAGTAGTCATTTTTCACAGAGCAGAAGTTTTAAAATAAGTCTAATTTATTAATTTACTCTATGGACCATTTTTTAACCAGTTGCATCTAAGAATTCTTTGCCTATTTCAAGGTCAAAAGGATTTTCTACAATGTTTTTTTTCTTGAAGTTTATATGTTTACTTTTTATAGTTAGGTCTATGGGATAATTTTTGTATAGGTGTGAAAAATAAGTCAGCGATCTATTTTTTTGCATACAGATATCCTCCAAATGTTTCCATCACAATTTGTGAATGAAAAGAATTATCTCTTCTCCATTGCGTTTGTAAAAAATTAACTATAGGTTTATTTCAGAACTTTCTTTTCTGTTCTATTGATCTATGTGTCTTTCACCAATGCCACACTATCTTCATTATTATAGTTTTTAAAATGTTTTTAAGGCTTATTTACTTTTGAGAGAGAGAGAGAGACAGAGTGCTAGCAGGGGAGGAGCAGAGAGAGAGAGTGAGACATAGAATCCGAAGCAGGCTCCAGGCTCTGAGCTGTCAGCACAGAGCCTGATACAGGGCTCCAACCCATGAACTGTGAGATCATAACCTGAGCTCAAGTTGGTTGCTTAACCGACTGAGCCACCCAGGTACCCTCATTATTGTAGTTTTATAGTAAGTCTTGGAATCATGTAGTCTAAATAACTTTTTTTTTCAGAATTGGTTTAGCTTTTCCAGTTCCTTTAGTTTTTTCATTTAAATTTTAGAATCAGCTTATTGATATCTGTAAAACATCTGTCTAGATTTTGAATGTAGTTGTGTTAAATTTATAAATCATTTTGGGGAGAACTGACCTCTTAATAGCATTGAGCCTTTCAACCCATGAACATGGTATATTTCTCCAACTATTTAGGTCTTCTTTAATTTCTTTCCTCATTGTTTTGTAGTTTTCAGCATACAAAACCTGAAGATATTTTGTTAGATTTATGCCTATGTGTTTCACTTAAGATTTTTGTTACTATTATAAATAGTTTTCTCTTAATTTTGATTTTAAAATTTTTGTTACTAGTATATAAATAATACAGTTGAGTTTGATATATTATCCTTGTATCTAGTGAACCTGCTAACCTCACTATTTGTTTCAGAAACTATTTTGTAGATACCTTGGTATTTATTATGATGAGAATAGTATTATCTGCAAATGTAGACAGTTTTATTTATTTACATATATTTTGCTTCTTTCACTTATAGAATTGTCTGATACTTCCAATTCAAGGTTAAAAGGGATGGTGAAAGCAGATACTATTATCTTGTTCTTTATGTTAAGAGGAAGGCATTCAATCTTTCACTGTTAATTTTGATGTTAGTTTTAGGGATTTTTTCTTATAGATCTCCTTTATCGGGGTAAGAATGCTTCTTTTTTTCTCTAGTTTGCTGAGAAAATTTTTAAAAATTATGAACAGATGTTAAAATCTTGTCACATCCTGTTTTTTGAATCTTGTTTTTTGAATCCATTAATATAGTCAAGTACATTGATTGATTTTCAAATATTGAAACAGCTTTTCAATCCTGGTATCATTCACAGTTTGGTTGAGATGAAATATCCTTCTTTATATTGCTGAATTCAATTGCTAATATTTTAGTGAGGATTTTTTGTATCTATGTTCATAATGGACATTGGTCTATAGTTTTATTTTCTTGTAACATCTTTGACTTTGGTATCAAGAATAATGTTGGCCTCCTTAAATAAACTGGGAAATAGTCTCTTCTCTTTTCTTGAAGAGATGGCATAGGCTTCCCAAAGATTTTGCTATGAGTTTTTGGGTCTGTTCTGTGCATTTGCAGCTAGAGAATTAGCCTGGGATTTGTGTTGGTTGAAATAACAGAATTTAGAAATCTTTTTCTCCATTTCTCTTCTCTCTGGGATTCCTCCTGTGTCCATTGGCTCCCAGGAAGCTCTAGCTCCTGTTTTATAATACGTTCAGAATCTGAGTTTACTCTCAGGGTTTTGGTTTCCCGTGAAATTGCACAGTTTGAGCAGTGGTGGCTGCTCTCAGAATACAGTAATGAGAGAAAAGAGGGGTGAAAAAAACAATAAGAGAGAAAGAAATTCCCCTCTACACTGTAGGACACATAGGAGCTCCAGTTCCCATTCCTGCCAGAGGAAAGTGTCTTGCCTTAAGATTTCAGTTGCCCATTCCTTGGCTTCTAGTACTACATGCGGCCATAACAGCACCATTTTGAGACTGGGACTGGCTTCATGGAAGGTCAAAAGAGAAAAGAAAAGAGGGAGAAAGAAGGAGTGATCTCTGGACACTTGCCAGAATGCATAGGTCCTCTTTTCTTGGTTTCTGATTAGAGAGAGGGTGTCATTGCTTTTTTTTCCTGGAGATTTCACTGTCCATGCCTGTTGCACAATTCTGAGACTTGGCCCATCTTTGGGTGAAAACCTAGACATAAATTAGAGGAAAAAACCCCAGTAAACTCACTGCTACTGGTCATTTTATAGGTTCTGATTCCTTCCCTTGTCCTTCAGTTGTTTCATTTTCAGATAGTTGCCTTTCAAATTTCCCCAGAGTTAATGGTTGTGATTGGTAGGAGAGATCCATCTTATCAAAATCTACAATTTCTTTTAGCAGGTGAATTGTTACAATAAAACCATTCTATATGTGTCATTACGCTTCTTAGTAGCTATTCCTGTTTCAGTAAACATGACTCATGTTTACATCTTAATCCAGAAACCAAGAGTCCTTGTTGATGTTGCAGTTCATCTATAACTAGTGACTAAATCCTGCTGATTTCTACAGATAGCCAAGAGGAGAGTGGTTAAGAATATTGCTTATTATCCTCAACTGTCTTATTTTGAATCTTAGTGTTCCCACTCACTAGTTCTTCATGCTGAGAAGTTTATTTAACTCTTTCTTTATCTTGGTTTCTACTACTACAAAATGGAAATAATATTAACAGTGATAACAAATTTAAAGCTTTTGTGTTGCATTAGCACATATAAAGCTGTTAGAATAATAACCTCGTACATTGTAAGTTTCAGCTATTACTCCCCTCATCCTAGATATCTCTTGAACATATTTACTTTCCACTATTCTCATCCCAGTCCAGGCAGAACTTGTAAACACTTAGAACAATATCATCCTAGGCTCTGAGAACTAGAAATCAAGCTTTAAAAACCACTCAGTAAAAAACGTAGAAAGATATAAGCGATTTTTTTAAGCATCTCAAACTTTTGTTTACTGACTCAAGAAAATAAAAATCACAATGGTTAAGGCTGGATTTAAAGGTAGGCAAGAGGTGAGAGGTTCCTTTTCCTGGTTCTCAAACTTCATGCTGTTGTAATAATCAACTGATTCAGAGATGCTGATTCAGTGGGCCCAGGAATCTATAATTAACAAACATACCTTCATCATTCTGATACAGATTACTCTAGAAGCAAACACTGAAATCAATACTGTTTCCTTGACATTGTGATCAAAGTTGACAAGATGCTAACTTCTGCCTGAAAGTGGAATTTTTGTGTTGTTTTATGAACAATGACCTGTTACAACATCCCCTCATGTCTAAAGGCACAAGAAATGGTCCAAATGACTCATGCATTAGTGTTAGCCTTTCCTATTAACTCTGCATGTTTTGTTTAGTATAATTTCTCCAAAAGCAAAGATAACCTTTTAGCGGTCACTCTCTTTGATTTGGAAACAGCATACCTTTTACCCCAATTGCACATCCATTACTGTTATTAGGAGTCTCTTTGCTGCTGTTGCTCGTGGCTATCAGCAACTATACTGCTGTGTTTCGTGTTGCAGGAGGTGTTTCTGATTCTGATGTGACTTATCATTTCCTCCTGTAAATTCACTCTTCAGCTTTTGTTCTGGTTTAAAGGACAGAGTAGACCAGGAATCTGGAGGCTTGTCTGGCTTTTCAGTCACTGTTAGAGTAACTTTTGCTCATCAAATCAACAGTATGGGCTGCTGTTCTACAAAATGGTGTTACTGATGATTTCTAAAATTTTATTCTCTTCTTTTAGTCTAGTCTAGTCTACCTTCTCTTCCTTTTTATCTCTAGGACTAAAGTGGGACCAAAAAAAATCATAATTATAATCATAAACTGAAAAATGCTTCCAGGATGTCCCTGTTTTGAGTACGTTTGCCATTGGACATTAAGTATAGCTTAATTTCTAGATTTAGGAATTTGTCATTAGGTTAGGATTCTTTTTAGGTCTAGTAGTCAGATGGCAAGATTGTTAAGAATTTTGCCAAGTAAAGTTTTGTTTGAGGGCTATTATATATATGTTTTGTTTTAGATCTGTTACCCCCCCTCTGAAGTTCTTTACCATTACCTTCAAAGTCTTCTGGTACCATAAATGCAGTTGCTAAGTTAGACCATCTGAGCATAGCATATTATAAACACCTTGGATGTAGAAACCAGCCCTATATCCTGCAAACCTTAATAACGGTGTGTTCTCTATAGTAATCAGTGAGCACTTATAGGAAGGCTGATCAAGGAGCAGAATTCTTGTGCTCCATAAACCCTAGGAGACAGTATGTCCTCTGTGGTACTCAGCAAACACTTGGAAGACTGAGTCATTTCTTTTTTGTTGAAGGAATTCCTTTTGAATTTTTTTTATTAATGTTTTTTATTTATATCTAGGAGAGAGAGAGAAAGAGCGAGAGAGCGAGCGTGAACAGGAGAGGGTCAGAGAGAGAGGGAGTCACAGACTCTGAAACAGGCTCCAGGCTCTGAGCTGGCAGTCAGCACAGAGCCCAACGCGGGGCTCGAACCCACGAACCGCGAGATCATGGCCTAAGCGAAAGTGGGACGCTAAACTGACTAAGCCACCCAGGCCCCCCGAAGGAATTCCTTTTGAAAGCAAAGGATGTAAGTCCCTATCTTATAAAGCAATGATTCAGAATAAGGGAATGGAAACTTTAATGTTTGGATAAAGCAGAAAGAAAACAAGTTAACTACCTTATTTTCTTTCTTCTTAAATGGTGCATACAAGTTTACAGTAGCTAACATTACAAAGGCAGTTAAGAAAATAGCTTGCAGGAAATCAGAAGAATTGTAATAATTTTGGGGAAAAATGTGTTCTAGTTCACAAGTTTCACAAAACATTGTTTACAACATTTTTCCCCCCCATTTCACTTACTGGATTTTTTAAAATATCAATTGTTTTTCTCTCAAAAAATTCTTATATTGAGATTGCTATCAGGATTCAGCTAGGAATTCTTTGGTAATCTGTTTAGGATCTGTCTTTGAGTTATTCAGTTTAGGTTTATAACATTGAACTTCAATTTTCTTTTGTGGGTGGTGAGTCTTTGGTTTTGCATGGTTATTTTTGAATTGCACAAGAATATAAAAGTTCTAAATTTGAGGAATCTTGAATGCATTTTAAGCTAAATGGATGATTCATTGATTCCCTAAGTACCTAATATGTTGAAATATTCTGGGAGCACCGTTTTATTGGTCAATTAAACAAGATGTAGATAATTTATTTTGCAAAATGAAGGAAAATATAATGTATTAGGCATGAACTAATATTTTAATAAAACACTGTTGCCTAGGGTTTCTGCATATTCAGTGTATTGAAATCATAACTCAATCTTCTATTACTTTAAACAATAATTATATTCACATGGCATTTGGTACCTTTCAAAGCTATTTTATAAAGTCATTACTATTGTCATTTACAACTGAAGTGCAATCTGTTATGTTTTAAAAGTTAGCCTAAGACTTTTGATTTCCAGTCCAGTATGTAAGGAGCTCAGAAGTCACCACTCTGTCTTAATTGTTCCCTTCGTCTTCAACTGAACAAACTGAAAAATTAATAATTCTTCTTAGGTCCATAAAAGAAGTGGGGTCATAGGCACTAACCCTAAAACTGGAGAGTCAGACAGAAAGTCATAAGTCACTAGAGCAGAAACCCATAAGCAGAAACCTCTACAGGAAATACTGCTGGGGAGGAAAACTTGAACTATAGTTGATAAATTTCTACAGGCTCAGTGTGGACAAGTATGAGTTAAAAACTCCTGGGGGACCCAGTCATAATGTCCCCACAATTCTGTGATTTTTACCACCAAGCCCAAACTGGTTCTCATAGTGAATATTGGAGAAAAATCTCTTGAGGTTTCTGGAAGGAAGGGTGGAAAAAGGAACAATTTAGAAAAATACCAAAGCATTCTGTTTTCTTAACAGGATCCACCTTCAACTACTTTACAGAACCTAACCTGCTGGGATTTTAGAAGAGACTAACCTATGGGGTGTGAGGGATATTAATTCCAGCTATCTAATCCCATGTAAGAGGTGAAAAAAAACAAAAAACAGAGAAGCATTGGTGAAATGTACAGCTCAGGGGCACATACTCACCAAAAGATGGAGACATAATCATGGGACTATAGGATACTTCCCATCTCACTTACCACAATATCACCAAAGGCCTATTTTCTGCAGTTCTTTTTACTCACTACATAATGTCTACATTTCAACAGAAAATTATAAGACATACTAAAAGGTAGAAAGCACAGTTTGGAGAGGCTGAATAAACACTGGAACCAGAATTTGATTCAGCAAGAATGTTGGATCAATAATTAGACAAGGAATTATGAAAAAAAAACCCATAATTAATATGGTAGGGACTTTAATGGAGAAAGTAGGCAACATGCAAGAACAGATAGGTAATATAAGAAGAGAGATGGAAATTCTAAGTAAAATTCAAAAAGAAATGCTAGAGATAAGAAACACTGTAACAGAAGTGAAGAATGCATTTGATGAGATCCCTAGGAGACCAGACACAGCTGAGGAAAGAATGTCTGAGCTCAAGGAAATGAAACTTCCAAAACTGACAAAGAGAAAAAAGACTGAAAAGCCCAACTTAAAGCAGATTATCTGAGAATTGTGGAATAATTACAAAAGGTGTAAGATATACATAATGAAAATGTCATAAGAAGAGGAAAGAGAGAAAGGAACAGAAGCAGTATTTGAAGTAATGATTGAGAATTTTCCCAAATGAATGCCAGACTCAAAACCACAGATCCAGTAGCCTCAAAGAACATCAGGCAGGATAAATGCAAATACAGATGAAAAATTTAAAAAAACCAAAATTATACTAGGCATGTCATATTTAAACTTTAGAAGCCCCAAGTTAAAAGGTCTTGAAAGAAGCCATATTTTTCAAGAGTAAAACATATCTTACCTGCAGAGGAACGAAGATAAGAACTACATTTGACTTCTCAGAAACTATGCAAGCAAGAATGGAATGGAGTGAAATAAAGTGTTAGGAGAAAAAAGATCCACCAATTAGATTTCTGTATCCTGTGAATTTATCCTTTATTTTATTTTATTTTTTAAAAAAATTTTTAATGTTTTATTTATTTCTAGAGAGAGAGAGAGAGAGAGAGAGAGAGAGAGAGACAGCATGAGCAGGGGAGGGTCAGAGAGAGGGAGTCACAGACTGAAACAGGCTCCAGGCTCTGAGCTGGCAGTCAGCACGGAGCCCGACGCGGGGCTCGAACCCATGAACTGCAAGATCATGACCCAAGAGAAAGTCGGACGCTTAACCAACTAAGCCACCCAGGTGCCCCTGTGAATTTATCCTTTAAATTTAATGAAGAAATAAAGACTTTCTCAAACAAAAATTGAGAGAATACGTTGCCAGTAGATTCGTCTTACAGGAAATATTAAAAGAAATTCTTCAGAGAGATGGAAAATGGTATGTCACATATTTGGATATACTTAGAGAAAAGAAGAGTACTGGCTAAGGAATAAAGGAAAGTAAGAAAAAGATTCATTTTTCCCATCCTTACTTAATCTAACAGATAACAGTTTTTCAAAGTAATAATAGTAAGAATTTATTGATTGTGTATGGTTATGTATATATTTACACATATATTCAATTATGTCTGCTATGTATTATATATTTTATTTGTATATTTATTTTATTTATGCCACACACACGTATACTTATTTATAAATGAAATGATTGACAACAATGATACAGGGATAGGAGAAAGGAATTGGTAATATTTTCTTCTTATGTGGTGCTTGTAGTACTTGTAAAGTGGTAAAGTATTATTTGAAGTGGGACTTGGATTAGTTACAAAGTGTATTGAAAACTCTAGGGTAACCATTTTAAAAAGCTTAAAAAGAAGCATAATTGATATGATATGATAACAAAGGAGATAAATGGAATCATAGAAAATTAAATTATATTAAATAAATTTTTAAAATTTGTTAAATTAATAAAATTAATTCAATTAAAACCACAAAAGGTAGAAAAAAATTTTTAAATGCTTGTTGTCTTATTGGGTTCAGAACTAATGGATTTTGATGAGTTAATGGATTAATGAATTCATGGATTTTCCCAACATCATAAGTAAAACTCTGACCTTTTAAAAAATGGTAAAAGTAGAATGGAGTCCATAAAAAAATATTAAGTCATACAGACGTATATATGGAAAAAGTTAATAGTTACCCTCCCATACTCCTCTAACCCAGCTCCATCTCTGTATTGCATGTAAAAATCTTCAACAAAATATGAGCAAACTGAATTCAACAATACATTAATAGGGTCGTATAGCATGATCAAGTGGGATTTATTCCAGAAATGCAAGGATGGTTCAACATCCACTAATCAAGCAATGTGATACACCACATTAACAAAATGAAGGATAAAAGGTATATGATCATCTTCGTAGATCCATTAAAAGCATTTGACAAGATTCAACATCTACTTATAGTGAAAAGTCTCAACAAAGTGGGAATAGAGCAAATGTACCTCAAAGTATATTAAAGGCCACGTATGATAAGCCCAAAACTGGCATAATATTCAGCTTAGAATACTGAACTCAAATCTCTTCTCCTCTAAGATCAGGAATAAGACAACAATTCCCATTCTTGCTACTTATATTCCCAGTCTTGCCACAGCAGTAAGTTAAAAAAATAAAATGAAATAAAAGGCAACCAAATTGTAAGGGAAGAAGTAAAATTGTTTTTATTTGTAGATGACATGATATTATATATAGAAAACCCTGAAGACTCCACTCAAAAACCATTAGAACTAATAAATGAATTCAGTAAATCTGTAGGACACAAAATCAATATACAAAGTCAGTTGCATTTCTATATACTAATAATAAACTATCAGAAAGAGTAATTAAGAAAACAATCCCATTTACAAGTACATCAAAAGTAATAAAATACCTAGGAATAAATTTAACCAAATGGGTGAAAGAGCTACACACTGAACACTCTAAGACTCTGATGAAAGAAATCAAAAATGACAAAAATAAATGGAAAGATATTCTGTCATGGGTTAGAAGAATTAATATTGTTAAAATGTCCATACTCTACAAAGCAATATGCAGAGTCAATCAATGCAATCTTTATCAAAATTCCAATGGCATATTCCACAGAAATAGGAAGCACAAAAACCCCAAGTAGCTAAAGCAACCTTGAGGAAAAAAGAACAAAACTGGAGGCATCATCCTTCCAGATTTCAAAATTATAGTAATCAAAACAGTATGACTTTGGTATAAAAATAGAAACACAGATCAATGGAACAGGGTAGAGAGCCCCAGAAATAAACCCGCAATTACATGGTCAATGAATGGATGATGTAGGAGCCAAGGTTGTACAGTGGGGAAAGGACAGTGTCTCCAATAGACGGGTTGGGAAACCTAGACAGCCACGTGCATAATAATGAAACTTATGGACTACATCTTATGTGATATGTAAATATCAACTCAGAATGAATGAAAGATTTGAATGGAAGATCTGAAACATAAAAACTATGAGAAGAAAACAGAGCATAAGCTCTTAGACTTTGGTCTTGACAATGACTTTTGAATATGACACCAAAAGCACAGACAATAAAGCACAAATAAACAAGTGAGACTACATCAAACTAAAAAACTTCCTTACAGAAGGAAATCAACAAAATGAAAAGGCAACTTATCGAATGGAAAAAATGTTTGCAAGTCATATAGCTGATAAAGGATTAATATTCAAAAAAGCTTTTTTAAATTTTTTAATGTTTATTTATTTTTGAGAGAGAGAGAGAGAGAGACAGTGTGAGTGAGGGAGAAGCAGAGAGAGAGGGAGACACAGAGTCTGAAACAGGCTCCAGGCTCTGAGCTGTCAGCACAGAGCCTGATGTGGGGCTCAAACTCAGGATGTGTGAGATCATGACCTAGGCCAAAGTCGGACACCTAACCTACTGAGCCACCCAGGTGCCCCAGTATCCAAAAATTGTAAAGAACTCATACAACTCAATAGAAAAAAATCTAAACAAGCTGAATAAAAAAATGGGCAGAGGATCTGAATAGACATTTTTCCAAAGAAGACATATACACAACAGGTACATGAAAGGTGCTTAATATCAGTAAAGATCAGGGAAATGAAAACTAAAACCATAATAAGATATCAACTCATAGCTGTTAGGATGACTATTATGAAAAAGGCATGAGGTAACAACTATTGGTGGGGATGTGGAGAAAGGGGGGCTCTCGTCTTCTATGGGTGGGATTGTAAATTGGTATAGCCACTCTAGAAAACAGTATGGAGATTCTTTTAAAAATTAAAGATAGTACTACTATATGATCTAGCAATTCCACCACTAGGTAGATGTTCCAAATGAAATCCTTATCTCAAAGAGATACATGCACCCTCATGCTCATTCAGCGTTATTATAAAAGCCAAGTTTTAATAAAGCCAGGTTTTAACAACCTAAGTTTCCATTTATATATAAGTGGGTGAAAAAAATGTGTACATCCAATGGGATATTATACAGCATAAAAATGTATACACATGCAATGGAATATTATACAACATATAAAAGGAGAAAAGCCTGCTATTTGTGACAATATGGATGGACCTTGCAGGCATTATGTCAAGTGAAGTAAGTCAAAGAAAGACAAATATTGTATGGTTACACCTAGGTAAAATATAAAACAAAACAGTACAAACTTAAACAGAGAACAGACTGGGGGCTGCCAGAGTGGTGGTTAGGGGACTGGGTGAAATGGATGAAAGTGGTTGAAAGGCTCAAACTTCCAGTCATAATATAAATACATCCTGGAGATGTAGTGTGAAGCATGATGACTATAGTTAATAATACTATATTGTATATTTGAAAATTGCTAAGGCAGTACTTCTTAAAAGTTCTTATTTAAAAAAAGGTATAACTATGTGTGATAATGGCTGTTAGCTAAATTTGTGGCAACCATTTCATAATATATACATAAATCAAATCATGTTTTGTATACCAAAAGCCAATACAATGCTATATGTCAATTATACTTCAATTAAAAAATAAGGCTGCCTCAGTGTGACTGCACATTTATCACTTTCATGATTTAAAAACATAGCTGTAAAAAAAAACGAAGCCATATGTATCCATGGATATAAATAACAATTTTATTTGCATTTTCTCTGATGACTCATAATGTGGAGTATATTTTCATATGGTTATTTGCTATCTGTGTATCTTCTTTGGTGAGGCATATGCTAAGGTCTTTGGCCTATTTTTTATTTTTTTATTTTTTATATACTTTCTTGTCAAGTTAGCTAACATACAGTGTATACAGTGTGCTTTTGGCTTTGGGGGTAGATTCCCGATGTTCATCAATTACGGACAACACCCAGTGCTCATCCCAACAAGTGCCTTCCGCAATGCCCATCACCCATTAACCCCTCGACCCTTCCCCATCAACCCTCAGTTTGTTCTCTGTATTTAAGAGTCTCTTATGTTTGCCTCCCCATTTGAAACTATTTTTCCCCTACCCTTCCCCCATGGTCTTTGGTTAAGTTTCTCAAGTTCCATATATAAGTGAAAACATGTATCTATCTTTCTCTGACTTATTTCACTTACCATAAAAGCCTCCAGTTCCATCCATGTTGTTGCAAATGTCAGGATTTCATTCTTTTTCATTGCCAAGTAGTATTCCATTGCATATATAAATCACATCTTCTTTATCCATTCATCAATGGATGACATTTAGGCTCTTTCCATAATTTGGCTATTATTGAAAGTGCTGCTATAAATATTGGGGGTACATGTGCCCCTATGAATCAGCACTCCTGTATCCTTTGGGTAAATTCCTAGTAGTGCTATTGCCGGGTCATAGGATAGTTCTGTTTTTAATTTTTTGAAGAACCTCCATACTGTTTTCCAGAGTGGCTGCATCAGTTTGCATTTCCACCAACACTGCAAGAGGGTTCCCATTTCTCCATATCCTCACCGACATCTGTTGTTTCCTGAGTTGTTAATTTTAGCCACTCTGACCTGTGACAGGTATATCTCAATGTGATTTATATTTGTATTCCCTGATGGTAAACGATGTTGAGCATCTTCTCATGTGTCTCTTGGCCATCTGGATGTTTTCTTTGGAAAGGTGTCTGTTCATGTCTTCTGGCCATTTCTTCACTGGATTATTTGTTTTTTGGGTATTGAGTTTGGTAAATTCTTTATAGATTTTGGATACTAACCCTTTATCTGATACATCATTTGCAAATATCTTCTCCCATTCCGTTGGTTGCCTTTTAGTTTTGTTGATTGTTTTCCTTTCAGTGCAGAAGCTTTTTATCTTAATGAGGTCCCAATAGTTCACTTTTGCTTTTATTTCTCTTGCCTTCAGAGATGTGTCAAGCAAGAAATTACTGCAGCCAACATCAAAGAGGTTGTTCCCTGTTTTCTCCTCTGGGGTTTTAATGGTTTCCTATCTCACATTTAGGTCTTTCGTCCATTTTGAGTTTATTTTTGTGTATGGTGTAAGAAAGTGGTCCAGATTCATTCTTCTGCATATTGCTGTCCAGTTCTCCCAGCACCATTTGCTAAAGAGGCTCTCTTTTTTTCCGTTGGATATTCTTTCCTGCTTTGTCAAAGACTATTTGGCCATACATTTGTGGGTCCAGTTCAGGGTTCTCTATTCTATTCCATTTGTCCATGTGTCTGTTCTTGTGTTTGGCCTATTTGTCAATTGGATTGTTTGTTTTCTTACTGTTGAGTCTTAAGAGTTCTTTGTAGGGGCGCCTGGGTGGCTCCGTTGGTTAAGCGTCCGACTTTGGCTCAGGTCATGATCTCATGGTTCATGGGTTCGAGCCCCGTGTCCAGTCTCTGTGCTGACTGCCAGCTCAGAGCCTGGAGCCTGTTTCAGATTCTGTATGTCCCTCTCTCTCTGACCCTCCCCTGCTCATACTGTCTCTCTCTCTCTTAGAAATAAATAAAACATTTTAAAAATAAATAAATAAAATAAGAGGTCTTTGTATATTTTGGATAATAGTCCTTTTCCAGATGTGTCTTTTGCAAATATTTTTGCCCAGCCTTCTAATTTTCTTGATATTTTCTCCTGCAGAGCAAAAGTGTTTAATTGTAATGAAACTAAAATTATTATTTCTTTCATGGATTTTGTCTTTGGTATTCATTATTGCACTTTAAATGACAGATTATATATTTATGCCATGCTTTATTATTCTATTTTTTTGTGTGTATTTTCAACTATGAATTAAAAAACAAAAAATAAAGATTTTCTAATAATATCCTATTTATCATTAAGAAAAATATTATTGAGTTTTACTATTGTGTAGTATTCCTGTAATTACTGGCAGCATGAACATTTTATTTCACACATCATTCTAATAAAAAAAAATTCTGAAGGGGTGCTGAGGTCGTTATGCATTATTCAAGACTATACTCTAAATTTATGGCATAGATCTCAATTATGTTAAAAGTATACAAATTGTTCTTGTAATGTTCTAGCTTTGTGAACAAGTAATCACAAAGGAAAGATATTTGTCATATTTTAAATTATATAACTTGTTTTCTAATGTTTTCTTGAAATAAGTAAAAATCTTAACTGAATTGCTTCACATACTTTTAAAATTTGTCATTCTGACAAGTCTTGTGGAAAAAATGATCATGCCATTTAAGCATTGATTTCTCATTCTTAAGTTTGAAATAATGCTTTCTGGAAATAAATTAGGGCACAATAGAAAAATTAAGTTTGGCTGTGCTTTCTAAAACTTTAGCATCAAGAGAAGAATTACTACAGAACTCTGGCAGTCTGAAACTGGTTACTGCCTGCAATCAAAGCTTGTCCTGTAGAATTTAAATTTGTCTCCCAAATAAACATTAGAGTGTGTAGTTTAGTATATATCATACTAAATATTATAATTCTCTATAGAGTTTGGAATTGTAACCAGAGCAAAGGTGAAGATGATACTTGGGAAGAAAACTTATTTTCCTCCTCACCCCAGTGAAACTGCTCTTGTTAGGATAAATGATCTTTACACTGGCAGACCCAGTGATTAATCTATAGTCTTCATTTCCCTTGAGCTCTTTATGTTGTTGGTATTCTTCATTCTGGAAACACTTTCTTCATGTGGAGCATACTATTCTTGTTTTTCTGCTGCCACACTCTCCAAATCTCTGCAGTATTTTCACCTTATTTATGTATTTATTTATTTTTAATTTTTTAAAACATTTATTTATTTTTGAGAGACAGAAAGAGACATGAGCGAGGAGGAGCAGAGAGAGGGAGACACAGGCTCCAGGCTCTGAGCTGACAGCACAGAGCCCCATGTGGGGTCCAAACCCATGGACTGTGAGATTGTGACCTCAGCCGAAGTCAGATGCTTTAACTGACTAAGCCACCCAAGTGCCCCAATTCACTTTAAAAAAAACACAAAAATTTGTGCTTGACATGTCTGTCTATCTATCTATCATCTCTCTATCACCTATCTAAGTTAACTCCTTTATTCAAAGTTTATTGATTTAAACGTCAAACTTCATCTAAAAATACCTTCTCTGGGACATTTAGACTAGTGTTTGATCAAATATCTGAGTACCATGGCCCAGCCAAGTTGACACATAAAATTAACCAAACAATACACCTATATACCTATACCTACTTCAGCATCCTCATCCCTGTGCATGATATGACTTTCCCTCCATAAATATTGGAGTTATTCTTGAATCTTCTATTTCTGTCACACTCAACATCCCAACAAAACTTCAGCTCTACTTGCATTATATGTCTGCATGAAATGATATATACACATTGCCATGAGAAAAATGTGTACCACCGCCATCTCTTGCCTGGAGGCTGTAATAGCCTTTACTGGTCTTCTCTCCCCCCCATCCCCCCCACTTGTTTCTCCTATAAAGGCTATTTTGCAAGTAGTAGCCAGACCAAAAAAAAAAAAATACAGAATTATATTAAATAATGTCAGGGAGAAAAAAACAGCTATGGAAAAAAAGTAAAGTCCTATATGGTTTTAGAGTTAACAACACTCACTTCTGTATAATATTCATTTTAGTTTTTAGAAAGAGAGTGGGGAAGGGGCAGAGAAAGAGGAAGACTTTTGCTATAACGGGGAGCAGAAAAAAAGTGTCAGTGACTAGAGGAAGATATAGGGTCAAAGTATTTAAAACAGTGAATTAGCTATGATAGCATATTTGACACTGTTGTGAGTAATAGAGAGGAGGCCTACGTCTTGAGCACCCTAAGGTTTCATCTTACTGTTGTGGGCATTTACACTGGCTGTAATACCTCTTTCTTTAACCAAATGTCTCTGTTTGTGTTTGATTGGGTTAAACTGAAAGGAGTTATCCAGTCCAGCCCCCTGTGTTTTACAGATAAGAAAGCCAAGGTGCAAAGAAACTATATACCATCATCTCCTTCCCAGATTACTCCTGTCCATTCCTAACCAGGTTCTCTGCACCTTCAGTCATTCTCCACACTGAAGCCAGTGATTTTTACAAAATGTAGATCTGTTCTGCTCCCACCACCAATCCCTTTGCACCTGGGAGCCCAGGCTTTAGAGTTCAAGTTCCAATGAGCAAGCATTCCATTAAAGTTTCTGGATATATGATTTGTATTTTTGTTGTTTGTAAAAATGAAGTTATAGATTAAGTTGGTAAATGCTAACTTGGTTGAAAAAAAAAAGTATGGTGTAACACAGTGCTTCTCTCTGGTTCTAGAAACTTGATGTACTTGAGAATCACACAGAAAATTTTTAAAAAATTTCAATGCCTGATCCCAAAGTCCCCATCTAATCTGGTTCCTGCCTACCTTTTAGGTCTACTCTCCTACCCTCACCCTAGCTCTCTGCACTTAGTCACTGAGACCTCTTTCTGTTCCTAGAATGTACTATACCATGGTCCTGGGAGGCCATGCCTCAGGGCCTTTGCATTTTCTAGTTACTTTGCTTGTATACATAAACCTGTTTTTCTCTTCCAAAAGATCTGTTACCATTTCTTTAGTTACCTTTTCTTGACCCAACAGATTACATGAGGACCCTTTGTTACATGCTCTTCAGGACATTTATTGTCTTTCACTGCAACTCAGTGTGTAATTATGTGCTCACCTCCTCCGGTGATTAATGTCCCTCTTTCCCACCAGACTGAGAAAGCAGGAGTGTAGGGTCAGACACCGTTTTTGTTTGCCCTTAAACAGTGCTTAGAAGAATTGCCTTTTAAGCACTCCATAAATTTTTGTCAGCTGAATGAATGGATAATGAATTGCCATGGAAAGGTTTGAGTAGTTTCTGTGAGACAGATTAGAAATAAAGGAAATCATGCATTATGTGACAGTTATTTCCCTTGTGCATTTTTGTTTTTCTATTTTCTCTTAAAGTTTCACATGTTTCCTAGAACATTTAAGAGGGGATTGATGATTTACTATTAAGCACAAGTGTCCAATTATGAGATACTTAAATGAGCTTCGGTATAAAAAAAACCAATTTTTACTTTGCTTTGTTAAAAATCACTCATACTCAGAGCTTAGACCAAATATTTCAGTTTGTATTTCCTTTGAAAGCAATGATCTATCAAATATGTCTAATGGAAATATTATACCTGTTTATTATGATGTTCACATAATTCCCATGGTCTCCTTTTTCTAGTCATTCTTCTAATATAATGGGGTTTGTCTTATATTTACTAGTGTTATATCAATATTTCAGAAAAAACAGAATTACAAAATTCTCATTGAAGATAGTGTCTATCACTAGATGTTTACAGCTTCCAAGGGCTGTTAGGTCTTATTTCCTTTGCTGTGATTGTGTTATATTTATTTATTTATTTATTTATTTATTTATTTGTTTATTTATTTATTTATCTATCTATCTATTTATTTATTTATTTATTGGTAGCTTTTTTTGTTTGAGCCACATTCTGCAGCTGGGTCTCATGCATTTGTTAAGCCACTGGGTATGAGGAGATATTAAATTTCATTAGGCAGAAGGATTTTTTTTTGATAGGGTCTATCACTTGAACCCCCCCACCTCTTTTTTTTTTTTTTTTTAGGAGAGAGAGATAGCACAACTGGGAAGAGGGGCAGAGGGAGAAAGAGAGAGGGAGAGAGAAAGAGAGAGAGAGAAAATCTTAAGCAAGATCCATCTGATGCAGGGCTCAATCCCACAATCCTGGGATCATGACGTGAGCCAAAATCAAGAACTGAATACTCAACCAGCTGAGCCACCCAGGCACCTCTTCACTTGACCCTTTTCAAAAAAGGGTAAAATGTGCAAACTGATTTCCTTTACTCCAGTATAAAACACTTCTTGAACAAATGGTAGTTTTCATCACATTTGTAGCTGATATTCCTACAGGATTTTAAGGCTTTTAGGGAATCTGGAAGGCATTAATATGAACTAAGCCTAGCTTTTGGGGACAGTTAAAATAGGCTTCAAGCCCTCATTTTCATACCTTAGCACATGCATGACCTTGGATAATCTCAATATTCTGAGTTCCAGTCTTTTCATATATACCAATGGGGTAAATAGTCACGATATTGAGGGTGGATTAAAGGAGACTTCACAGTGTCAGGTGAACATAACTGTTGGTCAGTAAGTCTGATTTTTTTCTTTTTGTATTATACCTGAGGAAGCCCAGAATAGCTTATATAATAGCTTATATAAATATACCATCAGAGTTGGGGCCACATCTTCTACCTCTACCTCCCTTTCCACTATATTTCATTAAGTAATTTTTAATATTTTCTTTAAATGAAAATGAAATTATAGAATAGGTCAATAAATTTCATGTTGGTTGAATAGAAAACAAAAAACCATGAATGATTCAATAGTGATTGTCAATGATGTTTAAACCTTGTTGCACATTAGAATTGTCTGAGAAGCTTTTTAAAAATCCTAATGCCCAGGCTATAGTCTGGCACAATCTCTGAGGATGGGGCCCAGGCATGAATATTTTTTATAGCCCCCTAAGTAGTTTCATACATAGAATTTGCTGAAACCCTGCTGAGATTCTCTAAACTACCTTTAGGATAGTTTTTAAAGGCCTGTTCTTTTCATACCAGATCAAGTATCTTGGGGAAATGTATTTTAAGTGTTTCTTCTGGGTTTATTTTCTGATGTATTTTCTCTTCTCTTTATATAGAGACACGACCTAGATCCCACATTAGTGACCTCATCACTATCACTAATCTGAATGCTGCTGTATACCAAAAAGGTCAATGGCTTGCTTCTTAGTGTTCATCTCTAGATGCTTCTTTACAAATGAATCCTGCAAAGATAATGGAGAAGGACTCTTCTTTCAGTAAGGACATGTTTTCCATGCTTAATTCAACAAGCCTTAATAACCTTTGGTTTCATTACTTAATGAACTTTGTCCCTCTGGTATAAATCCAGGCTTTCTGGACTAGGGGATAAAAGCCTTCCCAGGAGACACCATTGCCCTTTGCAGACATAGCTAGAGATCTGTGTGGTAATATGCCCAGACAATTTAGAAATGCTAGGGTGATGATCTGGAGGGGTCCAATTCAGTCTTCTCTGTTATTTAAAATAATAATTGGGCTTTTGATTTTGCATGTTGTTTTCTTTCCATGCTTCGGGATTTCCTACAGGCTATTGGGAGATGCCACGATTGTCACTATGTCACTGATTTATCTCTGACATTTTCTATATTTTCACAGGATCAGGGCAGGGTCTGGAAGCAACTAGCTTCATTTTTATTATCATATTTTATTATATATTTTATTACATCATATCATCTTATTTTATTTTATTATTTACTAGTTGGGGTCCTGAGGGAACTACTGCATATTTTTTCCATAGCAGAAGAATGTCATGGGTTTACTCTTCAAGTCTTTACTGGCCAAAGTCAGTGTCCAGACCCTTAATGGTCCTATAGGTAATAATCCTTCTCCTCCTCCAAGGGTTCTCCATTTACCCATTCATTTCTTACATAGATGGCCTCACTCTCACTTTGTAACTATAATAACAGAAAAGGTTACAACTGTGCTGTCTGTAAACAAAAAATCCCTTGCATCATCTGCTATATAAAATATCTTAAAAGAGCTTATTATTTGTTATTTCTACATCTTTTAAATTAATATATATTTACATTTCTAATATATTCCTGGCTATTAAAGAAAACTTGTAAAACAGATAAACCTAAAGGGAAGATTAAATCCTACTGGATTTGTAAACTAGTTGAGATTAACTGGTTTTTTTTTCACTGTACATACACATACTTATATTTACAAAAATAATTTTCTCCATACTGCTTTATAGGCTATCCTATTCACACTCAACATGTCTCGTATTGTGAATATTTTTTATATAACACCATTTTTGGTGACTGTCTGATATCCCACTGTGTGGGTATACAATGATTTATTTAAGTAATATTCTTACTAGATATCTAGTTGGCTCCTAATATTTTTGTTATTATCAGTAATCCTCTGATAAACATCCTTATGGATAACTCTTTAAATGCAATCCCAATTGTTTTCTTAGAACAACAAATACTTCTGATGATCTTGGAATGCTCAGCTTTGACAGTCTGAATTTTAATTTATATAGCATTACAGACATCAAAGTTCCTGGCTTCTTGACTGTGTAGATTAACATTGGCCAGAAATGCTAGTTAGTGTTATAAATAAATCTCATAGGAGCCTGTCTCGTTGTCATATATCTTTTGTTTTTTTAATGTTTATTTATTTTGAGAGAGACACAGAGACAGACAGACAGAGCATGAGCAGGGGAGGGGCAGAGAAACAGGGAGACACAGAATCGAAAGCAGGCTCCAGGCTCTGAGCCACCAGCACAGAGCCTGATGTGGGGCTCCAACCCACAAATGAGATCATGACCTGAGCTGAAGTCGGACACTCAACTGACTGAGCAACCCAGGCGCCCCCGTGTTGTTCTTGTTTTGAGGAAGATAGAATGGGGGAAAACTCATCGATTGCAATTTTATGAAAGTTACATGTATAAAATAACCACTGTGCAAATACTGTATAACAGAGCAAAAGCACTGTACTTATGTCTTTTGTCACTAATGCAGCAGATGATAGAACTCACTGAAGTAAGCTCTGTTTCTATGATGGTGAATCAGTCCGGAAGAGACGGCTCTTTCTACTTGGTGGACTAGTTTTTGTTTATTTGTTTGTTTTTTTCAATTTTTAAAAGTTTATTTATTTTGAGAGACAGAGAGAGCAAGTGAAGGAGGGGCAGAGAAACAGCAAGAGAGAGCATCCTAAGCAGGCTCTGCACTATCACCACAAAGCCCAATGCAGGGCTAGATCTCACTAACCATGAGATCATGACTTGAGCTGAAACCAAGAGTCAGATGCTTCAACAACTAAGCCACCCAGGCGCCCCTGGATGGATTTGTTTTTAAGAATTGTTCTTAGCATGATATTTAAGCCTATGTTGAATATATTATCGATAGTTTTTCTTCTTAAAGTTCTCTCTGATATGTTGTCTGACTTTTGTGAACTTGTGTTCTCCCAGTTTTAATGAGTTCTCTTGCTTCTCTTTCTCTTTCTACCACCTACCACCCGGTAGCCTTTCTTTCTGTTTCACAGTTCTTAAAAGCTTAGTCTCTACTTTCAAAATTTTCACTTACATTTCAACTCGCAGCTCTCTCACTACTGCTCCTGCCTCTCAGCTGAAACTGTTTCCTTAAGGTCATGATTGACTGCCTTGGGATTACCACAACAGTGTGTATAGGTTCAGCTCTATAGAATTTGGAGGCGATTTACAACACTTTGAGTTCTGCAGAGCACAGTTTCTACAACTGGACCTAGTTAAATGGTCTACCCAATTGCCAAAGTAGTGCAGTCTTTGTAGCCCGGCTCTTACTATCCATTTGCTGTTCCCATGGCTCCGTTACTCCACTCTCTCCTTCCATCCATCCCTCATTGTTGATGTTCTCTGGGATTTGATCACCAGCCCACTTCTCTTCTCACTTCACCTATCCTCCCTGGAGTAACTATTTTGTATGCTACCATACCTTAGGTACCCTTATCCTTAGCTACCTACCACTTTAGGAATAGGTGGCAGACAGCCTATATAGGAGATGTTCCGGGGTACAGAGGTGGAGTGAGAAGTGGGCTGTGTTAGTCAGCTTGAGCTGCCATAATAAAATACCATAGACTGGATGGCTTAAGGAGCAGAAATCTATCTTCTCACCGTTCTGGAGGCTGGGAAGTCCAACGTCAAAGTGCTGGCCAGTTCACTTCTTGGTGACAGCTCTCTCTTTGGTTGCAGATGGCCAACTTCTTCGTGTCCTGGCATTACAAAGAGAGAGAGCAAACTTTTTGGTGTCTTTTCTTTTTTTCTTTTTAAGTTTTTGTTTAATGTTTCTTTCTTTTTGAGAGAGAGAGAGAGAGCAGATGGGGTAGGGGCAGACAGAAAGGGAGACAGAAAATTTAAAGCAGGCTTTGCACTGTCAGCACAGAGCCTGATGCAGGGCTGTAACTTATAAAATGTGAGATCATGACCTGAGCTGAAATCAAGAGTCTGATGGTCACCTGACAACCATTCGGGTGCCACTGGTGTCTCTTCTTAAAAGGATACGAATCCAATTGTATCAATCCCTATCCTGATGGCTTCATTTAACTAATTCATTACAGGTCCTATCTCCAAATACAGCCAAATTAGGGGTTAGGGCTTCAACATATGAATTTTGGGAAGACACATTTCAGTTCATAGCATGGGCCAATGACCAAATTCTGGAGGATACCTTCATGATGCTCTAATTTGAAACTCAACTACCTGCTGATCACTTATACCTGAAAATCCCATAGGCTTCTCATAGTCAATATATCCTAAACTGAAAAAAAGTCCTCATTATTCTTTCAAGATAAATCCTGGCAGAATCTCTGACCCATTTGTCTCCCTCAACTCCACATCAAGCCCTGCTGATTTTACCTCCTACATTATTTCGAACATGCCTTCTTCAAATATGTCTTAGTTGTGCCCTCATCATTTTTTCCCTGGCCCAATGTGGTTATTACCTTACTGGTTTTGCTGTCCACATCTCACCCCTGCCAGACTGATACATAAAATGGTGATTTTCCTTCACTGATATTATACAACTCAAACTCTGTCATGTTTCATAAAAGGCTAACATTATCTTGTATCTCCACCCTGTCTGGTCCACTGGTTCTCAAGATTTTATGTGCATAGTAAACACTACTTAGAGCTTGTTAAAATACCGACTCTCATTACCAGTCCCCCAGATTCTACTGTGATGGGGCTAGACCAGGACTCAAGAGTCTGTAATTTTATCAAGATCCTCCAGTGATTCAGATATATGTGGCTCCTCCGTATTTGAAAAAAACATTTCAGCCTCATGGATCACCTCTCTTTTTTCACACTTTTTGCTCTAGGAACACATTTCTGGCTACATTTGCAACATGGTAATTATCTCTTATATGTCAACTTCCCTATAATGGGCCATGATGAGAAAAAAAACACAAGACATTTTAGGTATTCCAAATACAGAGAGTTCCAGCAGAGAATGGATTATACAGATGCTGAAAGGCTGAAAGAGAAAAAAAGACACTAGGAAGCACCTACCAGTCCTAGGATTGAGGTAGCCTAGAAATTACAGTGGCAAACCAAGTGGCTACAATCCCTGTACCTGAGGGGACACAAGAGTTAGCAGAAACTGAGAAGGAAAGCTGGTGAGAGCAGATAAAAAAGGTGACTCCACTGGGCCGACACCAATTGGAAATAAACAGTCTTATCTGATTCCCCTGGTGCGTATCGCTTGTCTCTTCCTGTGTGCCGAGTATTTGCTGCAACAAAACTAAAAGGATGGACAGAACTGCGTACAAGGTACTAAGACTTCCAAGGAGGGCCCTCAGGTGCCGAATATCAGATGCTGAGGAAGTGAAAAGATGCTAGGGTCTGGATTTTGTTGCTGAAGTGAAGCTACCAGGAACCAGAATAAAGGAAGCAAGTTTCTCCTTCTTAATCCTGCCCTCGAATGAAACAACTTCCAAGGGAGTCTAAGAAATGTGGGTGGCAAACCCAAACCCCATGTTATAGAGCAGGAGGGGGAGAGGATTCAGGCTGTGGACCAAACACTGGCAAAAACCAGTGCAGTCAGCTAACCAGTGAGTGCTTTGTCCCCTCGCCCAGAGGTTTCTCCATGACAACCAAATGTCAGGAGCATCTCCCTGGGAAACATGGGAGGCTTCTGGGAGCCACAGTTTTTCCTCCTTGATAGCACCTGACTCTCGCACTGCATGTTTATTGTTGAACACTGCCTTAAACCTCATTCTTGTGACAGTTCTGCCAATTTTTACAACTAGGTCACCTTTGTGGTCTGACTAGCTCATTCTGTCATTAAACTCTGAGGACTTGAGAGCAGCCCCCTAGTCCTTATGGTCTTTGTATCCTCAGAACCTAGCACAGTGCCTGATGCATAGCAGCTCCTGGGTACCCCCTTTTTGAGTATGAAAAAGCTGATCATGTAGAAAAACAAAGGAGATTTATGTGATTTTAGGTAAGAGCTTTGTATCCTATGACTCTAGGAAAGTCATGTGCCTGACCAAAATGTTGTTTGCTCCATATGTACTGGGTGCACCTACCTATATACCTCACAGCAGACAAGATTCAGCAACAAGGAGACAGGAGGTCAAGGAATGGGGAGAGCAATCAATGAGAGGCAGGCACCATGACAGTGAGAGACAGGAGGTCTGCCCACCTGACACTAAAATAGACACAATGTCTCTCTAGTAAGAGGGACAGGATTCTCTAACTGTATGATATCCTCTATTCTTTTACTACCCTGTAAATATCGTGTTCAATAATGTTTCTCTATTTCATTGCTTCCCTTCCTTGGAATGCCCTTCATGGGAATGCCTACTTGCATTCTCAGGTGGGGAGTTGTGGACAGTAGGTGGAGTGGATGACAAAGAGGAAGAACATACAGAAGAAGCCACCTTTGACTATCTTCTTTACTAGCTTGCTGGTTTCCATATTGCTTTCTCCGGTTTAAAAATAGATACATATATGCCATCTAAAAAAAAGTATCATCAGTGGGCACAACCATTTCTCCTCCCCATGCCTACACTTCATCTAGTCGTGTTTTTGCTTCAAGATCCAGCTCAGTGCCTGTTTTGTTGAGAGTTTTTATGGAGGTTCTACAAGTGGAACAGCTATTTATATACCCTTGATCAAAAAGGTTCCTCCTCTACCCGGATGGTTGTCTTCTTCCACCAAGCATGCAGCTTCAGTAGCATCATATGGAGTAATGAGGAAGGGGATACCAACCTAACCACCTCGATTAGCCAAATCAGCCCTGACAATGAATTGGGCGACCGCCATTGGAGCTAGGTGGCTTTTATATCATCAATGCCTGTTTTCTGTAAGAACCTTCCATAGCTTCTCTGCCCTTTATTAATGACCATGTTTGTCTATAAAAAGTTTTATAGTTTAAGACTCATGATAACAGTACCCAGTATTTATTGAGCAGTTTAATCAACATGAATCCTGGCAAGAAACAACACATTTAGCTAGGATTTTTGAAGGCATTTTCTTATTTAAGAACTATTTACAGCAGTGTGAGCGGGATAAAAGGAGCCAACAAGAAATAAATGCGAGGATCCCAGAACTAGCACAATAGAAAGTCATTATCATCCCTCTGATAATGGCAGATTCCTGGCTAATTCAGAGCTGGAGATTTTATGAGAGGCTATTGAACCTGAGCTATAGTCAGAGAAGGTCCCTGCAAGGGGAGAGAATAGGAGAAATAACTTCCCCAAGTTTTCACTTCTTTCTTCTAGTCTCCTGACTACCTCCCGTTGGCTGGAACCAGACAGAATATAGGCTTACAAGCCTGGCTTGTAAGTCAGTTCTCACAAGTCAGCAAAGAATGCGCAGATGTACAGAGAACGAATTGGGGCAAAGGGAGAGTATGTCAGACACTGTGTGAAGTGGGTATTATTGCCAATGTACAGGTGAGGAAACTGAGGTACAGGGAGGTAAACATCACACAGTAAGCTCACTGGTCTGATCGGGGACTCACAGCTGGATCTCTAGGCTCCTGAAGACCAACCATTCCATCTTGGTCAGCTGCTTTGTCTGCACAAGGCGCCCTCCTCCTATTGTGTGTTTTGAAGGGTTACATTCAGTGAAGCACATAGTGGGGTTTTCAACACAGTATAGACTTGAAATGTCATTTTTTAATATCGTAATTCCAAACAAGAGTCTTTTTTTAGTACTTATGTTATTATTATTATTATTTTATTTATTTCTAGGAGAGAGAGAGAGAGACAGTGTGAGCAGGGGAGGGTCAGAGAGAGAGGGAGTCACAGACTGAAACAGGCTCCAGGCTCCGAGCTGGCAGTCAGCACAGAGCCCGACGCGGGGCTTGAACCCATGAACCACGAGATCATGACCTAAGCGAAAGTCGGACGCTTAACCGACTAAGCCACCCAGGTGCCCCTTTATGTTATTATTTTTAAAATAATTTTATTGAGGTGTAACTGACACCTAACATACTAGTTTCAGGTGTAAAATGTAATCATTCGATATCTGTATACAGCACAGAATGATCACCACGGTAAGTCTAGTCAACATTTGTCACCACACAGGGTTATACATTTGGTTTCCTTGTGATGAAGTCTTTTAAAATCTCCTCTCTTAACAACCTTCAAATATGCAACCCTAGTAACCATGCTGTGCATTCCATCTCTACGACATTTACTTTATAACTGGAAATGTGTACCTTTTGACTCCCTTCACCTATACAGGAGTGTTTAATCTAAATATGTTTAATGCCAAACTAAAAATGTTACTTTTTGGTCTCAACATTTTTCACCACACTTCTTTCCATATTTCTTAAATCATTTGCTATTGGACTTTTGAGCAAGATGAAGCAAAGACCTTTCTTTAAAGGAGAACATACAACTGTTTTCTGTGGGGACATAAACGTGTGATGTTTTAAGAAAGAATAATGATATCCACAATTTAGAGAAATAAAATTTTCTAGAAAATTTATTTTTTTTGGAAAATTCTGGGGTAAATATCAAACTTTTTAGCAGGCACCGATTAGTGGAGTGGCAGCCTGGTAGTTTAGAAGTACTGGAACAGATTTCAGAAGCCTGGTGTTAGTTCTAATTCTCTCACTTTTCAACTATCTACAAAGTACGCAAACATCTCCGTGCTCTCATTCTCAACTACAATATGGAAATCATATTTATGAAAACTATATAGGATTGTTGTAAGAATCAAAAGAGATTATGAGGTTCATTTAGGTAACTTTTAAGATGTCCTTCCAACTCACCAAACTCCACACCCGGAAAACAAACAACCCAGTGAAGAAATGGGCAGAAGATATGAACAGACACTTCTCCAAAGAGGACATCCAGATGGCCAACAGACACATGAAACGATGCTCAGCATCCCTCCTCATCAGGGAAATACAAATCAAATCCACACTGAGATATCACCTCACGCCAGTCAGAGTGGCTAAAATGAGCCAATCAGAGAACTCTAGATGCTGGCGAGGATGTGGAGAAACGGGCACCCTCCTACACTGTTGGTGGGAATGTAAACTGGTACAGCCCCTCTGGAAAACAGTGTGGAGGTTCCTCAGGAAACTAACAATAGAACTCCCCTATGACCCAGCAATAGCACTGCTAGGAATTTACCCAAGGGATACAGAAATGCTGATGCATAGGAGCACATGTACCCCAATGTTCATAGCAGCACTCTCCACAATAACTAAAACCTGGAAAGAGCCTAAGTGTCCATCCACAGATGAATGGATCAAGAAGATGTGGTTTATCTATACCATGGAATACTACATGGCAATGAGAAACAATGAAATCTGGCCATGTGTAGCAACATGGATGGACCTTGAGGGTGTTATGCTGAGCGAAATAAGTCAGGCAGAGAAGGACAAATATCATATGTGTGCACGTATAGGAGGATTAGGAGGAACTTAACAGAGGACCAAGGGGGAGAAGAAGGGGGAAATGGTGGGGGAAAGGGAGAGAGGCAAACCATGAGAGACTCTTGAATGCTGACAAAAACTGAGGACAGATGGATGTGGGAGGGAGGAGGGGTGGGCATGGAGGAGGGCACTCATGGGGATGAGCACTGGGTGTTATGGGGAAACTAATTTGACAATAAACTATTTGTAAAAAAAAAAAAAAAAGATGTCCTTCCAGCTCTCAGAGTCCACAGGGTGTACCTAAAGTACTTTATGTTATAATTGTAAAGAACTATTCAAATGTAAAGGCTAGTAGGATAAAATGAGACATTGCAGTGTTTAAATAATTACAGTATTCTATCTGGGACTTTCTTTTTCATATTGACATAACATTAATTTTCAGTTGTATAAGGTAATGATTTGAAATTTTTATATACTGCAAAATGTTCTGTCTGAGACTTTTTTATAACAAAACTTTATTTTAATTTTAAGACCAAATTAGAAGAATTAGGTGTACCAGAGTCAAGCTAGTAACAATTATTTAAGAGGAAGTTATAACTTATTTGAAAAGGATTTTTGTCATTGCATGTTCCCCACTTCCTCTTATATTAGCTTCATTTGAAATTACTTTTTGGATTTAGTACACTTGACACATTGAATAAAGATGAGAAAGGCAGAAAGAATGCCTTGTCCCCATGGTGCTAATGTGTTTTCAAGCACTTAATGACTAACTGGCACGTGGTGTCTGGAGGAGACCAAGCACAGTGCTTGCAGCCATATTCCCAAACTCCACTTAGGAAGCAGGCAAGTGGTCCTTCAGCCATCAGAGGAAGCACAAAAGATGCCATTCCTGTTGCAATAGATAGTAAAATAAGGGAAGAAAAGGGATTTCATAGACTGAATTCTAATGTTATATTTGTATTTTAAATACATATGTATATATATTTGTGTTTTAAATATATATTTGTATCTTAAATACATATATAATTGTAGTTTAACATATTGTATTTTATTTTATTATTATCTTTCAAAGTTTGTTTATTTTTGAGAGATACAGAGCATGAGCAGGGGAAGGGCAAAGAGAAAGGGAGACACAGAATCTGAAGCAGGCTTCAGGCTCTGAGCTGTTAGCACAGAGCCCCATGTGGGTGCGAAGTCATGAATCATGAGATTATGACCGGAGCTGAAGTCAGAAGCTTAACCAACTGAGCCACCTAGGCAACCCTACTGTATTTTAATGTATTTCATTTATATGTATGTATATAGTATCCTATAGGTTTACCTAGAATATGAGAGACTGAAGAGCTTGAGTGGAGCTACCAGACACACAGGAGAGGATCTGGGTTCTTGCTCAGCTTTGTCAGATGATTCTGTCATCGGGGAGAAAGCTGGAGATGAAAAGTAAACGGTGGGGACAGGGACCTTCCAGAAAACTTTTGTCACTACTCAGTAAAAAGAATTCTGAAGACTAACCACTTGCAAGTTGGAGGCCTAACCTATAAATACGTTCGCTGTTTGACTTTATTTGATATGTTAAATGCACACAATCCACAAGCCCATGACAGTGGGCATTGGAGGCAGCAGACATTGACAGAACATCAGGGGTTGATTAGAGAACGACCACACTGGAAAAAGAAGAGAGGATCCCCGTGTGTGTGAGAAATAGAGGGCAGGGGGCTGTGAAGGGAAAAGTCTAGAGAACCAGGGGGCAAAGAGGGTCACAGTGGAACCATTGGTTGGACTTTAATGAGGAAGAGGAGTCCCACTGTAGAGTGAGGAGCACGGGCACCAATGTTTGCATCTGATTTACTGGAGTTCAGAGCCAACACCGTGGCAGTGTGATGCTGACCCACTTCCTTTTCAATGGTCAGCTTCCCTGTTTGTAGATCGGAATCATTATGAGATGTGGTGTTTAAATGAAATAACATTTAAATGAAATAACAAAGCCTTCTTTTAGAACATAGATGACTGTTCATAAAAGATTTAGTAGCTTCATTTATTGCTTTTATTCACAATACAAGGCAGAATTAGGTCAACAGATCTAATTACATGGAGATTTTGGTTCAATATAAAGACTATTGCAATGATTAACTTCATCTAAATAGATCTACCCAACTGCATCTACAACTTCCCAATTGAAACAAAGGAAGCAAACAACATGTGCACATTTGCCTCTTTGTATATTTGTAAATATCCATCAATGAATATTTTGGGGGTCCTATTATGCCAAAGAACTATAGAGTATATAATACAAAGCATTAAAAGTTATGGTTTATGCAGTGAAAATTTGGTAATCGTAGAGCATCCAGAATATAGCAATGTCTATAAAAACTCAACAAATTAAAATGTTTTTATAAAGAACATATATTTAGGGTGCGTGGGTGGCTTAGTTGGTTAAGTGTCCAACTGGGGTTAGATCATGATCTCATGGTTCATTGGTTAGAGCCCCGCATTGGGCTCTGTAGTGACAGCTCGGAGCCTGGAGCCTGCTTTGGATTCAGGGTCTCCATTTCTCTCTGCTCCTCCTCCACTCATGCTCTATCTCTCTCTCTCAAAAATAAAATAAAGCATTAAAAAATGTTTTTAAACAACATCTTCTAGGACACTGGGGCTTGGGTTGAGCCATCAGAATCAATAACATTTTGATTTACATATGAAAAACATAAAGTTCAGATTTTAACCACACAACCTGAAAACTCCTTTCTATATATAGTGTATTTCAGGGGTCTTACCAGCTGGGACTCTGGAGGGTGATCCTTTATCTATCTGTTCAAATATTTAAAGATAAAAAGTAACCCATAGAAATTTTTTTGCAGTTGAAATTATCTTGAATAGTCAGTATCAGTGTTATATTATCTATTTTCTTCTTAAATATATTTCCCTTGGGGTGGACTCAAATGTCAATGAACCCTACTCTCAATAAGGTAATTTACACTTTTTCTAAATTATGTATCCTATACTGTCTCTTTGGTTTTTTGAGATGATTGCATTTTTTTTTTTGGAAAATGAAAAAATTCTCTCACTTTTTTCAAGTCTTTTCTCAAATGTCTCTACCTCAATGAGGATTACTCTGGCCATGCTATTTAAAGTGACAGATGCTCCGGTTCTGCCTTCCTGGTCACTCTCATTTAGCTTTCCTTTTACTTTCCATTGTTATCCTCTATATGTGGTACAATTTTCTTATTTATTATATTTATCGCTTCTTGTTTATCCCCCCCTGGAGAAAATAAGTTTCTTGGCATTGATCTGGGCAATGATTTTTGGATAGACAACAAATACACAGGCAATAAATTAAAAATAAACAAATGGGATTGCATCAAACTAATAAGCTTCTGCACAGCAAAGAAAGCAATCAACAATCAATAGAGAGAAAAAGCAACCTATGGAATGAGAGAAAATATTTGCAAACCATGTATCTGATAAGAAGTTAATATCCAAATTAAATAAGGAAGTTCTATAGCTCAGTAGCAAAACAAAAACAAAAACATAAAGCAAACAGATTAAACAAAACAAAAAAATAAACTGAAAAATAGGCAACAGACCTGAATAGACATTTTTCCAAAGAGTACATACAAATGACCAACAAGTACAAGAAACGGTGCTCAGCATTACTTATCATCAGGGAAATGTAAATTAAAACCATAATGAGATGTCACTTCATACTCTGAGCATAGCTTTTATCCAAAAATCAAGAGATGACAAGTATTGGCAAGGCTATGGAGAAAAGGGAACAATGGTGCATCATTGGCAAGAATATAAATTGGCCCACCTATTATAGAAAAAAGTACCGAGGTTCTTCAAAAAATTAAAAGCAGAACTACCAAGTGATCTAGCAATTCTACTTCTGAACATACATTCGAAGGAAATGAAATCAGGATCTTGGAGAGATATCTGCATTTCCATGTTCATTGCATCATTATTCACAGTATCCAAGACATGGAAACAACCTGTCTGTCAATAGATGAATGGATAAAGAAAATGTGGGACACATACACACACACACACACACACACACACAGAGGAATATTATTCAGCCCTAAAAACAATGGAATCCTGCCACTTGTGACAACTTGGATGAACCTGCAGGACATTATGCTAAGTAAAATAAGTCAGACACAGAAAGACAAATACAAATACTGTATGATCTCACTTATACTTGGAATCTAAGCTAATCAGACTCATAGAAGCAGAGAGTAGAATGGTGGTTTTCAAGGGCTGGAGGGAAGGGAAAATGAGGAGAAGTTGGTCAAAGTGTACAAAGGTACAGTTATGCAAGATGAGTAAGTTCTAGAGATCTAATATATAGGAACATGACTATAGTTAACAATACTATATTGTATATTTGAAAATTGCTAAGAGAGTTGATCTTTAGTGTTCTCACCACACACAAAAAAAGAAGAAAATGATAATTTTGAGAGGTGATAAATATGTTAATTAGCTTAATTGTGTTGATTATTTTATAATGTATAAATATGTCAAAACATCAGGTTTACATTTTAAATATACACAAGACTTTTTCCTTTTTGCAAAAGAAAAGAAAAAAATAGAATTAAAAGCCTGATTAAAAGTCTAGTTGGTCCAGATGAATTTCCATTGTGGTAGCCTGACATGATGCTAATCACATAGAATGTTGGCTTAATATCTTTGGAGGTTCGTGGCTAAACATTTGACCCTTTTGGAGATCAAGTTTTTCCAAAGATTTAGGGCAGTTAAAAACCAGTTCCTGGAAGACAATTAGGAACACTTTCTTTGTGCCCTCATGTTTTCTAATTTTATGTCCTATTATATTGATTTAAAATATCTGCTCTACTTGTCTGTTTTCTCCACTACTCTCTAAGCTTTTTTAAGAAAGAAACTTCTTTTCTCTATTATATCTTCAGTGGCTAGCACAAATAAGGATTGAAAACTATTTTTGGATACATTAATATTTAATAGACAGTGCTTATGAAGGGATTAAATTTTTATATTGAGCAATGATTTTTCTTTAAGGCTACCAATAGGCATTTGCTGGCTAATAACTATTTGAGCAGCACTGGCTTACATCAGTGGCTTTTAAGCTTTTCTAACTGTAACTCACAGGAATAATTACTTTGTATGTTGTGATTGAGTTCACACAAGCATGCACATGCAAATTAAAATTTTTAAGTTCTATTTAAGACTACAGTTAATAATATTGTATGATACATTAGAAGTTGCTGAAAAAGTAGTTTTTAAACGTTCTTATGAGAAATCAAAACATACACTATGTATAGTGATGGATGTTAACTAAATTTACTGTAGCGATAACTTTGCAATATCTACAGACATGGAATTATTACATTATACACTTGAATCTAATGCAATGTTCTATGTCAATTATATCTCAATACAAAAAGTAAAAAATAAAAATTTTCATGATATATCTCATATACTGACTACCAATTTTGCACTCTGATACTTCCTATTTTATTTAATTTCATTTAAACAATCTTGGTTGGCTTCATTAAATCAGTGTCATCCCTTACAATGGGCATCATGACCAGCAGCTTGAAAAATTCTACCCGAGTAGTAGGCATCCCTTGCTATCTTGTGGAACCTGATGGCTAGACAGCAAAACATACCTGTACAAAGTAAAAACATACGGAAAGCAACATGCTGGTGAAATTCAGAGCAAAAAGGGGTAAAATGTAGAGAGTAAGGGAGAGGGCTATGAAAACACTTGAGGAAGTGAGTTTTAAACTGGATATAGAGAAAGCAGATGGTACTGAATTGGCAGAAATAAAAGAGAACAGGGCCTACGTGAAGTTTTAGGACTCTGATGTCTCTTGCTGTCAAAAAGGTATCCGTGAGCAAGCTACAATAGATTTGGGAGCAGAATAATAATGAAAAAGGATTCTCAGATTGTTTCATCTCCATCTTTTAAGTTCTCACTAGTATTTGAAGAAAAATGAAGTTCGACATGGCAGACTAGGTGTTATTGGTGTGAAAACAAGAAGAAACTTGGCCTAATGTGGAAAGGGCAGTGCGTGAGTGCATATTTGTATCTTTAAGGTTTGCATATATAGTCATGTTTAAAATGATTTTCTGCTTTAATAGACTTTTGTTTTAGATAAAAGGCTATCGCTGTAATGGTTAAGGGTCCAAGACAGATGAAATAAAAAGTGGTTTCAAATAAAAACTTTAATTAGAATCACAAGGCTGGAAGATTTCAGAGTCGCAGACGAGTTTGTACAACTGAGTTCCTTTCACATGGGCCACTCTGGGTCATTCGGTCCTACCTGTGCACCACTGATGATTGATTGATTGACTTCAGGTGGTGAATGGTTCTCTCAAGCTCTGCTGGTGATGCTGGAGAGTCTGAGCCACTGTTGGAGACGTCGGTGAACTGGAGGATGGAGGAAAGATAGGACAAAGTCCTCAGACGGAGTATATTGAGAAACAGAAGCAGATAAGAAGAACCTTGCTAAGGCAGTGTTTTGTAGAAGGTAACTTGCCTTGTTCCTTCACTCTGGGAAATACACCTTCACAATTGTCAGTTTTCTTTATCGGTGGTTGGAAAGGCTCCTGACTTGGATTTTTATAAGGAAAACCCAAAGGTTAACTTGAAAATATGAACCCACATTTTAGAATCAGAATTTTGAACAGTTAATGAAACAGCTAAATAGATTATAATGGTTGCATCAATGTTTTATGGTTCTGACATTCATTGCTAATTTCATTTTAGTAGGGAGTGGTTGAGTCTTTACCAGAAATCTCTCTTTCCTGGTCTGCTCTCTGTTCTAGTCTGCTTTTGTTACTCTGTTTTTCTGATTATTTTCTCCTTTGCCCTGTGCTGTTCTGGTTCCATGCCTGTTTGCACTGGGAATATCTGCTGCCTGGTGTTAGAGCTTGTCATACCAATTTCAGAGAATTTGAATTCTCAGTACCTATCTACAACTATTTGAAGGGCAGGGTTTAGTCACTGTAACCACTTGTTCCTATTGAACTGTGTTTTTGAGGAGTGTCAGAACTGTTTTATTCATTTGGCTAAAATATTTAAGACTTAATAAGAAAATCATTTTAAAAATATGAAACAAGTATTGTAGTATCAAAATTGATAGTAATTTCGAAAATAAGATTATAAATACGTTTTTACATTTTAAGGCACATAATTACATTTCATATATCTCACATGGGGATAACACGTTTCATATGATCAAGTTAGGCAAGATGCCCTGTTTCTCTGCCTCAGGGCTTTCTCCAAGCTAAGAGAAATGGATCAGTTCTTGTCTGCAAATAGGGCAGGAAGTTCAGGGGAGTTGACGTACTCAGGGCAAGATTTGATCAATAGGGAGTGGTAGCCAAGGGACAAATGCCCAGACTCCAGTCCTCAGACTGACAATGCTGAAAACATTCCTATGCTTCTCCAAGGTTTTGTAGAAACAAACCTACAAGGTTTTGTAGAAACAGCAGCACCTTGATAACACACCTTTGTACTGGCTCCTTCTTCTTAACTGTGCCACTATCTGAGCCCTCTCAGTGCTACTTCCTCAGACTCCTCCTCAAGTAAATACCTTCATCCAAGTCCTTTCCTCAGGCTTGGCTTCTAGAAGAATCCAAATTGAGACGCCTAGGAATCCATCTTTCTACTTATAGAAAACGTTGTAGCCTACCCCCGTCCCCCCCCCCTTTTTTTTCCTTTTCCTGAAGTCTCAAATATCTGGGCAGGGAAAAGTCTAGAACTTGTTTTGACATCTTCTTTTCTGTAAAGAGAGAGTGGTTTTCATGTTGATATCCAAATGGAGACCTAAATGTCCATCTAGGCAGAGTCTTTCAATTCTAAGATCTTTCCTGGATGTCACTGTCTTTTGTCCCCTTACTAGCTTGACTAATAGACCTTGATGATATATGACGTTAGGTACTATATATTCTTCAGGCATATTTAAACGAGTAACATGTCTGTGTGAAGCAAAGTTTGCTGTATAAAACTGGAGGTAAGAAGAGTTAAGATATTACTTTCAGAATATATATTATACATTATTCAGAACACTGAATATAGAGGGCATTGCAGATCAAAATTGTTCAGCATTTACTATATAAGGAAATACGAAATGCAAATCAGAAAGAAAGAAGGCGAAGTAACTAAAGGCAAATGGTACTACTAACGGCAGTGGAGAAGTTGGTGGCTGGAGTGGCACAGACCACCTGTGGAAGCTCCAGACTGTGAGACAACATTTACAGTGTGAACTGGTTTTTGCTAGAATGCGATGTGCAAACGATTTTTGACATTTTTGTTTAGTTTCTCTAAAAGATATAAAACTGGATTGGCAGAAGCATCAGTCATCGTTGTGTTAGACAAGGCTGTGCTAAATCAGTTAGGGCAACACACTTCTCTTTTTTTCACACTATGGATTATTTACTGTGTAGCCACTGGCTAGATTCATTAGGTAAAACTATTGGTATTAGGGGATTTAACATTGACCGATAATGTAGTTTGGGAAAAGCAATGGTAATAAAGAACACACATTTTTTTTTTTCACTGAACCTATATTCTAACTTGGGCACATATTAATATTAATGTGGAACTCGATGGTTTTGGGGATTTTTGTTTATGAGGCAGAATTATACGAAGAGATGTTTGTAAAAATCAAGATATGTAAATTATATCTTACATGGAGGCAGATAGAATTTACTGATGTAGAGAAGCTCAGGATTATAGTGTGATAGCAGAATGGAAAAGAAATGAGCTCTTAACAGAAATAATACAAAAGTATGTTTTTAATAATTAGAGGAATATGGGATTTATCAACTAAGCAAGACTGTTCAAATAGTAATTTTCTTGATTTCAGTTTAACATTTTATTCTGAGACTATTTAAATTTCAGCTTGACTTTTTGAAAGTGGTAACTTACTGTTTTCCTTTATACATGTGTAGGTGGTGAATTTAATTTGATTAAAGAATTTTCAGATTTTACTATATGTGAGATACTGTGGGGCTACAGTTACGTACAAGACATAGGAGCACATGGAACATCACTGTGTCAAGCTGTGCGTGTGTGGCAAAATCTAAACATACAAGGGAAGTAGATGCCGAAAGGGCAAAGTTTATTCCTGAAGGAGCTGAGGGAGGAGAGATTCCTATTGGCTAGACCCCAACCCTGCCACGCTGAGTGGTAAGCTGATCTCGCAGCAGATGGCAGGGCCCCAAAATTTTCAGTGGAGAGGGACTTGGGTGGAGAGGATAGATATTTAAAGAAAGTTCCTCATCAAGGGAACTTGGTGTTACTAATTGAAGGCCATGAAGGGTCTGTGGAAAGTCGTGGGACGTGGTGATGCTTCTGCCTTTCTGGGTTGTGTGGAAAGATGAGGTAATTTATGTCCTTTCACCTTTTTATGTCTTCTCTTCCTCGTAGTTGATCAAAGGGACACTTTTAGTATAATTATGTATTGAGGTGATTATGGACAACAGTATCAGTAAGAGGAGGTTTTTTTCTTGGCTGATTGAGACTTTGGAACATGGTTTCTTATGGACTGGAATGTGACCCTGTAAAAACAACAACAACAAAATAGGTTTTTTCACCCCTCATGTTCATGATTAGCTACTATTTTCATCTGATGATGCCTTGCATTAGTCCACCATTTCAGATGTTGCAGTTCATTAGGGAAAGGTTACAGAATGTTTCCCCCACCTTCCCTCCCCTTCCTTCCCCTTCCCCTCCCCTCCCCTTCCCTCCCCTTCCCATTACTACTTCTGTTACATTGTATTTTGCATTCTAAGGAATGGGTATCTGTGTCCTGGGATGTCTAATGGGGGAGAGGGGGAGGGTTCTGCATTTGGAAACAGAAATGGTAATAAAAAGAATTGTGATGTCCAGAAATAATTCATGTCTTTTGTGTCATGAATATTTCTGGCACAAGGGCTGCAGACATTAAGGTATGTTTTATCAAGAGAAACATGAGAAGAAATGCTTTGCAGCATATAAAAGGCATGTACAAATGCAGTCAGCCCTTGAACAGTACGGGGGTAGGCGTGCTGATGCCTATAACTTTTGTCTTCCCCTGAACTTAACTACTAATAGCCTAGCCTTAATAGCTTTCTAATAACATAAACAGATGAATAACACACATTTTGTATGTTATGTATTATATACTGTACTCTCACACTAATATAATCTGGGTAAACAAAAATGTGAAGAAAATCATCAGGAAGAGAATATACATTTACAGGACCATATGGTATTTCTAAAAGAAAAATATGCATATTAGTGGACCTGTGCAGTTCAAACCCATGTTGTTCAAGGGTCAACTGTATAGCGCATTTCAAGTTAATAACCTCACATTTTCAAAGTCATATATTAACAAGTCATTTGGTCAGTTGAAAATTTTACCTATTCCTAGAATTAGGACTGGTCTGACATACATTTTCAAATGTAATCCATTACCCTCCTAGATAAATCCAGTCCCTCCTACTGAGCCTAAGAATTATTTTGAGTGTCTTCTTCATGTGTCTGCTTTTAATGAATCATTATGTCATTTACTGTGCATTCAGCTGTGAGAAGGCTCCAGAGAGGAGAAGCACTGAGCACTCCACATGGGCACACAGTGTCTCCACTGAGAAGACTCTGAAATAACATCTGTGATTATTGACTGGTACTCATTGCTACTCAGCTTTACCCACCTGCAGCGATTTCCTGGAAACAGAGCTACTTGATTGTCATGCTATACATTAGTCTTAGAAAGGTACCTGCAGTAGTTCCACAATACTAATTGTGTGTGTGTGTGTGTGTGTGTGTGTGTGTGTTTAAATAAAGGTCTTTTGACAAATGGGAGCAAAGCTGTGCCCTCTTTTCTAGACCTGAGATTTGGAAGAAGGGGTTGCTGATTAGGGTGCCTAATATTCCCTCTTACATGGCCTTCCCATGATTCTTGAAGATGCTCTGACCTCAGTGCTTCTGTCCACTTCAGAGGGAAAACATAGCGTGATCTCCTTTTGGTCTTCTGGAGAACACCAAATAGTGGCAGGGCTTTGTTTGGCCACTCTGCCCTAATCCGTGGGGCTATAGCTTGGTAGGTAAGCATTCACCAAAGCGATTACTGAATTCAGAATGCCTCAGTCCAGTTTCTAGTTTTACAACGCAAATAGCTATACTACCCTGTGATGCACTGAATGTTTCTCACCCCAGAGCTAGAATCAGGTTGATGATAATAGACCTCCTCTTTAGTTTAGTGAGGATTCAATAGAATAAGTTTGCTAAGTGTCTGATCCACATTAAAAAAGTTTCTTTCTTTCTTTCTTTTTTTTTTTTTTTGATACTTCTCATGGATGTATGTTTTCTTTCTTCCTTCCTCCTTCTTGCAATCTGTTTAAGGTCATTGTTAGATTGTTATAATAAAGTATCAGATCACCCTGAACAAAGAAGGCACAGACAGGATGAAGAAGAATGAAGAAGGGTATATTTGGAGAACTTAAGTTCTATTTAAATGAGATCTGGAATCTTTCCTCCATTATACTGGGGGACAATTATGCACAAAAAAGGATGGCAAATGATGTTTTCCTATTACTATCCTTTTGCAGAGAAAACTCTGATCATGATCTTTGTTCAGTTTGACTTTTGTTATCAGCCTGTAGAGCCATAGGTAAGGAAAGTCCCTTGTACAGGGGACTGAAAGGTGGGAGGTAAGGACAGATATTAGATATATAGAATTACCTATATTATTTCTGCAACTTTGGTGTCAAATTTACATTATTTGATTGTCGATGATGCACTTTGGAGAATGAGCACGGAGAGGCATTCTTTCTTGGAACACGCCCAATTATAGTTGAGGCCTTCTGTTATCCACCAGCAAGAATTACTGCTCTGAGAATATTGTTTCCACCTGCTTGCCTTCCAGCCAAGGGGGAGAGTAGAGGCTTCAAACAACTAAGCCAGACTTAATGTGAATAGGCAGCTTTATTTTCTTTGTTGTCATTGGGCAAGCAAACAGAGCACATTGAAACTTTGGGATTGAAGAGATTTAGGGAAAATTTACCTTCATCGTCACTTTTACTACATCTTGAAAAAGGTGTCTAGGCTGGAAAGATATTTGAGGAATTTAGTTAATAGCTCTTTTATGGAGTGAAAAAGACGAATTAGTTGTTTTCATTGGTAAGATCCCCAAATAATTGCTCAAGTCTTATGTCAGCCTAGCTAATAATAAAAGGGGTGGTATATAACCCAAATAATTCTTGACTATCTTGAAGCCTATTTCTGCCCATCAGCTCATCTCCCAAACATTAATTGGTTAGTTTAATAACAGTGGGGACCCCATCTCTGCACCTTCCCATCCACTGTGGGAGGCACAGCAAATCACAGGGCTCGCCACCAATCCTCTTTACACATGGCCCTCCACACAGTCCCCCAGGGTAACTGCTTAAAGCTCTCCTTTACCTCTGTGGACCTTCATTGCCACACAGCCCTTTCTCTCACCTCTGCTTGCTCTTCCTTCCAAAATCCAGATCCCCCGCACATGGCAATAACTTTTGCACAGTTCATTGGTAACTGGTCTTTGCTCTCAACTTTACTGTTATTTATCCCAGCGAATGAATAAAATGATCTATCACATCCTTAACACAACTGCTATTGCTATTATTACCGTTATCACTATCTTTGCTATTACTCCTCTCATTACCCTCACCAGTGATGTAGATGATAGTGAAACAGTTCTAACATTTGTCAAGCACCTGTACCAGTAGAGAAGTACTTCACACGCAGGTGAGAAACTCAGTGGTTAGCTGACAGTCACTAGTTACTCAATGGAAGCAGAACTGTAGAGCATAAGGGTGTGTAGCTTATACCTTTTATGTTGTAATGACATTAAGTTTATCAATAGAATGCATTAGTTTGAGTTTATCTTCTAGTTTACTAACTTGAGTGAACTTGTAGTCATTTTTGTTGGACTTTTCTGTGTGACTTCAACTTGAAAGCATGCACAGGACACCTCATTTCATTGTCCTGGTAGAAAGAAATGAAATGAGAGCCCAGTAAGAAATTAGAAGGGAATTGAAAAGATGTACCTATGTTTAGGGTCAGTGGGGTGCGGGAACTGACTTGTAGTAGCTCAGAACAATCAACTGTGTGCATCTCCTTCCAACACTGGTCAGTGACTATAGATTGGTAGGTAGGAATCAGCCATGGTGAGATTATTAACACCATAGAAGTCACCATATGCTACTGTATTTATTTCCTGTGGCTGCTGTGACAGGGTTCAGTAATCAAGGGGTTGGCAGGGTTCTGCTCCCTCTGAAGGCTCTAGGGGAGAATCTGTTGCTTGCCTCTTCCAACTTCTGCTGGCTCCTGCTGTTCCTTGTCCTGTGGCCATAGCACTCTAATCTCTGCCTCTGTGGTCCCATTACCTCCCACCGCTTCTCTCTTATAAGGGTACATGGGGGTCGCCTGGGTGGCTCAGTCGGTTAACCGTCGGACTTTTGCTTAGGTCATGATCTCGCATTTCGTGGGTTCGAGCCCCGCATCAGGCTCTGTACTGACTGCCAGCTCAGAGCCTGGAGCCTGTTTCAGTCTGTGACTCCCTCTCTCTCTGACCCTCCCCTGCTCACGCTGTCTCTCTCTCTCTCCTAGAAATAAATAAAACATTAAAAAAAAACAAGGGTACATGGGACTACCTTTAGGACCCACCCAGCTAATTCAGGATAAATCCAGGAGAAGCTCCTCCTTTTAAGGTTTTTTTTTTTTTTTTGAGAGAGACACAGAGAAAGAGACACAGAGAGAGAGACAGAGAGAGTGATAGAGAGAGAGCACATGCATGTGTACTCAAGCAGGGGAGGAGCAGAGAGAGAGGGAAAGAGAGAATCTTAAGAAGGCTTCACATCCAGCTCAGAGCCTAACGTAGGGCTTGATCATGACCTGAGACCATGAATCATGACCTGAGCCAAAATCAAGAGTCAGATGCTCAACCAACGGAGCCACCAGGTGTCCCATTAAGATTCTTAATTACATCATTTGCCATATATAGTGACATCATTCTTTTGCACCATAAGGTAATAATCACAGGTTCTGGGGATTAGGACATGGACTTTGGGGGGGCTACCATTTAGCCACTACAGATACAGAGCAGTTTCTTCCCCCACTGGACCACTGCTTTACTTGCACACCACTGGTCCTGTGTTAAATAAAAATGTTTACCTGGTGTGACATAGTGCTTCAGAGCAAATGCCACTATGAATTACTAGCAAAGTAAGAGTAGTATGTATTAATTGAGTGTCAGCCTATCTAGGAAATATTTTCCTCACTCTGAAGGGTCGTCATGACTGATTAAATTATCACTACATTAAAATTAACATTAAAATGCACCATTCATTACAATAACTGACGCCGGAGGCACCTGAAAAGTTCAGTTGATTAAGCGTCTGACTCTTGTTTTCGGCTCAGGTCATGATCTCATGGTTCGTGAGTTCAAACCCCATGTTGGTCTCTCCTGACACTGCAGAGCCTCCTTGTGAAATTTGGGGAATGACACCCATCTCTCAGATATTTCAGAATGAGAGTTGATAAAGGATTTGTGACAGCTTGCCTTGGGCTGCCAAGACAGTCTGGAACTTAAAGTTGCTCTTATTCATTACTTTTGCATATTTAAATGAATTTTTAAAAAGAAAGTTTAACTTTACTTACATGTTATTATCATCAGTAATTTCCAGCAAAGCTGGAATGCTACCAAGTTCCATCAGTTTTATGGGTATTCTCAATTAGATAATTTGGCTAACACACGTTGTTGCCTTGAAGATGGATTGACTCTTAAAAGCAAAGTCCTTCTGCATGAAGCCTACATCTATCCAGGAAAGTGATCAAGCTTCAAATTGCTTTTCAGATATAGTTGGTCCTAAGGCAGGCCATTAAACATCTGCTTCCTCTAGGTTAGTGGTTCTCTATCTCAGCTGTACATTAGAATCACCCAGGAGCTGATATAAATCCTAAAGTGCGAGACCAATTACAGAGGACTCTGTAAAACTGATGCTTAGTCTTCAGGAGTCTTTAAACTCCCCAGGTGATAGCATTGTATTAGTGAATTTGGGAACCAAGTCATTGCTTTAGGAAGAAATGACTCTTTCTCTTCTCCCAGGTAAAATGTATCCTCAGAAACAATCTTTTACCAGAGATGCTAAGTGTCCCCAGTATCATCATATTACTATAAGACTGGGATTATAAACTTTTAAAAAATTAGATGTTTAGGTGTTATGGTACTTGTTACTAATAACAAGGGGTTTTGTTCGCCCTATGTGGGAAAGAGCATGCTACTTTTGAGAATCATAAAATGTATGGTACTGGGTCCAAGCAAGCTGAGCTATCAGTTATTCAAAAAAATAAGTGTATCTGTTTTAGAAGCTAATCATGCTCCATTTCCCACTCTACCCTTGGATATCTTACTATACCATTTTACTGTTTATTAGCGTATCCAGACAATGATGGGAAGGGATAGCAGATATGTTGAACAAACAGGAGAGTAATACAGTTGAATGGATTTCCAGATGTAAATTTTTTTTAATGTTAAAAATTTTAAACTATGGCTTCTACACATTTGATAGAAATGGCACATGCTCATTGTAAAAAAAAGTCAAGAAATGTAGAAAATTTGAAAGCAACATACAAAGGAAAAATCTCATATTTAGAAATAACTAGTATTTGTATTTCATAAAAATAAGCCAAATAAGTCTCTGTTTATATAAACTGATGAAAGAGTTAGGCAGATAAATAGACATTTTTAAGAGCCTGGGACTCTGCTCTACCTCATGTTTTTCATATTAAAATTATATTTAATTGTTTTGAATTAACAGAAGTAAAACATATTTAAATATTATAAAGACGTTGTTGAACTTCAGAGATACATTGACCTTAAATGAAAATTTTCTAAAAAATGAAAATTTTCTAAATGAAAATCATTAAGAACTTGAAGTCAGGATATTCTGGGGCACCTGGGTGTCTCAGTCCATTGAACATCTGACTTCAGCTCAGGTAATGATCTCACAGTTCATGAGTTCGAGCCCTGTGTTGGGCTCTGTGCTGACAGCTCAGAGCCCGGAGCCTACTTTGGATTCTGTGTCTCCCTATCTGTCTCTCCCCTGCTTGCACTCTGTCTCTCTCTCCCTCAAAAATAAACAGACATTAAAAATTAAAAAAATTAAAAAAAGAATCTGAAGTCAGTATATTCCAATTTTACAGAGTATGAACGAACTTCCTGATATGAAATATGAAAGATTAATAGTTAAAAAATTTTTCCCACTTCCTTGTCACAACCTGCTGATAATTTTTTACTTACAGTTTTACATTGTTGGTTTAGAGTATTTACATTTCTTTTTTTAAAAAGAATTTTAATGTTTATTTTTTTATATTTTTATTAAACAAATTTTTTAACGTTTATTTATTTATTTATTTATTTTTAAATTTTATTTGTTTCTGAGAGAGAGAGAGCATGAGCAGGGGAGAGTCAGAGAGAGAGGGAGATACACAATCTGAAATAGGATCCAGGCTCTGAGCTGGCTGTCAGCACAGAGCCTGACGTGGGGCTCGAACCCATGAACCATGAGATCATGACCTGAGCCAAAGTCGGACGCTTAACTGACTGAGCCACCCAGGTGCCCCTAATGTTTATTTATTTTTGAGAAAGTCACAGCATGAGCGGGGGAGGGGCAGAGAGAGAGAGGGAGACAGAATCCAAAGCAGGTTCCAGGCTTGGAGCTATCAGCACAGAGCCTGATCTGGGGCTGAAACCCACAAGCCATGAGATCATGACCTGATCCTTCTAAGTCAAGAGGCTTAAGGGACTGAGCCACTCAGGCCCAGAAAAAGTATTTATACTTTCAACGTGCAACATAATATTTACAGTTGTTTACTTTTAGTTCCCCTTTTCCATTGTTTCTTCATCACTTATGACCAAAGTTCCATAGTGCAGATCTTGTTTACCACTAAATTTTCAACTCCTAAAGATAGTTCTAGCACAGCAGATTTGTTAAATAAATAGCATTCCTGGGGTTTTTGTAATGATTAATATCTTTGTTGATTGGGTTTATAATTGAGTAGTTTTGTTTTGTTTTGTTTTAAGAGGGCTTATTGGTTCTATATTCTTTGACTCCTTTCAGTTTAAACTCTCGTTTTTGTTTCTAATTATGATTTTCACTTACCTACAAATATAAATACCATCACATTTTGCAATGGAGAAGTCTGAGACTCTCTGGTATCTACTCCTTTGAAGATAGTTTGTTTTCTCTCCCTGCAGTATTATTTATTCTAAAAGTTTAATCACCGGGACTTTTTTTTTTTTTTGAGAGTTGGTTGCTTGTATCAGTTTCATTATACATAGTTTATTCTTTGATCTGCAGATTCAGATCTTCCTTGGTTTCCTGTGTTATTTAACTTCTTATTGTTTTTTCTTTTGAGGATTTTTTTCTTCAAGGCTCTCATGTTTGCTTATGTTTGATTGTTTCACCTCATCTTAATATGCACATTTTCTCTAACTGCATTTTTATAATTCATTAGGATTATTGTAATTTTTCTGTGCTGTTAATATGACTTTCAGCAGTACATTTGTTGTAATTGCTTTTTTAAATTAAGTATCTAGCAAACTATAAAAATTTCAGAGAATATGAGAATAATATGAAGGAGAACAACAGGGAAATAACAGACAATAGAAATAGATTCATAGGGACTCCAGATATGGAAATTAGGATGCAAGTTCTAAAATTAGCATGTTTCTTATGAGGAATAAAGACAATCTTGAGAAATTTGGCAGCAAACTAGAAAGTATAAAGAACCACAGAAATATGAAAACAAAACCAATAAAAATTGTAGAATTCTAAAACATAGTAACTAAAACTATAAACTCATTGGATTGTATTATCAGCAGATTAGAGACATAATGAACCAGAAAATACGTCAGAAGAAAATAATCACGATGAAACATTAATAGATAAAAAGATGGAAAATACGTAAAGAGTAAAAAATGTGGAGGATTTAGTGAAAGTATCCGAAAAGGAGAAGGGAGCACAAATGGGGGGAAGCAATATTTGAAGAGATAATAGCTGGAATATTCTAAAAAGGATGAATGATATGAAATTGCAGATGCATAAGGCCTCCAAAACACAAACCAGGTAATTAAAATAACTCTGCATTTAGCACATGGAAATAGAGCAGCTGGCAGCAGAGGAAAGGAATATATTAAAAGTAGCCAGGGACTGGGGAGCTGAGGGGAGATTCATATTTCTTCCAAAAAAGCAACAATTCATCTGATAACTTCCTTCTTAAAACCAGAAACCGTGAACACCATAAGGAAAGGGAGTACCATTTTTGTAGTGCAGAAATCAAGTAACCATCAATCTAGTATTATATACTCTAAAGTGAAATGAAGGCATTTAAAGAAGAACAAAACAGAAGCTATGTCACCAATGGATCCTTATTAAAGAAAATTCTAAAGAGTGTTACCTGGGAAATGAGTAGATAATTTTGAGATATAGAACAAAATGAAAACCTATGAAAGTATAAATATGTAGATAAATTGAAATTAACATTAACTGTATAAAATTATATCAGTATAAATAGGAACAAATTATATAATATAGTTTTTGAGGTTAAAAATTAAAACTTTAGAATTTTTATAAATGTTTATAACACTTGTTGTATATATGTTTTTTAAAGATATGTAACAAGTGTAGCACAAATATACAATATGTAGGAATCAGTCTAACAAATGGCTACGCGAGAGCACTTTTTACAGAAAACCAGGAAAAAATATTGAGAAAAATACATATGTATAATATTAGACATTTGGAGTTAATCAGCAGCAGAACTAAGAACAGAAAGATTAAAAGAGTTAAAAATTGTTTTCCTGGGGGAATGAGTTGGGGTACAAAGGATATGATTGGGGACTGCTTCTTGTAGTAAAAGCCCTACTGTACCATTGGAATTTCTAAACATGTGAAAGTATTTGTTTGTTAAAAATACGTATGTATTTTTTAAACCGCAAATTCAAAGTTTTAAAGTTCCCTGAGAATGCCATAATTTAACCTACCAACTCAACCTTTCTTCAAAGTTTTTTTGTACTTATAATATTTATGTTTTACCACTATCTTTCTTTTCTTTTTGAATTCAAACTCATTGAAAGCAGAGACTCTACCTTATTTTCCTTAATACTCCAAGGGTCTAGTGTGGGTTACGAGTGTGAGAGCTATTTCTCAGTCAACACCAGTATATTTCTGAATGTCAAAGACATGAAACGACAAGGATACCATTATGTCTACACAAAAATCTGAACAAAAATAATCTGTACTGAGTGGGAACATTGTCTGGATTTGAGATTTGGAAAGAGAAAATCTGAATTTGAGAGGTTTTCTGGAAAAAGGAAAAATATGGTTGTTTGGAAATATTTGGTAGCTTTTCAAGATCCATAAGCTATATAAACAGTATAATTTTGGTAACAAAGAATCAATTCGGACTTCTTCCCTCCATCCCTAAGCCCATTTCTAACCTGTGATAAGACTTCCATTTGGAGAGGGGGGGGGTTCTCAGGTTTTCTCATCTCTCTCTTTCTCCCCCTGCCCCTCTCTTTATTCCCTCTTATTGGTCCTCCAGGGTCAAAGATGAAGAGGGGAGACGAGTGGGGAAAGTGTAAATGTCTCTAATGTAATCAGTGCTGCAGGTAACTGGTTCTTGGTGCCTCTGTGGTGGTGACCAGATGCTGGTCCTCGCTTCCTTCCTGAATCTCTGAGACTTTGTCTTTAATCTTTTCTCCACTTGAGGAAGTTCCTTTAGTTAATCTTTGAGGGTCTGTCTGCTAGTAGCAGATTCTCTTAGATTTTGTCATTTGAGAATGTCTTTATTTTTATTTATTTTTAAGTTTTTTACATTTATTTATTTTTGAGAAACAGAGAGACAGAGCACAAGTGGGAGAGGGGAAGAGAGAGAGGGAGACACAGAATCTGAAGCAGGCTCCAGGCTCAGAGCTGTCAGCACAGAGCTGGATGTGTGGCTCAAACTTACAAACCGTGAGTTCGTGACCTGAGTTGGTCATGGTGCCACTGAGCCACCTAGGTGCCTCGAGAGTGTTTTCATTTTCTGAAGGGTAGTTTCACTGGGTAGAATTAGCAGTTAACAGTTCTTTTTCTTCAACACTTGGAAAGATAATGTCCCACTTTCTGCACCCCTCCATGGTTTCAAATGAGAGATATGCTGTAATTCAATTTTTCTCATTTTTTAAAATTTTTATAAGCAATTTAATAAAAATTATAGTTTCTCTCTGGATGCTTTTAATGTTTTGGTTTGTTTTTAGTTTCTAGAAATTTAATTAGGCCTTTCCTGGCATGGATGTCTTTGGATTTATACCATTAATAGACTGCTCAGCCACCCATGTGCTCCAACAACTCAAAATCCTAATAAGGATATGAGCTGGACTTAGGCCCTCACACTCTTTCAGTACAGTTTCTCTGGAACTTACTAGTCACTAGTATTTCAATGTGGTGCTGTGTTTCCTACTGTTGGGAGGTGTCTGTCTGTATATGGTTTATTTCACTTAGCAAAATGTCCTCCGGATTTACCCACGTTGTCACAAATGGCAAGATTTCCTGTTCTTTTTAAATGGTGGAATGGTATATCATTGTGTGTGTGTGTGTGTGTGTGTGTGTGTGGTATATATATGATATGTATCTATATATATATATATTTATATACTGCAGCTTCATTGTCCATTCATCCATCCATGGTGAGCCTGTTACCAGGTGCTCAAGTGTGTGTAGATTCTATCTGATCCCTGGACCGACAAGACTACCTCCAGGACCTTTGTCAGGGCTGGTGCTGGGACAAGCCTGCTTCAGGGCTCACAGCTGGATCTGCACATGGCAGGTCTGCCACCAGCTGTGAAGATGGGGTGTCTCCTGCCAGGTCCCTGGGAGCGTTCCTGCCGGGCCCCCGGGAGGGCCTCTGGGCACATCAGACCAACCTCAGCCTACAGCTGGGAGGAGCTAGAACTGAATTAAAGGACTGTTTCAGGGTCTGAAACTGCTGACAGGATGAAGGCCAAACAGGGCTAGTGCCCAGTCCACAGGGGGCTGGGACTGTTTCTTAGTCTGAAATTGGGATCACAGTTGGTGAGCCTGCCACCTAGACCTGGACCTCCCTTCTCAGAATTGTCCTCCTTGGTCCTGTGCTCCTGTCTGGTTTTGTAATGTCCTGTCTGGAAACCAAGGCTCCCATAAAGTCACTTTTATCCATGGACGCCGTGCAGGAATCTGTGCAAGGGACTTCCTATTAGGTCATTTTGTTGACCTCACTCTCAAAGCATACCGTTATTAGCTCTAGTCTTTTATAGAATTTTGTCCTTAAATTTAAGTACATACGTGTATTCTAACAAAAACATAAACATGCTTATGCTGTGTATTATGCAACTACTATGGATGGAGTCGTGTGGAAAAGAGAGGAAGACTTTCAAACGTCATTCTTGCTTGCAGGGATCCTAGAAGAAGCAGTGTGTTCATGGAATCGGCAGTTGTAAACATGGCTTCCGATTCATATGGCTTCCTGACCATTGTAGGAGCAGCCCCGTCATGGTGGTGTGGCTCTCGGAAGCACTGAGGCTTCTTGGACATACCCTGCAGTCATCCGACCAGTCCTAACAGGGATTCTAAAAACTGTTCATTCCCTGCAACTTTCCTTCATCATTAAACTGGCCATGGGGTTTCCTACTCTTCTCCTGTTGAACTTAGACTTATATGCTTCTCTTCTTGCCGACATCCCTCCTGTCTTTGAGTGATTTCATTTTCTTGGACCCATCATCATCTTATTTTGGAGTATGGAGAAAAGAGTTCTTTTTTCTTCTCTGGTAGGGAAAAGGCTTGTTGAGCCACACAATGTCCCCAGAGGTCCAGCCTATGAAGGAATCTCTTCCTCTTCCCTAGTCTTTTGTTTACAAGGATGAGGATAATGTTTGGGTGTAGCAGAATCAGTTCAGATGTCACCCAATACCTGGAGAGGCTGTCTAGCCCTCAATTATTTGTGGCTCCTTCTATCTATCAGAGGAGTACTTTACATCTTTAAGTCCTCTTCTTTGGGCCCCAGTTTGCAATGATAAGGCAATGATGAAACTCCTCCACATCTGTTCCAGAGGCTACTGAAGAAATACTGATCAGAAAATAGTTAGCTGGGGCTCCTTGTTTTGCAGTAGAGATGGAGACTGTACTGGTTTGATCTAAGTTCACAGGACGAGGTGAGAGTTTGAGGGTGGAAGGCTGAGAGGTCTGTGGCAACAAACAAACAAGCAAACAAACAGAAAAACAAACGAACAAAGCTTTTCAGGCCCCTGGCTTGAAGGTGGGATCATTTCCTGAGATGGTGACTGTGGGAGGAATGGTAGTGGAATGAAGGTCACAATATGGTTTTGGACAAGTGTGAGATGTCTTCGGGGATGTGCAGGTAGAGGTAACAATAGGAGAGCTGGTGCGGGAAGAGAGGCTGGGCTGAAGACATCATGTTGCAGTTGTAGGGTTTGAAACTGGGTAGACAAGGTTGCCCAGAGAAAAGAATAGAAGTAAGTGAAGGGAGAAAGCAGTTCCTTTTATTGCTGTTTTTATTTTATTTATTAAAATTTTTTAATGTTTATTTATTTTTGAGAGAGAGTTGGGGGGGGGAGAGAGATGGAGCGTGAGCAGGGGAAAGGCAGAGAGAGAGGGAGATGCAGAATCTGAAGCAGGCTCTAGGCTCTGAGCTGTCGGCACAGAGCTCAACGCAAGGCTCAAACCCATGAACCATGAGGTCATGACATGAGCCAAAGTTGGACGCTTAACCCACTGAGTCACCCAGATGCCCCATGTTGTTTTTTACTTATATGGTGTAAGTTTATCATGTTAGCATGAGGATGGAAGTGGTAGTAAGGGAGGGATTGAAGATAATGGCTGGAGCAAGAGCTCTGAGAGGGAACACGGGACAGGAGTTAACGTATGTGGAGAAGAGTTGGCCCTGTGGTTGGCCAAAGGGCACTTTTTTTTTTTTTTATAACAGAAAGGAAGAAGGAAGTGTGGCTGTAGATGCACATAAATTTGTAGCCACAATTATAGAATGTTGAAGGGGTCCCTGTCTTAAGACTCAGGAGGAGTCAAATGTCTTTTTGATGCCTAAGAATAATCAGTGTCACTGGTTTCTGCAGCTATGAAACAAGCAGAGTTCACATTTGTGCGATATTTTGAGCAGCAGAAATTTTATCAATTATCCTTTTTTTTTTTGGTAAATTAGCCCTTAGATATCTGTATTTCCTGGAGAAGGGGTGGGGGACTGGTATAAACTTTTACATATGCCAGGACTCTCAGTGAATCAAAGGAAAAAAAAAATCAAAGGTTGAAAAGCCTCATAGGACCTAACACTTTGAAACTAAACTTTCAGGATCAACAATGAACATTTTCTGAAGGAGAACAAATGACACACCTAATAGACATAACGGCAGATTTTGTTTTAAATCAGACCTAATACTCATTGAAGGTAGACTTAACCTTTCGTATCCATTTATTAGCTTTTTTTCAAAAGCCATCCACACTGAGAATACTGTTATTTTCTAGGCAGATAACTAGCACACTTCTTTTATTGTAGAGCCCATGCCTAAGATTGAGATACAAAAGGTCTGCTCCCCGGAAATTGTTAGAAGCCGTGGCCAAAGGACTGGGGCACTGACTGAAAGGAGATGAGTCATCTGTAGGAAAAGCATTTTTCTCAGTGATGTAGGGCCTGGAGGCCGAAGGCGCACAGGAAAGACTGGCTATGTACTTGCAAAATAACTGCATGGAAGCCTCAGTCACTGTCATCATTCTCGGCATGTTCAGGACCACGGAGTGGAACAGCGTTTCAGTACTGATGTATCTGCTGCCATTTGAGCACTTAGCAGTAGATTTAAAAAGACTAGGCATGCAATATTAACAGTAAAAAGAAGGGGAGGGGTGGGCAGGATCATGGAAGGTGACTTCGCATTTCAGTCTGTATTTCCAAACCACATTTGCTCTAAAGAGATTCTTATTCATATTCTTATCCAGCTCACAGCCCAGTTCTAAGCCCACTGGGCTTGATCAAATGAGCCCTATCCAAACTCTCAGGCATCATCTGGCTGTGGGGGTCTAATCCTAATGAATGTGCAATGTTTTGGGGAAAAGAAGACTTATATAAGTGAAACAACTAAAGAAAAGTTCCAGGCAGTCACTGAGTAAGTATTAAATTGTGCAGAAGTGACAAATGTTGTTGGAATTCAGTAAAAATGATGAAGCCCAGTGGGTTTGGACATGAAGGAGAGATCATGGAAGGGTTATATCTTGAAGAAGGGGGCAGGGGTGAGGTGATTAGAGAGGAGGAGAGAAGCATATAGGAGGAGCGTTGTGACCATGATTCCCAGAGCAGGCTTCGGAAGCACTGATGGCCAATTCACTGCTGCAGCTGATGAGACATAATGTGGAGAAAGGGAATGAGGGATGAGAAGGATATGAGCAACACTGAAATGAGGACTAGCCCAGAAATGCCAGCTCTCTGGTTTGACCATGCCTTTTACCATGGATTAGTTCAGTAATTAACATGAATAATTCAGTTCCTTCTTATTGGTTCATTGTTCATTCATTTCTTTTATTAATAAAAAATAGAGAGATTCTAAAATGTTGTCTGGTTCAATGTACCTGCATTTTAAGGCAGGCTGTTGATTAGGGCCTTTCTCTGAAAGCAGGTAACACAGACACAGAGAGGAAAAGAGGTGAGACAATAAAAGATGTGCCCTTGTGAGGGATGGGGCGGTCACCCATGGCCAGGACTGACTGAGCTGGGGACCTAGGGTCATGTTGTGTGACATGAGCCCTCTCAGGTTATTTATTAGTTCTTAGACCAAACAGGAGAATTATGTCTCAGGGCCTTGATAAGTCATGTTCTTTTGGGGCACTGTAGTTCTGCGTATTTAATCAGTGATAGGTAGGGAGTGAGAAAGTGCTCTCCAGAAAGCTGCCGACAGTCTGCCTGCATTTACTAATTTCTCAGGGACACTCCTCTGCAATGAACTCAGCACCACAAATTGATCGGCTCCATCGGCTGGCATGATTTGCCCTCCTAGCAAAGCCAAGCCAACCTGTCTATTTCCTTACTTCAAAAAAAGCAATTTTTTCCCTTGCACTTGCTTGAAACTTCTTTCAGTATAATTTCTATGTATTCTGATTTATATAATATTGTATATATGCTTATTAGTTATCTCAAATCTTTTTTGAAGGATGCATAATATAATAATAGTTTTTTCTTTGGCTTAAATAAAAAAATTCTGAGAGGAAAAAAATCAGAGAAACCATCTAGGATATTTACCTGTCACGAGGTAGGATTAAACTAACCCCTAGAGTCTGTTTTTAAAAACTTTCCAAGAAAACGAACCTGTATCTCTGTGATACATTTTAAAGTTTGCCATGGCTCCATGTCAGGAATTTCTTTATCTTGAACCTAAATTCATAGGTTATGTTCTTTAAAAGTTTTTAAAATGTATTGAGAGAGAGGAGGGGGGAGGGGCAGAGAGAGGGAAAGAGCAAATCCCAAGCAGTCTCTGCACTGTCAGCACAGAACCTGATGGGAGGCTTGAACCCACGAATCGTGAGGTCATAACCTGAACTGCAATCAAGAGTCAGATGCTTGATAGACTGAGCCCCCCAGGCACCCTGATAGGTTACATTCTAATAAGAGTTTTCTTTTACTCACGTGAGGGGGGCTCTCTCCCCTTTGTTTCCAGCTTCAGTTGTCCCTTCCAATCTCAAAGTCATGCATGGGAGGTGCACCCACCCCATCTGGTAAGTCCCTGGGAGCCTTGGCCCTGGGTGTGGTAGGAGCAAGCATTCAAGAAGAGGCTCCGTGATTGGTGTGTGGGGGAGTGGGGTGGGGTAGGTGGGTGGGCGGGTGTGAGTGTGTGTGGCTCATACCTGAGGACCAGGAGTCCTGCTCACCAGATGGTTGGCAGCTGGCCAGGAGGGGCCCTGACGTTTGGGTCGGTGGGCAGTTTGAGGCTGGTGGGGCTCTGTTGAGTTGTCACCAAGCCACCACAGTGCTAGAGTTAGCTCCGAAGGACTTTTGGATGTTGGCAGGTGTCCCTTTCAGGGTCATGTATTCCAGCTCTGGCATCTGCTATGAGATCAGCCAGGGAGGGTACCAGATGTGCTCCCATCTCCTACTCTTTCCCTCCAGCCCCCTTGGTGTTTTCACACTCTTCCTCTCTGGACTTTTATCCTCAATCATGCAAAGCACACAAAACATGGAACCTTCTCTATGCAGTAGAGCAGGACAGCTTCTTAGAAACACAGGACTAATTTCTTAGAAACCCTCCAGTAGGTGAGAAGAACAGCTTTCATTATGTGTTGGTGAGTCACTCCTTCTAAAAGAAGGAGAGAATAATTTTCCCAGAGAAGCAAAATGACAACAGATACATCCCCCAGGTAGGGCTTTTATATTTTGACTCCCAAGGAAAATGAGCGGAACTGAATAGCATTCTGATTTAGTGGTCACGGCACATCATAAGCTTGGTGATGATTATTAAAATAATAAAATGGCCTCCTATTTTCTGGCCACAATAAGCACAGTCCTTTTATCCTTTTAAAAATTAAATATTTTCCAAACTTGGTCATCTTTATTGTTTTTCCTGTGTCTTTCCCCAACTCCTCATATCTTTCTGTAAAATCAGGCCCTACCCCTACTCAGTGCTCAGTGAAGTCTCTGTTAGATGCAAAGTCATATCAGGGTCTTAAGTGACACTTTGGTAACCACTTATCCTTTGCAGATTTTAGTTTCATAATTTTTATACTTGTACTGCTTTGCTGAATCATGCTCGCTTTGCTCCATGATATCTGGATAGCCAACTTTCTTCAAGGCAGCAGCATTTCAGATTGTTTTAGTCTTTTCCTGTAATAAATACTTGCCCCCGGCCATAATCGCCTAAGCATACGGTTGGGGATAAGATGATGAAAGGATGCATCACAAGCTGCCCCCAATCATTTGTCCTTAGTGCATGCCTCTCTTCCAGATCACCTGAGAGTGAGCTCTCAGGCAAGCTCTCTTAGTCTCTTAGCTTTAAGAGACATGATCTAAAATGACATGATCATTTTCAGTGAATCAGCATTTCCAGTACCAACGCAGCTCCCGGGACTGCTGTGTGTAGACCAATTTGCCTTCTTCTGGGTCACAGTGGCTGTTGTTCTTTGGCAAGCAGCTTCTGGCAGAGCCCTGAGATGGAGGTCGTGGAATAGTCTGCTTCTTAGAGAAACCGCCTCCCAGATGCTTGGCCTCTATGCTGGTGCCTTGGGTCTGTTTGATGGCTTTTTATTTTCTGTCCTGGGACTCCATCCCACCTCTTTTTGTCCCAATATATATTAGGCTGTAAGTTACATCAACTTGTCTTAGAGATGGTTTAGTCAGATATAGGTTCATTTGTCTTCCATGACAAGAAGTTTGAGGTGGTTGCTTGCTCATTAGCATCAGTGGGGCCCTAGCTCTGCCCTTCTTACCTCTGCTACCTTTCATACTGATAGTTTTGGTCTCATGATGTCAAATGGGATTTTCAGCTCCATGTATAGTGTCAGTGATGTATGTGCATGAGGCGGAGGAAGAGCTGAAAGTCTTCAGCACCCTCTTCTCTTGCTTAGAAACCTGAAGCTATGTTTCATTGGCCACAGCTTTGGCCACACATAGGGGCACAGGAGAGTAGGAAAGAGATGAAAGTTTGCGGTCTTGATGGCAAAGGGGAGCACATGAGAAAGGGGTTGGAAATGGCTGTTTGATCACGTAACCACCAGTGCTGCAAATCACACAAGAAGGAGGTATTCCCAAGTTGTTATTTAGGGTGCTCTGTGTACAGCAGCTTTGCCAGCTCACTGTTGTTGGGGAATTCCTCAAATTAGGAGATAAGTTCTTCTTCACCACTGAAGATGAAAATGCCAGAAACCCCCTTCCCAGCCTTCCTTGAAGTAAAGCGGGAATCTGAGAGGGAGGGTCGGGTGGGGGAGGAGCCCATGTCCAGCTGTACTTGAAGCCAGTCTTACCTCCTTCCCTCTCCAGCTGTTCAGTTGTATGGGTCACATTACAGAGGTCATCACACTCTTTCCCTTAAGACAATTTGGGTTGAGTTTTCGGTCACTGGAAACCGAAAGCATCTAGTTAATACATACTCAGAGTAAAATTTTTCTGGTATAAAGTAATAAAAGTACTTTCACTGGTATTATTTTTGTTTCTAACTACTTTACCAGCTTGCTAAGACCAGTTAAAATGACAAATCCATACTCTTTCTTCGTTTCATTACGCCCTCTTCCCACTCCATTGTAGCATGGTGTCTGTGTTGTCTGAAGGACCTTTCTTCCATAAGATAAATCGCAATGGACATAAATTCCACTTACAATAAAGTTATTCAAAACTCTTCTTTCCCCACTCCCGTACCCAACACTTCCATATATTTGCACTGCTTCAGAGAATATTTGGAGGCTGTAGTAGCCAGCTTCTAAGACAGCCCCCACTGATCTTACCTTCTGACATTCATACCCTTGCGTGCTTCTGTCTCACATTGAACCAGGTTGGTCTAGTACGGCATATATCCTGATATTTTGCTAGTGGTGATCCACCGATTTGTCCTAAGGATTTTTGCAGTCAGGGGATAAAGAGGGAGACACAATTAGTATGAATCAGAAAGGGACTACTTCAGTAGTCCTTCATAAAAAGAATATTGTGCAATACCATGAACAGATGTTTCAAAAACAATATTTTTCAGTAGAAATAAGTTTGTTCCTATTTAGCCTTATAATGTCTAATAATCACATTAGCTGTAAGAAATAGAATGTTTTCCTTTTAAAATGGAATAGGCTTAATAAAATATGGGTTCAAATACTCACCAGTATGAAGAAATTAATGAGAGTCAGAGCTCACAATTAGGACTGGTCTTCGGTGAGCACTTTTTAAAAAATGGATCTTTTAAGGTTTATTTATTTATTCTGAGACAGTGAGAGAGGAGGGGTCAGGAGAGGGGCAGAGAGAGAGGGGGACAGAGGATCTGAAGTGGGCTCAGTGCTGACAGCAGAGAGCCCGACATGAGGGTTGAACTCCTGAACCATGAGATGATGACCTGAGCTGAAGTTAGATGCTTAACTGACTGAGCCACCCAGGCTGCCCTAATAACTGAATGTTTAACTAATTGTTTTACATGAGAGTGCATTTAAAAGACTCAGTGAGAAGTAGAATCTATGATCATTAAACAGTTGGATTTGGCTTATGAATCCCTGGAAAATCAACCTCCTAAATGTTCTAGAATCTGCTTTCATTTATACGTAAGACAACTAGAAAAATACAACAAGAAAAAGACAACTAACTAATCACTTCCTATGTGGATTTCTTAGATCTCAGTCTTTTTGAGGATAATGAGCATTAGCCCGTGACTTTTGGGGTGCTGTAATCATGAGCATGAACTCACAACACGTGGATGACTTAATTTATTGTTGTACTGCCGTTAGCTTGTACCAGCTCACTTCCCAAGTCTGTGATCAGTGGCTTCATGCCGGGAGCTTGAAATCAGTCAGTTGTTATAACTTCTCCAGTACACTGCTGGATGAATTTCTGAAATAGAGTGTGGAGCAAATGAAGCAAAACAGTTCATACAGTGTGATCCACTTATAAAGAAACCACAAAAATTGGCCAAATGAATCTATGCTTGTAGAGGTCAGGAGAGAGAAAGGGTGTGGAATGGAAGGTGCATGAGGTGGGCCCTGGGGCTGTTTGTGAGGCTTTATTGCTTGATTTGGGTGCTGGGTTCATGGATGTATCCCCTTATTGAAAATTCATAAATACGTACCCTTCTGAGGTGTACATGTTTCTGCATGTACATTATCCTCCAATAAAAAGTTAAAAATAACAAAAAAGTAAGCAAGCCATTAGGTTAGAAATGAGTCAACAAGATAAAAAGTTATAAAACAAAAACAAAAGACAAAGAAGTATAACAGAAGGCAAGAAAATCTGCAGAAAACAAAACTCTACAGGAATTGGGTGTCATGGTATTTGACACATTGTACATGTCATTGGATAGGAGTGGAATCAATAAGCCAATGGACATTTCTCCTGAACCAATGGGCATTTCTCTTAAAATCCTCTTCCAGCCAACTCTGCAAATGAATTATTTCAAACATTGTTATAGAAGCTCTTTTTAATTAAAAATTAAAAAATTTTTTTAATTTATTTTGAGAGAGAGAGAGAGATATCAGAGACAGAGTGCAAGTAGGGTAGGAGCAGAGAGAGACACACAGAATCTGAAGCGGGCTCCAGGCTCTGAGCTGTCAGCAGACAGCCAGATGCGGGGCTTGAACTCATGAACCATGAAATCATGACCTGAGCCTACGTCAGACGTTTAACTGACTGAGTCATCCAGGCACCCCATTAATTTTTTTTATCAACATAAAAATATTTTCTAGATAAGTATTTAAAAAGTCTCAATTCTTGGGATGCCTCGGGTGACTCAGTCAGTTGGGCTCAGTCAGACTTGGGTTCAGAGTTTGAGCCCTGCTTCTGGCTCTGTGCTGACAGCTCAGAGCCTGGAGTCTGCTTTGGTTCCTGTGTCTCCCCCTCTCTCTTTGCTTTTCCCTACTCACGCTCTGTCTCTCCTTCAAAAATAAATGAACACTAAAAAATTTTTTTAAATATCAATTCTCTTGGTACATATATTTTTTTCAATCACACTTTGCAGTAAACAACATGAAACAGGCAACAGGAATGATGAGATATCTGGAAATAATTTGACACAATGCTTCAAGGAATGAGAGAGCAATTCCCTATTTACAAGTAAAAAAGGCTCAAAGAGACTCTTCTTGTAGATTTACTTAGTCCATAGTGATACTTCTGCAAGTGACAGCTTATGCTATGTGTTGCTGATGGGCAGGTTTGACTTTTTATTCCCACAAAGGGTCTCTTATTTGGTTATATGAAAGTCTGAATAATTCAGCTCCATTACAAGAGTAGCTTTTGTGGTTGACTTGCAGAAAGCCCTCTAGAATTCATCTGCTAACGTCGGTAGCAGTTCTTATTTTATTAGACAAAAAAATAAAAATAAATAAAAATGATCTATTCATGCCATAAAATATCACGTAATAGCATACTAGACAATATGATAAAATATATTCTTTTTCATCTGTTTCTCTAAACTTCCTAAGTTCTTACTACAATGAAAAAGGTGGTATCAGTAAGGAGTGGGTTGGACTCTATTATGTATCTTCAGGAAACCCTCTGTGAATGTTTCTGTCAACTAAGCTTCTGATAAATACTGAGTGATTGTGTGTTTAGGGTTATATGTTCTGATAAATACTTGGATTGCAGCTTGTGTCTATTGCTCTTTATTTGGATGCCTTAAGATTTTTTTTTTTTTACAATTTTAACTACTTGTTAAAGACTTTTAAGTGGATAACTAAATGAAGTTAACAGCCAGAAAATATCTTTGAGAGCATCTGGACTTATTCACTTATTTATTTTTTTTATTGAAGCATAAATAGCCATACAAATCCTATTAGATTCAGGTGTACATCACAGTGAGTCAATATTTTTATACATTACAAAATGATCCCCATAATTAGTCTAGTTATGATCTATTGCTATATGATATTATTATAGCATTTTTTGACTATATTCTCCATGCTATACATTATATCCCTAAAACTGATTTACAGTTGACCCTTGAAAAACACAGGTTTGAACTGCAGAAGTCCACATATGCATGGATTTTTAAAATAAATGCAGCACAGAACTCTAAATTTTCTGTGCCTTATGATTTTTTAAATAAGATTTTCTTTTCTTTAGCTTACTTTATTGTTAAGAATAGAGTATATGGGGCAGCTAGGTGGCTCAGTTGGTTAAGCAGCTGACATGATTTCGGCTTAGGTCATGATTTTGTGGTTCATGAGTTCGAGCCCTGCTTTGGGCTCTTGCGCTGATGGTGCACTCTGCACTGATGGTGCAGAGTCTGCTTCGGATTCTGTGTCTCCCTCTCTTTCTGTTTCTCCCCTGCTTGCTCTCTCCCTCCCTCTCTCTCTCTTTCTGTCTCTCAAAATAAATAAATAAACAAACATTAAAACAAATAATAGAGTATCCAATACATGTGTTTTTTAATGTTTTTTTACTTTTGATAGAGACAGAGAGAGAGAGAGAGAGAGAGGGAGAAAGTGGGGGAAGGACAGAGAGAGAAGGAGAGACGGAGACACAGAGTCTGAAGCAGTCTCCAGGCTTGAACACTTATCCGACTGAGCCACCCAGGCACCCCTACAAAATATGTGTTAATCAACTATTTACGTTATCAGTAAGTCTTCTGGTTAGCAGTAGGCTGTGAGTAGTTAAGTTTTGGGAAACTCAAAAACTACAAGCAGATTTTTGATAGCATGAGGGATCAGAGCCCCTACCTCTCACATTGTTCAAAGGTCAACTATGTTTTATAAGTAGAAGTTTATAGCTCTTAGTCCCCTTCACTTTTGCCTGTCCCCAACCCCTCCTCTCTCCAGCAATCACCAGTTTGTTTTCCATGTCTCTGAGTCTGTGTCGTTGTATTTTGTTTGTTCATCTGTTTTGTTTTGTTTTTTGTTTTTTGTTTTTTTTGCTTCCACATATAAGTGGAATCATATGGTATTTGTCTTTCTCTGTCTGACTTATTTCACTTAGCATGATGCCCTCTAGGTCCATCTATGCTATTGCAAATGGAAGATCTCATTTTTTTTCTTTAGGGCTGAGTAGGAAGCCATCTGATTTAACAGCCAGAAACACTGGAGGTCAGATTGGCATCTAACTGGGAATGCTAAAGTGCATGACAAAGCTCTTAAAATCTAATCTTAATAGGAAAGTGGCCCCTAAGTGCTGTGATAATAAAGCTAAATTCATGTACTCTCCATTTGAGAGTTCCAATATTTTCTCTATTGCTTGACTGATTTAAATGATATGTGAGGGATATACAATATAAAAACGGCCCTTTATTAGACAAGATTTAATTTCTTTCTGGGCTCAATATCCATAAAGTGGAGATAATAACAAAAGCAAAGGAAAATTAGGAGCTTAAATTAAAATATGTCAGTAATATGTGTTTGTATCTTGCAAGAGACAGACTATCACCTCAGGGAAATGTCATTGTATTTTCATTGTTTCTGATTGGCATTTCTTTGAATTTCATTCAGTGAAAAAATTTGTACAGAGTCCCTACTCTATTAAGCCCTCACATACTAAGGAGGGTATAAGAATAGTTCAGGGTATAATTCCTGTGGTCCATAAGTTTCCAACAATTTGTGGGAGACAAGTACACACGTGTGAAATGAACATATATACCATACAATGGGTCTCTTGGAAAAGTGTACTATTGGAATTTAGTCGGTACAGACATACGTCAGAGGTATTGTGGGTTTCATTCCAGGCAACTGCAATAAATTGTATATCACAATAAAGCAATTAAAATGGAGGTGCCTGAGTAGCTTAGTCGGTTAAGCATCTGACTTCAGCTTAGGTCATGATTCCATGGTTCATGGGTTCATTTGAGTTTTCAATGAGCCCTAATCTTTTTGTTGGTGAATGATCTCACATCGATGTTGACGGCTGAGCCCAGGAATCATAAAAATGTTCTTAATGTGATCTAGAATGATGAATCCTTTCCTGAAGGTTTTCAGTTTATTTCTGCCAGATGCATTTCTTAAATAATAAGGCCTGAAAGTTGAAATTACTTTTTTTTAAGTTGTTTTTTTGTTATATATATATATATATATATATATATATATATATATATATATATTCTTTCCTTAAACCTCATGAACCAACCTTTCCTACCTTCAAACTTTTCTTTTTCAGCTTCTTGTCTCAGCCTTCATAGAAATGAAGAGAATTAGGGCCATGCTCTAGATTAGGCTTTTGCTTAAGGGAATGTTGTGGCTGGTTTGACTTTCTATCCAAATCACTCAAACTTTCTCCATATCAGCAATAAGGTTATTTTGCTTTCTTAGAATTCATGTGTTCACTGGCACAGCACCTTTAATTTCTTTCAAGAACTTTTTCTTTGCATTCAAAATTTGGCTAACTGGTACAAAAGGCCTAGCTTTCCACCTATCGCGGGTTGTGACATGTTTTCTTCACCAAGCTTATTCATGTTTAGCTTTTGCTTTAAAGTGAGAGACATACAACTCCTTCTTTCACTTGAACACGAAGAAGCCTTAAAAGGGTTACTAATTGGCCTAATTTAAATATTGTCTCTTGGGGAATAGGGTAGTTTGAAGGCAGGGGGGGAGAGAGAGAGAGAGAGAGAGAGAGAGAGAGAGAGAGATAGGGGGAACAGCCAGTTGGTGGAGCAGTCAGAATACACACAACATTTACCCATTAAGTTCACTGTCTTATATGGGTGTGATCCATGGCACCCCAAAACAATGACAATGATAACATCAAAGATCCCTGATCACAGATCACCCTCACAAATATAATAATAATGAAAAAGTTGAAATTTTGTGAGAATTGCCAACGTGTGACACAGAGACACAAAGTGAGCAAATGCTGTTGGAAAAATGGCTCCTATAGACTTGTTTCATGCAGGGTTGCCACAAACCTTCAATTAGTAAAAACAAAACTAACAAAAAAACACAGTATCTGTGAAATGCAATAAAATGAAGCACAAGCAATAAAGGTATATCTGTACCATAAAAAGAGGATGAGAAAGAGGCTCCTGGTGATATATATATATATATATATATCTCAAGAATTTTCGTAACATATAATACGCTAATGTTAATCATGAGTTTCTAAGAAGGAGATGGGGAATGTTGTGTCCCAGACTTTTGTATCTTAAAAACCTTTGGTCAGAGAACAGCTTGGTGGAAAATGTACACTGATAAAGGTCACAACTCAGGCTACAAAAACAAAATGCAGAGAAGATAATATAGAATTTCGGGGCGCCTGGGTGGCTTAGTCAGTTGAGCATCCGACTTTCGCTTAGGTCATGATCTCATGGTTCGTGGATTCGGGCCCCGCGTCGGGCTCTGTGTCGACTGCCAGCTCAGAGCCTGGAGCCTATTTCCGAGTCTGTGTCTCCCTCTCTCTCTGACCCTCCCCTGCTCACGTTGTCTCTCTCTCTCTCTCCTAGAAATAAATAAAAATATTTTACAAAAAAAAAAAGATAATATAGAATTTGGATTTAGAAGACCTCAATTGAAATACTGGCTTTTCTGCTTTATAGCTTTCTGAATTTGAGAAACAATACTGCTGGGATTTAGTAAAAGAGTAAAGCTATTTTTGGTTTTATGTTTTCAGTGGTGCATTGGAGCTGGCTCAATAGTTTTCAAGAATATTTTTACCTAGTTGCTCAACATTGACATAATTAAAAGTTATATATGTATAATATATGTATATTTAATTTAAGTATATAAACTTAAATTAAATGATATTATAAAAATATATACAATTATAAAAGGTAATGAATACTCAAAACTCATCACTTTTTGGTTATTTTATATCTATTATATTATATATTATATATCTATTATATTATATAAATCTATATATTATATAGTAAATCTATTATATTTTACAATTTATTATATTTCCATTTATTACCATATTAGCACAGTGGAAATCCTATATAATTATGTTCTGCACATCTCTTCCCACTCCATGTTCACTGATATCACAGCTTGAAATTAGCCATGGTGGGATATTTATCCCATGGAAAGATACAAATGATACAAATTGGCCCCCTTTCCTCTCCAGTTGTTAAACACTGGCCAGCCTACCATTAGTTTTAGTGACAATTAAATATGATATTGTGTCTTAACCTCCTTAAAAAATGCCTTAGTTGTGGGATAATTGGAAATAGTATAATAGGATGCTGTGAGGTCCCTGGGTATACAGTACAGGGTACAGGGAATACAGCTAAATTAGGGCCCTGTTGAGAATAAAGTTATGAACTTTCAAAGCTTGGTAAAGAACTAGATCTTGACTGAGATGCCAATTCTGCATGAGGTGCTAAAGAGGCTCTATCCCAGGAAGGTGCCTGGGAATTAGGAAAGAGCATCTTCTGTGAGGAGGGAAGAGCTCTTAAGGAAAAGCTATCTGTCCCTCTTACCACTCTTTTGGGCAAGAAGATACTTGGTTGATAGACACCTTTGGTTGACTTGTAAATTTTGTGAGTGTAGAAGGAAGGTGCTGTTGATGTCTGTACTAATTTCCTATTGCTGCTGTAACAAATTAAGACACAGACTCTGTTTCTTAAAGCACTACGAATTTATCATCTTATGGTTTGGGAGGTCAGAAGTCCAAAATGGATCTTAGAGACTAAAATCAAGAGGTCAGAAGAACTATATTCCTTCTTGGGAATTTAGAGGAGAGGAATTTAGAGGAGAGTTCATTTCCTTATCTTTTCCCTTACCATTCCTTACCATTCCTTTACCATTCCCTTACCATTCCTTACCTCTCCAGAATGTAGAAACTGTCTACCTTCCTTGAGCTCTGCTCCTTCTTTCATCCTCAGAGTGTGTAACTCCAGCCCCTGCTTTCATCGTCATACTTTCCCTCACAGCTTTGTCCCTCCTGCTTCCATCTTATAGGAATTTTTATGTTTCCATTGTATCTACTCTGAGGACTCAGGATAATCTTCTCATCTTAAAATCTTTAACTTAATCACATCTGTTAAGTCCTTTTTGCCATGAAGAGTAACATTCACAGATTCTGAAGATAAAAATGTACACATCCTTTGGGGAGACTTTCTTCTGTCTATGATAAGGTTATATAATGAAGTGGATGTCCACTTAGCTAGCAGCCTTGTTGACTCATTCATGTGGTCCCAGAATTGCAGAAAGAGCAGCATGGTGAGGCAGAGGTTACCCTTTCAAATTCCTAGTTCTCAAAGAATGCAGATGACAGACCCTACCTGCTCCTGCAGCTCCAGAATTGGGGTAATAAGGAATGAATGAGACCAAGCTGCAGGTTCGCTATGACCAGCACATGTGATGCAATGTGGTTCAAATGCTAGAGGAATATGGCACGGTGGTGCTGGTACGGACAGCTTGAAAATGTGGCTGCTCCTTGCAAGGGCCCATTGATTCTATGGGATCGCATACCATGTCAGCAAGGTTTTGTTGAGCTTCCACTGATCCTCATAAGTCTGGTGATAATAATCCAGGTCAGTGGTGATTATCAACAAAATGAGAACCACTAACCACCACTGACATAAGGTTGTTTATGACCAATAAAGAGAAGCAGAATCAATCCAAGCATCAACTGACCATGAAAACAAAGGGCTTTTTCCACTCTGCTCCCCAACACCAGAGTAATACATGAGAAAGAAAGGGGTATGAAAGAGTAGATGATTTTTATAGCCCTTCCCACTCAACTTCAAATTCAATCCTCCATAGGTGAGATGAAGGAGGAGGGGATTTAGAGTCAGAATGATTCACATATGGGATTAAAGTTTAAAAATGATCAGTACTGAGTCTTAGTAACGAAAATGCAATAGCCAATACTAAAAAAGAAAGTGAAGAGCTGTAGAAGCAGGGGTGCCTGGGTGCCTCAGTGTCTAACTTTGGCTTAGGTCATGATCTCACGGTTTGGTTCCTGAGTTTGAACACCACCACCTCCCTTACCCTCTGCCTTAAGCTCTGTGCTGACAGCTCAGAGCCTGGAGTCTTCTTTGGATTCTGTGTCTCCGTCTCTCTGCCCCTCCCCTTCTCATGCTCTGTCTCTCTCTCTCTCTCTCTCTCTCAAAAAATAAATAAACATTAAAGAAAAGTTACAGAGACCGATTGGGATATCATAAAGAGTTTGGTATTTGGCAGAAGTTGAGGGGTAAGAAGAGTACAGTTGCTGTCAGGTGTTTGAAAAACAAAATCTTAAACATATACCCCAGTGTGGTGAGAGTCCTCAATTAATCTGGTCACGGAAGAAGTCATTGTTATTGCTATGCTCAACTGCCAGTGGGGCCATGTAGCTCGCAGGCACAGCTCTGAATGGAGAAGCAATAAATAGACCGATAAGCGGAACAGTATCTGGACAAATAGCACTGAAAGGAAGAGGGCACTGGCCCAGAGGAATGGGGAGGATTTGGTTGGACAAAACACCCATCTGCTTCCACTTTCCTAAAATCTTAAATATTTAAAGGGATAGAGGAAAATATGAAATTTTTCGAACTGAGAAAACAAAATGAATTCGTTTTCGAATTGGGCTAATTATCCCACAGCCTAGGAGTCATCCAAGGAACAGCCTTCCAAATGTTCTGTGACTGATGATGACAGCTGGGCTGTTCACCCTTGTACTAACTTATGCATCTCGGCACCAGCCACCACGTGAGACTTTAGGTTGTTGAGAGTGAGCAGGCTGAGCTCATGCACTTCTCATCACTCATGTGAAATCCCGTCACAGCATTAGGTATGAACAGATAGTGCGCACGAAGAGGTGGTCTTTTTTCTTTCCTAAGATGTGTATTCCAGCTGGAAATGCCAACACTGAGAATAAGGAATAGCTTTGATTCATAAAGAAGAATAAAGAAATGAGTCCTAAAAAAGCCATACTTTAATATTTTACCAGTACTAGTCCATTTTTCTAAATCTGCTCTGCATAGTATAACTCACCCCAGAGTAAATGACAGGGTGGAGAGACAAGCGATATCCCCTCTGAAGTACCTTCTCCAGGATGTGGAAGTTTGGGTCAGCAGTTTCCTTCTTTATGAGTTCAGGCAGGAATATGCCCTCTACAAACAGGAGAAATTTTGAAGAATTTCGATCAGTTTCGGTGATCTGACCAACTGAAATAGCAATTTGGTGAACTGATGGCATGTAAACAGTGGCCAGGAAGAACCTCAAGAGTGGCAAGGGGCTCTCAGGTGCGCAAGAGTCACGTGTTGCCTCAAGAAACTTGGGCAATCAGGATGCGGGCCTCTGTAACCAGTGGAGGATTCTGTCATTCAATTGGTCACACCTGTTACTGGATGGTTTTCAAATTTCAGACACTTCAAAATGGTAAGACAAGAAATTTTAGAATTTACATTTCACATTCTTTTCCTTGGGAAAATGATGGTAAAATTATAAAAATTAGAGAACACAAATCACTATTTTTATACTGACAAAAAAATTCTATTAGCTAAAATTCTCTCATAAGCAAGGGGCACCTGGTTGGCTCACACAGTTAAGCGTGTGGACTCTGGATTTTGGCTCAGGTCATGATCTCACAGTTAGTGAGAATGAATCCCATGTGGGGCTCGGCACTGACAGAGGGGAGCCTGCTTGGGCTTCTCTCTTTCTACCCTTCCCCTGTTCTGTCTCTCAAAATAAATAAATAAACTTAAAAAAACTAAAATTCTCTCATATACGACATTTGAAACTAATTTAACAATGCATTTTTAAATAAATTCCAGGTCTTAAATTTCCAGTGATCTGTTGTTCTTTTCTACCTCCAAAGCCTACAAGAACATCAGACTGAACATGTCTAGAATTAAACTAGCTTCCTTCTCAAGACTACTCTTCGCTTTTTATGTTCTCCAGTTCGCTAGAATTAGTCTCTTCTCTCTCTCCCATGTCTTTCTCTCTCTCCCTCTCTCTTTCTCTGATACACACACATGCACGTACATGTACACATTTATTCAAACTCATGCACATGCACCAAGGTAGTTTAAAAGATATAATTTCAACAGCTGATCGCAGAATTTATCTTCCGGCTGAAACTTTCTGTTTAGGTTAATGTAATGATAGGCTTCCTCGTCTGGGGAAGATTGTTCTTCAAGGGTCACAAGACCATAAAACAGAAAAGAACTAAACTTCTCTGCATACGAAGTGGAAGGAATTTGGAAGTGGTGTATACCGGAGAAGATTGGAAAGAGAAGGAAGCCAAGGAACACAGCAAAACTTTTGCCTTTGGAGAAGTTTCTAGTGGTGTGGGTGGTGACTATTAAGAACACGGAAGTTAGAAGTAAAATCATGTTATAGGGGAGTTTTATTGTTAGTTTCCTGAGGAACCTACATGGCAATGAGAAACAATGAAATCTGGCCATGTGTAGCAACATGGATGGACCTTGAGGGTGTTCTGCTGAGCGAAATAAGTCAGGCAGAGAAGGACAAATATCATATGTGTGCACGTATAGGAGGATTAGGAGGAACTTAACAGAGGACCAAGGGGGAGAAGAAGGGGGGAAATGGTGGGGGAAAGGGAGAGAGGCAAACCATGAGAGACTCTTGAATGCTGACAAAAACTGAGGACTGATGGATGTGGGGGGGAGGGGAGGATGGGCATGGAGGAGGACACTTATGGGGATGAGCACTGAATGTTATGTGGAAACTAATTTGACAATAAACTATTTGTAAAAAAATTAAATATAAAAAAAGAAGTAAAGTCATGTTTCCCATATAAATGTATTGACTTATATCAAATAATGTTTTTTACTTCTTTTTTAAAATTTTATTTTATTGTGGAAAGAATATTTAACATGACATTTACCTTCCTAAAAATTGTTTAATTGTTCAATAAGTTATTGTTGACTCTAAGAACAGTGTTGTACAGCAGCTCTCTAGAACAAGATTGAAATTTCATGTCCATCAATTAGTAACTGCCCACTTCACCCTTCCTCTTATTCCTGCCAGCCACTACTCCACTCTTTGATTTGTGAATTTGACTATTTTAGATGTCTCAAGTAAATGGAATCTTGCAGTATTTGTCTTTCTGTGATTGGCTTATCTCACTTAGCATAATATCCTCAAGGTTTATCTGTATTGTCATATATCATAGAACTTTCTTTTTAAAGGCTGAATAGTATTCTACTCATGGTTTTTTTTTTGTGGCTTGATATGAATTTTAGGATTGTTTCTTGCTCTTCTGTAAAAAAAGATATCATTGGGGTTTTGATAAGGATTGCTCTGTATCTGTGGATGGCTTCAGGTAGTATGGACATTTTAACAATATTACATCTTCCAATCCTTGAACATGGAATGCCTTTCCATTTTTATGACTTGTTTAATTTCTTTCATTAATGCTTTGTAGTTTTCAGTATACAAGCCTTTCATCTCTTTAAGTTTATTCCTAAATATTTTATTCCTTTTTGGTTATGAATAGGATCGTGTTCCTAATTTTTTTTGAGATAGTTTGTTGTTAGTGTTTAGAAACTCAGCTGGATTTTTTATGTTGATTTGGTATCACGCACCTTTATTGAATTTCATTTATTCTAAAACTTTTTTTTTTTTAATGGAGACTTGATGGTTTTCTAGATATAAGACTGTGTCATCTGTAGACATGGATAATTTTACTTCCTTCTCAATTTGGATGCATCTCTTCCTTCCTTCCATCCTTTCTTCCTTCTCTCCCTCCCTGCCTGCCTGCCTGCTGCCTGCCTGGCTATTTGCACTGGCGAGGACTTCCGGTATTGCTGAGAATGGGCACCGTTGTCTTGTTCTTGATCTTAGAGGAAAAGCTTTCACTTTTTCTCCATTGACATGTTTTCTGTGGGTATGTCATATATCGTCTGTACTATGTTTGAGTACATTCCTTCTATGTCTAGTTTGTTGAGCATTTTTACCATGAAGAGCTGCTGATTTTTGTCAGATTCTTTTTCTGAATCTGTTGAGATAATCACATAGATTTTATCCTTCATTTTGTTAATGTAATGTGTTACATTAATTGATTTTTGTATATTGAATCATCCTTGGATTCCAGGGATAAATCAGACTTGGTCGTGTTGTGTGACCTTTAAATGTACTATTAAATTCAGTTTGCTAATAGTTTGTTGAGAATTTTTGCATCTATGTTCATTAGGGATATTGGACTACAGTTCCCTTATTTTTGTGATGTCTATGTGTGGCTTTGGTATTAGGATAATGATGACCTCATCAAATAAGTTTGTAAGTATTCCTTCTCTCCAATATTTGGAGGAGTTTGAGAACAATTAGAGTTAGTTTTCTTTAAACTTTGGTAGAATTTGTCAGTGAAGTGGTCTGGGCCTGTGCTTTTATTTCTTAGGAGGATTTTTAGTACAGGGTCAATCCCCATGCTAGTTTTAGGTCTGTTCAGATCTATATTTCTATTTCTTCAGATATACATTAATATGTTACATACCTCTACATATTTATCTATTTCTTATAGTTTGTTAGCACTCAATTGTTTTTATAGTCTTTAGGATCCTTTTTATTCTGTGTATTCAATTATAATATTTATTTCATTTCCAATTTACTTACTTGTGTCTTCTCTCTTTCTTACTCTAGCTAAGGATTTGTCAATTTTATTTTTTCAAAATAACAACTTGATTTCATTGATTTTTCTACTATTTTTCTGTTTTCTCTTTTATTTATTTTTGCTGTAATCTGTTATCTTCTTTCTTCTGCTAAATTTGGCTTTAATTTGTTATTATTTTTCTAGTTCCTTGAAGTGTAAAGTTGGGTTATTTATTTGAGATCTTTCTTCTTTTTTTAATGTACATTTTTATTTCTATGAGCTTCACACTTACTACTGCCTTTGCTACATTCCATAAGTTTTGGTATGTTGTGCTATTATTTTTCATGAGCTATTTTCTAATTTCTATTTTGATTTCCTTTAACCTAATGCTTATTCAAATTTATATTCTTTAATTTCCACATATTTATGACATTTCCAGTTTTCTTTCTGTTATGGATTTTTAATTTCATTCTTGTAAAAATATTTTTTAATGTTTATTTATATTTGAGAGAGACAGAGACAGAGACAGAGTGTGAATTGGGGAGGGGCAGAGAGAGAGAGAGGGAGACACAGAATCTGAAGCAGGCTCCAGGCTCTGAGCTGTCAGCACAGAGCCCAACTTAGGGCTTGAACTCATGAACTGTGAGATCATGACCTGAGCCAAAGTCAGAGGCTCAACTGACTGAGCCACCCAAATGCCCCACTAGTTTCATTCTTGTTATCAGAAAATAGAGTTAGCATCATTTCAGTTTTCTTAAGTTTGTTAAGACTTGTTTTGTGACCTAATTTTTCTACTTTAAGAGTTACCAGGGGCACCTGGGTGGCTCAGTTGGTTAAGCGTCCACCTTCGGCTCAGGTCATGATCTCGGTGCATGAGTTTGAGCCCTGCATTGGTCTCTGTGCTGACAGTGTGGAGCCTGCTTGGGATTCTCTCTCTCTCTCTCTCTCTCTCTCTCTCTTTCTCTCTCTCTCTCAAAATAAATAAAAACTTAAAAAAAAACCAGAGTTACTGAGAGAGAGAGAAAGAGAGAGGGAGAGAAACAATATCCAAAAATAATTAACCAAAAATTCATCCCTTTTCCTCTTATAAAATAAAATTGAATCTTTAATTTACTTGCAGTTTTTTATTTCGTGGCATGATTGCTTTGGTAAAAAATTCTTTCTTCATACTATTATTTTTATCCTTTTTTGGTAACTCTTAAAGTAGAAAAGTCCATCTGCACAAGGATTTCCCAAGACCGAGGAGCTTCTTCAGCCTCACCTTCTATCATCACTCCCACCCACCTATCCCTCTTCTTCTCTGGCTTCCAGTTATGCAGAGTGACTTTCAGCTTATTGAGCCCTTCAAAGCTTACTGTCACAGAACGTCTCCAATACTCTCTATCCCTTCATTCTGTCTAAATTTTGTTTCTTTTCTTTTTTGTCTAAATTGTCTTTATGGCACTTATCAACCTCTGATATTGTATATATATACGTATAGTATATATTGCTCATATTGTGTCTCTATATATCTGTATATATATAGTTTGTCTTCCCTAACTATAAAGCATCTCCAAGAGATCAGTCTTTGTTTTATTTACCGCTGTATCTCCAGAACATAGAAGAGCATCTGATAAATAATAATGGCCATTTAATATTTATTGAATGATGGGGTACTAGGTGGCTCAGTTTTTTGAACATCTATCACTTGATTTTGGCTCAGGTTGTGATCCCAGGGTCATGAGATAGATTCATCAGGTCATAAGGCTCTGTGCTGAGTGTGGTGCCTGTTTGAGATTCTCTCTCTCTCTCTCTCTGACTCATGCTCTCTCTCTCTAAAATAAAATAAGCTTTACCAGGGGCAACATCACTTATTCATAAATATTTATTTATTTATTGAATGAATGAATAATTGAATGGATCTTTGGAGCTCCCTATATTTGATTCCATATGTCTGAAGTATCTTCCCTGACCCTCCTTCACCAGGGTTACTACTGTGAATCTTTAAGGTTTACTTTTCAACATCATTTATTCATAAATCCTTTCCTGATTATTTCTCTTCCAGCTTTGTCTTTATTCCACAATTGATTGTTTATTTGTATCTTCCTTCATTCCACGAAGGCAGTGATAATGACAACCCCGTTCACCTTAGTATCCCCATTGCTAAACAGCATCTGGCACTTAATATCAAATACATGTTTGTTCTTTTTGTTAATTACTTGCCATTCTTCAAACATCACATGCATTGTAACCTAAATTTTTGTCTATGCTACTTCTTAAGTATACAATACTGTTTCTTCAATTTATTTCTCTCACATATTTGTAATAATTATTTTTTGCCCATGATTCTCAGACTGTACACCAAGGTACCTTGAGACACCATAGATTGTTCACAGGGAGCACTGCAGGATATTTAAATGAAAAAAAATTTTTAATTTTTTATTTATTTTTGAGAGAGAGAGAGAGAGTGTGTGTGCATGAGTGGAGGAGGGGCTGAACAAGAGGGAGACACAGCATCTGAAGCAAGCTCCAGGTTCCCAGCTGTCAGCACAGGCCCTGACACGGAGCTCGAATGCACAAATGATGAGGTCATGACCTGAGCCGAAGTCCGACACTCAACTGACTGAGCTACCTAGGCGCCCAAGGATATTTCAGATTTTTGAGGGAAATACAGCGGCATCGGTAGATATCACATGAACTACTAACTTAAGGTAGCTCATAGTCCCACATTACATTGTGCTAAATTCCTTTCAATGACACTGTTTTTGTGGAGCTATGATTTAGTGGTTTCTGTGATAAAAAGTAAGTACTACATGAAATTTAATGTGGAACAGAAAATGTGAACCCATTGAGATTCCAAGTGTTGAGAAGTTGCACAGTAGACATCAGGCTCACGAATCTCCTTATAAGTAATGACGGCTGATATTGAAATAAAAATACTACTTTCACCTTTCAAATTACATGTATTATATTTTACATAGCTGCTAAACTTTAGGACACAAAGTCTTATTAAGCTGTTTGGATCCAAGTAACTCATACATATATTTTTGGCCTGGGTAGGGATGGTATAAGAAATTACTGAGAGGGGTGTCTGGGTGGCTCAGTCAGTTGGGTATCTGACTTTGGCTCAGGTCATGATCTCACGGTTCACAAGTTTGAGCCCTGCATTGGGCTCTGTGCTGAATGCTCAGAGCCTGAAACCTGCTTCTGATTCTGTGTCTCCCTCTCTCTGGCCTTCCCCTGCTTGTGCTCTCTCTCTCTCTCTCTCTGTCTCTCTCAAAAATAAACAAAACCATTTAAAAAATTACTGAGATAGTAAGAGCACTGTGAACCAAGAAAATTTGAAAACTTCTGCATTGTCTGAACTCAGTGTTCCAATTTTAACCTTTTAGGATAAATTTACAAAATTGAGTTCATTTGAATTTACTTCTCCAAATTGCTAAACATCTGTGGAGTTCATCCTTTTTAAGTCTATAGTCTGTTAAAAGCAGTACATGATAAGGTCTCTTTTCCTCTCTTCCCTTTCCCATTGCAGCCCCCCTACCCCAGCTCTGTCTCCTGCTTCTCCCCTTCTGTCTCGTCTACATGAGTTTCCTTCTATATTGATTAGCGTGACTGAGTAAAACAATTGCTGAATCTGAGTCTTTTTCCATTTACTAGTGAAGGGAATAATCGAGATGCATTTTCGCATGTGTTGATTAGAGCTGAGGGCACTATTAAATTAAGAGAAGGGTATATTTATCGCCTCCCCCTGGTGAGCTCTACCCTTTTATATTCCTGATGAATATATAATCACTGAGTACTTCATTTTGGTGCAAAATGAAGACTAGGTCTTCAAATAATTAGCTTGTTAGGGTCAATGCACAGAAATTTTCGTTCTTGCTTTACAGAAATTATTTCATTGAACTTAATCATTTGATTGCAATCATCTTTTAGCACATTTCCAACAAGGTAACAATCACCATGTGTTTTCCCTGTCTTCAAAGTGATACTTAATTAAGGTAAAGAAAACACTTTCCAGGGCACTCCTTACCATTTTTAGCTGCGTTTTTCCTCAAAGAGCTCTGATTTGGGTCCCTTTGTTTCTTCTATCCTTTCTAAGTCTATAGTAGAAACTTCAACCACAGTCTTTGCCTGAACCCATTGGTCATCTGCATACTTGTGCTGTATCTAACTGTACCACAATGCACTCACACATCATTATGTCTTTGCCCATTGTGTTTGCCACCACTTCCTCTAGATCGCTTAGAAAAATAAAATAAAATAATAAGATACATTGAATAAAATAAGGCTTTTTTCTCTTTTCTTTTTTTTACCAAGACATCATGTGTCCTGGTAGACCAGTTTAGGAAGGAATCAAGAGGTGAACATGGGATTGTGTGGGGAACCAGTCCAGGGAAGATCTAGATAGGAATGCTTCATAGGAAGCTAGTTTTACCATCATTCTACTTTGAGATTGAATGGGGTTGTATTGTATGTTTCCAAATGGAAATGGTCTCTTTTTTTGTATGATGGCATCTTTTGGCTTGCTGGCAATGATCTATTATTCTCCAAACGTTCAGGTTTTTATTTGTTTCCTTGCTTTCTGCTTCTTCTTTTTGGCAGTCAGCCATTTGTTTACCTGACACATCTGGTCAGTAACTTATAATGGCTGTATCATCTTACTTGTATTGGGAAACTTAAAAAAAGTATTAAGATTAGGAAAGTGTTGCCCCTTCAAGAAAGTTGTATAATGGATTTTAAAAGAGTTTTTTCGAGTTGGCTATTGCTCTTTTGGTCTGCTGAGTATTCATTTCCCCCAATGGCTGAGACACAAAATGAATGCACATCATATATACTTGTTGTACAGTTGGCCCTTGAATAACACAGGTTCGAACTGCATAGATCTACTTATACACAATACTGTAAAGGTTTTTTCCATTTCTTATGATTTTCTTTTGTGTATATTCCTTGTGATTTTCTTAATAACATTTTATTTTCTTCAGCTTACTTTCTTGTAAGAATACAGTGTATATATACGTGACCATACAAGATATGTGTTAATGTGACTGTTTATGTTATTGGTAAAGCTTTTGGTCAGAAGTAGGCTATTAGTTTTGGGGGAGTTAAATGTTATACTTAATTGTACAGTATAAATTATACTTAATAATAAAAGTTATACTTAAATGTAGATCTTCGACTGTGTGCGTGTGTGGGTGGGGTCACTGTCCCTAATCCCCTCATTGTTCAAGGGTCAACTGCAATTTTGTTTCAACAAAGAACTTGAAATTTACAATTGGATAAATAGTCCCAAATGTTAATGTGGTTATGTTTATGTGACATATATTATGCAACTATGTTGGTTTTCCTTCTTATTTTTTTTGCCCATAGCATTCATCTTACTTTATGCCCATTACTCAAGAAGACTTTATGTCAACAGACCTGGTGTATAGGCCTTTTGTTTGCCCATCCGAAGAAACGCAAGTGACCAGTATATCTTGAAGAGACACTGATGTGTTATTGGAGTTTTTCTTCTCTACCTCTCTCTCAACCTTTTCTTGTCAGTCCCTTTGGACTTTTTTGCATCTTGTTCTCTAGTGATATTAAATAACATTATTCTTATGGCCAATACATGAGAAGAGAATTGATCGGTGTTGACTTCTGGTTACTTTCATTTTTTATCCATTCCAAAATAATTATTGGCTCAATGGTCTCCAAATTTCTTACTTTCTTTCTTTCCTTTCTTTCATTCTTTCTTTAGGTTTTTCATGCCTTTCTTCTCCTTGTTAGCCTTTCTTTCCTTCTTCTCTTTTCTCTCCCCCTCCTCGCCCTCTCTCTCCCCTTCTTTCTCTTTTTTTTCTTCTTACTTAACTATCACACTGAGCTACATTCTAATATTACTTTATAGTCATGATACACTTAAAAGAAATTCTAAGTTCTGTTTAACCAATCACTCAATTCTTCCTAATTGTTACCCTTTTGATTTCTGGCATGGAATACTAGTACTGTGTTTGGAACTGAGGAAATCAGAGAGATTTTGGAGATTTTAGGTAATCTACACTAGTGTAAAAACTCATGCTGATCCAGAAGTTTGGAGGTAAGGAGTTCATATATGATGAATCACGTATCTTTCATGTCAAACAACTACGTTAAGAGTATAATACCATTATTATAATACATTGCAATCAAATACATAACACATAATACATTGCAATCAAATTTCACAATAAATTTTGATATAAATTATTCTGTTTTGGTTGAACTATTGTTTAATATTTTATATAGTTTTGTGGACTTATTTTAGACCAAGACTTTTCTAGTTTTGTTTCATGAATATATATCAGGCACCTTTTCTTAGTGTTGAACATTTGCAGAAAATAAGAGTGGAACTTGTTCCTGTGCTGTCACAGTTGCAAAATTCCTGTCATAAAAGAGACTACATTAGCATTTTTGCCAAAATCTTAGCCACTTAGAAGTCAAAAGGGTGTGGAAATTGATAGCAGCTGACAGGCATGGTTTGTGTAATGGAAGTTTTTAGAAATAAGTATTTTTTTATGACGGTTCTTCACAGAATACGGACAGTACAAATTGGACTTATTTTTAATTTAAATGTTGAGTTATTAAGAAATGATTGGGATGGAAAGGTGAAAGTGATACTCAATTATTAAATACTCTTTGAAATTCAGCTTCACTTATCTTTTTTTTTCCTTTAAGACAGTCTTCTCTCAAAAATATCCCAATATGTCCATTGCTCTTGGACACATACTTTAGGGCAAGCATCATATTTGAGAGATAGTAAAGAGACATATTCAAAAGCAAGACCCAACAAAGGATGCTGTACCAAGTATTGAGAACCTGGAAGTCAAGGCTGGGGGATTCATGTGTTTGACCCTGGTTAAGATGTGGTCAGGAAAGTAGAAGAGATCAAATAGCTCCGGGTGAGGTAAGGTGAGGACATGAGTGTTTATTTCTGTCAGTCTGGGCTACTTTAATGATGTTACCTTGAATTGGATGAAATCTGGTGAACGGCTCCATAAAACACCCTGGGTTATGCTCTGCCTGCTTACAACTTTTGATTTCAGCTTTCCCCTTCCTAATCAAGAATCCATTTCCATAGAAACACAAATAGGAAGAGCATCAGAAAAGCAATTTGTCCGCTTCTGCTTCTATTTAAATGGAAATAGAATTTGCAGGAGTTAAAAAAAAAAAAAAGCTTTAATAGGTAATATTTTCAAATGCATCCTTCCAATTTAACCCTCTCAACTTATAAGGTAGTTACTGGTGGCTGAAAATTTGAAGGATAACAAGGCAATTTTATGCCTGAAGTAAATTAAGGGTTGAACTTAAGCTAACCAAGGCTTCTGACCTTGAAATGCCTGCAAGTCTCAGCTGCTACTCCAAAATCTCTGTTACTTTTTCTATCCAGGGGACATTTCTTATCTCTTCCTTCTTAAAAAGATCATAATGGTGAGAGAGTTACCATGGGGGGAATAACTTTGGATTTTGAGGGGGTTTTCCTTTTTTTGTTTGTTTGTTTGTTGAGAGAGAGAGCACCAGCATGATCTGGGAAGTGGCAGAGAGAAAAGGAGAGAATCTCAAGCATGCTCCGTGCTAAGCTTGATACAGGACTTGGTCCCATGATGGTGAGATAATGACCTGAGCCGAAATGAAGAGCCAGACGCTTAAGTGACTGAGCCACCCAGCTGTCTCTGGGTTCTGAGTTTTAATTTTGTCTATTTCCAAGTGTCCCATAGAACTATTTCTTCCCTGTGCAGCAATATATTTTTAAATATAATGGTGTGGGTAATAATTATTATTGAATTATAAACTTATTATAAAATTACTTATTAATAATAAATGCTATGTATTTTAAATATTAACATAGCAGAAGCCATATTTTATGAGAATTTCATATTTTATGAGGAAATTTTCAGATTCTGGCTTGCATAATGCTGAATAAACAAAATATTTGTTGCTAATCCATACAGTAAAACCATGATTTGCAATATGAATTAAAATCGGGTCTTGTTAAAAATCATTTAGTTCGTTTTTCGTTTTTAAAAAGATACCTTCCAGGCATTTGAAATTATTTCCAAGCTTTTATTTGAAAAGTACCTGGTGAATATTTTTAAGCTACAGAATTATAAGAAATTAATTTATAGAAAAAATAAGCAAAAATCAATATTGTACATGACTTATCCCGGTAGTTCTTTTTACTTTAGTTGGATGAATCAAACAGATCGCTGATGATAGTCATTTGAAAGGTCAGCATTTCCAAAAAGCCAGAATCCTATTTTATAGATGATGTGGGAGGCATGGTGCGGGGAGGGAGCAATGACAGCATTTAGGGGGAAATAAGCAGAATTATGGCTTTCTAAGGTAATGGAGAAAGCTATTTGAGGAATAGTCAAAAAAGACATTCTTTGGTCCTTCAAAAGGTAAAGTGAAAGGAAAAGGCCCTGTTCCCCTCTCGCCCACAACACCGAGGTAGAGAGGAGAAAGCATTTGAGAAGAAAACTGCCACCAGGCACTTGGCAGAACACACGGTGAAGGTGAAGGGTGAAGGAGCTGCCTTACCTTGAACTTCACACTGCAATCACCTGGCGTTTGCCGAAACAGAGTTCAGTGAAAGGTTGTCACAAATTCCCCACCTTTTGAAAGTGTAGCCTGAGCCTGAGGGGTCTTTGAGATTTGGATTTCTGTCTTAACCCAAAGGAAGGGTCTGATTCTACACACTGAAAGGTACATTGTTAAAGGATACAGAACACAAGCAGCCCAGAGAAGAAAAAGACAATGACATTTCGGTTAGCTGAGGCCACGTTTTAATAATATCTTAGAAATTTTAAATTATTATTTAATGTGTTACTTAATATGTCTGTAGCCATGTTTGATTTATAGTTGTCTATGTTTATTTATGCTTATGTTAGCATTTTTACCTCGGGGTAACATGACAAAATTTAAACATAGGTAATTGCACATCATTCATTAAATTCTATGTAAAGAAATTCTTTCTGGATTTTGGCCCAGCACTCATTTATTCCACATAAGAAGGTGTATAAAGAGAATGAGAGAGCGCTGCATTGGTCATGGCTCTGTCTCAGAGCATAAGATAGCGCCTGGCACATGACAAACGCCTCTTATCTGTGGAATGAATGAATAAGGTAGGTATTGTTAAGGAGAGAATCTCAAACCAGGTAGCCAGTATTTATGGACGACATGTTGGCTTCCACAATGGGCATAAGAGAGGAGCATGAATCCCTTAATGCTGTCTGCACAAGCTTATTTAGATTCGCCCTACAGTACCTAGAAGATTCAGGGTGCAAAAAACATGGGCTTCAAATATCACTTAGGCCTGCCCATTAATTGTGTAACTTTGGTAAAATTATTTAATCTCTTTGGGCCACATGTTTTTAATTTGAAAATACAAAACCAACTGTTCAATGGCTTCCTGTAAGGATTACATGGCATGGTACCTTGATTGACCCAGGCCAGCAGCTGATATTCAACACAGAGTGGCTGGAGCAAAAAAATTGCTAAATCATTTTCATCTTATCTTTAAACTGTGTTAGTGTCCAATGTCACCATTTACACTGAAGCTGCTTCATTATCAAGTGATTTAATAATACAGCTCCAGGGGTACCTGGGTGGCTTAGTTGGTTAAGCATCTGGATCATGATTTTGGCTTAAGTCATGATCTCATTGTTTATGAGTTTGAGCCTACATCAGGCTTTGCGCTGACAACGTGGAGCCTGCTTGGGATTATCTCTCTCCCTATTTCTATCTCTATCTCTCTCTCCCTCTCTCTCTCTCTTTCCCCTGCTCTCACTCTCAAAATAAATAAATAAAATGAGAAAGCTCCATTCTTCCTCTGCCATCTTAGCCTCCAAATTCCCCTTCCAAAGCTTTGTCTGACCAAGCTCATTCCTTCCCCAGACCCACAGCGCTTGTCTGTGTTTACTTCCATGCCTCGCTCAAGCGACTTCTCTGGCTGTAATACATCCCCTCTCTTCTACACCTAGTCACCATTATGTGCGATAGTTCATTTTATGCACCAACCTCGCTGGCCACTGGGGCCCAGCGTAGACATTATTTCTGGGCAGATCTGTGAGTGTGTTTCTGGATGAGATTAGCAATGGAGTCAGTGAATTTAGCAAAATAGATTGCTTTCCCCATTGTGGGTGGGCATCATCCAATCCATTGAGACCTAAATAGAATAAACAGCAGAAGGAGGAATTAGCTCCTTTTCTCTGACCTCATTGTTTCAGATGGGACATCTCATCTTGTCTTGTCTGACTCTCAGGCTGAGATTTATGTCATCACTTCCTCTGATTGTCAGGACTTTTAGGTTCTGACTGACTTATATCACTGGCTTTCCTGGGTCTCTGGCTTGCAGACAGAAGATCATGGGACTTCTCAGCCTCCATTATTGTGTGAGCCAATCCCTCATAACCTATTTATAAATAAATAAATAAATTTGTACAAAATATATAAATTTTATATAAAATATATAAAATACCCCACTGGTTCTTCTTCCTTTGAGAACCCTGATTAATACATTATCTTTAATATTATTTAATATCTTTATATTAAAATATAAAAATATTTTATTTTATATTATATAAAAATATAATATTTAATATCTTTAATCCATGAAGATTCTCTAACTGCCTGTTTCACAATAATCTCTTCTGACTCTGGTTTCCTATTATAGTCTTTCCTTTGCTCTGACACTTAGCCTTCTGCTCTTTTAATTATTCTCTATTTATTTACTGAGTGTGTAAATATCTTGGCTCTGAGGGTACAAACACTTTGGGTGCAGGGGTTATGACCAACATTCAGCACAGTGTCGGGCACATAGTAGGGGCTTAATAGATGGATATTTGAATCGATCAGCTTGAATCTATTGGATATTCTTCTCCCTCAATAACAAGAACTGGTCAGGTCACACAGCAGGTGATCAGACGCTGAAGAGCATGCAAGAAGCTCACCCTGCTTGGCCCATTTACATCAGTTGGCTGGAGCAGGCCGTGCATTTATGACCTCTCAGACAAATTCTCTATTTTCCTTCAAACTGGAATTGGATTGCAATGTGATTTCCCTCCAGTATTTCCAGCAGGGTTTGAAGTGCCTTATTTCAGTGAGTGGATGAATTGCTCCACTTCCAAAGAGAGCTGAGGCCCCCAGGAGCAGCCATTTTTCTTCCAAAGCATTTATCTGCCTTCAGTCATCATGGGATTAACAGAACACAGTGAAAAGATTATTTTTTTTCACACCTTGTGATATCTCTGTTGAGACTACTACACACAGTTTGATAAATGACAATGGAAACTACGAAATGCTGCCCTTTTGGATAGAGTCTTTTTATGGAAAGGCAGCGTGAGGATCTGACAGTGGTAGGCAACATTCTGCTTTGGTGACAAGTGGTTGGTCAACCCCCAGTAGGAGTGACCCAAAGCATGGAGGCATCCAACCAGATAAGCTAAAGTCATCAATTTTGGGAAAAAAAATTCCTTTTTATATGGATAGCTTTTATCTGGAGACTGATTACAGCCCCTTACAGTTTGATGCCATCATATTCCACTATGCTCTGTGCCACCCGTTTTTGCCTTCTGTGCTTGTCTGGACCTATTTCTCTAGTTTTTACTTCAGAGTCATTAGTGTTAAGTTGCAATTTAAAGAGAACCCTCAGTGCATTAAACTATACATTCAGAGTGTGGTATACAGGTTTCCTATCCCAGGTTAACTCCAGTCAATTCATAAGAACTGCCAGGTATGGTGGGTTGGAAAGAACTTACAGTGGGGTTCTCTGGGCCCACAGGAAAGAATGTCAAGGTTAATCAGAAGTATCTGCCTTGGAAGAGGGAGGGACATGTTGATCCTCCAGAAAAGCATTTTTCTCTCATGCCAAAGACTAGTCACTGATTTTACAGAGACTCTCAAAACCCATTATTTTTCCCTTGCATCTTACAACATAGATAGAATGCACCAAATAAAGAGAAACTAAAAGTGAGCATCTGATTATAAAAATATTCATATATCCATAATGGCAAAAAAAAAAAGTTCTAACAGTATGGGAAGTATAAATTGAAAAGTGGAATTCTCTCTCTGCTGTCCATTCACATACTGACTTCCGGAACCTCTCTTTAATGCCAGTGTTAACCACCTTTAGATATCCTTCCAGAAGAATGCTGAAATAAGATTGAGCTAGAACATTATTTTTTAAGCCTCTTACAAGTTGCCAGAAGCTATGAAAGCAAATAATTTGGTTTCAACCCTCAGGAAGTATACAACCTAGCTGATGAAAACAACATGTTGAGTGGGTGTGGGGGGAAGCCTAGACAGAGCAGGGAAACAGCATTTTAACTAAAGGAGCCTGAAGCCACTCCAGTGACCAGTTGCTATGGCAACTCTGTCTTCACCCATGTATATACTGACTTCCATGAGGAAAACTAAACCATTTTCCTGGTTTCTACCAGAGGTGAATGAGGAGAAGCCAAGACGGCCTGGCACAAGAGGCTGGAAGCCTGGGAACACCAGGTCAGCTGGGAAGATGGGAAGCCATGTTACTGTGCTCCTGGACTAAAGGGGAAGCCATTCTTGATTCCTCAGAGGCTTCTGAGAAGTTTGTTTGGGAGCAATTACCTGAGATAAGAGGCCCTCAGATTTGAAATACATTTGTGAAGCCCCTGGGATATTCATGGAAAACATCCTTTTAACTTTGGCAGGTTAGCAGGCTCTGCAGAAACCCCCTTCTCCCATCATGTGAAATTGGCCTCCTCCTTCCAGAGTCCAGTGTCCAAGATTTTTATTGTCTTCTGCTGGTGACTGGAAGTTGTGCTCTGATTCTGGATTATTGTGAGAAGGTTTTAGGTGTTGGCATGCCCAGCTTTGTTCCTCTTCTAGGCCAAGACACCTCCAAGTCCTTACTTCCTCAGAGCAGCTACCTTATAGCGAAGGAGACAGTTGCTTGGCCAGCTGACACCAACTGACAGTCACCGCTAGGATCTTCACTGACTTTGTAAGGCTCAGAGGTATCATCACATATGAATACAGCAATAATAAGACTACTGATCTTAGTCCTTTATCAGGGATTTTTCTTCTTTCCTTTTATTTCCACTTAATCATTTGACAGGTCTGAAGTTCTACCTTCTAAGAACAGTCTTTTTAGAATTAAGGAAGAGAATGCATCTTCTGTGAGCACTTGTTCAAGCCTCGTGTTGGCATGTCCTCATGTTCTGAGAAGAGCTACCTTTAATGCCAGCTCAGCAAAGCCCACCAGAGGAGCTTAACCTTATCTGTACTGCAAGCAAAATCTTCAAAAGTTCCTCAGGAGTGGTGTATGGGGGGAGATCTGATTTGGTGGAGATGAGGGGAGCAGGTGGTGAAAGTATTCACCCAATATAGAACACAGGAGATAGAAGTTCATTGAATACACTATAAGGGAGCAGCAGACAGGACAGCATAGGAGAGACTGTCTGCCAGCAGGCAGTGGATGGGGAGCTATAGTGAAGGTGGGAAGTGAGGAGGTATGGGAACGTATGGAATTTTCCTTTTTTGGTACCTGTGCCCATTTGGTTGGCCATTGGTCAGCTAAGATCAAAGGTTATTTTGAGGTGGGTCATTTCATTAGCCTGTTTGCACCCAGCCTGGTGGTCACTGGGGGCCCTTCTACCTTAGTCAGGTTTCAATTGCTCAAGCCTTTTGTCTAAAAGTTTAGTATAGATAAAACTTATTATAAAATAAAATTTGCAGTGTCCTCATGTCAAATTCTATTTGCTTAGATATTTTGTTAGCAGAAATGTATGTTGAAGTTTTACTATGAAAATTAGTTAATATTGAGACGGAAACATTTGTTTATCTTACAGATCTTCTAATCAGAAACCCCCATTACTAGAAAGCTATAGGTCTGCTCAGTAAGGTCCTGTCACCTTCCTAGATGGATGCTTTGAAAATAGATTACCTACTATCTCTTCAAAATGGAGCCAGGATCCAATGGAGGTGAAGAGAGACAGCTAAAAGATCAAAGCCTCCTGGGTACACATTAGAGAACACTCTATGCATAGAGAGATGACCACAGATATAAAAGCTTAAAAAATATTTTACACTATCCTCTGAGTCTCTCTGTATTCACAACCATCTAGGGCAAAGTTGGTATTGTTTATGTTACTGTGGCATTCTAGAAGTGTTGTACATAAATAAAGTTTCAGGATTGTGACCCATATGTATATCTAACCACCTTCTTGTTTTATAGGCATTTCTTTTTCATATATTCAGAACTGAACTCAGGATCTTTCCTAGGTTCTCAAATATGCCCTACTCCTACCTGCCTCAGGCCCTCTGCACATGACATTTTACTTCTTTATTTTGCCCTTAGCCAATTCTGAGAAATTCTTCAGATCTCAGATCAAAGGTCATTTCCTAAGGAAGTCTCTCTGAGATTGCTGACTAAACCAGATCATCTTGCTAAAGCTCTCATAGCTCCATGTACATTTCTTACATAGTCCTTATCACAGCTTTTTATATATATTCATAATGTAATTATTTGATTAATGTCTGCTTGTCTCAAGAAAATAATAGATGGTAATGCTTTGAGGGTAGGATCATATCTGCTTTAGTCCAACAAAAAATATTGGCTATAATTGCTACAATTCTTTCAAATCATGGCTTCTTTATATAAGGGTTGATCCTGTGCTGTCTTTCTGCTAGTGCCTAGGTGGTAGTTGCTGCATAGGATGATATAAGAAACTGAATTAAATGAATTTCTATTCAAATAAATGAATCTTTGTCATTCCTTGCCAATTTACAAAAACAAAACAGTAAACCTTTGTTTAGATGCATTGAAAACTCTGTTAGTTTTTCTGTAATTTTCCCAATGACCTCCATAGGCTTATAGTTACTTTGTCTGTTCCAGACCCATGTATATGTCTCATTTCATGATAAACCAAATAGTTCTTTATTATATTCTCCATCCTCTCCCTCACTGAGCCATCTTGCAAGCATGAAACACTGTTCAGAAGTTCAGCCAAGTGGAAATACATCTGAAGATTGATAAAAATTTACAACCACGACTATGACATGATTTAAAATGAGTATATTACTGTCAGAAGGTCACTGTATTAATTTGGCCAATGTCATTTCTATGAAACTCAGGTTTTCACAGCATTACAAGTTTCATAAAAGAATAGCCTGCTTAGTTTCTTTTGTAAACTGGGGGCATGACACAGTAGTCATGAGCCCTTGGCTTACTCAAATTATTTACTGTTACTTTTGAGTCTAGCAAAAAAAGACTGTCAATTCTTATATATTTCATTTTGATTAATTATGTTAATTACATTGCTGGAAATCACTTACCTAGGGGCATATAATTTTTTAAAAACTATACTTCAGCTTCCTGTGTAATGAGGGAGAAGAACACTTAGCATTTTTCAGGCTTGTCTGATTATTTTCTGTTGAGTATATAAATAAATGGTTGGTCTCTTTCTTTGAGGTAGAAAGACTTCTGGTAGGATTATTCACCTAGTTTATGATATCCACTCCTTGATGCTCATAGTAGCTTCATTATTAAGTCAGAGCATAATGCTTAGATTATTTGTGAAATAATTTTAGAAGTCATTCAGTGGAAAAATTCTACAGATAAAGAAGGATCTTGACAGAGGCCTGAGTTGTCAGAGAAGGGCAGACATGAAACAGCTCTAATGATTATTCATGTGCATCTTCTGAGCAACATTTATTAAATTTGGTTTTATGTGGTTCAAAGCAGTTTGGCAGTTTGACCTCTCATTATTGTTTTGGTTTTTATTCCCAGAGTATATCTGTGTGCAGGGAAGTCATAATGCTGGGCTGTGTGTCTAAGGGTAATCACATGCACCAAAAGAACAAGAACACTGAATCAATAGGAGCCTTGATAATGCTCTCTCACTACTCCATCCCTCTGCAGAGCTATGTGGCTCTTTTGATTTACTATTCAAGGTACATGATTTTTTCAGGTCCCTTGGAGATGACTTCATAGTGTGAAGTTATAATGCACTCAGAAGTAAGGGAACAATTGATTTCCATGACTTCAAGAGTTCAACATTGGGAGGAAATGAGTGAAATAAAAGGTAGTTCATTTAAAATTTCCCTCCCCAGATTTGATTTTAGCCTCAATCTGAGAATAAAGTCCAGATCAATAAGCTTTAGGTCAGTAGGATTCTTGATGGAGTCTTGGGACTATGCTTGGGGGTCTTAAAAATCCTGATGAGAATCATACAATTATTCCCATTAGGGTTCATAATCTAACTGAAATATCAGGATTCTGAAAAATACATCAGGATTCTGAGCTTTGGGCTAATGTAGCATTGGTGATCTCTTGTTCATTTCATGTACTTTTATGTATTTTTATTTTATTCTTTGGTCAACAAAAATTGCAAATAATCTTTTCATGAAATGTATTTAATGGGCATATATTTCACATATGCAGGGTCTACATGAAGAAATAGGGTCCATATGTAAAAATTTATTTAAAGAGGCCCTTCATCCTTCATGAGTGGTTGTTCAATCTTTGAGATACAACATTTGCTATGGTGCCAAATGATATGAACTGTTTCTGAGATATGGCCAATCCAAAGGGCCACGAGTTCTGGAAAGACTGACTGATTTTATTGAGGGTTAGCTCTAGAGAACTGATTGTATTTCAGACTGGGCTTTGAACTTGGCCTGTTAGGAGGAGGCAAACCAGGGCATAGCATCATCATATCTGCATACCCTGAAAGGACTGAAGAGCAAGACTTTATGGGAAATGTTGAGAAGCATTTCAGAGCCAGCATGATAGCTCTAAGGCAGTTTGTCTTCTCTTATCTGGAGCTCCCACAACCACTGCAGGCCTCTCCCGGCTGAGCCCAGCACCCGCCCACGACTACCCACTTCCCCACCCCCAAGGGCATTGTTCTGAGAAACCTGCCCAGCACTTTGTGTCGCCATTTCCTAACCCTCAGACTACAGCCAAAGAAAGAGGTGGCCAAAGGTGTTTTTGACATACAGTCAAGTTTATGTATTTTAGTTGATTGAAGTAAGGAATACTGTCTTTTAGTTTACATAAAATTAATCAAAGTAGTAGACACTTGGTTGTTAAACTGACAGCGATGGCAGTTGGAAGTTCTGTCCTGGTGAACTTACACTGAAAATCATTATATACCACCTGCAGCTCCTGAAATTTGAAGTTATTAAAGCCAACCATATGTAAATGATGACGAATTATAACTTTCTTACTGAGGTTCCTTTCATTTTATTTTTAAATATTTTTTATTTATTTCTAGGAGAAAGAGAGAGACAGCGTGAGCAGGAGAGGGTCAGAGAGAGAGGGAGATATAGACTCTGAAATTGGCTCCAGGCTCTGAGCTGGCAGTCAGCACAGAGCCCGACGCGGGGCTCGAACCCACGAACCGCGAGATCATGACCTAAGCGAAAGTCTGACGCTTAACCGACTAAGCCACCCAGGCGCCCCAGGCTCGTTTCATTTTAATTTAAATATACAGAGAAGTAACACAGAATTTTAAAAGAAAAATATCTCAATATTACTTTTGATTTTTTTAAAATAAAAAATACCCAGAGATAAAGCTAAAGTCCTATTTCCCTTCCCAAACCCATTATAATCATTTTCTTCTCAAAGATAATCACTTTCAGGTATTTATATTATGTTTTTTCCAGTCCATTTTAAAGTCTTTTAAATACTTCTATGCAGAAATGTTGCTGGATTTTTTACTTCAATATCTGAGATTCGTTGTCTCACCACTTCAAAGACTGAAAGGTGCATACAAAATGAGCAGCAGGCAAAAGATTATTAGATTTATAGGTTTAGAGCTGTAGAGGATGCTCTGGTGTATAGCCCAGAGTCTATTTCAAGCATTGTCTTCTGAAAGCTTATAACCTAGTCTGTCTCTCAAATTAGACAAAGGGGTCTGTTTTGCTCAAGACTCAGCTCTCTCTTTAGAGATAGTCCTGTATTCAACTACAAGTTCCTGTGGAAGGACAAAAGTGTGGCTCCTGGACTCAGTTTGGAACTTCTCTAAAGGGCTAGTTCAATGTCCAGTCTCTCCATGGGACTGAGTAAGGTCTCTGTGGCAATGCGTCACCATTTAACTTCTCTCCCTGCTCAAGTTTGCTTTCTTCCCTCCTTTACCCAAATTATTTACCAATAAACCAGCTGCATGCTCATCTCCCTCTCAGAGTCTGTTTTCTAGACAGCTTGACCTGTGGCAATGGGCACAAGAAACAGTACTAGAAAACAGATTTAAAAAATGGATTTTGGAGCTGAAGCATCTACCACCTGGCTGGCAATGATGAATCACGCCATAGATGAAATAATGATAAACCCTGGCATGGTTGGTTCAGGGACTTCTAAAAGTCTCACTGAGGCTGGAAGAAAATACACTGGTGAGTACAACATCTCAAATGATTGAAAGGTCCAGGAGAAGCAGTATGGATTTATAAGGATATTGAACTTGGATGGTGTTGAATTTAGCTCAATTGCTCTATAATGTTGCTGCCCTGGCATCTGTTTTGTGTTAGCCAAGCAACCTGCAGGGGCCTTGAACTTGAACTGACACCAGCACCTGCTGTGAGCTCATGCTCTAGATAATAGCCATGGAGTCACAAGTAATGTAAATTTATGATTCGACTAAATCAACTGGCCTTTGTGATAGCATTCTCCCCTGCTGCCCAGAGCTTTCCCCTCTGCACCCGTTAGCTAAAACCCCTATGAAGCTTATCAAACTCCTGCCTTTTTTCCTTTGAATTGGCTAATTCACCTTTAGCCAGGAACCCCAAAGCACTCCACTAAGAAGGCCATGTGCCCAGATGCCCTCTGCCACCAGGGTCTGTCTCACTGACCCCTGCCTTGACTTCTCACAAGCTGAGTACTTCCTCTAGGGCCTGTGAATGATAAGCTTCTTTACTTCATTTTTCTTTGTGGTTTTTTTTCGAAGGGTGGCTCAATATCACACATACCCCCTAGGCTCTACTTCTTATCAAATGTTAATTTAAAAAATCACAGTAGGAGTGCCTGGGTGGCTCAGTTGGTTAAGCATTCAACTTCAGCTCAGGTCATGATCTGACAGTTCATTGTGTCGGGCTCTGTGCCTGTCTCAGAGCCTGGAAACTGTCTTCAGAATCTGTGACTCCCTTTCTTTCTGACCCTCCCCTGATCATGCTGTGTCTCTCCCTCTCTCTCAGAAATAAATGAAAACATTAAAAAAGATCACAATAGATGGTTGTTGCTGAAGACTATTGATAAATTAGAAAAAGACAAAGAAAAGCTGAAGACCTTCAATCACCAATTAAGGTTTTGTGATAGCCAGAAGATGTCTTTGGCAGTATACAAAGGCATTCTCAGCTCTTGAAGCTGAAGGGCAGGAAAAACTGGTTAGGCCCCTGATTTAATGATAGTGGAACTCCAAAGAAACCTGAATTCTCAGCCCTGGCAAGTCTGCTACATCAAGTTCAGGGTAACATTAGAAGAGCAGGATTCCAAGATTTGAATTAATGCACTAAAAAATCTTGAATCCTTATATTTTTCTAAATGTTCTTGGCCTGAATAAGTGACTCACTCCTTGCTGAGAGTCCCATGCAGAAGCCTCTTCATTGTGTGAGAACAGTTGCTCTCCTTAAAATCACCCTGGTTCCCCACCTTATGAACATACCATCAGTTACTAGGGTTAAGTTGTAGGAAGACCTGCCCAGGGAATTACTGAGCTTGCTAAGGGGAGAACAGGGCTACCCATCAGAAGAACTACATGATCTACCCAGTTTATTCTTTTTTTAAAAAATTTATTTATTTTGAAAAAGAGTGTGAGTGGGGAAGAAGAAGAGAGAGAAGAGAGATAATCCTAAGCAGCCTCTGTACAGAGCCAACAACACAGAGCACGACATGGGGCTCGATCCCATGAACCATGAGATCATGACCTGAGCTGAAAAAAAGAGTTGCACACTTTACTGGCGGAGCCAAACCTATATATTTTTATAGGAGATGGGAGAGTGTGTTTTGGACTATAATATCCTGAGAGTTTTAGATTAAAGGAGATGGAATACAAAGTTGGGTAAGGGAGACTTAAGTGATATGGGACCACTTATCCATGATAAAACTTTAACACTTTGACAAGAGCCTCAGGAGTAGCACTAATAAGCTATTTAGATTAAAAGCAGAGAGAGTTAGGAATCTCCCAAAAGGAAAGACAGGCATAGCTTTCTTAACATAAGAAAAGTCATTTTTGGTCTCCCAACCATCTTATGAAAGAAAGAATATAAGAGCAAATAGCTACTATCAGTCCAGGAAATAACCTAATCATATTTAAAAGTGAAGATTGACCTGATGAATATTCATAAGTTATCTTTGCAGGATCTAAATTCCTTTGAGCACTCAGACACTGTACCAACTGGAGCCAGAGAATTGATGATGGCCTTGCCGGCCCTCGTGACTCTGATCTGAACTCAGCCACCTTAATATGACTTTTGCCCCAATTCTATGCTAAATTCCCCAATGCACAAACTTCATGAATATTCATGAACACTTAGCTTAAAACTTGCCCAATTTTGTTGTTCGAGGAGACACTGCTTTGGGAAAGCTACCTGCTGTTTCCCCTTATTTGTTGCAAGTAAAACCCTTCCTTTTCCTATTCTTTGTCTTGGTTGTGTCTTTCGGCTTAGCACCCACCAAGAAGGGAACACAGTTTCAGATAATAAGATGACTTAAAAACTTGGAAAAGGTGAGGTACCGCCATGTGAAGCATAATTGCCAGAGCCACTGCAGTAAGTGGAAGACCCGATTAAAAGAAAGAGAAGTGAGCATGCTAAAGAGAATATACTATAGAAGGCTAGAAAAAAATGCATATGGCTAGAAAACCTATCAGCAACTATGTTCTATAGTAGGGTCCAGTGTATACTCCTTTATTAAAGCAATAAAGAATGCACTTATAAGAGGAGCCAAAGTAATATTGAGAAGCCCAATGGTAACTGTCCTCTCTAGGCCATGGCTGATGGTAAGACTGGGTTCCTTGATAGCAAAGGAGATTATATGATCCTAAAATAATTACAGATCAGGTGCTCAAGCCTCAGAAGAAATATGGAAACAATTATATAATGAATGAGAGTGTTAAAGTATTTGTATCGTATCATTATGACCACCAAAGAATATCCCTCATGTAATAGTCACTAAACAACCAAGTGGAATGATGTAGTCAGTTGACATTAACCATTTTTTTTTTTTTTTTTTTTGCTAGGGCATACCTGAGAACTAGCACAATGAATACAAAACTAGAATTATCATTATGATAGAGATCAATAATATCTATAGGTCCAAAAATCTGGACTCTCACTTACCAGGTTGATTTAACTATGGCTGTAGTCAAATGTCCAACTTGTCAATAGTGGAAATCAATAAAAGTTGACCTCTCATTATGGCATCATCTTTTAGGAAACTAAGCACATTTAGTAATAGGTTGATTATATTAGACCTTTTCCACCCTGAAGGGGTAGTAGTTCATTTTAAAGGGAATTGAGTTGTTTTGCTTTTCTTGCTTATAGGACTTCAAGTCTAAAGTCTTCATGTCTAAGGACTTACAGACTGTTTCAACCACTGACAGGGATTCTGCATATAATTACTTCAAACTAAAGGACTAACTTTATAGCAAAGGAGGTACAGCAGGAGGCATGTAACCATAAGATCCAGTGGTCCTATCACATACTATATTACCCAGAAGCTTACAGCCAGATGAAGTAGTAATATAGCTTTTAGAAAGTATTGGGGTGCCTGGGTGGCTTAGTCGGTTAAGCGTCTGACTTTTGCTTAGGTCATGATCTCGCGGTTCGTGGGTTCGAGCCCCGCGTCGAGCTCTGTGCTGACTGCCAGCTCAGAGCCTGGAGCCTGTTTTAGTCTGTGACTCCCTCTCTCTCTGACCCTCCCCTGCTCACACTGTCTCTCTCTCTCTCTCTCTCTCCTAGAAATAAATAAATAAAAAAAAGATAGTATAACAGATAAGCTTAAAGATGTTATCATATTAAGCAATCAGTGAATAGAATATTATGCTAAATATTTAAAAATATTTTCAGTGTTTATTTATTTTTGAGAGAGAGGGACAGCATGAGTTGGGGAGGTGCAAAGAGAGAGAAAAAGACACAGAATCTGAAGCAGGCTCCAGGCTCTGAGATGTCACCACAGAGCCTGACACAGGGCTCATACTTATGAACCATGAGATCATGACCTGAGCTGAAGTTGGATGCTTAACCGACTGAGCTACTCTCTGGTGCCCCTGGTGCTATATACTTAATAGAGGTAAATACATGGTCTAGGAATTAAGGAGTGGGAGTATGAATGGCACCAATGCCTTTTCTCCAATAGGCCCACTTGGAAGATATAGATTTTTTATTCCTGAAGTTTTCAGCTCTTCATGATAAAGATCCTATTTTCCAAAAAGATAATACTTCCAACAGAAGATACAGCAAAAGTACATTCAACATAAGCTATGGCTCTGGCTCTGGCTATGTCCTAATCATTCTGGGCTCCTTATGCCACAAGATTAGTAGACAAAGAAAAGAGTTATCATTCTGACAAAGTTGATTGACTCTAACTCTCAGAGTAAGCATGCAAGAGTCACAGTCAGAAAAGGGCATGATCACCTTTGGTTCAGAACCCTTGGAGCTGAAGGTCTAAATTACTGTCTTCATGTCTAAATTACTCCACCAGGTGATGCTAGCTGAGAATGAAAGGAATGAAGAATGAGTAGTAGAAATGTTAAAGTGGGCAATTAGTTAGGTTGGAAAGGATACCTAGAAGCCAGAAAGGAGGGGGTCATGGCCAACTATTAGGAAAGTCAGAAACCTGTCTGGGCAGCACTCCACAAGAAGCCAGATCAAACCAGACAGACCCAAGATCGCAGGTGCCATAACAGGAAACCCATAATCAAATAAGGAAGGCACAAAACCCTGTTTCCCCACCGTAAGTAGTGAATATTCTACCCCCTAGTTAAAAACTGCAGGCAAAACATAAACACCCAAACCCCAAGGTTTGGCTTGTGTTGTGGCTCTTTTTCTTTCTTGAGCTCACCTGCTCTCACATCTCAAAAGTATACTTTTTACTTTAATACACTTTCCTACTTATGTTGCTTGTCCCCTGTGTTGCTTGTCTGTCCTCAAATTCATTCTCATGACAAGGTTTGGTAACTCCTTTGGTATAGGCTGGGTTGAGGTCCCTGGGTCTGGGGTCTTCTCAATTCAATCGGCAACAGAAGACAGAGATAACTGTTTGCCTATTATACTAGTTACAGCAGGGAGGGCTTGTCTTATCAGTGTCCCCAAGAAAAAAGACCAGCCAGAATCCCAAAGGAGTCCTTTCCAACTGGGCGAATGTGTACAAAGCAATTATAACTGAGCAGTGGAAGGACTAGACTATAGTCAGTGCTACACTGCACTTCTCAGATCTGCCCTTAAAAAACAAGACACTTATTTCTCAAGCTACTGGGAGTTTTGCCTGATGAGGTTTCATAGCTGGATCCTTCCATCGGAATTGTCCCCAGCCAAAGGGTGCTGTTCCCCAAAAGGTTCCTCCTCTTTCTGGAGGCAGCCCGGTTTTCAGTTCAGAATGTCTCTGAAGAGCCTTCATAGGTCCAAAGCTCTCTGTGCAGTCAGCTGAAACCTCTGTTGCAACTGAATTAAAGTTCAACTTCTGTCTGTCTGATTCTGTTTTTCTCACTCCCATGAACACTCTCCAGTGACCGTTTTGCATACGAATTTAGGAGTTGTTTCCTGGGGAAACTGACCTACAAGGAGATTTTCATTTAGCACTTATTTTTGTGTGGTGTGTTATAGGGATTTAATATTTTACTCCACACAGCAAACTTAGTGTTCCTAAGGGATTTATTGAAAAATTCATCAAAAGATGGAAAGGCCCATTGATATGTAATACTAATACTATTACATATCATTTCTATATACACGTGTTTCCATATTCTTTTTTTTTTTAATTTTTTTTAATGTTTTATTTTTATTTCTAGGAGAGAGAGAGACAGCGTGAGCAGGGAGGGTCAGAGAGAGAGGGAGTCACAGACTGAAACAGGCTTCAGGCTCTGAGCTGGCAGCCAGCACAGAGCCCGACTCGGGGCTCGAACCCACGAACCGTGAGATCATGACCTAAGCGAAAGTCGGACGCTCAACCGACTAAGCCACCCAGGCGCCCCCACGTGTTTCCATATTCTAAATATATAGATGCAGAATTTCCTATCATGTTTTCCCATTGGTTCTTTATATCTTTTTTGATATTCCTACTTCCTTTAGTGTTGCTATTAGTTAATAGTGCTGTTCCTTTTTCTTTTTTTCTTTCTTGAATTTTTGTCCTCCCTTGAGAATTCTGTCCAAGGTCTTCTCCCTGGCTGCTTACCTTCTTAAAGTATGCAAAGTGGACATATGTGACATTTCTGTATTTCCAGATACCCTCTTTCTTGTCCCAGTGAAGAACAGTCAAATTGTGGGGGATGGTCAGGTTCATGGCAGGCTGGCAGAGGGGTGGGATATAAAACGCACTATGAGATAGATTCACAGAGCATGAAATGCCATATCACTCAGCATTTTTCAGCAGCTGTACTGAATGTAAAAAGGTTCCATTATCTTGCATCCATATTGGTTCTTGAATATTTGGCTGTATTGATTTGATAGTTGCCCATTTTTGATTCTGCAAAAAAAAATTACTGAGCAAAGAAAACTTACATAAAACCAGATAGGTGTCACCTGCAGTGAAATATAAAAGATTTCTTCAGAGATCTTAGGTTCCAAGCAATTTTAGAAAAGCTGACATTATTTAGAATTGATGTGTGTGGAGAAAGCCACTCCCTACCACTCTTTTTGATTTGGTATTAAAATTTTTCAAGGAAGTGTAGATTAGCATGTAAAACTGCCAGGCCAGGATTTAGTGATGGATGTTGCAAGAAGGTGGGGGAAAGGGAGAGAGGCAAACCATGAGAGACTCTTGAATGATGAGAACAAACTGAGGACTCATGGGTGCGTGGGGGGGGGGAGGGGGAAGATGGGCATGGAGGAGGGCACTTGTGGGGATGAGCACCGGGTGTTATATGGAAACCAACTTGACAATACACTATTTGTAAAAAGAAAAAAAAAAAAGAAGTGAAAAGAATTTTTTTCCTATACCTGTATGGAATTAACACATATGGTATTTAAATTCAGACTTAAAGGATCATATGTTGAAGTAAATCTTGAGTTATTACTGATGTGCTGACTCAGAAAATATTTTATTATTGTCTTTCTTGAAATGAAGAAGTCTGAGATTTTGAAATACATACATGGCTGTATCAATCTTGTCTTAAAACTTATTTGGAATTTTACTTCTGGTTATGATGGAATGTGTACTTACTTTACTATCAAAAATGACTAAGAAACTGGATACTATAAGTAACGACTTATTTATTTATTTATTTATTTACATCCAAGCTAGCATATAGTGCAATAATGATTTCAGAAGTAGATTCCAGTGATTAATCCCCTATGTATAACAACCAGCACTCATCCCAACCAGTGTCCTCTTTAATGTCCATTACCCATTTAGCCCACCCCTCCCCCACAATCCCTCCAGTAACCCTCAGTTTGTTCTCCACATTTAAGAGTCTTTTATGTTTTGTCCCCCTCCTTGTTTTTATATTATTTTTGCTTCCCTCCCTTATGTTCATTTCTTTTGTATCTTAAATTCCACATATGAGTAAGGTCATATGATATTTGTTTTTCTCTGACTAATTTCACTTAGCATAATACCCTCTCGTTCCATCCATATATTTGCAAAAGACAAGATGTCATTCTATTTGATTCGTGAGTTAACACTCTGTTGTATATATATATATATACCACATCTTTATTCGTTCATTCATTGATGGATGTTTGGGCTCTTTCCATACTTTGGCTATTGTCCATAGCACTGCTATTAACATTTTAATGCATGTGCCCCTTCAAAACAGCACACTTGTATCCGTTGGATAACTACCTAATAGTGCAATTGCTGGGTTGTAGGACAGTTCTATTTTAATTTTTTGAGGAAACTCCATACTGTTTTCCAGAGTGGCTGTACCAGTTTGCATCCCCACCAGGAGTGCAAAAGAGATCCTCTTTCTCCACATCCTCGCCAGCATCTGTTGTTTCCTGAGTTGTTACTGTTAGCCATTATGATGGGTGTGAGGAGGTATCTCATTGTGGCTTTGATTTGGATTTCCTTGATGATGAGTGACGTTGAACATTTTTTCATGTGTCTGTTAGCCATCTGGATGTCTTCTTTGGAGAAGTATCTATTCATGTCTTTTGCTCATTTCTTCCCTGGATTATTTGTTTTTTGCGTGTTGAGTTTGATAAGTTCTTTATAGATTTTGGATACTAACCCTTTATCTGATATGTCTTCTCCCATTTCGTTGGTTGCCTTAAGGTTTGTAACAAAAAGGTTTGCTTTTATTTCCCTTGCTTCAGAGACATGTTGAATACGAAGCTACTGTGGCCAAAGTCAGAGGTTTTTGCCTGCTTTCTACTCTAGGATTTTGATAGCTTCCTGTCTTATGTTTAGGTCTTTCATCCATGTTGAGTTTATTCTTTTCATATGGTGTAAGAAAGTGGTCCATGTTCATTTTTCTGCATGTTACTGTCCAGTTTTCTCAGCACCATTTGCTGAAGAGACTGTCTTTATTCCATTGGATATTCTCTCCTGCTTTGTCAAAGATTGGTTGGCCATACATCTGTGGGTCCATTTCTGGGTTTCCTATTCTGTTCCATTGATCTAAGTGTCTATTTTTGTGCCAGTACCACACTGTCTTGATGATTGCAGCTTTGTAACACAGCTTCAAGTCTGGGATTGTGAAGCTTCCAGCTTTGGTTTTCTTTTTCAAGATTGCTTTGGCTATTTGGGGTCTTTTCTGATTCCATGCAAATTTTAGGATTGTTTGTTCTAGCTCTGTGAAGAATGCTGGTGTTATTTCAAAAGGGATTACGTTGAATATGTAGATTGGTTTGGGTAGTATAGACTAAGTAACAAATACAAGTTCAAGACTGTGCTCTCAGATAAGGGGGAAAAGGATTAACCTTATCATTTTATTCTCCCAAATTTCTTCTTGGAAGAAATTACTGGCCAGTAACACAAACAGGAAACTAATATTCTTGCAGAGTTCAATAGACAAAGATAGGAATTCAAGGACTTGGAGGCAGCTAGAATTTTCAGGGATGAATGCTCTAAAGAAACAAACTCTGCAGATAAAAAGCTCCAGAAATGTATACAGACATCTCATTAAATCTTTGGATTGATACCATTTTGCGTATGCACAGGGCATGAAACCAGGTAAAGAAAAGCTTCTAAAAAATGAATAATTACTGAGAAAATGTGAGCTAATCTATTTTCAGAGTTTATACATAACTGGAAATTAAGTTTCTACTCTGGAGAATAGAGAAACCCGTTTGAATATATAAGGAATTCAGTAAAGACTCCAGATGGTCATACCTTAGTCATCGGCTAAACTGCACCTAGATTAGTCTGGCCCCATCCTAAAATATGATTAATAGCAAGCCTCAAAAGAGCAAAATGATATTTAAATAACTTAACTGCCTGCTAGAACAAAGCCCAACACTTTTTAAGGAAACACAATTTTATCAAGCATTCAACAATGCAAAAAAATACAATGTCTACCATACTAACAAAAATTTCTAGATAAGCAAAGAACTAAGAAAATATGATCAATAAAAAAATGGAAAAAATCTTTCAATAGGTATGTTATTTAAGTGACAAAGATGATGGAATTAGTAAAGGGTTCCAAACAGTAATTATAAATGTGTTCTATGCATTTAAGAATTTAAAGGAATTAACATGATGAAAGGAGATATGAAAGATATACAAAAATTCAAACATAACTCTAGAGATGAAAAATGTCCTATCTAAAATTAAAAGTTTTAGGTGGCTTAATCACAGATTTAGAGGTTGTAGTATAAAAGATAACATACTTGAAAACAATAAAAAGCAATATATTGTACAAAACATTATACATTTGTATTGTAACAAAAACAGTGTAATGTATCAACAATGAAGGATGGAGACAAAAAGGATGTAAAGAAAAATACAGCTTCAGTGACCTGTGAGAAAATATCAAGAAGTCTAAAGGGCATGAAAAATATATTTGAGAATATAGTGGTCTGAACATTTCCAAATTTGATGAAAACTATAACACAAGAACGAAATTCAAAGAATACCAATGAACCTCAAGTAGGATAAGCAAAGAATAATCACAAAAAAGTGCATTGCAATCACATTGTTGGAAATGGATAAGAAAACGAACAGCTTAAAACCAGCCAGAGAAAATGAGAAAACTTTAAAGTTACATAATACAAATAACTGCAGAATTCTCACCAAAAATTACATGTCATAAGACAATGAAATTAAACCTTTGAAATGGTAAAAGAAATAAAAAGATCTATCTAAAAAGTTTATAAAGGGGCGCCTGGGTGCCTCAGTTGGTTAAGCATACGGCTTTGGCTCAGGTCATGATCTCATGGTTCGTGGGTTTGAGCCCCACATCGGGCTCTGTGCTGACAGCTAGCTCAGAGCCTGGAGCCTGCTTCAGATTCTGTGTCTCCCTCTCTCTCTCTCTGTCCCTCCCCTGCTCACGCTGTCTCTTTTTCTCTCAGAAATAAATAAAAACATTAAAAAAAATTTTTTAAGTTTATTAAGCAAAACTATCATTTAAAAGGCAAAATGACAGAACAACAGGATTAATTAAGATTATTTTATTGTTATGCTCTGCAAATTTATGTTCCCTAAAATGCAATGGAGAGCAACAGAAACCAGCACCAGTGATTTATGTTTGAATTCTGAGCCCTCCAGCAAAATGTATCACCTTTGGGCTGCATTTGTATAATAACGGCAGTAAAAATATCTGTCTTCTTCATTCTAGTTGGCTGTTGTAAAGATAACATTAGATTATGTGTGGTAAAGCATTTCACAATGGTAAGATAATGTGATGTAGTGATAATAATATTAAAAATAAATATAGTAAACATATAGCACTTGTTATTTACCAGGCACCATTGTAAACACTTATATTTATTCTTTCACTTAGTTCTTACGATAATCTTGTAGGTAGCATCTGTTCTCTCATTTTATAGATAGGGAAACAGAGCTACAGAGGGCTAAAGTAACTTGCACAAGCCTAACCAGTAAGACTTGGTGTTAGGATTTGAATCCATGTAGTCTGGCTCTGGAAGTTCATGCTTTTAATCACTAGGGTTAAAAAAAAAAATAAAGAGAAGAGAAGAAAAAGGAAAAGAAAAAAAAAGGCATAGATTCTTAAAACACTTTTTTAATGTTTATTTAACTTTGTGAGAGAAAGACAGAGTGTGAGTGGGGAGGGGAAGAGAGAGAGGGAGACACAGAATCCAAAGCAGGCTCCAGGTTCTGAGCTGTCAACACAGAGCCCGACACAGGGCTTGAACTTATAAACTGTGAGATCATGACCTGAGCCAAAGTTGGACGCTTAACTGGCCGAAAGCCACCCAGGTGCCCCCCAAAAGACATAGATTCTTAAATAAATGAGAAGACCAGCATTTGAATCCTAGCTTCATGGGCTGTGTTACTGACGTCAGGCCTCTTAAGCAGCCTCAACTTCAGTTTGTTCATCATAAAATAATATCTACTTTTAAAGGTTATTTATTTATTTATTTAGAGAGAGAAATTTATTTTCTTACAGTTCTGGAAGCTGAGAATCCAAGATCAAGTTACCAGCAGGGTTGATTTCTGACATCCCTCTTGGCGTGCAGGTGGTCTCCTTACCTCTGTGTCCTCACATGGCCTTTCCTCCATGCACCTGGGGAAAGAGGAGAGAGATAGCTAATGTCTTGTCTTATTGTAAGGATTGGAGTCCCATCCTTACGATTTCATTTAACCTAAATTATCTCCTTAAAGGTGTTATCTCCAAATGCTGTCACATTGGAGGTTAGAGCTTCAACATATGATCCTTGGGGGTGGGGAGCACAATTCAGTTTATAATAAATGGGTAGCTAGGGAGATAGAATTTAACGGATAGAAGTATTTGGAGTACTTTGATATTTTAGGTAGATTTCTTAGGTTATCAGCTCTGGAGGGAGAAGAAGCTGTCAGCTATGTAGAGTAAATTAGTAGATATACAGCATACTCATAACCGTATGCCATTTGTTCTTTATTTGGAGCAAAAATCAACGGGAATTAAAGACATTTTCGAACTAACAAATATTAAGTGGATTTGTCTTCAGCTCATTTGCGCTATGTTAAAGAATATTCTTTAGAATAACTTGGAATCTGCATCCGCCTAAGAAATGTATTTCGTTGGAAATAGTAATTATGGGGAAATACAAAGATATATTTTAAATTTTTTAATATTTATTTATTTTTGAGAGAGAAAGACACAGCATGAGTGGAGGAGGGACAGAGAGAGACAGAGACACAGAATCTGAAGCAGCCTCCTGTCCTTGAGCTGTCAGCACAGAGACAGATGTGGGGCTCGAGCCCACGAACTGTGAGATCATGACCTGAGCTGAAGTTGGATGCTTAACCAACTGAGCTACCTAAGAGCCCCAGATACAAAGATATATTTTTAAATATTAAAAAATTATTTAAGGGACACCTGGGTGGCTCAGTCGGTTAAGCATCCAACTTCAGCTCAGGTCATGATCTCACAGTTGGTGGGTGTGAGCCCCATGTCCAGCTCTGTGCTGACAGCTAGCTCAAAGCCTGGAGTCTGTTTCAGATTCTGTATCTCTTTCTCTCTGACCCTCCCCTGCTCATGCTGTCTCTCTCAGAAGTAAATAAAACATTAAAAAAATTTTAAAAATTATTTAAAAATTAATTGTTTAAAATATTTCTAAAGAAATAATTACTCAGTGCAAAAATAATAACATTTTATTATGGAGTTAGTAACATGCATAAATATATACAAATAAAATGTATGGCTATAGTAGTGGATGAGGGAAATGAAAGCATATGATTGTAAAGGCATTATACATTATTAGTTTAAAATTATTATTTAAAAAATATTTTAAATATTTATTTATTTTTGAGAGAGAGACAGAGCATGCGTGGGGAAGGGGCAGAAAGAGAAGGAGACACAGAATCTGAAGCAGGCAACAGGCTCTAAGCTGCCACCACATAGTCCGTCATGGGGTTTGAACTCACAGACGGTGAAATCATGACCTGAGCTGAAGCTGGATGCTTAACTGACTGAACCACACAGGCATCCCAAATTTAAAATTATTTAATGGTAAACTATGATAAATTAAGTCTTTATATTGTAACCCTACACCGAGCATTAAAATAGAAAACAAAAACAAAAACAAAACACAAAGGTAGAATGAATGAGTTGATAATTGTAATAAAACGGTATAGGAAAGGAGTGCCTGAGTGGCTCGGTGGGTTAAGCATTGACTCTTGGTTTCAGCTCAGGTCATAATCTCAGGGTTCATGAGTTTGATCGAGCCCCATGTTGGAATTCCCTATCTCTCTCTTTCTGCCCCTGCCTCACTCTCTATCTCTCATTCAAAATAAATAAACATTAAAAAATGGTATAAGAAAAAATATGCAATTATTTTTAAAAATACAAAAAAAAAGGGTAAAGAAGTCACAAAGGAGAGGTGAAATAGAGTATGTATATATCTTATATATGGAGAGAGAGAGAAAGGGAGAGAGAGAAAGATAGAGAAAAGGAGAGGGAGAGGGAGGTTCCGGAGGCCGGCTCCCGCAGGTCCAGGGGTCCCTGAAGGATGGACGGTGTCGGCGAGAGAGAGAGAGAGCCCCGAGATTCTTTCTGATCACCAGGCAGGCATCTCCATCCTGTAGGTTTTGAGGTCTTTATTTATAGGTCAAACAATAACATGACATCAGAAGATAGAATTTTTACAGGGGCTAATTATTTGTGATAAGATGTTTTGATCAGTGGAAGATGTACAGAAACAGGTTTTACAAAAGTATTCTTGCAGAACCTCCCCATATTCTTGACTTCAGTCCCCCAGATTAAGATACTAACAAACTTATCTTATTTTGCATGGGTAGGCCTCTAGACAATTTTTAACCACAAGAGGAAGAATGTATATTAGGCTTGTTCCTGAGTTGCTTGAGCAAGACTTTTCCTTGATGCTGAATGTGCAAGCACGATGGGGGCCATAAATGTGTCAGTCTTTGCATCTGGGTTTATGTTTTAGCTACTCTTATCTATCCTCATCCCAGCTGCCAGTGTAAGGGAAGGGTGTTTGTGGAATATAGGCCTTGAGGAAGGGACTGCTATACATCACCAATTAGCAAAGATATATGTAGTGACTTATGTTCTGCCCTTATCTGTACCTTAACTTTAAATTAGGCTCTTTGTCTCCGGGCCAGGCTCAATTGTCTTTGATCTGCAAGGCCCATAGGAAGAGGCTTTTGACAATCATCCACAGTGCTTCCATCTGAAATCTCTTTTGAAAAGGCAGGAATATGCTTTTCTTTATGAGTATCTGTGTTTGGAATATCAGTGTGATATGGAATATTGTGAGGCCTGGTCAATACCTGGAGGCTCATTTCCAACATGAGCCAGTAGTAGCAGAAGGAGATACCGGTTTTCGTTTCTCATGGCAGGAGCTGTGCAAACACTGCCATTTCCTTGCTGTGACTGCCATCCAGAGAGGCCGGTGCAGCTCCCAGCAGGGAGGGAGAGAAAGAGAGAGAGAGGGAGAGAGAGAAAGGGAGAGAGAAAGAGAGAGAAAGGGAGAGAGAGAGGTTTGTTTTAAGGAAGTGGCTTACATGAGGATAGGGGCTGCCAAGTCCAAAGTCTGCACAGCAGACTGTCAGCCTAGAGACTCAGAGGAGTTGCTATTACACCTTGAGTCCAAAGGCAGTCTGGGGGCAGAACTCCTTCTTCTTCAGGAGACCTCAGTATTTTTTTTTTCTCCTAAAGTCTTCAATTGATTGGTGAGACCCATTCCCATTATAGAAGGTAATTAATCTGCTTTACTCAAAATTTACTGATTTAAATGCTAATCTCATTTAAAAAAAATACCTCCACAGAGACACCTAGACTGAGGTCTAGTGCTTGCTTTGACGCATATATACTAGATTGATGTCTAGACTAGATAATCTGGATATCATGGCCTAGCCCAGGTGACACATAAAATCAGTTATCCCAGATAGGTTTATATCCAAACAAAATGAGAAATTGGCTAAATACTTCAAGTAAAAGGAAAAGTGTCAGATTGGATTAAAAAAAAAAAGAAAGCACAACCCAACTAAATGGTTCTATAAGACACACTTTAAATATAAAGAAACAGGCTGACAGTAAAAGAATGAAAAAAGGTAGGCCATACAAATACTATTTATAAAAGAGTGCAAGTGATAATATTAATATCAGATAAAGTCATTAGAATAGTAAATATAATATTGCCAGGGATAAAGGACATTTTATAATGACACGTTATCAAGAAGACAGAATAATCTCAAGTGCATTTGGACCTAAAACAAAGCATCGACATACACGAGGCAAAAAATTGAAGGGAGAAATAGACAAAGGTACAAATATCATTAGAAATATCAATAGTCGTCTACCAGTAACTGACAGAGCAAGTGGACAGAAAATCAGATGCAGAAGACTCGAGTAACACTATAAATCAGCCTAAGCTGAAGTATAGATGAACACTTCTGGGAACATACATAATTGTGATCTATCGAACTACAGTGCTTATGTCTTAGTTCTGTATTTTGTAATTATCAGATGTACGATGTTAGCAGTAACATGATTACAGGGCAGAGTTGTCTACTAAGAAGTTAGAATTTAAACCAGCAAAGTGGAAATAAATGGCTAAGAAGATTTAAAAAATGCAAAGAAGTGTGTCATAGTTAATGGCTCCCACCATTCAGCAGGGGGCGTCATATTTCAGTGGTCTTGGGGAGAGGTAGTTTCCCCCTATTATTAAAAATTTAGAGCTAGCAGTTTACTAGGTCTTAAATTCTGTGACCTCTGCTTCTGGGATTCTCTTAAATTTCAGCTTATGGCTTTGCATAGTGCTATATTCTTCATTTTTAGAATTGGGAGAAAGAAAATGTTTTTCCTCAGAAGTGTGATTCTAAGGGTCAGTTCCTTGCTAGGTCTTGTCTAACAAACATGTGCAGTCTTTCTCCCATGCTTTTTTCAAAATACCCAATCTTTTGGTCAAAAATCATGTAGAAACTAATTAGATGGTTTCTCAGAGTACAGTTTGCATGTACGAATAATATCAGATAGCACTGGCTAATTTATTATAGCAATCATAATCATGAGAGCAGAGGAGAGTGAGAGCCTTTGCTGAGTTATAGCATATAATTAATTCGTTATCATTTATGACTTTTGTGAGAATAAGAGGATGTTATGAAACTGAGAGCATTAATAAAACTTTTGGACTTTCAATTTTTAAATATTAGGTATATTATAATTGTCCTTGATTAATAAGAGTATTTTACTGGAGGGGCGCCTGTGTGGCTTAGTCGGTTAAGCGTCCGACTTTCGCTTGGGTCATGATCTCGCGGTTCGTGGGTTCGGGCCCCGCGTCGGGCTCTGTGCTGACTGCCAGCTCGGAGCCTGGAGCATGTTTCAGTCTGTGACTCCCTCTCTCTCTGACCCTCCCCTGCTCACGCTGTCTCTCTCTCTCTCTCTCTAGAAATAAATAAAACATTAAAAAAAAACAACAACTTCAGTTTAAAAAAAAAGAGTATTTTACTGGAAAACAAATCTGTTTATTGACAGATAGTTCCTTTCTTTATAAGAATATTTTTAAAATTTTTTAACGTTTATTCATTTTTGAAAGAGAGATAGAGTGCAAGTGGGGGAGGGACAGAGAGAGAGGGAGGCACAGAATCTGAAGCAGGCTCCAGGCTCTCAGCTGTCAGCACAGACGCTGGGCTCGAACCCATGAGCAACCAGATCATGACCTGAGTCGAAGTCAGACACTTAATCGTCTGAGCCACCCAGGCACCCCTATAGACAGATATTTCATCAATCTTGAGTATGAGTATGATTTTTTTAATCTGAAAAGTACGCAATCATTGGAACATATTTTATTAACATATTTTATTTATGGCTAAACTAGGAAGGCTGAACCCTTTTATTTTTTCAGATTATTTTTTTAATAAAGTTCATTTATTTATTTTTGAAAGAGATCACAATTGACGGAAAGGCAGAGAGACAGGGAGAGGAAGAATCCCAAGGAGACTTCACATTGTCAGTGTGGAGCCTGATGTAGGGCTCCATCTCAGGAACCATGAGATGATGATTTGAGCCAAAATCAAGAGTTGAACACCCAACCAAGCCACCCAGGAGCCCCTAGATTATTTTAATCCTAAATTTCATAAATAAAAAGAGGCTCACAATAGTGTTTAAAATAAGTAAAATTAGGACAGATCAAGAAAACCTAATTATTCCTGTTGTGTTCTTTTTACACATTTTTTAAGCATTTACTCATTTTTGATAGTGAGAGAGACAGGGTGTGATCAGGGAAAGGGGGAGAAAGAGGAAGGGAGACACAGAATCCGAAGCAGACTCTAGGCTCTGAGTTGCCAGCACAGAGCCTGACATGAGGCTTGAACTCACTGACTGCGAGATCATGACCTGAGCTGAAGTTGGACACTTAACCAAATGAGCCACCCAGGTGCCCCTTGTGTTCTTTTTATAAAATTAAGATGCAAACTTTTTGGTTACTAAGAGCTATTTAGGAAAATGAAAGATTTTGTATATTTAAAAAAATCTTTACTTTTTGTTTTAATTTGAATTTGAGGTCTGAATTAGATAGTGGCAAAATCATCAAGAATTTTTAGAGGCTAACAGGTATGACCACAAGTAACAAAGATCTGAAGACAAGGAATAGGTCCAGGCAATATCTTTCAAAAAAATAAATTAAAATGATTAGTAGGAAATTTTATAAAAATGATGCAAGAATATGTCAAAAGCACAGAGCATAACAAAGTATTACAATAATAAAAAGAAACTTTGTTGTCTGGGCACAAAAAACCCTACAGTTTTGACAGAAAGAAAGCATAAATTCTAGTTTGGGTCTCTTTGTATATCATCTATGTAACAATTTACAGTAAAAGATCCATAACCGTCTTTGCCTCCTGAATAAGCCCATCATATTTATTCACCTTTCCCAAAAATTTCAGTATGTTTTGTTCATTTAAAAATTATTATCTGTTGGGTCACCTGGGTGGCTCAAGCATCTGATTCTTGATTTCAGATCAGGTCATGATCTAACCGTTCATGAGACTGAGCCTGGCATTGGGTCTCTGAGCAAACAGCGTGGAGCCTGCTTGGGATCCTCTCTCTCCTCCTCTCTCTCTGCCCCTTCCTTATTCATGCTTTCTTTCCCTCTCTTTCTGCCCCTTTCTTATTCATGCTCTCTCTCCCTCTCTCTCAAAATAAATAAATAAACATTAAAAATTTTATTATTTGTAGGTGTTACATTGCTGAGAAAAATCAGGTTTACTTCCCTTCAGACCTTAAGCCATTGAAATCATACAAAAAATGTTTTGGACACATAAGGGAATAAAATTAGAAATCAATAACAGAAGGCAATTTGGAAAATTTATAAGTGTATGGAATTTGAACAACACAGTCCTAAAAAATCAATGGGTCAAAGAAAAAAGATCATAATGCAATTAAAAAGTACTTTATTGTGAATAAAAATGAAAACACACATAGCAAAACTTATTGAATGCAGTTATAGCAGTACTTAGTGCACATTTGTAGCTGCAAATGCCTATATTAAAAAAGAATAAAGATCTTAAATCAGTAACTTAACTCTTTACCTCAAGAACCTAGAAAAGAAGAGACAACTAACTCCAAATGTTCATCTACTGACTGATAAACAAAAGGTAGTGTATATCCTTATAATGGGATATTATTTAGCAATAAAAGGGAATACACTATTGATTCATGAGATAATATGTTGAATCTTTAGAGCATTTATTAAAGTGAAAGTGTCTAGTCACAAAAAGCCACGTATTAGATGTATCCACTTGCAGGAAAGGTTGAGAACTAGATACATCTATAAAGTCAAAAAGTAGATCAGTGGTTGCTGGACTGAGAGGAGGAGAAAACTACTGATGGATACGGAGTTTCTTCTGGGGGTGATGAAATGTTCTGAAATTAGATATTGTGATGGTGCCACAATTCACTGGAATAGTGTACTTTAAAAGGGTGAATAGAGAGGCATGTGAATTAGATCTCAACACACTTGTTATTAAAAACAAAAACAAAATAAAACAAAAACCAGGCTGTGCCCAAGGAGGTTCTGCTTCAGGTGTGGTGTGGCCTCAGACGATTCAGATTCTGTGGGAGGTGTGTGAGCTACTAGCTGTGCAGTCATGCCTTCAGAGGACTGCTCTCAAAATGCGAATATGGTATCTGGGAAAGGTAAGATAATAAACACCTGCTATTCCATAGATATGAGTTAAATTATGAGCTTACCACCTGTCCTGTGGGCTCTGAGTCATTGAAACCCAACTGAGAATTTTAGAGGCAAGAAAATAAAATATGGTTAAGACAAGAAGCTAATGATGGGGAGGTGGGTAGGAGGGTCCTAGGAGAGACACTCTGTAGGAGAAAGGCATTCTTGGCAGACAGAGGTACCCAGAGCCCACTATTCTTAGAGTATCCTAGCTCCATCTGCCTCTCAACTTAAGAATTGAAGGAAATGATAGCTAACATGTATTCAGCACTTATTTTGTAGCAGGAAATGTTCTAAGTGGGTTTTTGTGTGCTAATTTGTTTAACTCCTTACAAGGACCCATGAGATTGAAACAATTTTTATTCCAATACTACAGAAGAGGACACTGAGGCACAGAATGATTATCATGTCCCAAATAACATAGCTAATGAATGAAAGAGCCAGGATCTAGACTTTACGGTTTTCCTCTAGAGCCCTGTAACCATCATTCTATGTTCCGGTTTTAGTGCTAGCTAGGCAAGCATCAGCCAAGCCGGTGGTAGAGGGAGAGGCTGCCAGTTACTTTACCTGTGGCTTCTAGAGGCCTTGACAAGACTGCAGTTACCTCAGAGAGGTTGGGTAACATAATGTGGCAGTGGAAACAGGCATTATATTTGATTTGGATTATCTTGAGTTTGAGCTCTGACTCTGCTATTATTGTCGGGGAGATGAGGGGTATTTGACATCTATAGGTCAGAATTTCTTCATATATGAAAGGGAAAAATAGTATCTTCTCTGCCTTCTCCACTGCCTTGTGGTGAGATTCAAACTCAGATGATGTTTCTCAAAAAGCTCTGTGAACTTTAGCGTTGCATATTAAGGTAAGGGGGTGGAATGTGAACAAAAACAGATTAAAGCCACAACAGAGACCTAGCTTTTAGATTATTCCTGGAGTCTCTTGGATTGATTAGCAATCTAGGAAAGAAAATATGTCTTTTCAGACCCAATTCTTGTTTTTTTAAAATGTTTTGTTTATTTATTTTTTTGAGGGAGAGAGAGAGAGCGCGCGCGCACATGTGCACACACAAGTTGGGGAGGGGTGGGGGGGTACAGAGTGGGCTCTGTGCTGATAGGCTGACAGCAGTGATCCCAGTGTGGGGCTCAAACTCATGAACCGGGAGATCATGACCTGAGCTGAAGTTGGGTGTTCAATCGACTGAGCCACCCAGGCGCCCCTTTTCAGATCCATTCTTAGTATTGAGAGATCTCTCCATTGTAGTTTGAGGACTCTTGTGTCTTCTACTGGTGCTTGAGTAGCACCTGAGTTCAATTTCAAATAATTTCAAATACTTGACATTTAAACGAATTCTATCTAAAATATTAGTATTAGATAACGTGTGAGAAAAGTTGGTTTGAGTTTACTCAGTGGAACTCTCACCTCCATCTCAGGTCAATGCTTCTGCTGACAATCCTTCAGAAGCCTCCAGATTCTTCTGAATCCTTCAGAAGCCTGGCTGTGGCTGCAGCTGTGGCTTGGGTGAACAGACTGAAAAATCCACCCATCTTGACAGCTCACTTCAAATTGTAATATCACTTTTTAGTCAGATGGGTGTCCGTGTTTTATGTCTATTATATACAGTTCAAGAGGGAAGGGGAGAAACGGTTTGATTTTGATTTCAACTTGCACTGATTAGGGGGTGGTGGAGGACTTTTTCTGAATGCACTATCAGGGTGGCTGGCAGATGTCGTCTTAACATTGGTACTGGAATTGAGAGCATTTTGGAAAGTATTTTCAATGACTTTCTGGTAGCTGTGGGATTTCGTAACTCCTGAATGTGCTCATTCAACATTTGTTTAGTTTGAGGAGCCTTGTTTTAAAATGGAGACTTTCTTTTGAAAGAAAGCTCTGGGGATCATTTTGAAGGAGAGTTGTTTTGAAATGTAGTGACAAGCTCATAAACTAAAGGTCATAACTGTGACCAGTTGATCATTAATTTGTTTTTCTGCCTTTAGCAGACCAGATCCTGAGTATTTGCAGCGGACCTTAATGATGGTGATTTGAACAAAGAAAAATGCCTGTGCTTTTATTTCTGCATCCAGAGGTCATGATGGATAAAGGAAAAAATGCTGAGCCGGAAGCCTGGAGCTTAGGGTCTTACCATCTTTCTACTCTAATAGGCCCCGTTGCCCCTCTCTATCTATCTTTTTAACCTTTGTGATAGAAACCTCTGGATAGAATTCTGGGACTAGTTGAGGAAATTATTTTTCCAGGACTTTTATTTGTTTTTAATTTACATTCAAGTTAGTTAATGTATAGTGTAATAATGATTTCACAAGTAGAATTTAGCAATTCATCACTTACGTATAACACCCAATGCTTATCCCAGCTAAGTGTCCTCCTTAATGCCCCTTTCCCATTTAGCCTATCCCCCACCCAAATCCCCTACAGCAGCACTCAATTTGTTTTCTGTGTTTAAGAATCTCTTATGGTTTGTTTTTATATTATTTTTACTTCCTTTCCTTTATGTGCATCTGTTTTATATCTTAAATTCCACATATTACTGAAATCATACGATATTTGTCTTTCTCTGTCTTATTTTTCTTAGGGTAATGCACTCTAGTTCCACCCATGTTGTTGCAAATGGCAAGATTTCATTCTTCTTGATTGCTGAGTAATATTCCACTCTCTCTATATACCACATCTTCTTTGTCCATTCCTCAGTCAATGGACGTTTGGGCCCTTTTTGTACTTTGGCTATTGTCGACAGTGCTGCTATAAACATTGGTGTGCATGGGCCCTAATACAGCACTCTTGTATCCTTTGGATAAATACCTAGTAGTGCAATTGCTGGGTTGTAGGGTAGTTCTATCTTTAATTTTTTGAGGAAACTCTATACTATTTTCCAGACTGGCTACACCAGTTTGCATTCCCATCAGCAGTACAAAAGGGTTCCTTTTTCTCTAGTTTTGTTTTGTTTTGTTTTAATTTAGGTTTCGTATTTTCTGTTTTGGGTGGATTCATTAATCATCAGGTTGATGTAGTTGAAAATAATTTTAAGAAGTGTTGAAAGGAGCACCTCATCATTAACTCAGATAATGTAATTGAGAGTTTGGTTCGAATCAGTATATCCTTATTTTTGTGAATAATGAGGGTGTTAATCACATTACTGCTTTATAGTAATCCAGGATATTCAGGATTACCTCTTTAAATAAAGATGATGCTTGGCCCCTGTCCTGGAATCTTGTATCCTACATGTGATTCCAGCCACACTATCGGGAACAGTTTCTACTGTTCCTCCTCCACCTACCTCCTTCTGGTGTCTTCCAAGAGAGGGCTAATTATCTATTAAACTAGGCAGAGCTGGGAACACAGATTGGATCCTGTTTTATTGTCTGGGATGGGTGCATTACTGTGGCTCCATGGTTAGTATTTGTGTGTAACTCTCTTGCTCTTTGAGGGAGACCCAACCGGGCTGTTTCTCTTTTTTCTGATTGAGCATCCAAGAGGATTCACGTTCATTTGGTTCCTGGCTCTTCATGCTGCATTAGTCTAGTCTTTATAGGCATAGTGAAGATTGACTTTTAGAAGAATGAAGAATGTAAGAGTCCTACTTAGGATCCTGTCTGAGTCACATACTCCAACTCAGTTTTCGCCAAAAGGCCTTACTTTGACAGTCTGTAATACTGGCTCACTTGTAAATAAATATTTACTTCACCATATGACTAGTCTTCCCTTCTCAGAGTTCCCTGGGACAGAGGGATGAATAATAATAGCTCAGCACTCAGATAGTCCTGATTCTCTGATATAATATTCTCAGAATAATATAAAACATTTTTTAACTTATAACAGCAAATGTTCCACGCCATGATTGTCTGACTGACTTTGGCTTTTGCCTACATTACAATAGATAGCTTACTGATCTGGCTGTCCTTCATTCTATCTCTTCCAAGTTAAGCTCTTATTGCTTCCGTGCCCTTGGCCTTTAATTTCCTTAATTGTAGAATAAAGGGGTTGATCTAGATCCTTTCAAGGTCATCGTCAATCTTTAACATTCTCTGCTACTGAAAATATCCCTTTTGTTCAGAGCCCATTTAGGACATTTATTTTTATTTTTAACCTTTCCTCTGAGTTTCCCTTTGAGTCTCAGTCTCTCTTATTCAATCTCACTCTCTCTGTATTTTTCTGACACATACACTCTTACATATCAGTGAATTAAATACATTTTCTGTGAATGGAGAGCAAATTTTACATGACATGAAATGCATATGGGGAAATGGAAGAAAATAGCCAGAGTAATTCAAGTTTTGCCATATTTATGAAGGCTTTTAAAGAGCAGCTTCAAGCCAGATCTCCTGGTGCCAGAGGAAGTAGATCAAGCAGCCTGTAATCGGCCTCATTTATAGCTTTTTCACATAACCCAAGGTATCATATTTTTTAAAAGAATGAGCCACACTGCACTCTGAAAAGAGCTTGATGGTTCTGTGAATAACATAATTAAAATGAAGATTCACATCAATGACTTAATCTGGGCCATTGCTTTACAAAGAAGTTCGGCAAGAAGGATTTATTCAGAAGGGCTGTGGAGATGAGAATAAAAAATGAAAATACAGCTTGGCTCTGGAGCTGGAGGTTACAGGATTGTGGAAGTTAGTTGCTGCATTCAAGCTGGATGAAACACCTCTGCTTGGAAACACAGGCCAAGTGCACAGAAGAAAACTTGGGGAAACGAAGAGCAAAATCTGAGACAGGAGACTGAGTATCTCAGCACCAGTCTGTTGGGCCCCACCTCCATACCTGTAGAGCCCAGGAGGAGAGCTTGCAGGAGCTCAGCACCTGTGACATAACAGAGAACAGAGCAAAGTGGTGGAAATTCAGCACTTATTCTATGTAGGTCTCTGCTGTTAAGTCTTTTTCTCCTTTAGTCTTTGCATCTTTCAGCCAAGTAGTACGAATGCCATCTTCCAGACAAGGACAATGAGACTTGAAGACATCATGTAGCATCCCAACACCACGAAGTGTTTAAGGAACAGGAACAAGGTTGAACATTTAGGGTCTGACCTCAAAGGATCCTCTTTTGACATCACTTTCTGTGCGAGGGATGACCTAGCTGGAGATAGAAATTGTCCTTCCTACTTGGCCAAGAGGAGTGTGAGAGCTTGATTCTAGAAAGTCTGCTTTTGTAACACAACACCTTTACAAAGGCTAAAAGTAGAGCTACCAGACAACAGGGATTCATGTGTGTGTGTGTTTAATCCCAGGGCTTTCAAGGATTAGAATTGGTTGTATTGTTTGTGTAGATATTCAATATTATCTTCATATCTTGGGGGAAATATCCTTCGCTCTGTCAAATCCTTATTTGATTTCACACCATGATCTCTGTTGAGTACCTGGTGCTTGGTGTATTTTGCTGTATCACCTCATGTGGAGGAGAAAGGGCAGTCAGAATTGGTACAAAGCAAACCAAAGTTACCACCAACTTTTATCGCCCCAGAGAAAGTTCTATTTCATGCACAAATTGCTTGGCATATATTATTTATGAAGTCACCCAAAGAAAGTGACAAATTGTCAAAAACAAAATAATCACTACTATTCACTCTTAGAGTTTGTCTTCCAATTCTAATTATTATTTGGGGAATGTAAGGGAGTTTTGGCCCAAGTCAGTAGAATGTTGGTTTTCTACAAATACTTTTGCATGTTTGGGAGATCATTTTCCACAGGTCTCTCCTATTTCTGTGTCTTATGCCAGAGATACTAAATGCCCTCCTATTGTTAGCTACCTTTTAGTGTTTGTATAGCAAATAAATTTGAAAAAAAAAAATAGTATCTTTCTCCAAAGCAAAGAACAGGCACACTTAACTATAGAGGGAAAAATAGTCTCTATAGGGCAAAGGACAAGTATACATATTGCCAATTATACAGGTTAAGTTTCCTTTTCTTTAATGCAAACCACTCTGTGTGCAGCCATGTATTTGGGCCATGAATTTCTTGTCCCTTCTGCGGGACTTGGGACAAGGGGAGAATGTAAATAGGCTAATGCCCATGCTGTCTGCTATGCCATGAGTAATACAGTCCTTTGTCTCTGACCCAGATATCTCATTTCTTCTGCTAGTATCCATGAACTGCTAATACGTTGTAGCAGCTTAAGCTGTTAGCTTTCTAAAAAAATGAGCTTTAAAAATATAAAACTTCTTGAAGCAGAAGTTTTAAGGATTTGGATTGCTTTCTGTTGCCATTCTTGTATTTGAAATGAGCTCTGTGCTGATGTTAAAGATCAGCTTATTAAAAGTGGAACCAGGTAGAACTACACAACTGCAGAAAACATTGAAGTACCAGGGAATATCTGAGTGGCAATGTAAATTATTTGAAGAAATTCTTCAGGGCCGAACACCCTTACCTAAAGCTCAGATTGATCTAATATGTGTTAGGCATATTATTGATGTTTGTTAAACTGAATGAAATAAAAGCCATTTTGTTTAACTCAGTACACACATGATACCCATGACCAGCATCTAGTTAAACATTTACAAAATTTGTCAACTTGATTGATGGAAAAAAACCCTAGTTTTTAGATATGGAGAGAGAGATGGGGAAAAAACAGCATCACAGAAGGACTATGAAAGGCTGGGAAAATACAATTCTGAGGAAGGACTTCCAGAACAAACATGATTTAACAATAGAATAATCAATTTTCTCAGAGATCATGAAACGTCTCTGAACTATTCTTATCATTTAACAACAGGAGGAAGAGGGTGATGCTGTAAATAAACTGTATATGTGCATGTGAATCTACCTGCATATCCTTCATGTTTGCAGAACTAGACTCAGTCATGTTATCTAGGCCTGCCTCTGAGACTGATAAGCTAGTGTGCAGACAGCTGGGCTTGCCAAACCTTTAGGTTAGGGCTTCATTGCAGAGCCTTGTTTTTATTTCCACGTGTGTGCCTTTTCTAGGAGTCTGACTGCCTGACTCAGAAAAGGCTCCTTCCAGCTCCATTCCCAGCACCCAGTTGATGCACTCCAAAATGGTCTCATTCTTCATGCTCCAATAAGGCCATTTATATAGTTTAGTACTTTTCTGGCAAGGGCTTCACCTTATTTCAGCCACTGTTATTATTACTTTTTATTGTCTTTTATGCTAATGATTTTTTGTTTTATTCATTACCTTTTATGCTTATTAACCGTCCATATCCCAGGTCTCTACCTTCTTTTTAAAAATGTATCTTTTATAAAAATATAATTTCTCACACTCTCATATACATATATATGTATATCTATGTGTGTGTGTGTGTGTATATATATAACATGTTGTGTACAGATGTGTGCAATAAAAATGCCTGTGTAGTCATCAAACAGATCAAGAAAACTCTGGAAAATTCTGGACGCTTCCTTTATACTTCCTTCCAATAAGTACCCCTTCTTCCTCTCAAAAGCAGTCAGTATCTTGAGTTCTTACATCAGAGAGGAGTCGGTCTTTTTTGAACGTGATGTAAATGGAATCAGACAGTATGTATTCTTTTATGTCTGATTTCTAAATTAGAATTATATTTGTGATATTTATCTATATTATTGCATATAGCCATTGTTCTAGTGTACATACGCACACACACACACACACACACACACACACATCCCGTGCTTTTGACAGTCTACTATTGATAAACTGTTGGGTTGTTTCCAACATTGGGCTAGTATGAATAATACTGCAAGGATAACTTTTATACATCTTTAGGGGTACATGTGTATACCACTCTGTTGGAAGTATAACTAGGAGTGGAACAGGTAGGTAGGGTACATACACGTGATGTTAATTTTATGTGTCAACTTGACTGACCATGGGGTGTCCATATTAAATATTATTTATGGGTATGTCTGTCAGGGTGTGAATGAGATTAGCATTTGAATCAGTGGATTCGTAAAACAGATTGCTCTCCCCATTGTGGGTGGGTGTCATCCAATCCACTGAGGGCCTGAATGGAACAAAAAGGGACTTAAGGAGGAATTTGCCTGGCTTTGCTTCCCGCCTGCTTGAGTTGGTCATCTTATTTCATCTTCTCTGGTCCTCAAACTAGGGTTTATACTATCAGCCTCCCTGGTTCTCAGGCCAACCTGTGAACTTGGATGGAATTAAACCACTGGCTTTTCCTGGGTCTCCAGTTTGCAGAAGGTGGATTTGGGGACTTCTCAGCTTCTATCATCATATGAGCCAAATCCTTATTATAAATCTCTCTATTTCTCTCTCTCTCTCTCTCTCTCTCTCCCTCTCTCACAAACACACACACACACACACACACACACACACACACACACACACGATTAACTTTGGACAAGTTTCTAACCTCTGCTAATATGTAATTAAATGCTGGAAAATTATAGAGATAATTTGAAGTTCTAGAAGATTTTATATTTCTCCAGCAAGAATTTATTTGTTCTCCTAGAAAGCGAGTGTACATTACTTTAATGCATTTAGAATTTGAGCTGATCTCAAGCTCTTTGTGAGCTCTGACTTGATTTTGCTTTATTACTACTCTTAGGGTATACATTTTCTGAAGTCTTATCTAAAAACCTTGGTTTTTTAGCGTAGTCCTTCCTTCTGGGGTTGCCAGAGTTCTTAAAAAACAAAATGATAAATAAATAAAAAGGTTGCCCAATTAATTTTGAACTTTGAATTTTTTTTAATGTTTATTTATTTATTTTTAAATAGTTTATTGTCAAGTTGGTTTCCATATAACACCCAGTGCTCATCCCCACAAGTGCCCTCTTCCAGGCCCATCACCCCCTTCGCCCCCCCCACCCCCATCAGTCGTCAGTTTGTTCTCGGCATTCAAGAGTCTCTCATGGTTTGCCTCCCTCCATCTCTCCCACTCTTTTTCCCCTTCTTCTCCCCCATGGTCCTCTGTTAAGTTCCTCCTAATCCTCCTATATGTGCAAACATATGGTATCTGTCCTTCTTTGCCTGACTTATTTTGCTCAGCATAACACCCTCAAGGTCCATCCATGTTGCTACACATGGCCAGATTTCATTCTTTCTCATTGCCATGTAGTATTCCATCGTATAGATAAACCACATCTTCTTGATCCATTTGTCCGTTGATGGACACTTAGGCTCTTTCCATGTTTTGGCTGTTGTTCCATGTTACAAATCAATGTGTAATGTTTATTTATTTTTGAGAGAGAGAGAGCATGTACACGTGAGCAGAAGAAGGACAGAGAGAGAGAGAGACAAAGAGAGAGAGAGAGAGAGAGAGAGAGAGAGAGAGGATCCGAGGTGGGCTCTGTCCTGACATTAGAGAGCTTGATGTAGGGCCTGAACTCAGGTCATGACCTGACCTGATTCATATGCTTAACCAACTGAGTCACCTAGGGAACCCTGAACTTTGAATTTTTAATATTATTTGTGATACACTTATACTATCTTATACTTACATTATTTTATGCTTTTTTAAATCCAAAATTCAAAGGTAGCTGGTATCTTGTTTTTTACCCAGCAACATTACTTCTCTCTTTTCAATTTCCCATTAGCCAATCCCATGAGACTTTTGAAGGTTCTGTTCAGTTTCTTTTCTACCAATTTCTATTTAGCTTCTGAAATAGTGTTGGAAATAGCAACTACCTCAAGGAGAAACGTGTTACTGAATATTGGACTCATCCCTGAACTTCCCTTCTTTCTTGATCTTGATCTCTATAGTCCTCACACAAATGTAACTGTCTGGTGTTTACTAGAAATTGTGTAAATATTTTATTTTAGATGCCATCAATTAGAATGGAACTCCCAGGATGTGTAAGATTCAAAATTTAAATATATTTACTAAAGGTACTATTTCTGGGGTACTTGGGTGGCTCAGTTAGTTAAGTGTCCATCTATTGATTTCAGTTCAGGTCATGATCTCATGGTTGTGAGATTAAGCCCTGCATTGGGCTCGACACGCTAAGCGTGGAGGCTGCTTGGGATTCTCTCTCTCCCTCTCTATGCCAATCCCCCACTTTCTCTCAAAAATAAATAAACTTAAAAAAATGAAGTTACTATTTCAGATTTATGACTATCATTAATAATAGCAATAATGATGATGATGATAGAAGATAGATAGCATATTAAGCATAAAATGTGTGTCTGTCAACATTTTAAGTATTTTACATTAATTGACTAATTTTCACAAAACTCTTTGGGGCAGGTACTGTCATTGTATCCCTTTTTCAGTTGAAGTTTTAAAAATCTGCATCTGATGTCTGTTAGGGACTGATAAGAACAGGCACAGAGAATTTAGGAAACATTTATTGCTCTCACTTGGAGCTTGGCACAGTGCCTAGTATTCAATAATCATCCCATAAGTAGGAAATAAGTCACTGGACAGTTTGCCACTCAGGAGGCACAAATCACATTAGCTAACTGAATTTAGTTGGCCTTAGGAATGCCCACCTCATGTAGGATGCTGATATTTCAACATTATTATATTTTGTTGTGTGTTTCCTCAGACAGTTTTGGAACCATATTTTTCAAACCCTGTTTCAGCAACAGTAACCCAATACCCCAAACACATCAATGTTATCTATTCTGAGTGAAGAAAGTTAGAGAGACAGAGCCTACTCAGTTATCTTTCTTTTTCTTCTTTGTGAACTTAAAACTGTCTAGAAATCTCCAGAACTCTGGGGCAGCAGGAATTTTTGAAAAAATGTCCACTCTGACTCCAACCTGATTGTTCTAGAAGTTTCATAAGAGTAAAATATGATTCCAGCTCATGGGCATGGTTGATTGATCCAGGAGTGGAAAACTGGTGCAACTGAGCTGATTTCAACTCTTCTTTAACGTTGTGGGGAAATTAATTGAGGAAGAAGCTAAGAATTAAGGTATAAAGGAACCATTTCTAGGTCCCATAGTAGATGGCTTGGATTTTTCTCCTAAATTTGGGAGTTTCCTGCTTGGAAACATTGAATCTTTATTTATCCTAAGGGGATTTAAGCAGAACTATGTTATGAAGTATTTTGATGGGTTTTAAGCTTCATGAGGGCTCAGGGCATGTCCTTTCTGCCACTTGCATCCTCTGCAGTGTTAATCGTAATTGCCCTCATGTCCGTTGAGGACAGAGCAGAGAGTTGGAAGAGGTGACTTTATAGGGCTTATTTAGGAGCAATTGACTTAAACACAGAAACTCTTCCTTACTAGTGCACTGGTTCTTCATTTAACTTCACAGGGTGTCATATAATCTCTTTGGACCAAAAATAAATAAAGAAAGAAGGAAGAAACAAGACTTTTTCCCCTTTGCATTTACTTAAAATGTAGAAGACAGATGACACAAGATCAAATGTAAAACAATATAGTTTTCCAACTGCACCAAGTCAAAAAAATCTCACCAAAACAAAGAGAGACAGGGATGAGTGAGGGTTTTTATAAGAACCATAAAAAGAGTGTGCATAGAAATCTAAACCTTCCAAGAGACACAGGGGCTCCATCGAATACAATTTTTTTTTCCTCCAAGAAAGTCTGGTCGCTGAAAAGGAAAGAAAGAAGGACAAGAAAAAGAGTGGCAGATAAGGAAAGGAGGCAGTAAAGGAAGGAAGATATTTAGAATCTACAAGTCTTATAAAAGTGTCATGTAGAGGACTTGAGAAATCGTCAAAGCAGAGGTGATTTGAAGTAACAAGTGATTCAAGCGGGATGGTTTCAACAGAACAGTGATATCATCAAAATGGGGGACACAAGTAAAACTCAGTAAGAAGACAGCAATTCTGCTGTCCATCAGAAAGTCATCTTGGATACATAGATCCAAAATCTCAGAGGACAGAGCTAGGAAACATTGCTTATGGATCAATATGACTGCATCATTTAATCAATGACAATTCATTTTGATGGCCATCAACATGAATTTGGAGCCAGAATTTAAACCTGAATTTAAAGCCCAACTTTCTGCATGCTTTCTCATCTGCAAAATGTAAATAACAAAGTTTATTTATTTCTCTGTTTCTGTCTTCATCCTGTGGTCAGGAACTGGAGTAACCAAAGCCATGAACCTGTCCTTGAAAACAACACCTGGGAAGGAAGGGCTGGATCTTTGATGCTGTGTGTTGTAGCGGGGTCCCATTCTCTCTGCTGGTAATGGGAATATTGAATACTTAAAGACTTTGTACTTAAAGACTCCACTTCTAATAGTAATGTTGCGATTCTGGTCATAAAAAGATTTCATGTATGAAGTGCATATGAGACATTAAAAAACTGGATATAAATAAAGATGATAGAATCTATCAAAATGAAACAAGACAGACAAATCTGTGTCTAATGCTCCTTGTTTTTTTCATGCTTTTCTGTTTCTAACTCAACAGCACATTTTAAAGTGACCTGCATCCAAACATTACAATTTCAGGTCACAGAGGCTAAGACAACTCTCTAAATAGGAGAGGGCCACCTCAAAGGAATAAATCTATTTGGGAGAAAAAAATAAGTCTACTTGGAAAACAGTCTGAAATAAAAAATCAGAAACAAGGCCAAAAGAATGTAAATGCATTTCCTCAGGTAGACTCTGTAGTATATTATTTATTTTACTTCCTCTTTCAATAAGTATGAAAATTGGTCAAAGAAGATATCTGCTTTTTAACTTGACCTTACGGACTATGTGTACATTTGAAATGAACTGCTTTTTAAACTTGACCTTAAGAACTATGTATACATTTAAAATGAACATTTAAAATGAACTGCCATCTTCTTGGAGGAATTCTAGTATGATCATCATTTACAAATATTTTGCTTAGAGAATAAGGCATGGAGTGGTGTTCTGTCCACTGAATAGCCTTTGTTTGTTTTTGTTTGGTTGGCTGCTTGGTTTTCTTTCACTGCTTCTTCCACACCCACCTACAAATTATAGCAGAAATGTTGATGTTACATTTGTGCCTGCAGAGTCTTTCTGTCATTGGATTGCAGCACGGAAAGTCAAGAATATTAACTCAAAATGTTACACTTCTACAGCCCTTTCAATTCTCAGATGTGTTTTTGGCATGAGAAAGCAGCAGTTTCACCATTGCTTCAGTGCAAGACTGAGGAAATTACTGTTTAGTGCATCTCTGTTGTCCAAGGTCATTTCCTAGATGATGGCATTCAATTTACATTATGCTGTAAGCAGCACAAATGTTAACCAAATAATTTATACAACGGCATGTATTAAGATAGATGGATGGAAGAGAAGAGTCTCAACCAAAGAAATTGCTACAAAGCTGGTTATTGTGGTTCCTTCTTCTAACGCATCCTGGAAACACTAAAATGTGGTTTGAAGCTATCGTCCCAATTAATAGAGGGGCTTTTTGATTGGCATTATTAGCTATCTTGCAATACAGTTTTGGAGAACTCAAGGATAGACATAGCTGGGTGAAACTGTGGAGTCCATAGCAGAAATAACAGTAAAGGTTTTTGAGAACTAGAGAAAGAATGTGCACGTGTGTGCATGCATGAGCAAAGGAGGGGCAGAGTGAGAGGGAGAGAATCTTAAGCAAGCTCCACACCCAGCAGAGCCTGAGGCAGGGCTCTATCCAACCACGAGATCATGATCTGAGCTGAAATCAAGAGTCGGCTGCTGAACCAACTGAGACACCCAGGTGCCCCTCCTCATGTCCTTTACTTGTTTTCTCCTATTATCTGTGTGCTGTGAGGTGCTCCCCAATCAAAGAGACCTATAATCAAATAAATTTAGGAAATTGCATATGTCAGGCTCCTCTTGGGTATTTGGAATGGACAACAGAATGTCAAAGGATATGATGAATTCTATGTAAAGAAAGCATTTAACCCAGCATTTTCCTTAGTCATTTGACCATTAAACACTTTTGATTGCTTTTTGTCACATAAAATTTGCATGAATAGTAGAGGAAGGAACTTTTTTTTTTAATATAAATAAAGTAGCAGTCAAAAGCTATGGATTTTTAACTGTTTTTCCCCCTTCTATTTTGCTGATTGTGTTTCTCTTTCTGTTTTTTGGTTGTTGTTGTTTATTTTGTTTTTTCTGTTGGTGAGATAAGAGTTCCAGTAGTAGTATTAAACATTGAATAAGTCAGGGGTTCCTGGGTGGCTCAGTCGTTGAGCGTCCGACTTCGGCTCAGGTCATGATCTCGTTGTTTGTGGCTTCAAGCCCCACATTGGACTCTGTGCTGACAGCTAGCTCAGAGCCTGGAGCCTGTTTCAGATTCTGTATCTCCCTCTCTCTCTCACCCTCCCCTGCTCACGCTGTCTCTCTCTCTCTCTCAGAAATAAATAAAACATTTAAAAAAATTGAATATGTGTCTTTCCTTCCGGGTTTCTACAGGTCTCAGGATTTGTCCATGACCAAAGGTCTCCCCTCTTCTGTGGTACAGCCCCCTGCCCTCATGGGCACCCACCAAGGAAGAAGGTGGGAACTGTATTATTTTGTGTATCCTCAGTGCTCTAACCCAGGGGTCAGAAGTTGGCTTTGGAGGCTTGAATGTAAATATATATATTATTTATTTGTTGATTCATCTATACATTCACAGAAAATTTTTCCAAAAATTCTTCTGGTATTTACCTTTGGTCCATCTCCTGTTTTTTTCAAGTCACAATTTTTTAAAATTTCTCGATTGGAAGTAACTTGTTCTGTATGTGTTCTGCAAGACAAGCATACATTTCTAATAAATTTTAACTTGATAAACGAGCTATGTCTTGAAATACAAGTAGTATGTGATACCGAATGTCACATGATCACAACTAAGTCAATGATTCTTGAAACTCGCTTTCATATACAATTGCTTTGGATTGCAAGCATGTTTCTGGAATAAATTATGTTCACAAACCAAGTTTTTACTGTACTTATAAGTCAAGGTAATGCTCCGGCAGTAACAGGAAAACCATCAAATCTCATCTATTAATCCAATACAAGTTTACTTTTCTATTCATGATGGTCAAAGTAGATCCTTCTATGTTGTGACTTCATGACCTTCTTTATTTGGCTTCCAAAATCTCTGCAGAGGGGAAAGAGAAAAGAAGGTCATGTTTGGAGGTTTTACAGGCCAGATCTGAAAAAGGCGTCCATCATTTCAGCAGTCATTATATTGTCATGGGCTACAGTTCTGTCACACAGAAACACAACTATAAGGAAGATCAGGGAAGATAGTCAAGCCATCTGCCTGTGGAAGAGGGAGAATGGGGTCCATTTAACAGCAACTTAAACCCTGACATGACAATGAGCATCTCTAACCACAGGAAGGTGGAAAATATTGCATTTCAGTTACTTTGGGAGGAACTTCTAATTACTCGCAGAATTAAAATGAAAGGCAAAATAATGTATTTCACCAATAATGTATTTCAATAATGTATTTCACACATATATATATATATATATATATATATTCCATATATATATATATATATGGAATGCTCATTCCGTTTTTTTCTTAGTTTGTTCATACATTGGCCATACAAAGGCCAAACACTTTATTCCCAGATGTACTGGCTTTTGCAATCATTATGACTGTGTTTTGTCCATTTAGGTGGATAGTCTTAGAAATGTTACAGCCAAATGTTTCCATGAGCATAGATTTTCTAACCCAAAAAAATTTGCCAAGGAGACAAATGTGACAAGCAATACGAAGATTACTTTGTGAGCTTGATCCCAGTTAGATAGGAAGATAAATAATGGAAAAAAGACAAATATTTATGAAGTATTCACAATCCTCTGAGTCATCTTTAGGTAAACAATGAGCACACTATACTTGTGTTGATTAAAATTTTACGGGACAGTTTAGGCTTTTAATCATTTTTATTATAAAACCTGTATATCTTACTTCTAAACCAACTTCCTGACAGTTATAAACGTTAAAACCTTGCCAAATGTTACATTCCACTTACTATACATGCCATATCTCATTCTTAGGAGACAATTTTATAATGAACCCCATTGATTTAATATACTTATTAAGAGGGAAAATATTTCAAAGTCACCACTTTTTTGAGTATCCAAAACTTTCTCTAGATTAAGAGAAATAAAGGAAAACAATGTTATAAATACCTTCATAAAACAAAATATATACAGATTATTGTGTTCTCTCACTGTAATTGATAGTATTAAGAACAGCAATTAATGAGGAAAATTGGAGTTTTGGTTTTTAAGGAGCTTTTCTCAAGGTTTAGATTGTTATTTTTCTTTTTTTTCATTCCAAGTTTTTATTTAAAATACAAGCAGATAGTATACAGTGCAATATTAGTTTCAGGTATAGAATTTTATGATTTGTCACGCACATGCAACACACAGTGCTCATCAGAAGTGCCCTCCTTAATGCCCATTATCCATTTAACCCATCTCCCTGGCCACCTTCCCTCCCATAACTATCAGTTTGCTCCATAAAGTTAAGAGTTTGTTTCTTGGTTTTCCTCTCCAGCCCCCCACCCCCCACCCCGACTTGTGCATTTGTTTTGTTTCTTAAATTCCACATATGAGTTTTGAAGTCATATGATATTTGTCTTTCTCTGACTGACTTCTTTGCTTAGCAAATAACTCTCTAGGTCCATCCACATCATTGCAAATGCAAATGGAAAGATTTCATTCTTTTGATGGGTAAATAATAGTCCATTGTATACAAACACCACATCTTTATGCATTCATCAGTCATTGGACACTGGGCTCATTCTATAATTTGGCTATTGTAGATAATTCTGCTGTAAACATTCTGCATGTATCCCTTCAAAATAGTATTTTAGTATTCTTTGGGTAAATACCTCATAGTGCAATTGCTGGATTATAGGGCAGTTCTTCTTTAGCTTTCTCAGGAACCTCCATACTGTTTTTCAGAGTGGTTCTACCAATTTGCATTCCCACCAACAGTGTAAGAGTGTTCTCCTTTCTCTGGATCTTCCCCAGTGCCTGTTGTTTAGATTGATTTTAATAAATGCTGATATAGCTGCTTTCAACAGGAGTTTATGGAAATTACAGTTAAAAAGTAATGATGCTTACAGGATTTTTGCTTGACATTTTATTTTATTTTTTTTATTTATTTTTTAAAATGTTTTATTTATTTCTAGGAGAGAGAGAGACAGCGTGAGCAGGGGAGGGTCAGAGAGAGAGGGAGTCACAGACTGAAACAGGCTCCAGGCTCTGAGCTGGCAGTCAGCACAGAGCCCGACGTGGGGCTCGAACCCACGAACCGTGAGATCATGACCTAAGCGAAAGTTGGACGCTTAACTGACTAAGCCACCCAGGCGCCCCTTTGCTTGACATTTTATTTCCTTGGCTTTTCCTTCTAGATTTCTCTTTTCTTTCCAAATTTCTACCAGTTCCTTTTAAAGTCCTTCCAAATTTCCTTTTCTTGACCTCTTAACTAAAAGGCATGAATCTTTCTCTAGGAAATATCTTCATATTCTAGGCTCAAGCATAAAGGTAAAAAAAAAAAAAAAAGAAAAGAAGAGTATATATGATTCCTTATGCTATGTTGACTAAACTGGATTTTGCTCATTCCATTTTTTTCTTACTTTATTCATACATTGGACATACAAAGGCCAAACGCTTTATTCCCAGATGTATTAGCTTTTGCAATCATTATGACTGTGTTTTGTCCATTTGGGTGGATAGTCTTAGAAATGTTATGGCGATTTTAAGGCCAACTTATAAAGTCACCCTTTTTTTGCTGCCACTCCATGGTTTATGTAGAATACAAACTGGTATTACTAGTATGCCATTAGTTGACCAGTGCTATCACTAAGAAAGTTACCCAGAGGCCTGACCTTTTACTGTTACTTATTATAATTATTATTAACCAAGGTTAATCTCTCTGTATGGTCCATTTGGGAAAAATGATCCAATTGGTAAAAAAAATTAAATTCCGTTGGGAAGTCTAACTCTTCAAAGAAATGGAGAAGGAAGCAGCTCAGATTATTTTAATCTTCAATTCAACCTCAAGAAGAATGTTTGTTCTATGTGCTTCATTCTAATGTATCTGCTTCTTTTTGCTAGGTAGGGTGTTCAAGACAAGACTAAAATTTGGTACTTTTTAATAATGAATTCTGAATGCAGGTATAATGCTAATGATCATAATTCTCTAAACAGAATTAATTAGGAATTCAATTTTCAGATCATATTTGACCTATCAGAATATTAGCATTGCTATTCTTAATTACCTTATTTATTAAAATCCAAAAAGAAATGGAATTTACCAATGCACGAACATCTCTTCACAGATAATTGGCTCGAAATTGAGAAGTGACTAGTGGTTATAGGTGGGAGATTTTAGACATTGTGAATGTTAAGAAAATGCTCTAAAAATGTTCTAAAGATATAATATGTGTCAAAATGTAGCAGAAATATGATTGAAAGCATTTTGTGACTGTAAATTATTTTAGGAAATGTAGAATTCTCTTTGTTATGAGTAAAATATTAAATATTCACAGCACAATGCTCATTTATTAATGGTAATCAGCACTCTATAAAAGTGTTGTGAAATGATCAGAACATGTTAATTACCTAATTAAATACAAATTTTACTAAAATGAAGTTTAGCATGTTTAATTGAGAGCAATTTTGATGTAATTATGTTAAGTTTAAGGGAGCTTTCAGCAAATACAGATTTCACAACTCATTTATTCACTCAACCTTTTATTACACAAGACTTTTTTTTTTCTTTTTTTGCACGAGATCAATGTGTTTAGTTTCTTTGAACAAACTGTGAGTACCCATCATTGGCACCAAGCACTGTGCCAGTGGCCAGTGAACCGTTATAGAGCAGTTCTGACACAGGAAAGAATGAACTAGCCCTTTCTGGACCTCTGAAGGTCCAAATGTTCTGTCCAAATGTTCCCTCTGCAGCCTACCCCTGACTGCCCGTATAAATTAAGTTTTTCAGTAATTGCTATGTCAGTGCTTGTATGGTTTTTAAGTAGGACTTATCACTACTTGTTAATTTGCTTGTCTACTTAAATATTAGGTCTCTGTTCTCTGCAATGTAAGCTTTATAAAGGCAGGCTGTTTACATGTCTTATTCATATCTTCAGTGCCTAAAACATATTAGATGCCTGACAAACAAAATGAATGAAAGAGATGTATTAGTTAAGGTAGCATAACTTGGTGGCTTAAGGTAGGTGCTTTTTGCTCAGTGGCATAAAGTACAGTTAAAGTAAACAATAAACTAGTCTATAAGAACTAAATGTAAAACCATCCAAATGCAAGAGTACATATTCATAAATGTTATATAGACATATATTTTAATGCATGTTATTCATGTCCCACCCATTCATATGTTGAAACCTAATCTTTTGGGAAGTGCTTAGTTTATGAGAGTGGAGTCCTCATTAATGGGTTTAATGCTCTCATAAAAGAAACCTCAGAGAGCTCCCCTCCCTTTTGTTTTTGCCTAATGAAGGGAAAGCAAAAAGATGAGCATCTATATATAATGTAGGAAGTGAGCCCTCACTGGACACCAAATCTGCCAGCACCATCATCTTGGACTACCCAGTATCTTGTCTGTAAGAAATGCATTTATGGTGTTTAGAAACCACCTAGTGTATTGAATTTCGTTATGGTAGCGACAATGGACTAAAACATAGAGGTAAATATTAACACATTATGGAGGTACACATTAACCCATGCTATAGAGGTACTACTAACCTACATCATGGATGTACATATTCACAATGTCATAGAGGTGTATGTTAATACATTTTACAGAGGTGTATGTTAACACATGTTATGGAGGTATATGTTAAGAGCTAAGGAAGCACAGGCTTGGATCAATTAACTTTATTTAGGAGACAATAGATGACATTTTATTTGGATCTTAAACGACAAATTCGAGTTTTTCACGTGAAAAGCATTCAATATAGAGCACAAAGCTGAAAATAATCTAAAGGGCTAAAAGTGTGATAAAAACTATAAAACAAAGGGCCTGTAGACCTTGCATTTCAAGTCTGAAAGAGACAACATCAAATCCCTGCTGGAGGGTAAGATCATTTTCAAACTGCTGTTATTGAATCAACCAGAAACTATTCTACATTTTGTTTCCCTGGAGACATTTTTTTGAAGGTTCTCCCTATAACCGTTACAATTTCTTCTTTTTGTCCATATGTGGCACAAACCTACAAATTATGGCTATGGTGAGAAGATTCATTGGATGGTGGCAGAGGAAGTACTGGTCAGGTTTGGTCTCCAAAGTTTGAATGGGAAGCATACTGACAACCTGGTGGGGTGGCAGCAGGGTAGAGAAAGAAAATGATGGTCACAACATGAAGAAGGTAGTAGTAGCAATTTTGAAGGCAAGACACAAGGGTACTCTCCTGGAGCCCTGTTTCTTTAAGGGTAACTAATGCTATCATACAGTGAGCAGGCACCAGCTCCGAGGACGGTATCATCAAGTCTCTGGGAGGACAACCTGCCCTTGTCCATTTGGGCTATTGGCTATGAGTGAATAAAATGAAGTGAGTAAGTGAGTGCTAGTACTTTGAATGATAACTGGGATTTTCTAGAATTTATATCTCATAGAAACTTCAGATTAAGTATATGCAGTTTTTCATAGTGAGTACACATCAGCCTTTACCAGTATCTTGAGGATCCATTCAAGTGAGGAACATTTGGTTTTCTATGGTGGTTTGTCTTGCCTTGATTGAGTTGAGAGACACTTGAATAGTGACCTCCGGCCTTATATTAGAAAAGATTTAGGGGCACCTGGGTGGCTCTGTTGGTTAAGTGTTTGACTCTTGATTTAGGCTCAAGTTATGATCTCACTGTTTGTGAGATCAAGCCTTGCACTGGGCTCTACGCTGACAGTGCAGAGCCTGCTTAAGATTTTCTCTCTCTCTGTGCCATGATCATTCCCACTTCCATTCTCTGTCTCAAAAAAAAAAAAACCTTAAAAAAAGAAAGTATTTATTATGAGGTTTACATATATGTTAAACATAGTCCCAATGATGGAAGTACTGTTAGAGTAAAACAACCAGTCAATCCATTAGTATTTCTTGAATGTATGCTCTTCATTAATTTGTTTATTCATTTAATTATTTTTTCAAATTCTAGACATGCTTCTGTATTTGTTTTGTTCAACATTTCACAGTTTTTTTTTTTTTAAAGCATGGGAAGTGGTCGTTAAAGAGGATTTAGTCTAATAATTTTGAAGCAGTTACTGTGACTTAAGCTAAATGTTAGAGCAACTCACTCTTCATTCTTGTCTGATTGTGCACAGCAGTAACCAGACACCCTCCTTCCTCATATGACACACCCAGCAACACATGGACACGTTCATCAATAGTTGTTGATGACACATAATTTCAGTGAGCATGGAATGCTTCAGGCATTCTTGCTCTCAACTCATCTCTCTCCGTTTAGTTTTGCCCTTGTTATTGGTCTGAAACCTGTTAACAGTTTATTTGGCCATGCTCTTTGTTTTTTTCTTCAAGGTTGTGACTTTTTTTTTTTTTGAGAGAGAGAGAACAGGAGACAAAGAGAATCTTAAACAAGCTCCATGCCCAGAGCAGAGCCCAATGCAGGGCTCAATCCCACCACCTTGTGATCATGACCTGAGCTGAAATCAAGAGCTGGACACTGAGCCACCCAGGTGCCTCTTCAAGGTTGTGATTTTAGATTTGCCTATGAATGTGCAACAAAGTTTATCTGGCTACCTCAGATAAACATTCCATCTGAACTTCTCTACATCTGGCAGAATTTCTCTTTATCTCTTTATCAAATTTGTCACCTTGTGAGTATACATGGACAAATGTTTCCTCTTTGTGGTATGTAGACATTGCCAGTGTGTTGAATATTAGGTATTTTCAATTTTGGAAGGAATTTTAGGTTTTCTAATCATGGAAATAATAAAAGAGGAGTCAATTAAGTGATATCTAAAATGTAATTATTTTTAAAAAGGAGCAATACTAATGTACTTAAAACCTTGATCTTTGTTGGGGTGCCTGGGTGGCTCAGTCAATTAAGCATTCAACTTTGGCTCAGGTCATGATCTCACAGTCCATGGGTTCCAGCCCCATGTCGGGCTCTGTGCTGACAGCTCAGAGGCTGGAACCTGCTTTGGATTCTGTGTCTCCCTCTCTCTGCCCCTCCTCTGCTTTCTCTCTGTCTCTGTCAAAATAAAGACATTAATTATTTTTAAAAAATCCAAAAACCTTGAGCTTTGTTGAAAAATATTTGATGAAAATCGAAGATCACCATGATTTTTCAGGATACAGTGTCACTGAAGTTTATGCCTCTTAAAGTTCTGAGATAATTTCAATATAAATCAACATATTGCTTTCACATTCTTTCCCAACTACATATAAATAATAAATGATTTCCCCACATAGGAAAACATATGTAAAACTGGGTCCCCTGCTTGCTCATTCTGGGAGATTTCATGTTGCCACTAAGAAAGTTACTCAAGGTATATGTCAAATTTATTGGACTGAGATAAACTTGCATGAAATGTGATATGAGGACCATGAAGGATTTACCAATGTCTTTGTGTGACCACAGTCTCTTGGAGAAGCTTTTGCAAGTTCCTGCAAGTCAAGAGCTGGAGGCAGGAGAAATCATAGCTGCAAGGTCACAGATAACCACAGAGCCTTCCCTCCCTGCCTGTCAGCAGTTTCCTTGGCAACACATTTTCTCTCATGCCTTTGAAAATTGTTTTCAAGTAGAAACAGTTTGGGTTGTTTCAGTAATGAAGATGACTAAAATCAAGGGCAAGAAATAAACTTTTTTCTTCCTACTAGGAAAAGAGTTCTCCAATGAATGTAAGTTAGTCTTTAATTAAGCATTTCATTCATATTTAATGCATTATATAGCTTCGTAGGGACTCTCATGCTGAAGTTTTATAAGCTCAGCTTGAAAATACTGTGGGGATGCCTGGGTGGCTCAGTCGGTTAAGCTTCTGACTCTTTATTGCAGATCAGATCATGATCTAACGGTTTGTGAGATCAAGCCCCGTGTCAGGCTCTACACTGACTGGGTGGATCCTGTTTAGGATTCTCTCTCCTTCCCTCTCTTCCCCTCTCCTGCATTCTCACTCATTCAAAATACATAAATAAACATTAAAAAACAAACCGAAAGGAAATACTGTGGAAATCCAAGTGAATTCTGCCAGGAAAAGGGTAATCTAAGTTTCATTTTAAGAACTGATTCTACGGGCCCCTGTGTGGCTCAATTGGTTAAGTGTCCAACTTCAGCTCAGGTCATGATCTCACGGTCATGGGGTCCAGCCCCGTGTCAGGCTCGGGCTCTCTGCTGACAGTTCAGAGCCTGGAGCCTGTTTCAGATTCTATGTCTCCCTCTCTCTTTGCCCCTCCCCAGCTCGTGCTCTGTCTCTCTCTGTCTAAAAAATAAATAAACGTTAAAAAGAATAAAGAAAAAAAAAAGAACTGATTCTAGGGGTGCCTGGGTGGCTCATTCGGCTAAGCATCCGACTTTGGCTCAGGTCTTGATCTCACAGTGGTGAGTTTGAGCCCCACGTCAGGCTCTGTGCTGACAGCTCAGAGTCTGGCACCTTCTTTGGATTCTGTGTCTCCCTCTCTCTCTACCCCCTGCCCACACACACACTATGTCTCTCTCACTGTCAAAAAAAAAAACAAACAAAACATTAAAAAAAGAGAACTGATTTTAGGAAAAATAGATCAAGAAGTAAGTGTGGCCTATTTTCTGCTTTGTTTTCTGTTTAGTGGAAGAAATCATAATCTCGTTAGTTACCCCTTGGAAAATGGAACAGTGTGGCATCACAATTGTTTCATATTTTTAAGAGAACACAAGTTTGCCGAGTCTCTATTAAATTTGAAATTACTGACTGTGTCAACCAAGCACTTTTCTTAGAGTACTGAAAGTAAGTGAAGTAAAGTATTCAAGTCAATAATGAGTATTTACAAAATACTTGCCAGTCAAGAGTACAAATGAGGTGACACCAATATTTCCCTGGCCCTTGGATCCACCTGGTAATGCATCACCTTTAACATTATCTAAAATCTCTCATAGAATTACTGCCGAGCATCTCTGGGGACATACATGAACATACATTTACGCTGAATGTATTGTATACCATGTTCTGCTTTGACTCTTCTCAGATGCTTATTGTCTTCACAATCCATGGGAGCACCTCACAGCTACTACATCTGATAGCATCTTCTCTTGAGAATTCTGTCTGCATCAAGGGTTTTAGTTCTTCATGCTCCTGATAAACCTGTGTATATTGGGCTTCTCCATGCACAGAAGCATGATGCTTTGTCTTGGGACAGCAATGTGCCCCCCTTCCCCATCAAACAGAATCCCTATATAAACAACTATTTCAGATTCTGTCTACAAGGTCTCTTGCATAGACTCAGGCATAATTCCATGAGGACCAATACAATTTTTATTTAATGATTCCATGTTTCAACTCCTGAATCTCATCCCTCCAATCATGCCCATGCAATAGCTTTCCCTTCATTTTCTGTTCCAGCTGTTTGGTTCCATGAGAAATTTCTTTATTCTTAATATAAACCCTCTGGAAAATTAAATAATTTTTATGGTTTTGAACATGCAGTCTACGTACCTCTTGGGGTCCCTGAGGCCCTTTTAAGGGGGTCCATCAGGTGAAATTAATTTGACATACAAAAGGCCTCCTTTCATTTATAGTGTTTTAGATCTTCAGGAATTTTGGATTCCCAGCATGAATTGAGCCCTATTTATGTCCTCATCTATACTAATCCCTCTAAAAACTGAAAAGAAATGGCACAGTTTACATGAGCTGAAAAAGAACCCAGTGAGCAGATGAGAAACCCAATGCTAGTGCTCAAAAGATTTTCATTTTGTGTAGGATGAGGTGACTGCCTGTTATGCAGGACATGGAAACAGGCTTAGTAAGAGATGGAGCAGTTAGGACCCATTTGGGAGACATAGTACACACCCTTCTTATCTGAGGTTTTGCCTTTTGTGATTCCAGTTACCTGAGGTCAACTACAGTCTGGAAGCAGATGATCTTCCCTTTGACATACTTCAGAAGGTCAGTAGTAGCCTAATGCTACATCACAATGCCTACCCCATTCACTGCACTTTATCTCATCAGGAGGGCATTTGATCATTGCCTATCAGCACAAGAAGGTGATTACAGAGACAGTAAGATATTTTGAAAGAGTGATCACATTCAGTTAACTTTTATTACGGCATATTATAATTTCTCTATTTTATTATTAGTTATTATTGTAAATCGCTTACTGTGCCTAATATATAAACGTTATCATATGGAAGTATGTATAGGAAAAAACATAGCATATATAGGGCTTAGTACTATCTGTAGCTTCAGATATCCACTGGGAGTCTTGCAATGTATGCCACATGAATAAAGGAGGAATATTGTATTTGCCAGTGTTGCCCATGGAATGGGACCTCCCCACATTGCCCAGGCAGAGCTTGCTGACTTAAGCTGGGCAAGCCAGAGCCTTTTGATAACTTGGAAATGGGACAAAGAGGATATAACAAGTGTTTACACATGACTAAGTTGGCCATGATTGTGTATATACAAGAAGAGTAGAGAATGTTTGTCTGCAGAGAGAAAGGAGCTTGAAAGGCTTTCAGTGGAAGAGACATAATTGACTATGTGGCCCTAGAAAGCAAGAGTCCCTGAGCATCGTGATATTTGTTTGCCTTTCAGGTCCTAATTCCAGGCTTTCATGAAGATGGGCTTAATCTCAGTTCTTTCCTTCTAAACAAATTCCCCTTGTCTCTAAAAAATTCTCCATTAAAAAAAAAATTCCATTTTAACTGAAACTAGTTGAGAAAGTTTGTTCCTTAAGAAGCAAATAATTCCTTATGAAGATAAAATTTGATATAAGAAATCATGTGGGCTACCAGCCCACATGATATCTTTGAGTGATTTTTTAAAAAGCAGCTGTTCCTCAAATAAAATATATCTTAAGTCAGTATATTATTTGTATAATAATTACATAAATTGTGTATGATTGTAGCAATTGTATAATTATCATATAACAATCACAAATGGAAAATAATTCTGAAAATACAAATACATTTTGAATGTAAAATTTAATCACAGTAATCAGGAAGTCAAAGTTGTCTAGATATAATAATCATCACCATAAAAGAGTTATACAAGTCCTTTTGTACATAGAAAATTCTTTATGATTGCTTCAATGCTTAATCGTTCCAATATTGGATTTTCAATATAAATGAATCTTAACAGTCTTTCTTATGACATTGTGTACCTTTTCAATAATAATTTTAAGAAGGTATGTTCTCTACTGGGGACCAATTTTCCAAAGTTAGGTCCAAATGAAACCTACATAAATATTCAATAGTTCTTATTGCAGTGAATAGTAAAACACTTCACTGGGGATCCTCACTAAAATTTAAAACAATATTCTTTTATGTTTCCTAACATTGATGCACATCAATAACATATTCTTTACCATGTTCAGTAATTTTAATTTTTAATTTTTATATTATAGCACTAGCTTACATTCATTGTAATTCTATTATTTGCTTATGTCATGTAGAAAATGAAAAGACCATGATACCTTTTCAGACCATAAACCTAACATTAAAAATTATATAATTTTAAGGGTGCCTGGGTATTTTAGTCAGTTGAGCATCTGACTGTGGCTCAGGTCACGATCTCGTGGTTCATGGGTTTGAGCCCCACGTCGGGCTCTGTGCTGACAGCGCAGAGACTGGAGCCTGCTTAAGATTTTGCAATTCCCTCTTTCTCTGCTCCTCCCTGATTCATGCTCTGTCTCCGTCTCTCTCGAAAATGAATAAACATTAAAATATTATATATTATCCAACATAGAAAAATAAATTGATTTTAAAATTTAGTTTTAGATTAACGATAAATTGATTTTGGGCTATGAAGTGACTTTCCTTCTTTTTCTTTTTCTTTTTTTTTTCTTGTTTTTAGCATTTTCTGTTTGAAAGCTATCTAAACATTTGGCATCAATTTGTTTTAACATCAATAATATATTTTCACAAAAGGTATCATTTGAAATTATTTCTTATTCCTCTCAATGTTTCAAAGGATAGTATATATATTGGAATTTTTTCATCATAAATTTGCTTAAAATGTTAATTTTACTTAAAATATGTCAAATTCATACTAACCCAAGAAATTCACAAGTGGACATTTTCTAAAGAATATCTTATTTGCATTTTTGAATTGATATCTTACTACCAACAACTTTTTTAAAAATTGGACTAAGTATTCTACTAAGTTAACTTTTAAGGACTTGATGATATCATCTTAGTTTTTCTATTGTACATTCTATGGTGGGTCCACATTGGCAAGTAAATGCCTTTCAACAAATGCCAATATTCCACTGGATAGCAATAAAGAATATCAATGAAGTCAAAGGGATGTTTTTGTTAAAAGTTTGGAGAGCGACTCAGCAAGATTGTGGCCTAGGAGTTCCCAGCCCTTGTACCTTTACAAAAATAATGATTTTATAACTACTCATGGTTGAAAATAGCTGAGGGGGAGCTCTGAAATCCAAATAAGAAGGTTCAGCAACCCAGTAAAGCACAGAGATTGCGAATAGCCATGTAGAAAAAAAGCATAGGAAGCATTTTATAGGAGTCATCTTATATTTCAGGCTGGCATAGCTCAGTGTTAAAAGGGACCCCTGAACTGAGATTCTCCCACACCCGCTGATGGCGATAAGGAGAACAGGAGGATCCCAGCAACCTTAATCCCTGCCCCTGTACGTATGGGTATACTTAAATAAGGCACAAAAGACTTTAAGTCAAAAGTTGTCTCTAGAGACAAAGAAGGTGATTATACAATAATAGGTAATTCAATAGGAAGATATAACCAATATAAATATATGTGGACTCAACATTAAAGCACCTAAATATATAAAGCAAATATTGACATATCTGAAGGGAGAAATTGACAGCAATACAATAATAGTAGGAGACTTCAATGCCCCACTTTCAAAACTGTATAGAACATAGAGACAGAAAACAATGAAGACACAACTGATTTAACATTATAGACCAAATGGACCTAACAGGCAGGTACAGAACTTTTCCCCTCACAGCATAAGAATACACATTTTTCTCAACTGCACATGGTAGATCACATCTTAGGTCACAGGACATGTATTAAGAAATTTAAGATGATCAAAATTAATCCAACCAGAATGGAATAAACCCAAGATCAATAACAACAAGAAACAGAAAAATTCAGATAAGTGGAAATCAAATAAAATACTTTATACTGGAAATCATAAAACATGAATAAGGAAGAGTAAAAAAAAACCATAGATTAAATGGAAAGACATCCTGAATTCATGGATTGAAATAATTAATATTGTTAAAATGTCCATACTACTCAAAGTGATCTGCAGATTCAATGTAATCCCTATTAAAACCCCAATGGTTTTATGAATCATGAAATTCATTTGGAAGTCCAAAAGATCCTGAAGAGCCAAAACAGTTTTGGGTAAGAAGAAGAAAGCTGAAAGAATCATACTTCTTGATTTGAAAATACATTACAAAGCCTACAGTAATCAGAACAGTAATATAACAGCATGAAAATAGGCATATATACTAGTGGAAAAGAATAGAGAACCCAGAAATAAGTCCACACATGTAAGGTCAACTGATCTTTAACAAGGTGACAAAAACACACAGCAGAGAAAAGATAGTTTCTTCAATAATTGAGTTTGGGAAAACTGGTTATCCATATGTATAAGCATGACATTAGACCTTTGTCCTATACCATATATAAAAGTCAATTCAAAATGGATTGAAAACTTAAACATGAAGTCTAGAATTGGGAAACTACTAGAAGAAAACCTAGAAAACTTCTTCTCATTGGTCTGGGTGATTTTTTTTAATACGACCCCAAAAGCAGTCAACAAAAGCAAAAATAGACAAATGGGACTATATCAAAATAAAAAGGTTTTGCACTGCAAAGGAAACAATTGAGTGAAAAGGCAACATACAAAATGGGAGAAAATATTTGCAAACCACATATCTGACAAGAGGTTAATATCCAGAATATGTAAGGAACTCCTACAGCTCAATAGCAAAAAAATCCCAGACAAAATCCCCCTTAAAAATAGGTTAAGAATCTAAATAGATACATCTTTAAATAAGAGATATAAATGGGCAACATGAAAATGAAAATGTGCTCAACATCACTAATCACTAGGAAAATGAAATCAAAACCACAATGAGATATCACTTCACACCTGTTAGAATGGCTATTATCAAAAAGACAAAAGATAACATGTATTGATGAAGATATAGAGAAAAGGGAACCATTATATACTGTTGGTGGGAATGTAAATCAGTCATTATGGAAAAGACTATGGAGTTTTCTCAAAAAATTAAGAATAGAGCTACTTAATGATCTGACAATCTTGCTTCTGGCTATGCGTCCAAAGAAAGTGCAATCAGTACCTTGAAGAGATATCTGCACTCCTATATTCTTTGCATTATTCACAATAGCCAAGAGATGGTAATTGCCTACATATCTATTAACAAATGAAATGAATGACGAAAATGTGCTTTGTATATACATAATGGAATATTATTCAGCCTTTAAAACATTAAATTCTACCTTTTGGAAAAACACAGATGGACTTGGAGAACATTATGCTAATTGAAACAACCCAGGCACTAAAAAGTAAATACTGTATGATCTTACTTATATGTGGAATCTAAAATAGTCAGACTCCTGAAAGTGGAGTAGGATGCTGGTTACCAGGATTGGGAGAGGACAAAAGGTGGAGCTACTGATTTGATGAAAGGGCACAAAGTTTCAGTTATACAAGATGAATAAGGTCTGGAGATCTAACGTACAGCAATGTGACTATAGTTAACAATACCATAGTGTATACTTGAAATTTACTGTAAGTGTAGATCTTAAGTTCTAAGTTTTTGTGTTCTCACCACATACACACACACAGAAAAAAGGAAAATGATAACCATGTGAGGTGATGGATAAGCTACATAGCTTGGTGGTAGTGATTATTTAACAGTGTATACTTACATAAAAAAACCAAGTTGTGCACCCTACATACATGCAATTTTTGTCAATTTTACCTCAGTGGGGAACCCAAAGTTGTTGTCGTTGTCATTGTTGTTGTTGTTGTTGTTTAAGGTGGCTTAAGACAACACAAATTTCTTATCCCACAAGTTGTTTTCGGTCGTCTGGGCACAGGTTAACTGTATCCTCTGCTCAGTGTCCCTCCAGGAAAAATCAAGGTATTAGCTGTGACTGTGTTCTCATGCAGAGCTCAGGGCACTTTGTATCTACTGGTTATTGGCAGAATTCAATTTCTTGTAGTCAAGAGACAGAGGCCCTCAGCCTCTAAAATCAGCCCCCAGTCCCTGCCACATGGCTCTTACTTGTCATGATGGTTTGTTTCTTCAGAATCTGTAAGAGTAGGGGCAGCTGGGTGACTCAGTCAGTTAAGCATTGGACCCTTGATTTAAGCTCAGGTCATGGTCTCTCAGGTTATGAGAGTCCTATCCCCCATCCACTGAGGCACCTGCTCTCTCGCTCTCTCAAAAATAAGTAAACAACGACAACAGCCAAAAAGAATCTATAGGAGTGTATATGCTGCCTCTTCTCTTTCTCCAACTTCTACCAACTCTGATTTCTAAATCCTTTTAAAAAAATTTTTTTTAATGTTTTTATTTATTTCTAGGAGAGAGAGAGAGAGACAGTGTGAGCAGGAGAGGGTCAGAGAGAGAGGGAGTCACAGACTCTGAAACAGGCTCCAGGCTCTGAGCTGGCAGTCAGCACAGAGCCCGACGCGGGGCTCGAACCCACGAACCGCGAGATCATGACCTAAGCGAAAGTCGGATGCTCAACCGACTAAGCCACCCAGGCGCCCCTCTAAATCCTTTTTTTAAAGAGCTTACCTCGTTAAGTTGACCCTCCTAGAATAATGTTTAATCTTAAGACTTTATATATATAATATGTAATATTATATTATGTTTAATAACTAATATTATATTATGTATTATGCACAGCTTTCCCCATTACCAACATCCCCCACCAGAGTAGCACGTTTGTTATAGTTGATGAACCTGCATTAACAAATAAGTATATCAAGACATCAAGTTGTATAATATACAATTTTGTTTGTCCACTAGATCTCAGTAAAGCTAGAAATAAAAAAAAAAGATATTTTTCCTGGATTTATAAAAAAACGTTTAAAGAGCTCACTCACCAAGAAATACAAAATACCCTAATGGTTTTTATGATAATTTTTTATTCTATTAATTTTTTACAGTATCTTAACAGCATCGTCATGTTCCTGGTTCCTCAATGTTTTCCTATATTTTTATCTAGATAAAGATTTTGTAAGTGTTTTCCATAAATGTGTGCAATCCTGCTTCTGCTGTGTTATTAGCCAAAATTCTTCACCTTATTCTCAGATGGAACCACTTGTATTTTGGAGGTTATAAGTCTAACGCTAATCACTATCTCTTTCACGTTACTTTGCTCAAGGGTTTTATCTACAAGTTTGAGAAATATTTAGAATCTTTCATATTTTCATAGTAAATGTGATATATCACACCTGCTATTTAAATTACTCATTTTTGTAATTCATTGCCTGCAAATATGTCATACTGTGTGTTGTCTATTTTTGTATTCTGCATAATTGCACAAAACCATCAAATTTTGGTATAGTTTTTGCCTGGTATTGGCTAAGCATTTTTTTTTTTTTAAATAAGCAAACACGTAATCTCAGTGTTACACAAGGATAAGCATTTACTTTGCTCTAGTGACTCTGGATTCACAGGGGTATTTGATGTAGCCCAGGCTCAGCTGGGCTAGCTCTGATACCCATGAGTCTCGCTCACACCTCTTCAGGTTGGCTGTAGTGGAACGATGTAGGATGAGCTTGGTTTGTCTCCCTAGAATGAAGTGGCTATGTACCATTTTCTCTTATGCTACTCTTTTTTCTAAGATATATTCATTTTTCAGAGACAGAGAGAGATAGAGTATGAATGGGGGAGGAGCAGAGAGAGAGGGTGACACAGAATCCAAAGCAGGCTCCAGGCTCTGAGCTGTCAGCACAGAGCCTGACATGGGACTTGGACTCACCAACTGTGAGATCATGACCTGAGCTGAAGCCTGGCGCTTAACCACCTGAGCCACCCAGGTGCCCCATTCTCTTATCTTACTTTTGAGGCTAGTGGGTGAATCTGGGAATTCTGTTCCTGGTGGAGGCAAACACGTAAAAGAACACACTTAATCACGCAGTGCTTTTCAAGCCTTCAGTGGCATTGAGCCCATTAACATTTCAGTGGTCGAAAGTAACTCCTGGTTCTCTTTAAATTCAAAGGGCAGGGAAATATACTTCACCATTGAAGGTAGGGGGAGAAGGAAAAACTATTTTTGAACAATAATCTAGCCTACCACATGCCTTTAAGAATGTCCTTATTAGTATAATCAAAATTTTATAGATGTTTCATTGCATGTTTGACACTGTTTCACAAAACTGAAGCATAAAATCAGGCATTCAAACAGCATGCCAATATTTTGTCTCATTTTCATATAGTCTACTCTGCAGGATCAAGAGTTATGGTAGTTACATCAGTTTAGTTTTGAATACTTAACATCATTATTATACATTACATTTTCTTCATGTCTATTGAGAATATGCGATCATTACTGCCAATCTTTGCACCCATTCTCATTTTTCAGGTCATTCTTTCTGTATCCCCAAAGAGTTTTGTTATAAACACAAATACAAAACCCCTGAGAATTAAAAAATGTTGACTTTTTTCAACATTTAGAATAATTTATGTATAACCTACTGAAAACTTTCTACTTGCAATGTTTTTTGGGATGTTATTACTTCTTTTTTTATTTAAAAAAATTTTAATGCTTCTTTATTTTTGAGATAGAGAGAGCAGAGTACAAGTAGAGGATGCAGAGAGAGAGGGAGACACAGAATCTGAAGCAGGCTCCAGGCTCTGAGCTGTCAGCACAGAGCCCGATGCGGGGCTCGAACTCATGAACGATGAGATCATGATCTGAGCTGAAGTCAGACGTCTAACCGACTGAGCCACCCAGGTGCCCCAAGATGGTATTACTTCTAACTTGTGATGGAAAAGTTTCAACAAGACTGTCTTTTAGTTGAATGTTCTAGTTACATGGTTATGTATCTGGAACAGGAGAAATTATATTTGGTGTAAATAGGTCATCCATTTTTTTTTCTTTGAGTTTTTCTTGAAATTTATTAGATATAGTTGGTATGGAGGTAGAGGGTAAGTTTACATTTTACTCTATTAGTGACATATCTGTGCTATAGTTTGCTGAAGGTAATGGCTCTGAATTGTTTATATTTCACATATGTTTATGATTGCTATGCCTTCCTCTTTTGTTATTCCTTTACCAAAATACAAATTTTTGCATTAAGGTAACATACACTGAAGTTATAGATAATCCACAAAGAGCACTAATTTAACACATAAAAAATATTTTCTTCCTCACACAAAGAACAATCAACTCGAGGGGGTATGGTCATTCAGGGACCCAGAGTGACAGGAAATGCTACCTCCAATACATAGAAGGAAATAACAAAATTATAGATCTAAAACTCCAACATTTTACTTATTTTTAATTAGTGTTTTTATCTACTTTAGGAATTCAGGTTTTATAAATGAGAAGTTTTTCTCTTCTACTCTTATTGAAACATTTGTATTAAAGAGAAATTAACTGTTTCTTGAAAGTTGGTAAACTCACCTCTAAAACTACCTTAGCCTAGAGTTTAGAGAGAAGATGGCGTTTGGTGAGTATTTTTAATTTCTTTCAATTTTATTGACTATTCCAATTTTATATTTATTCTTGAGTTTTAACATTAAAAATATTTTTCTGGAAATCTATTTAAACTAGATTTTTAAAAATGAATTATCATACAATTGTCCACAATATGTGTGCATTTATGGTCATGTGTTTGCTTTTGTTTTGTAACATACTTATGTGGGATTAAGTTAATCACACATCCTTGGTTCTAGGCAACGTGTCATTTTATGGCCACCCCAGACCACTCTGTTGTACTTCTTTATGTAATCTCTTTTACCTTTTTGCTTACCTATCTACCCTGCTCACTTTGACAACAATTCAAATGTGTTTATTAAGTATATTTTTCTTTGTATGGTTTTACAAAATACATATTGTGTGCGTACATATTTTAAGTTAAATAAACAGCGTCATGTCATATAGTGTTATAACACTATATGAGCCCTGAGTTCAGTGTTTTCAAGATATTTCCATAGTGCTATGTCCACATCTAATCTGATCTGTTAACTAGTGCACAATAATCCAAGATGTGCTTCCACCGCATTTTACCTATCTACAGTCTTTTTATGGACACTCTAGATTCTCCTACTCTCTGCCATCTCAAATGGCACTGCAACAAATATATTTACATGTGTCCTCCAAAGGGTCTATGTGAACATTTCTCAGAGTAGATGCCCAAGAGAGGGTGGGATATGGAGAACATGTGTGCTTAATTTGACTAAGTGTTTCCACATTGCTCCTATTATATGTGCACAATAGTTGTATCCCCACATCCCACCAACAGTTAACATTATCAGGCTTTCTAATTCTTGACAGTTCTATAGGTTTAAAGTAATCTCTTCTTATTATTATTTCACATATCTAATTATTATGCCAGTCATGTAAGTTTGGCCCTATTTGGGTCTTTACGTGTCATAGATCAAGATTCAGGCTAGATAGTGAAACATCAAATAAAGCAGATTGAAGAATCATCTTTCTTTAAGAAAAAAAGGAAACTCACAAAACCAAGCCCAGCAGAAGATAAGGGAAAGTGTGGATTCCCCACCTGTTCCGCTTGCGTAGAAAAAGGGTATGCCAAGCCTGGGTGTTGCTAGACCCTCCGTTAGTCTGCCTTTCAGGGAAGACACTCCCCCTTGTTATAATGCCAGCCTGAAGTTTGCAACCTTGTCAGTAAGGATCAGTGATTTATAGAGTGGTCTGGATTGAGATGATAACGTTTTACAATTGTTTGGGAACAACAGGTCTATCATACTTAGAGACCGTGTACAAATCCATGGACTTGTACAGTAATAATACAAGTTGGTCAGAGACTTAAATTAGAAAATTCATGGGGCACCTGGGTGGCTTAGTCGGTTAAGCGTCCGACTTTCGCTTAGGTCATGATCTCGCGGTTCGTGGGTTCGAGCCCCGCGTCGGGCTCTGTGCTGACTGCCAGCTCAGAGCCTGGAGCCTGTTTCAGTCTGTGACTCCCTCTCTCTCTGACCCTCCCCTGCTCACGCTGTCTCTCTCTCTCTCTCTCCTAGAAATAAATAAAATATTAAAAAAAAAAAAAAGGAAAATTCATGAGCATCATTCTCATTTCCTGAGCAGTGAATTGTTTTCTCCATTCTGCCCAATGAGTGATCTTTTCTTGACCAGTGTCCTTAACATCAACTCTTGAGAAACTATATAGCAATCTACTGGTTTTCTGTGTAGTTGGCCATGGAATGCTGAAGGGTCCCCTGTTCAGCAGGTGTATTCTTCAGTTCTACAGGGTCCAATCAGAGAAACAGAAGCCAATTAGGTTTTTAAAAAAAATTTTTAGGCATTTTTAATGAAGGGAATGTGATACAGAAATTTGGCACTTTGAATTCACATTCTAATGTGCCAATATGTAGCTCCCAAATTGCTTTGGCCATCAATATTACCAACATATAGAGGACAGAAGGATCACATATTTTGTGAGTTAGGCCTGGAAGTGGCATACTTCTTCCCATTTTCCCTTGGCCAAAATATAACAACATGGCCCACACCCCACCTCAGAGAAAGCTGGGGAAGGTAGTCTTGCTATGGGTTTGCCTCACATTTAAATGACGATCAAGCTGATTTCAAAATTATAGGTTCAAAGTTGATTTCTTTGAGCACTTAAAAAATATTATTCCATTATCTTCTTGTCATCAAAGTTAGTGTTAAGAAGTCTCACATAGGTCTGATACTTATTTCTTTGTAGGAAGCCTTTAGAACTTTCTGATGTCCTTATATATCATTAAAGTTCCCATTTTTTATTTTATACTTTTATAATATTTCTAGTTTCCATATGTTGGCAGTTCTCCTTCTCTCCTCCATATCTCATAGCTTTCCTTTTATATTTTATTTCCATTTTGCCTTTCATGCTATCTATCCTCAGAAGTTTTCTTCAATAGAATCTATAGGCACACTAATTGATTTCTCAACTATTTCTATGCTACTACTTATTTTTCTTAAACCATTGAAACTTTTATTTTCTGTAACTAACATTTCTGCTTCCTGTTTATGACTTCATCCCACTAAATATAACTAAGTATTCATTTTAATATTTTTGAGAGCCTTTATCATGATTGTTTAAAATTGTTTTTCTATTTTCATAATTGATTTGATATTCGTTGTTGGTTTTGCTTTATTTGATCAAAGGATTACTTTAAGAGTGAGCCATGTTGGCTTATATGTTCATGTTTTCTTAAAATGGATTCCTGCTCTGACTTGTAACGTCTAATGGGGAAAAACTGAAGGCCTGGAAAAGTCTGTTTTCTCTGAGTTTTAGGAAAGGGCAGGAGCAGAAACCAGCACACCCAGCACTATAGAGCCATTAGATAGACCATTATATCTAAAAAACAAACAAACAAACAAACAAACACCCCTTTAAAATCCCCTTAGATGGAGGCAGCTTTAGAAAGGATAATTTCAGGGCACCTGGGTAGCTCAGTTGGTTAAGTGTCCAACTTCAACTCAGGTTGTGATCTTATGGTTTGTGAGTTCGAGCCCTGTATCAGGGTCTGTGGCTCACAAAGCCTGGAGCCTGTTTCAGGTTCTGTGTCTCCTTCTCTGTCCCTCCCTTGCTCACACACACAAAAAAATAAACATTAAGAAAAGGTTTTTCTAAAGAAGGGGTAATTTCTTTGGAGTGAGGTGAACCTTGCTGTTTGGAGGGAAAGAATGCAAAAAATGAATGCCTGGTGGTAGCCAGTGTGCCCACACTTGTTTCTGCTAGCTCCTGGCCCCAGCAAGGTTTCTGTACTACCTTTGAATTCTCTTCCATATTCATCCCTTTACTCAAAACCAGGTTGCCTTGACTTGAGGGAATTCCTGTGACTATGGGGTAGGCAATAATTGTCTAAGGCAATGTGCAGAGGAGAAAACAACTTAACGTACCTCCTCCACTATATTCTCTCAAAGTTGGATGTTCTTACCCAGATGCTAATGCTTCCTCCACCATCTCTGTTCTTTCCTTCCAAGATGCTATCAGGCTGTCTGGAGCTCTCAAAGGTTTTGAATAATGTTTTCAGCTTAATTCTTGTTTTCTGTGGTTTCTCTAGGGCTGATTCAAGGGAAGGAGTAAGAAGTAATCTAAATCTGGTTGTTATTTGATTTAAATTATAATTTTTATACTTTTTTACCAAATGAAATTTTTGAATGTTAATGTAATCAAATGCTTTGTTCTTTTAATTTAAATTCTTTCATATTAACCCATTTGAGAGATATGCCAAGAACACATTAGTAACTCTTTCAAGTATTGGTTCTCAGTATGTGCCTAGGGCCGCACATCACTCGTGTGTGTGTGTGTGTGTGTGTGTGTGTTTGTAAAAGGTCTTGTATAATTTTAAAACATTTTTCTATTCTGATTCAGAATGTTGTGTCCTATTTATCTTACTAGGGAATCTGATAATTACTAGTGCTGAAAGTCCTTTCCCATCCCAAGGTTTGAGTTAAATTTAATATGACCAAGTGAGTTATATAGAATGTATACACAGTTCCTGAGAAAGTCACAGAAGTAATGAAAAACAAATAAGTTCTTTGAGAGGTAAAAAAGAATTAGGTATTCAAAAGAAGACTTAAGAATGACAACAGCCGGGGTGCCTGGGAGGCTTAGTCGGTTAAGCGTCCGACTTTCGCTTAGGTCATGATCTCGTGGTTTGTGGGTTCGAGCCCCGCGTCGGGCTCTGTGCTGACTGCCAGCTCAGAGCCTGGAGCCTGTTTCAGTCTGTGACTCCCTCTCTCTCTGACCCTCCCCTGCTCATGCTGTCTCTCTCTCTCTCCTAGAAATAAATAAAACATTAAAAAAAATTTTTTTTAAAAAATGACAACAGCCAAGTAATTTTGAGAGATTGCTCCCCAAACCCAGCCTATTTTAGTCACTGTGAGTGTGTGTGGGGTGGAGAATGAGGAGAGATGAAGAAAATAGTGGTTCTTTGTTTTTCAAAAGACATGCCATCTAGTTTGGAGGGGCTGTGCATATATAAAGTAATGAGAACAAGTCAACAGTATATAATTATCTGCCCTTCATATAGTATCAACCTCAAGGGCAAGAGAATCAGAGATGAGAGAAAAAAAAGTTATTTTGAGTTGTTAGGGAAGCCATAAAGGAAGTTTCCAGATGGATTCTGATATGGGAGTGATAGATGTGGAGTGAGGTGGGAAATGTTTCAGTTAGGGGTGTGTGTGTGCATGTAGGTGTTTACTTGTGTGTCTACTGTTGGAGTTGTGAAGAGTAAAGGATTTAAATAATGAGTAACTGTTGAAATTAAGCAGAAGTATTTGGCATTTATTTTCTGGACAGCAGAGCGCTATTGATATTTTTCATCAGGTGTCAGAGTGCAAGATAAATTGGATGAAAAATGGTAGAGGGTAGGAAATTATTTTGACAATCTAGATGTGAATTAATATGGGTGTAGACAAAGGCAATAGCCATCCAGCAGAAAAGAAAAAACTGAATGAAATTTGAATTCCCCTGACATTAGCACTAAGTTGATTTGTGATTATAGGTGAAGAAAAAATAAGAGGCAGTATATTTCACCAAAAGGATATAAAGATTAGGATGAGAAAATAGTTTTTGATGAGAAATGGTGAACATGATATAAAATAGAAGAATGGCTTTTAAACTGTGCTATATGGATTATTATAGTTTATTAGAGGCGTGTCAGGATTTCTGAAAGTCTGAAAGTCAGAGAACATAATTTAAAAATTAACTATTGGAACATTTTAATATAAAACAACACACCCATTTAAATGTGCAATAGATAAATTTTATCTCACTGCTGGACACTGATGGCATGAACAGGAGCCTCTGTGCTAACTCATTCATTGTGCAGACGTCCTTTCCTCTATGTGCTCAAATTCAGAATTCTTACAAAAGAATTGCTGAGAGGTTACTGTTTTTGAATGTCTTTATCTGAATTTAGGCCCCACTACCAAAATGCAGCTCAACTGTTATCCATAACTTTTTATGTATATATGTATGTATATAACAAAATGACTCAATTGTCACATAAAGGATTTCATAAGTATTTGCTGTTCTATTAACTTTAATGTGATAAAATATTGGGTTTCCAGTTAAGACGTGCTGTAGAAAGGAGTCTGTTTTTAAAAAGTTTGAAAGCTACTTGATCAGAACATACTAAGTTTGAAATTTTAGTGGAATACAGATGAAAATAACTTTCAGAAAACAGAGAATGTGAGATTAAAAAATTCTGTTGACAACCTTGAGTCTGGTGGGTAGCTCTGAGAATAACTCACATGGTTGAAACTGAGAGTGATTGAGTTCTTCTGGTATGAACAGTGTTTTAGGCAGCTTCCCAGGAAGTGGAGTGGGAAGGAGCAGGATCCAAGGCTGGAAAAGAAGGGAAATCAGGGGATTGGAGGTGTATTGGTTCTTAAGCGTATTGGATTATTGGATCTTATTCTGAGAAACCAACTAAAAGAGTCTCAATCTCAAGTGAAGATTCTAAAAAATACATACCTAGGGGCGCCTGGGTGGCTCAGTTGGTTAAGCTTCTGAGTTCGGCTCAGGTCATGATCTCATGGTTCGTGGGTTCAAGCCCCGTGTTGGGCTCTGTGCTGACAGCTAGCTCAGAGCCTGGAGCCTGCTTCAGATTCTGTGTCTCCCTCTTTCTCTGACTCTCCCCTGCTCACGCTGTCTCTCTCTCTCTCTCTCAGAAATAAATAAAACATTAAAATTTTTTAAAAAATATATACCTAGACACTATAAATTAAATTTCATAAGGAGCTGGTGAAGAAGAAATCTAAAATGTCTGGTAGAAGTGGAGCCCTGCTCAAAGGAAAGTAAATGTGTTACATTACTTTGAAGAAACGGTGGTCCAGAACAGTGTGGCTAGCTAATATAACATCTTTTCTAGTTGATGAGAGAGAAGAAGAAAAAGACACACAGAGAGAAAGAGAGACAGAGAGAGAGTAAAGGAGAGAGAGGGAGACAGAGAAAGAGAGGGGGAGAGAAGGAGAGAGAGAAGGAATGGGGGGAGGGAGAGAGTGAGAAAGGGAGAGTGGGAGAGAGGACATGGGGAGAAATAGAAGAGTGGTGTTCTGCTCCACAACAGCAAGTTAAAAGCGATAGAAATGAAGGAAGGAAAACTGGCAAATCTGACTAGATACAACTAAAAAAATAAATAAATAAATGAAAGAAAAGTCAAAGGGTAATTGAACACACAAGAAATTTATAATAACTAGAGTTCTTTCTGTAGAACATGACAGAAATGGAAAAATGATGAACCAGGGGAGAAACAAGAGTGGATGTTCAGGTCTCCCAAGAAGGCATGTAGGAAAGGAAGGGGAATTTCAGTGAAATGAGCCTGTTTCCATTTTTTATGCTGTAGAAATGACTTTTATTTTTGCCCCAGATGTTGGGAACACTTAGGCTCCATTAAGGATCCCAGGCAGCTCTTGTCAGGGTTTATATTTTTTTGCTCTCAATTTTTCTTCCCGATTGGAGGAAGTGTTTTATCTTCTACTTTAATAAACTGTGGAGAAAACTTGCTATTGAATTCTGGCCTCCTTCCTGTAAAAGGCTAAGAAGGGATTGCTTTGAGCTTTCGACAAAGTAAACACTTCTCTTCTGTTTATTTAATTTTAGGAACTTGTTGCTTTTGTCCATATTGTGTGAGAGCTGGCTTGCACGATATATGGATGTATACAGATTCCTTTCAGACAAACATACATTTTTCTTCTGCACAGAGAAAGGAGAATGCATTTGTGTAGAGTGTGTCTCTGTGTGTCATGTGTGTGAAGATGAAATCTGGGGGGCTCTGGTGATGATGAGAATAGATTCTCTTGTTTGGTAAAGTTTAACGTGACACTTTCTAAGGATGGCGTATTTCCCAATGGCACATACTCACACGCATTGCTCCAGGTTAGCCTTGTCTAAACCATGCTTTGACTTTGAGACTTTCCAATCTAGAAAATAAGTGCAAAACACTCTAGCACCATAATCACATTAAATTCCTTCAACATCCCCCTAAGAAATGTGCATAAAAATAATCTCATCTTGGAGCTGGAAAAATCAAGTCAGGGTGATGAATCGTTTTTTTCAAGGACCTAATATAAATCTGAAGGTACACACTAAAAAACCCTACTAAGTTCCTGCTTTCTTGAACCCACTTGTACCCCCAACTTGTACCCCCACTTGTACCCTCAACTGCGAGGAACCAGTTCTGATTTCAGGCCAGAGGGATTTACTTAACGCTATGATCTGGGACTAAACGCATTTGGAGCCAATCAGGTGCTCATTCTGTGTGCTAGCTCTGATGACATTTCCATAGTGAACCTCCCAGAACCTCAGACCCCTGCTTTGCCATTGTTTCCCTCAAAGACGGAGTGGAGTTCTTGTCTTGAATCCCAGCCCAGCGTGTGGGTACCCAGCTTCTTGCTGCCACTGGCCAGCGGGCTCCATGTTAGCCCCTGTGCTCTGTTCCCCCCCGCCACACACACCAGGAGGCCTGCTGCTGTGTCCATGCATGCTGTGGGCCCCCAGTGATTGCCTGCATGGTCCAAAGCCTTCTGTCCATCACCCTAATCCACCAGAGCAGTGGTTTCATACCTTTGACCTCACTATCCAGGCCCAAACTTCCACTCTGTTGTGCTACGGGATTTTGCATTCTCCCGGGCGCTTCCCCATCTGGCCCCCGCTTTCAGTTCACCCAGTATCTCCTAATGTTGACGGCAATTATAACTGAAACAAAACAGGGTTCATTTTCTGATTTTTGCATTCAATTCTGCAGATTTAGAATTCAGGATAATTGGAAGAGAAGCTAGCCTAAACTTTTATATCATGTTAATTAAGGACAAAAATCTGCTAAATAAAATACTAAGAGATCAGGTAGAATAGTTAAATTTCATGAGAAAATGAACTTTCCAAACACATTTAAAGTCTTTTCACCCATTATATAAAATACCAATATATTATTTGGAAATCTCATGTATTCAATAAAGCATTCCTCCTAAGGAACACTTTTTAAATAAATTTCACTTACTTTATTGATTAATAAGATTGTATGTCATTTAAATTTGTAAGCAAATAACATTTTTGTTGTTGTTTTTCAATCTTCCACTTCTTTTCACTTAGGTTAAATTAGCAAGACTTGTGGAAATCGTTCAAAAATGTTAATCATGTTAACATTTATACATTTGTGAGTTTATGGAAGCACATGTAATAGAAAATCCAGAGGAACTAAAGCCTAAAAATGATATGACTGACAAAACAATTTTTTTCCTACAGTCCATTGAAAACTTGTAGTATCTGTGCAGTGTGAAAAACATGTGTAACCAGGGGCGCCTGGGTGGCTCAGTCGGTTCGGCGGCCGACTTCGGCTCAGGTCATGATCTCAGGGTTCATGGGTTCGAGCCCCGCGTCGGGTTCTGTGCTGACAGCTAGCTCAGAGCCTGGAGCCTGTTTTGAATTCTGTGTCTCCTCTCTCTCTGACCCTCCCTTTTTCACGCTGTCTCTCTCTCTCAGAAATAAATAAAAAATGTTAAACAACAACAACAACAACAAAAAACTCCACATGTGTAACCAAATTGTGTCAGGGTTAGAATATGGCCAACTTAGGGGTGCCTGGGTAGCTCAGTCAAGCATCCGACTCTCGATTTCAGTTCAGGTCATGATCTCACGGTTCATGAGTTTGAGCCCCACATCAGGCTCTGCACTGACAGTGCAGTCTGCTTAGTATTCTTGCTCTCCTTCTCTGTCTGCCCCTCTCCTCTTCTCTCTCCCTTTCTCTCTTAAAAAGTAAATAAGGAAAAAAAAGGTTAAAAATAGAATATACCAACTTAAAATTCAATTCTCTTTTCTGCATATTCTTCCTGGACTCTATTTTCTTGCTTTTGAAACTGTGTTTTAAGATGGGAGATAGGGAAATAAAGAGCCCAAGGAACTGTATGTGTGTGAATGAACCAACACATGAAAGCTTGGTCTCATGGAGCTCTTCCATGGACCCCCTGCATTCCATAGATGAGGACCTTTCAGTGAAGGGCCCAGAACTAGACAGAAGAAACCAGACATGGAAAGACCTAGCCTACCTTGAACTCAGGCCACATGCCAGGCACTTTACAGACAGGGCTATTTAGTTGGCTTACTAGACTACATGTTGGACGGTGAGGAAGTAGCTTTATTATTGTCTTCACCACTGCCCTGAAAACTAGCTCTGTTGGTTTTTTCATCTCTGAAAGTTGTTTCTGCATAAATACCAGGCATTTGGGTTACTCAGGCCTCATTTTCAAGTATTACAAGTCTGATGGATATTGAAGTTTCAATCTGTCTTCAAATTAATATCTCCTCCTCTTCTTGCTCTTAGAATTTCCAAGTGAGGTGTAGGTAGGGTGAGGAAGGTCTGATTTTAACCCATTCTCCCCGGTCTTCACCCCCAGTTCTTACCATCCAGGGTCATGCCAAATTCACCACGTGATAGCCCTCTTGGAAAGGAGATTTTCTGCCTGACTCTGTCTGTAAAGTGTTGTGGACTACAACTCTTTCTTATCAGTTTTATCCATTAGAAAAAAATGCCTCACATTTAATTGTTTTGGATCATATTCAACTTTTCTTTTTAAATAAGGTACAGAGCATTTCATTAACTGGCCCAAAGCCACAGCAAGTGGTTTTTTTGAGATTTAAAACCATGTATTTGGAATCTAGAGTCCAAGCTCTTCTCATTGCCTTATAAAGTTTCTCTGTGATTATAAACACAAATGCTAGTATCCAAAATCTATAAGGAACTCACCAAACTCCACACCCGAAAAACAAACAACCCAGCGAAGAAATGGGCAGAAGATATGAACAGACACTTCTCTAAAGAGGACATCCAGATGGCCAACAGACACATGAAACGATGCTCAGCATCCCTCCTCATCAGGGAAATACAAATCAAAACCACACTGAGATACCACCTCACGCCGGTCAGAGTGGCTAAAATAAACAAATCAGAGAACTCTAGATGCTGGAGAGGATGTGGAGAAATAGGCATCCTCCTACACTGTTGGTGGGAATGTAAACTGGTACAGCCCCTCTGGAAAACAGTGTAGAGATTCCTCAAAAAATTAACAGTTGAACTCCCCTATGATCCAGCAATAGCACTGCTAGGAATTTACCCAAGGGATACAGGAGTGTTGATGCATGCATAGGGGCACATGTACCCCAATGTTCATAGCAGCACTCTCGACAATAGCCAAAACAGGAAAAGAGCCTAAGTCCATCAACTGACGAATAGATCAAGATGTGGTTTATCTATACAATGGAATACTACATAGCAATGAGAAAGAATGAAATCTGGCCATGTGTGGCAATATGGATGGTAATTGAGGGTGTTATGCCGAGCGAAATAAGTCAGGCAGAGAAGGACAGATATGTTTGCATGTATAGGAGGATCAGGAGGAACTTAACGGAGTACCACGGGGGAGAAGAAGGGGAAAAATAGTTGGGGAGAGGAAGGGAGGCAAACGATGAGAGACTCTTGAATGCTGAGAACAAACTGAAGGCTGATGGGGGTGGAGGGAGGGGAAGGGGGTGATGGGCATGGAAGAGGGCACTTGTGTGGATGAGCACTGGTTATCCAGTGGATGAGCTGGTTATATGGAAACCAACTTGACAATAAACTACTTTTAAAAATATAAACACAAATGAACAAATAAGTTTCATACCTCTAGTTTAGCTTTTTTCTCTCTACCAAGGTTGAATTATTAGATCAACACCTTTAGGACAACTAATACCATGAAGGAGTTGACAACAAAAAAAGATTTATAAATACATAGATAAATAAAATATATATTTCTGTTCATTAAAAAGCATCCCAAAATAAATATTAACTATTATAAATGAAGTAGATTTATGTGATTTTCTTTTCTATTGAAGGGTAATATTTAAAAAATAAAAACAGATTTGTTATGGATCAGAATATAGATTGAGGGCTTTTAAAAGTTTTGGGTGTTTGGACATATTGAGGGCAATCCAATAATTTTCGAACAAAAATGAAAACCTACGATAATTTCAGGAAGAAATAATTGATTACTGAGGTGTTCTTGCAGCTGTTTGGGGCCGTTAGAACATTGCATACATGCAGCCCGGATCTGAAAACACAAGTGAGGCTGGAGGTAGAGAAAAGGAGCAGAAGCAGAGGTGACCTGGAGAGAGGACTATTGCTATTTCACCCCCTTTCCAAACGTCTGCCCCCCCGCCCCCGCCCACCCAAGGATTTTATTTTCGCTCTCTGCCTAACCTAAAGTAAGACACTGCACTACCAGTGAAGGAGTGGTTATAAGTAAAAGTAAGTCAGGGCTTCTCAAAACCATTTCCTTTGGGTTGTTTGAAATCAGAGAAAAGATTCTGAAAACCTAAGAAAACAAACAAATCTTGAGAAAAATTAACTGCATGCTCAGAAGATAGCTGAATGCAAGGTTAAGTCAGAGGCTTCCTAGCCTTCTCTTACTTCTCTGCTGAAATCCTCAATCTCACCCCTTTTAGTCCAATATTATCATGACCTGTTTTACAAATGTGGCTGTAAGTAATGGTCCCAAACTATAAGTATTTACTTACTGTAGTTTTTGCATAGGGTTATCCTCAGATTAGAAGGGTTTGCTGTAGCATCGGTTTTCTCTTGGCTCGCTAGGAGGAATTCAACAGATATATGATCATTTGTGACAACACTGGATAATAAATTTAACCTAGTTTGCAGGGCTTCCAGAGCATTAGATATCCTGATAAGAAGTGCCTTAAAAGGAAACAGATACTATTAGGAATATACTTAGTGTTTATATCAACATTGTTGATTTTTCCTTTAAAGTAAGCAGATTTTTGTTTGTCTGTTTGCTTGCTTTGGCTGAAGGTCCCAAAGAGAATAGACTGAAGATTGTAGCTATGATAGTGCCAACATTATTTCCCATACCCGGTGCTCTAGATTTTGTTGATAGGGTTGTGATGACTTGAGAAGCATTTTGTTGATGTGGAGTCAAGGTTCATTTTTTATAAGGCTGAAGTGTGGCATGTATGATGTGACAGAAATGTAAGGGCCAGAGAAGCCTATAAGATGAAATCCACCTCCTGAAATGTTGAAAGGAAAAACTATTAATTTTTTTTTGGTAGGCAGGATCGGGTGGAGGTACAGATCCAGCAACGAATTAATTTCAGAAGAGTAGTTGTATTAGTTGCAGTTCTCCAAAGAAATAGAACCAATAGTATATAAAAAGAGGATCTATTATGAGAAATAAATCAGTTCTGGAGTTCTGGAGGCTGAGAAGTCCTATGATTTGAAACTAGAGACCCAGGGGAACCAGTGGTGTGATTCTGTCTAACTCTGAAGGTCTGAGAACCAGGGAAGTCAATGATGTACATCCCAGTCTGAGGGCAAGAAAAGATGTCTCAGTTCAAACAATGAGACAGAAGGAGGGACAAATGCCTCCTTCCTCCACCTTTTTGTTCTATTGGAGCCCTTGACAGATTGGATAATGCCCACCCACACTAGGGAGGGCAATCTACTTTAGTGAGCCCACCAATTCAAATACTAGTCTCATCCAGAAGCTCCATCATAGTTACCCAGAAATAATGTTTTACCGGAAACCTGGGCATCCCTTGATTCAATCAAGTTGACACAGAAAAATACCTATCACAGTAGCTAAGAGAAAAATAAGCAAGTGTTTGTTTTTCCTTAAAGGGCAGAAGCAGAAGATATTAGGAGGTAAAAAAACAGAATGTAAATAATGGAGACTATGTTGAAAAACCTTTATTCAGTTAATAAAAGTGTCAAAGTATAATAATAAGCAAGATTAGAAGTGAGCAAAGAAAAGGTGTGCCAAGGACTCAGAAAATCTTACACTGCTGCCTTGGACGGAAGCAGTCTACATCTGCAGTAATCAGGAAGTTTGTTTGCCTTCTTTAGCTGTCTGTTTCTGGGCAATTTTTGAGAATCCTCAGCTGAAGGCCTACTGATGGAATGGGCATCCAGGGATCTAGAAATAATGGTGTATGTGTTCTTTTACTTTTAGTTAAAAAAAATGTTTATTTGTTTTCAGTGTGAGAAAGGGAGGGACAGAGAGAGAAGGAGAGACAGAATCTGAAAGTAGGCTCCAGACTCTGAGCTGTCTGCACAGAACCCGACGCGGGGACTCGAACTCACCAACCAGGAGATCATGACTTGAGCTGAATACGGACAGTTAACCGACTGAGTCACCCAGGCACCCCTGCTACATGTGTTCTTAATTAAGAAACATGAATGGGACACCTGGTGCTCAGTCGGTTAATTGTCCAAGTTTGGCTCAGGTCGTGATCTCCCAGTTCGTGAGTTTGAGCACCGCATTGGATTCTGTCAGGACAGCTCAGAGCCTGGAACCTGCTTCGGACTCTGTCTGTCTGTCTGTCTCTCTGCTCCCCTCCCTTTCTCTCTCTCTCTCTCTGTCTCTCTCAAAAATAAGCATTAAAAAAATTTTTAAAAAAGAAACATAAATCTAAGGATCATCTTAGAGTTTTGCTGCCATGTGAATTGTTAACAGTATACGATAATGTTTCCATCAGGGTTAAGGACAGAGTTCTCTGATGTCTGTCCCTGGAGACCAACTTTTCAGGATTCAGATTATGCAGGGGCTGCTGAGGCAGCTGTTCTAATAATGGAGCCTGAACCTGTTGGTGATAAAGCTGAAGGTACTGTATGTGCCCTTTGCAGTATTTAGTCATACTGATTTGCAATTGGCAGAATCGGAGGCTAGGAATGAAATTTCCCCACACATGGGATGGCTTGTACCTGACCCTTAGGAATATTTGTAGGCCTCTAGAGGGAGTTGGTTCTGCTGCTACCAAATGTAAATGGTCTAAATTTTAAGGATTTCTGAGAGTTTTTCATAACAATTTTAAAATTTCATTGGTTCTCTCTGCTTGTTATTTTAGAAGGGACAGTGGAGTTTCAAAATAAAAGGCAAATATTTACAGTTATTTAATAGCAGTACCAGTGAAATATGTGCCCCTGTCACTGGAGAGCTAAATGAATCCCCTGACCCTACCACACCCCAGATCAGGAAAATAAAATCAACCAGCAATTATTATTATTATTACCATGAGGATCATAGCTCTCTAGCAAGGAAAGGCCTCAATTCACCCTAATAATAAGGAAACGATAACTGGAATGTAGTCATAGCTCATTGCTCTGGCCATTTGTATAAAATCCATTTGGGGGTGTCTATAGGGGCCTCAAGGCTTTACTTCTTTTTATGTTCTACTTTAACAGTTTGGAAAGGATCATGTCATTACCAGGTAGAACATATATTAAAGGTATCCTCAGCAGTACCCTTAACATCAGGCACCAATGTTATTTTCAAATGATTTACAATTTATCTCAGCTGCTGTGGGGCATTTTTGCTTAACTCGATCTGAAATCTTTTGATTCAAGAGGTAGCCATATTTTGAGTGCTGAAGTTATCTCCATGTGCTGTGCATCTTAATCTTTAACCTCTGTGAGTGTCTCCTGTGTATATCTTCCTTAAGTGCTTATAGGCACAATCATTCAGGTAAGTGGTGCTTGTTATCTGCAGTGGTCAGCCACTGAGTTTAGTTGTATTTGTCCAGTCAGAAGGCTTCCAATAGATGACAACTGGATTTTGGCAAACCAGCAGACATGAGGTTGTATAAGCACCGTGAAATTTTCATGTCGGCTGCTGAATTTGAAGGTCTGCCTCCTTCAAGCTGAGCACCTGCTCCCTTTGAGATTTCTCAATCCAGAAGAAATCTATTAGCCCTCAGGTCACATGGTCAGGGGAAAAATTAAATTTCAACTCACATACACGTTTTGTTGTTACGGTGGTCAACAAAACACTTCGAATCATAATAATGTGTTATCTTGAGATAAAATTGTCTAGAGTTAAAGAAATGGAAATGCAAGGTCAAGGATTAAAAGGAATGATATGAAATTTCTGACTGTTAAAACAATGTTAATGGATTATTTGAAAGTGTAAATATCACACTGCTGTGTTCTTTATATTCATCCAGATACATTTAGAATAATACAATAAAATTGTTTTAAAATATCAATATTTACAGGGTGCCAGAGATTACATCTTTTATAAATATTTACATTCCCAACAAAAGTTTTGAGGTCAGCTTTCAAACGGGTCAGGCAACACTTGAAAAATTCTTTTACAGTGTTTAAGACTAAAAACTCTGAAGACTTCAAAATCTAGAGCACAGATTCTCAGTGTTGGCTATGCACTAGAATCATGAGGGCAGGGGGACATTTATAAAACACTGATGCCTGGATGCATTAATAGTTTCAGGGTAGGGCCAGGGCATGCAGCCCTAGATCAGACCACGGATCTAGAAGCAGCTCTAATGCTGCTGATAGCACTACTGCAGAGTGCAGTTAAGATCATTCTCCTGGTGGGGAGGGGAGGGAGAGGGGTGCCTGGGTGGCTTAGTCGGTTAAGCGTCCGACTTTCGCTTAGGTCATGATCTCATGGTTCGTGGGTTCGAGCCCCGTGTCGGGCTCTGTGCTGTGCTGACTGCCAGCTCGGAGCCTGGAGCCTATTTCAGAGTCTGTATCTCCTCTTTCTCTGACCCTCCCCTGCTCTCTCTCTCACACACACACACACACACTCTCTCTCTCTCTCTCTCTCTCTCTCTTTCTCTTTCTCTCTCTCCTATAAATAAATAAAAAATATTAAAAAAAAAAAAAAGATCATTCTCTTGGGGCGCCTGCGTGGCCCCATCAGTTAAGCATCTATTTGCAGCTCAGGTCATGAGTTCATGAGTTTGAGCCCCACATTGGGCTCTGTGCTGGCAGCTCAGAGCCAGTAGCCTGCTTTAGATTCTGTGTCTCCCTCTCTCTCTGGCCCTCTCTCCACTTGCACTCTGTCTCTCTCAAAAATAAATAAACATTAAAAAGAAATTTAAAAAAAAAACCAACAAGATCATTCTCTATCAGCCACTAAATTCTCTGCCTGGCTGGTGCAGAGGTATATGACTGTTTGCTATCCAAGAAATTTAGGAAATACTATTAATCGACAAGTAAGTTAAAATTGCTGGATGATAAAATTTTAACTAGCTAAATGTGTGTTTTGGAAATGAAAGTATTGAAAGGAAATACACTGAAGTTTTCACAGTGATAAATTTGCCTCTTGGGATTGTAGATAATTTTTTCTGTTTCTTAAAACTTTTCTATTTTTTTATAATAAACATGATTTTTTCTAACCAAAAAAAGAATATACTCCAAATTATGAGTGTTCCCCTAAAAATAAATTTGCTGCACTTAGTTCCACCCCAGAAGCCCAGTCACAAATAAAAATCACATTATCAAAACCGCTCCTTGTGTTGCTCTGTGTCTCATACCATATGATCCTACATTACGCAAGCATATTAAATGAATAAAATGAAGAATTCTTAGATATTTCCCTTAGGCTTCAGTGGGATCATGACTTGATTTACTAATTCAAGATTAAGTAATCATATAAGAAAAAAATATAATAGGTACCCCTTGTGAATATGAGTCCATGTATTCATCAAGACATTGCTATTTGCCGTGATCATTTCAAAAGAAATTTTCTACTTGTTTTTTTATTTACATGTTTTTCCATCAATAAAATTATTTTCCTTTCACCTAATATCAAAAAGTTGTTTCTTCAAAGGTTGAGTTTTCTCAGCTTGCTGCTCATGAAGGCATTATCTCTATGGAGACTCACACTTGGAACCTGGGGATTGTGAAGATAAGACTGTTTTCCTTGCAAGTGACCTATTCTCCACATGGCACTATAAAGATATATTGGATTTTGTTTACGCAAACAGAATATAAACCAGGTTCTTTGAAAATTAAACTCTCTGAAATAAATCAAAATGCCTATTTGGTGTCCTGATCTTAAATTAATGTGGTTAAATATCTGATTTTTCATGAAAGTAAGTAGCAGTGCATGATATATGTGCATGACATGGGGACACGCACACACTAAGACACAGTGAATAAAGGCTACTAGCACCACCACAGGGATTTTGTGACTAGTCACTTCTTTTGGTCTTGGTTTGTGGGTTCTGAAACTTCCTTTGTGAGGGCCACCGCTTTGAAATATAATCTATGTCCTTAATGCACTTTATTTTCTTGTTACCCAAATTCCAGCCTTTTCATGACCCTATGTTTTTCTTGGTATATATTACTCGCTTGAGCTAGAAGAAGAGTGTAAATGGGGTGAACATACGCTCTGGAGTCATACAAGTGGGGTTAAAACTATTATTAGTAATTAAACAGCCCTGGGAAAGTTAGTTATGGTGCTTCTTTATCCTTACCATGAGAATAACAACAATGGGTATCTCCTAAATTCTCAGACAAGTCTTATGAAAGACTTAGTAGTTATGCAGAAAGCATTCAGTCCTTCTTTCTCTCACCCTGTCTTAGTCTGTTTGGGCTGCTACAACACAAATTCAACAGACTGAATGACTTATGTAAAACAAAAGTGACTGGGAAGTTTAAGATCAAGGTGCTGGCAGATTGGGTGTCTGAATGTCGGCTGAGAATCTGCTTCCTAGTTCATAGACAACTGTCTTCTCAGTGAGTCTTCACACAGCAGAAGGGATGAGGGCCGCTCTGGAGTTTCTTTTATAAGGGTGCTAATTCCATCCATGAGGGCTTTACCTTCATGATCTAATCACTTCCCATAGGCCCCACCAGATTGTGATAGGATTTAACATATGAACACAGAAACATCCAGTCTATAAAACCTTCCTCCATTTTTATAAACACACAGACTTTGGGTAAGTAAAGGTAAGAGCATTGTCTCAAGTACTCAGAGAAGAGGTAGCATGGAAGAGAAGGAGCAGTTCTTACCCAGTGGTGATGGAAAGGTCAAGAGACACCCTGGCCCTTTGACACAGGTGTTTCAAGTTTCACCTGCTTGATTTTAACTTCAAAGATGGGAACAGTCACAAATTGAATGGAATGTTTGTCTGAGCACAGGGTCAGAAATAGAGACTCTCCTAGATTGGCCAATGCTTCCTCCATAATTCATTAGACATCTCTCATTTTGCAAATTCTTTTCCTTTATGCTTCTCAGTCTCACCTATTAAATTTCTTTCGTCTTCTCTAATGCGTGTTTACTGTCAGAGTAACATAATTCAGAAGCATAATTACAAAACAACAGAGATATCTTAGATAAATAAGAAGCAGGATCCATATCCCACTGCACACTGACTTTAATAAATATTAAAAACATCTCCACTGTAACATGACAAAGGCTCAAACATATGAGGCATGAGATGAACATTACAAGTGGCTCATATAAGCCTTATTACTTACCTAGAGCTTACACCTTCTTTAATTTCACTCCAAATAATTTGCCCAGCGGTGATGCAAGCATTAGTGGGAAAACATGAATCATTTAAATACCTACTGAAGAACCTGAATAGAGATACTGTGAAAACCCCTTGAGGTCCTTTGGAAGAAAGAAGCAATATCAAACATAAAGTGAGTCATCACTAAGATGATTATCCAGGGGGGATATTATCAATATTAACATTGCTATGACAGATCTATAAGTATTTTTTTCTGTACCACAACATACAATATGTTCCCATGACTACCTTGCTTGCCTGAAAAACCACTGATAAAGAGTATGCTTTTCATATTGTCTTGATTATTTAAATGCCAAATGCTAAATTATAGATATTTAAGTGATCTAAAGTTTAGGAGTTGAAAGCAGCCTCAAAATTCAATTAAATTCTAATCATTTGCTTTACTAATGACTGAAATAAAATGTTTTCTTTACAAATGAAGTCACTAATTGGGGAGAATGTATGTTAGCAATTTTATTTTGATTTAGTCATATTTTTAAATGGAAATGGATTTATGGTTTAAAAAAGTATGACAGTAGAGGAAAAGCTCACTTCATCTTTTAAAACTTTGCAATTTCATTTCTATTTCATTTACGGAGCATTACGTAGTGAGCATGAACATGAACATGATGCTTAAGTTACATTTGGGTTCCAATCCCAATCTTAACTGTAGGTTGTTCAAGGGCAAAAATGGATCTCTTGTTTTCTTGCCTTTCTTGTTAATTGCTTCTTGATTCCATTGTTCGTGATATTGGAAGGCAAGAAAGGAGAGAGGCTCAAATGGTGATTTCTTTTTTTTAGCACCTCTGGCTCAAATTGAATATGAAGAGACATTGAAAACAATAAAGATATGCTTGAAAAGATGGTAAATGAGGCAGGCTGAGGAATGGGGCCTGGATCATACTCACCAGTGGTTTTTTTGGATGAGAGGAATTATGTCAGAAGTGAAGTTTTCAGAAGGCAGATGAGTACAATCCAGGCACATGGGAGGGAGAGGAAAAATGAGATAGGACTGTTATAGACTGAAGTTTGTCTCCCCCACTCCTTTCCCCGAAATTCCTCTGTTGAAATCTTAACTCTCACTACCTCAGATTGTGAGTGTCTTTGCAGACAGGGTCATTAAAGAGGTAATTAAGGTTGGGCACTGGGGTGTAACCTAATTCAATGACTGGTGATTTTTTTCAGGGAGAGATTAGGGCACAGACAGACACATAAGAATGACCAGGTATGGGGCACCTGGGTGGCTTAGTCGGTTAAGCGTCCGACTTTCACTTGGGTCATGATCCCACGGTTCGTGGGTTCGAGCCCCGTGTCGGGCTCTGTGCTGACTGCCAGCTCAGAGCCTGGAGCCTGTTTCAGAGTCTGTGAATCCCTCTCTCTCTGACCCTCCCCTGCTTGCGCTGTCTCTCTCTCTCTCTCCTAGAAATAAATAAAACATTTAAAAAAAAAAAAAAAGAATGACCAGGTAAAGACAGGGAGAAGACAGACATCTACAAGCCATGGAGAAAGGTCTCAAAAGAAACCAGTCCTGCTAACACCCTGAGCTTGAGTGTTTAATCTCCCAAACTGTGAATAAATATGTTTCTGTCATTCAAGCCAACCAGTCTGCATTACTTTAGTATGGCAAACCTAGTGAACTGATATAGGAGTCAATTAGGGTAGCAAATTGTTACATATTTTTGGTCATCCCCCCTTCTGTAGCTGTCACCCTAAATCTGCCTCTACAAATTTTAGCAAAGTGACTAAAGTCATTAAGTGTTTGGATCCAGTGAAGAAGAGGAATGAAGATGAAAACAGCATGAAAAATGAAGTTACATGCAATACTACCCAGAGACAGGACAATTGCAGACAATTCTCAAGGAGGGCATTTCAGTCTTTGGGGAAATATCTTTGGGGAAATACAGAGGCCATATTTCCAATCAGAAAAATAAAGTGGGAAACTTCTGAACTCTTTGTGAAGTCACAGCTTGAGATTTGCATTTAACTCATGTTCCATTAAAGAACAACTTCTTACAGAACTGGAGTCCTAGATGAATTGTGTTCTCATGGAAAAGGTTATTGCCCTGAACTGAGGAATGACTTGTGGAGCAACGAGAAAGAAGGAGACGAGCACCTAACCCGCCAGATCAAGGACCTTTGACATCAAAGGAAGCTGAATTGTCATGGCCTGGTATTTTCAACCTTATTCTGTAGTGGAGCTTCTGGGCTTGATATTTGAAAGCAAGGGTAAGATTTTTATTCATCTAGTTATTAGCTTATAATATTTTTATTGATCTAGTTATTCTCTTGACTGTCCCAACATTACAAGGTGGGACATGAGAAGAGTCAACGCCCCGCACCTCACCTTTCAGTTATGAATGAGCAGAATGAATCTGAAACAATGAAATATTCATCCTTGGGTCTTAAGCCAGCTGTGTCTCCATGACACTACAAAGCAATTGTCTTAAACTAGGTTTGTGGTCTGAATGATTGCAGGAAGCATAGCCACCACACTGATATTGGTTTGACCTGAAAGAAATTTGGGTGAAGCATAGTGTCTCTGTTGGAATGTTAAGGTACACCAGATCTATGATGCACCAGACAAATCTGTCCATACTCTCCTCACTGTGATACTGTATACATCATACACTATAAAGCCTTACACCGGCTCCTTGATGGACCCAACAAATTGGTAGAGAGAAGCTTCACTTAGAGCATCAGGATGACGATGTTTGCATGTGGGAAAATTTTGCAATTCTGCTATTAAACCAAACTCCTATAAGTCAAGGTCACCAGTTCTCCGGCAGTTGAACACAACTGCATAGAAACAGAACAGTCATAGCCATTAGATGTTTAGAGTCTAGCAAACACTGGTTTAAATTTTTTACCTTGAGCTTCTATTAGCTTTAACTTGGAGGGCTTTGTTTTTAGAGATGAATCTGAAAGTACGCGTTATCCCTCCCCTAGTTATTTTAGAGTACTACTCTCTGTGTAGCCAGGTGCCTATACACATTCCTCTAAGTAAATAAATTCTTGTAAACTTTGAAAGGGAGCAGAGAATAATGCAAAAAAACAAATTAGGTTTAGCGTTAGAAACACCACTGTTACTACTGTTACACTGTTAGAAACACCACCAACGTTGCCATTTGTGGGTTGAACTTGAAAATGTACTTAGTCTTATTTTCCCCTTTTGTAAAATGAGAATAACAGTTATCTAGTTCTTCAGGTTGTGGAGCATTCAGTGATGTAATGTTTGAAAGCACTCAGTATCATGTTGGGCACATATTACATATAAAATAATTGATAACTGTTACCATGGACTATTGGCTTGGTCCATTTTAGCGTACCTGCAGGTCTGATTTGGGGGTTTTCTTTTTTCCTTTTTGATTTGATACAACTGACGTTTCCAAATTTCCTCAAATTATAATGACCTTATGTTGTGGATGAAATAAACATTAAAGTTTTCTCTTAGTCTATATCACAGCAGAGGAACATTTATATCATTATTCAGAGCTGTTTATTCGGTGTCAGTGAAGCCAGTTAGATCACATCTAGTCTCTGTAAGATGGGAGATGATGGAAAAGCTGTGCGTGCTCCCTGAGGTTAGGCAGCATGCATTTTGTGTCTGCCCGCCTGCTGCTGTATGTACAGACAGGCAGCACTTCAGTCGTCTTTACATTTCTGTCTTTAAAGAAGAAATCTGGTTCAAGGGGCAGAACAGAGACATTTAGAATTGCTTGAAAACAAGACAAAAGTCAACAAAAGCAAAGCACTATGTTACAAGAGAAACACAAGTATCAAAAGGAAACTACAAAGCTCCAAATTTAAGAGATTTCCTGGAAAAGGATGGTTTGAGTTGAATTTGAAACAAGTGATAAACATGGACTTTTGGACATCAGTCATTTGCCTACATGTTCTACATAATTCATAGTTGTGAACAAGAAATATCTTTATTGTAGAGTTAAGATGAGAGTAAGTTAATCTCAGCATGGAAGAACATGACACTTACTGAGCACCTTTGAATTGACAGCATACCAGTAGGTCTGTTCCTTGACTCATTCATTTCATTCGTGTTTTATCTCATGTGCCAGTCATAGTACATGCTCAAATATGGCTTCTGGTATCTTTCTTTCAGAAATTGAAACTCTGAGAAATAATTAACTCACTCAAAGTTTCACAGTACGTGGCAGATCTCGATTCGAAACTCATCTGTTTGACCATAAACCAAGCTCTGCATCGTAACACGTGAGCTTGTTAAAAAGAAATAAAAGTGATAGACCACAGAGAACTGCCATACAGAAAATTTTCTTCTCCTTAGTAAACCCATCAATCTTCCAGTGATAAGTAGGTCTCTTTATGTTTTTACTTATTGGATATATTAGTTAGATCTAAAGGGTGAGAATCAGTAGCACAAGCTTGGTGACAAAATAAATTTCCTAGCATAACCCTAGTTTAAAAAAAATGGAACTAAAACAGTTTTCTACAAAAAAGAAATGCTAACACATATGATTTCTAAAAAAAAATTTATGCATTTCATGATCATAAGTCATCATTTTATGCTAACTTTTTTATCATAACATTCAATATTCAATATTATGGGATAGTCTTTGTATTTCTTCAGTAAACAGACTTAGAAACTCAGCTTTATGATAAAATAACAAATAAGTATACAAATAACTATAACTTTTATTTAAGTGCTATGCTAATTGGTATGTAAACACTCTCCAATCTTATTTCTTAACTCTCTAAACAGTATAATGTTTAATCTAAACCTTTATCTTCTCTAAGCACTAGGACAAATAACATTTTTATCATAATATCTCAGTGAAATTTTCTCATTGACTGTTAGCTGAAACGTATGACCTTTGGTTCAAATAGAATTTTGATTATAAATGAATGAAACATGTTTGCATTTCAATTTTTTAAATGTTTTATTTATTTCTGAGAGAGGGAGAGAGTCAGTGTGAGCAGGAGAAGGTCAGAGAGAGAGGGAGACACAGAATCTGAAGCAGGCTCCAGGCTATGAGCTGTCAGCGTAGAGCCTGATGTGGGGCTCAAACCCATGAACAATGATATTATGACCTGAGCCAAAGTCCGATGCTCAATCGACTGAGCCACCCAGGTGCCCATTAAAAACAGGTTTTATAACACATACATATGTGTGTATAAATAAAACTGTATCTATCATCCATCTATGTAAGTATGTATATATGTATGTATGTATCCATCCATCCATTTTTCTATTTATCATCATATATCCTCTATCTTCTCTCCTTTCCCACTTCCCCCACCACCTCCGTTTTCTTACTCTTTAACATCTTCATAAATATTTCTCTTTCTCCATTTCTCCACTGCTTCAACTCGCTTTTTTATTTTTTCTTTCTTATTTTTATTTTTTGTTTGTTTTTTATTCATCTTTCTCCTTCCTTGATAAAGATTTACTTGAGAGTTTTCTGCTCTTATTTATAATAGTATGAGGCAATAATACAAATATTACCTAACCTGATGTTAACTAGATCCTTTTATAGGATCCTTTTTGTTCCATAAAAACCTTTAGGCATTTTTAGTAGAGAAACAGAATTCTTATATCAAAATTTCCACAGATAAGAAACTCTTCTCAACATAAAGCATTTTCACAAAAGATAAGGAATTACATGATTTGGTAAGCAGCAGGAGAGATTGGCAATTTGGAAAGAACTGTCTAATTCTTAAATGGTTTTATACAGCTTATGTCTGAGACCTGCTGAGTTTCCAAATTGGTTCATGGATTCAGAGTATAACCTTAGGAATTGTTCTAGAACAAAGATAATCAGATGCCAGACCTCTAGGGTCAGTGGGTGAGATCTAAATTCTTCATATATTGACTTCAATTAAAATGTTATACCCATTTTATTCTTAATTTAACTGTTATATGAGATGCTGATATATGAAACTAGTATCATTAATAGTATGAGTACTCGAGAAATTTTTTAATATCTCCAAGGTTTGTTGCTTCATCTCCAAAATTCTACATTATGGGGTTGTTGGATGACTAAATTAGATAATGTATGTGGATGGCTCAATTAGTTGCCTGATATATCAGTAAATATAACCAGTATTGATGATGATTATGATGATAAAGCCAAATTCAAAACTCTGGTACCCACATTAGGTCTTCATATAATAATCATTCCATGCTCTCAGTTTCAGATATTCAGCTTCCCAGATATCTCACAGTGGATGCTCCATTGCTACCAAAGATTCAAATTTATTTCTAACAACTTGTGAACTTCTGTCCCTCCTTCAGAGCTTTTCACCAATATTATCTACTCACCCATCATCTCCCCCTTCTCAAACCCGTGCCCCTGACTGAATTCTTACCTCGGTGATTGGCATCCCCACAATGCCATGAGTCTGCTTACCCACTCAGAAACACTTGTCCTCCTAGCTTTCCCATGGCCTTTCCTCCCACTACCCACCCCTCCCATATGAGATCTGCCTAATCTACCTGCACATGGAAAGAGTGACCACTTCCTGAGCACTTTTTCCTTAGTAGGCACTATTGTAGTTATTTTAGCTCCATATCACACTTAATCTTTTCAACAGCTCTTCTCCTTAGAGGTGGAGCTCCAAAGACTGCTCATTCCACAAGGCCGCACGGCCCCTTGTAAAAATCTCTTGCCATCTCTTGCTATTCTCCTTTTTGTCCATTCCTATTTTCATTGGCTTATTTCAGAACTTTTCTTTTCCCATGCGGCCTTCTACCATAGACTCTTGTGGGTGTCCCACGGTTTTGCCTTCCTGTAGTCCATGCTCCACAAAACCATTGTTCAAATGTGCACCTTATTTCTTATCACATTCCCGTCCATAATCTACTCTGTAGTAGACCTTAACTGCCTGGAGTTTCTAAATAAGCCTTTTTTTCTTTTACTTTTTACTTTTCTAGAGTTTTGCCTGTGCTGTTACAACTTACTGAAATGTCTAATGACCCTGCTCTGCTTGATATCAGGTGATCTCTTTGGGTGGCTCTCAGCTCTGGTTATATGTACAGATCATCAGATATTCTTTTTAAGGCTCTTAAAAAATGCCTAAGCCAAAAAACAATGTGATTTAATTGTCTAGGGTGGGGTCTGATCTTGGCATTTGTCCGAACTCCCCAGATGATTCTAATGTGCTCAGATACTCTTCCTCTTATGTTCCATTTATGTGCTGTAATTGCTTCTACTACAATATCAATCACTTCCTATTGTAATTTATTTTCAAGTTGTATTTCCCAACTACAGCATGAACTTCTAGAAAGCTTGAGACCACATCCTTCATCTTTATTAAGGGGGCACATTTATCGTGCCTAGTACAGATAACACCTACAAACCTTACATTTGTGCATCAAATGAATTTTTATTTTTCTCTCATTTGGTGCCCTTTTAAATTTTTTAAAAATGTTTTCATTTATTTCAGAGAGAGAGACAACGTGAGCAGGGGAGAGTCAGAGAGGGACACACAGAATCCGAAGCAGGCTCCAGGCTCTGAGCTAGCTGTCAGCACAGAGTCGGACGAGGGGCTGGAACCCACGACCATGATATCATTACTTGAGCCAAAGTCGGACACTTAACTGACTGAGCCACCCAGGCGCCCCTGGTACCTTTAAATTTAAAAGCAATTTAACTTATGTGAGACGGTAGAAATGTTAATTATTTTGAACAATTTTTGTTTTACAGCAATAGAAAAATAAATCTTAAGGAAACTAAAATAAGTAATCAAGTGTGTTTTCTGGGTGAAAACGTTGATTAAAGATTATACATATTTCTGTGCAAAAACACGCCAGGACTTCTCATCGCCCTCTCATCTCTGCAATGTTGCCTAGAATTTATCACTGTCATATTGGTCCTTTTTGAAGCCTCTACATTCAAGATGTTATAAAAGTGACTCCAGAAATACTTATTTTTCGTCCACTTACTTTTATGCTTTATTTCATATTTATGATTATATATTAAGAATTATGTATCAGGGGCGCCTGGGTGGCTCAGTCAGTTGAGCATCCAACCCTTGATTTTGTCTCAGGTCATGATTCCAGGGTTGTGGGATTGAGCCCTACTTTGGGCTCCATATTGAGCATGGAGCCTGCTTAAGATTGTCTCTCTCTCTGCCTGTCCTCTGCTTGTACACATGCATACATGCTCTTTCTCTCTCTCTCTTTTTCTCTTTAATAAAAAAAATGAAATTATACTTCGTGTTGGAAATTCTGAATTGAAGAGTGTATTTCTAATGCTTTCTAAACTGAAAACAAACAAACAGAACAGAACAGAAACCCAGCTCATCATTAGCTATGTTGATTGCAGCACCATTCTCCGACTTCATCAACTGAGATTTACATTTTAATCCATTTGAGAGCATACTAAGTAATATGCCATCTTCAGTGAGGATTGTGAACTCTGGATGTTTTAATATGCAAAATACAAATTTCAAAGAGCAAAATTTTATATTTATTTTCTGTGCTTGCTAACTTTTTGGAAGTAGTTAATTTTAGTGGAAATACTTTTTTTTCCTTAGCTCTACTGTACCTCTGAAAAGAAACGTTCAAGTGCATTTCTCGTAGTTAAGTTTGAACAAATAACATCTTCTCAATTAGAAGAAAATACCATATACGTTATTATAATTATGTCTTGCAGTTAGAAATAATGATAATTAACTTTTCAAGAAGACAGCAAGACAGAACCACACAAATTATCATCTTGAGTTTACTGCTAATGTTAACTCTTGTTTCCCTGTGCACTGTTTGTGAGAATTCTAACTGGTATAGCCACTGTGGAAAAGAGTATGGAGATTCCTCAAAAAGTTAAAAATAGAGTTACCCTATGATCCAGTAATTATACTACTGAGTACTTACCCAAAAAATACAAAAACACTAATTTAAATGTATACATGCATGCCTGTTTATTGCAGCATTACCTACAATAGCCAAATTATGGAAACAGCCTGTGTCCACTGATGGATAAATGGGTAAAAAAGACGTCACACACACACACACACACACACACACACACACACACACACACACGAATATTGTTCAGCCATAAAAAGGAATGAAATCTTGCCATTTGCAATGATATGGATGGAGCTAAAGAGTATAATATTAAGTGAAAAAGTCAGTCAGAGACAAAAAAATACAACATGATTTCATTCAGATGGAATTTAAGAAATAGAACAAACAAGCAAAGGAAAATAAAAGAGAGAAAGAGACAAATAAATAAGCAGACTCTTAACTATGGAAAACCAACTGATAGTTACCACAGGGGGTGTGGGGAGGGAGATGAGTGAAATAATAGGGGATGGGGATAAAAGAGTTCACTTATCATGATGGGCATTGAGTAATGTACAGAATTGTTGAATCGCCATATTGTATGCCTGAAACTAATATAGCACTGCATATTAACAACACGAGACTTGAAACAAAAAACTTAATAGGAAAAAGGAAAGTAATAAAGGTAATAAAAAAATTAGACCAATTGAGCATTAAAATTTATATTGACTCTAGCCATATTCTCCAGCATCTCCTCTTTCACCTCAGTTTTTTAAGTTTATTTTGCCAGTATCATTTACTTTTGCATGTAATTGTTTCATTGATGATGATAACTAAGGAAAACATTCTAATTTTAAGAATCATCTCAGATCTTATCTCACACATGAAACTGCCCCCAACTCCTTAATGTAGGTAGAGTGGATCATTTCCTCCTCTATTCTCTTATACCACTCAGTTCAGTCTTTATTCTCGAAACTATGACTTGCGATATAGTTATTGGTTTAGGTGCATGCCTCCTCGTCTTGGAACAGAAACTGTTTATTTGAAGATGGATTACTCATCTCTGCACAGCCAGAATCTGAAACATTGTCAGAGACATGGTAGTTGACCCAAACTAAAAATAATTATTACATTCAAGTATTCTGCAACACCCCTTCCCAACAATACACATAAAGAAGATACTAAATGCTGTTTTTACACTATTTTTTCTAATGCCCTAAATTCTAGTTTATTCAGGAGGAGCTATTTAATTCCTACCTGATACGTATAGTGGCAATGACACTGAAGTCACTACATATATTAGGCTGTCACACTGGATATATTAGATTGACAACTACATTGACAGGGTTGATATGCTCAGGATATTAGGTTTTTTTCATATTTTTATTTATTTTTGAAAGAGAGAGAGACAGAGTGTGAGCAGGGGAGAAACAGAGAATGGGAGACACAGAATCCGAAGCAGGTTCCAAGGCTCCAAGCTGTCAGCACAAAACCTGATGCAGGGCTTGAACTCATGAACCGTGATATCATGACCTGAGTTGAAGTCAGAGGCTTAAGAGACCGAGCCACCCAAGCACCCCTGCTCAGGCTATAGTGTTAAGTTGATTTCATAAACTCTTTCTGAGGAAAGCTCTGCCAGTCTGAGACTACTGCTTCTCCTGGTTCACATTGTTCACGAAAGGGCAATGGACTTTATTTCCCTGGATGGAGCAAAGGGTAGTCATGGCATAGTACTGGTTTCCTAATTTATTTTTTACCATGAACACTGGGAGCTAAATAAGGTGGAGGACTTAGAATATAATTTAGTTGACAATATACACCATGGGAGTTAAATGATCCCTAAATCATAATTTAATAATTAAGAAGTCATTACTGTCCCCTACTATATGCCAAGGTCTATAAAAGATACTGGATGATAGTGAATATCTCTTCTTTTTCTTTATTTTTTTCTTTTCACGCTTGTTTTAGGACCCACATTCCTTCTGGGTCTTGCCTCATTTTTTTCACTTCAGCTTATATTAATAAAATAATGCCATTTTGATTTATTTTCATGCTTTATTCAATAAAATTAAGACATGATCACATTGACATACCGAAGAGTTGCTGTTTCCCCTAGAATTTTTAAAACAATTTCTTGGGTATGTTAGGCTCTTGCATTGAAATATTTAGCAATCATTGGGGCACTTGGGTGGCTCAGTCATTGAGCTTCTGACTTCAGATCATGATCTCACAGTTCATGGGTTTGAGCCCCATATCGGGGTCTGTGCTGACAACTCAGAGCTTGGAGCTTGGTTTGGACTCTCTGTCTCCCTCTCTTTCTGCTTCTCTTTCGCTCATGCTCTGTTTTTTCCCTCTCTCAAAAATAAACCTTAAAACTTTAAAAAAACAATTTAATAATTATGTTATTCACATATCAATTTCTCCTCTCAGCAAGACTGCCTTCCAGTACTTTCCTATCCCATTCCTTCCAAATCTTATCACAAAACTTGTTATTGAGTACAATTCTCTTCCTCACATACAGTGGGTAATGTGTGAAGACATACTTGGGTAAGTATCTTCAAAATTGATCTTTGTTGGCTGAATATAGGTAAAGGTAGTAGAGTGTAAGGTGATATTTATAAATGTCCCAATTGAAATTTATATGGAAGCAAGGAAGGATTCTCCTTAAACCAGACTGAGGCACCTTTGACGTCAAGGCTAAATCTTGAAAGATAATCAAAGACTCAATGGTACCAGGGTGCCAGTCTCTTCAAAAGACTCTCACCAAAGAGAAGGGAGAAACCCTGCATCTACAAACTTCTAGAGTGGAAGCAATCCAGGAAATCAGAGGTGTTTAGGACTTTAAGAATGGCTGACCAATAAAATACCTGAGAAAGGTGACCCATGGGAGTGAACACTGCTATATCTAGGATGCGTCAATGATAGAATTTGGGATGTGGGAGACTGAAGATAGGCTGGGTAGGGAGCTGCTCTGAACTATGTGTCTCCATCTCACATTGTGCATATGAGTTGTGGCTTGTGGCTAGTTACACTGGGTGTTAAAACCATGCTGGCTCCAGGACATTGTGCTAGCTCTCTATTTTGCTGAATTTAAATCTCAGAATTTGTGCTCTGAAACCTTATGTGGCTTGGATTTGGTCTCACTTGAGTAGCTAGTCAATCTCTTCTTTCTTTTTATTTGCAGTCTTCTTATAGCTTATGGTGGGCTGTTACAGAAATAGCTGCCATAATTTATTATCCTATGTCTATATCTTTTGCTAGTGCCTTAAACACTGACCCTGAGCTTGCTCATGTGACTTATTGATCCATAGAACATTAGGTAACTCAAAGGAAACATTATGTTGAAAGTGCTTGCATACTGGCGTTTACCCTCTTCCTGCTCTTGGAGCTCTGCTATGTGTGAAAAACTGTGCTAAGTGCCAGTGTGAAAGGCCATCCTTGGTAATACACCCACCAGCTAGCTCCTTGCCAACTGAATGCAATGCCTGAGAGAACTTCTTAGAGATCACCTTATTTTCAGTGTGTCATAGATTGCCACCCCAGATCAAAGAACCACTAGTGTGAGCGACAAAATAGCAAACAAAGGAAATGGTTGTTGTTTTGAGTGACTATGTTTGGGGTGAACTTTTTTTTTTGCAGCAAAAGCTAACTGATAAAGAAACTGATATCTAGACTTGGGGTGTTCCCATAACCACCATTACCACCACCAAAAACAACAAACACATGACAGTGGCATTGGAAACCATCCAGTGGGCAGAAGCCATAAGGTGTTTTGTGAAGTCTGGAAGATTGGCAAGCAAACTGCTAGTGGAAAATGGAAAGATTGTGACATGTGTTATGTAATCTTAGGAAACAACTCATAAAACTCTTGCCTAGAGTAATTTGGAAATAAAAAATGTGAACCTTGGCAAGATCATTTTCAGAGAGATTTTAAAATTTCATTGGCTTCTTTTAGTTGTCTATGGTAAGTGACAGGAAAAGAAAGTGGGCTCTAAAGAAAGACGGATCAGCTTGTAAGAAGAACTTATATAGAATGTAGAGGAGCTAGGGTGTGCTGGATTAACTGGTTTTCATTTACAGTCTCTCCAGCCAGCGACAGTCCTAATGCAAATGAAAACCTAAGGGTGTTTTAAAAATTCAGGACCCTCCCAGTAAAACATGGTCACAGCATCAAGATCAAATCAAGGATATGACTGTAAGAACCTTAATAGGACTCTAAGAAAAATTTAAGGTGATGTCTAGTTGACTTTGTCAGTTAAACAAAGGACTTCAAAGACTCTAGCATTGCCTCAGAATAGAGAAAGGCCTGTCTTGAAAATAATTGTGGATATGACTTTCATTAAAAGATGCATAAAAAGCACACAAATTTTTAAAGGAAGTTGTATCAGCAAAAGGACTGCTGACTTAGACTAAAAGAAAACTGAGTCACTTCATATGAAAAAGATGTGTCTAGACTCTCAAATTTCTATTGGAAGCAGACTTAGATAGTTACTCAACTTTTTCACTCTCAGTGCTTCTTGATAGTGCTTCCCACACTGCCTTGGGGCTTGTCACGTGATTTCTTTTAGTGGATGTGACATTAGCAAATTTGATCTAAGTAGAGGCTTAAGAGTGCTTATTCCTCGGGGACCGTTCTTTTCCTGACCTTGGATCTCTGCTTCCGCTACATAAGGTAGTGGGCCAGTCTCTTAGGTGAGTGAAATTTGGGCTAGTCACCCTTGTCACTCTACATGCTCCCACCAACCACTAGACCTCTGAGTGAGGTTCTATTAAAACACTGAGTCACAGTCAGCTACCCTTCTAACTAACACATGGGACACTCTGGAGAAGTAAGCTAGAACCAACCAAGCAATCTATGGAATCATGAGCTAATAAATGGTTATTATTTGAATCACTAAATTTTGGGGTAGTTTGTTATACAGATTAAGCTAAGTGAAGTACACCTTGTCTAAGGCATTTATCATGTTATATTTTTTTAAATCAAAGTATAGTTGAGACACAATGTTACTTTAGTTTCAAGTGTACTACATAGTGATTCAGTAAGTTTATGCATTATGCTATGCTCCGCACAGGTATAGCTATCATCATACAAACATTATTGTTAATATGGTACCATTGACTATAACCCTATGCTGTACTTTTTATTCTTGTGACTTATTTATTCCATACCTTATTATATTTTCATTAATTACTACCTACAGTAGAAATAACTACTACTGTGCTATCATCACCATGCTTTAGTAGAGCACATCATGTCTTAGTCATCTTTTTATCCCTAGTCACTGGGTATAGTGTCTGGGAGATAATTAGGAAGGGAAATGTGATTGCCTTTGAAAAATATAAAACTGATTATGTCGCTTCCCTGAGTAAAATTCTAAGCTCTTTGCATATGAATACAAGGTATTCAGTAAATACTTTTAAACACACAAGTTAAGCTTTTAACATGCTTTTTTTTTGTTGACAATATTAATGATTCTTCTTCCCCTCCATCTTCCCCTAGTTCTAAGATGCTTAATTAGAATTCATGAAAAATTTATTAACAGCTAATATATATCAGGCATATGATGTGCTAACATTCTAACGAGGAAAACGGGATTTAAAACAAATGCAAATACAAATATAAAATTATGCATTGCTAATGCAAATGAGCATATATATTGATTACATTGATCAGCAGAAAGGACCACTCTTGGAGGAGGCACAAGAAGATGTCTCAGCTGTGCTCAGTGTTGGCATTATGACTCTGTACCAGCTGGGGTGAAAAAGTGAGAGGAGAAGCAGTCCTGGCAAAAGCAGCAGCATGGATAGATTCCAAGTGGCAGGAAACTCAAGCAACACGGGGATATAAGATATTGTGTATGGTTGCACTGTAAGGGTGACAGGGTCAATTGTAATTCTTGCCTAGAGAGGCGAGGCAAGGACAGGTTATGACAACTGCTCCTGACATCAAGCAGCTTGGGAACATTCCAGTGGGCTTACGTGGAAGGGAACGAGCAGAGGTGAGTCATGATAAAATGTGTGTTATAATAAATAGTCCCAAAGTCATGAAAGATGGCAGTGGTCCTATTGTTTTCCATCCATCCAGACATAAATGCTGGAATAAATGGGAAAAATATTATGGATTTTGTTGCCTTTTCTGAATAAGACGCAAGAACTAAAGCTTTTTAAGTATGCACATCAGTTTGGCCTTTGTTCATAGTGGAATGAATCTAAGTTCCCTTAGAGGGAAAAAGGAAAGTAGTCTTGCTGATAGATTATCCTTGTCAAATGCTTAACGCTATGGTGTGCACCCAATGACTTCTCAATTCGAATTTGTTGCTCATGAAATACATGTTCAGTAAATTTATATTTCAGATGTAGCAGTTTCTCTCCAGTCGTGGAGAGTACTTGGATTGCATAGATATTTAGAAGTTCAGTTGTGATAGAAAATTCTTTCTCAATTTTAAACTGCATTTAAAGGGAATGTAATCTGTAACTCTGTTAAAGGTTATTTCCAGAGCTCATACTCAAAGGAATTTATTGTGCTTTGTGTTTGCACTATCATCATTTTGTTTAAACATGGTCTTCACTCTGTTCCATTTGTATTTCTCTTTCTCCTTAATAATTCAAGCTTAAATATGTTGAGTGAAATCAGTATTTTAATAAAACGAACTGTTTGGATTGGATAGTGGAAGGTCTCTATTGCCACAGCTAGATAAAGAGAGTACTTGCCCGATCAAGTGTGACTAATGACCACACACTACACACAGAGAACTGATCTCAAAAAGAGCACTGCAAATCTTATCTTTACGAATGGGAATGCCTAGCCATTAATAATGTTTTGCAGTAGATACCCCTGCTAAACACACCCTCAGATGTCACTCTTTCTTTATACGGAAGGCTGCTTTTATTTCCCCCTTCCATTTAATAATGCTAAGCTCCCATGTGCTGAATCACATTGCTAAAAGTGTTGATATACAGGACCAGATAACACAGTATAAAACTGACATGTCTCAGGTAAAATGTCACCTTCGTGGGTTAGCCTTATGCTTACTAATTGCCCGTGAATCTACCTCCAACATTCAGGAATCTAAGAAAGGTAAAGATAGAGAAATTTTCAGTGGACCAGGTAGAAAATATTTCTAAGACCAGAGATGGGATCTGTTGGTAGAAGGGTGAAGCTTGGTGAGATGCAAATGGAGATCACAGGTTAAGAGCAGGAGTCCTGGGGTTGAATCCTAGACATAGGCTGAAGGAAATGTAATTTTCCCTGGTTTAAATGGGCATTGAGACAAAATAAACAGGAAATGGTTTTATATCCTGTATCAGCTATTGTACCTACTGTACTGAGAACAATGTCAGAACACAAAAGTGAAACATACTTAAGATGGGTAGCAAAATCTGGGAAATTCAGGTCTTAGACTTCTAAACTTCTTTACTGGATCAGTTATATCTCTTTTTGGTTACTGGACCATCATTGAATTTAGTTAAGGTCCCTGTATCAAGTCAGAATCCTTTTAGACCCTACGTAATTAATTTTGTCAATTAACCATTCATGAGCCACGGATGATATTTGAATATCTGGAAAGCAGAGTGAAGATTTTTCCCCACAGTTCACTTCCTGCTTCGATGAAAATTGCCTTCCTAGGAACAAGCAAGGAAATGTGCACATCTATAATACAACAAGGCAAAATAAAAAGAAATAAGAAGCAAAGTAGAAAGCTTAACATAAATTTTGTCATTCAGGTATAGTTTTTATTTTAGAACATTGTAGAGCACCATGGGATGGACTGTTCATAATCATGTAGGGCACATTTATCCATTTATCATCACTCATGGAATATGTAGTCAATAACAGTTTCAAGTTGGAAAAATTAACTTTGCTGTCCATTATGATTATGATCATCTGTCTTTCTTTACCTTAGCCTGGCTTTAAAACTTGACAAATATTAATGAAAAGGAAGTAATTTGGAGTTATGTATCATCTAGTTTTGAACTCCACTTACATGTATCGTAGAACACCAAAGTTACTGATTATTCTCGTATGGCAAGATATTTGCCAGTTATTAGATGAAGTAGGGGGGAGGATGTGTCTAATCAGTCTATCCAGAAAATACAGTCAGATAGTGCAAAATATTTTTATGAAAAGGGGCTCAATTTTAAAATCCTTGAGTTTTTAAAACTTTTGAACTTTGAATTTACCTCTAAAAAAGCCTGGTGGTGATACATGCCACAAGACTATCCTCTTCCTAAAGAAGGAAGCCTACCATCAAAAATGAAGCCCTAATTACAACCAATGTGCCTATGGGTTGGGGCAGAAGAAGAAAATGAAAGCTGTCAAATCATAACATACACCTAAAATTTGCTGATCTTGTTTTTTATATCCAAACAAGTCAGTTGGTCAAGGAGGAAATGGTTCTCGTTACATTTCAAACCAGTAATTGAGTGAATTCCAGGTGCTCCATTGTATAACAAGCTTCTTTCAATATCTGCTTTCAGTAAGTATTTGCGGAATAAATAAACCTACAAATGCCACAGATATTAATGATAACTTTTATTTATTTTTTTAAGTTCATTTATTTATTTTGAGAGAGACAGAGACAGTGAAAGTAGCAGAGGGGGAGAGAAAGAGAGAGAGAGGAAGAGAGAGAGAGAATGAGAGGGAGAGAGAAAATCCCAAGCAGGCTCCACACTGTCAGCGCATAGCCCGATGTGGGGCTCGAACTCACGAAATTGTGAGACCATGATTGGAGCTGAAACCAAAAGCTGGATGCTTAACCAACCGAGCCACCCAGGTGCCCCTATAATTTTTATGTATATTACATTTAGTTTTTATTTATATTTAGTATTTATGGAAAATACTGGATTTAATTTTCTAATACTCTATTAAGAATTTCTGTACCTATTATCATGAGAGTAAACATACCAATAATTATTTTCTTTATCAAGTTCTGATAGTGAGATTATGTAGGATTCATGACCGAAATCAAGAGCTGAATGCTCAACTGACTGAGCCACCTACATGCCCCAGTTCATGACATCATCATATTTCCTTAAACCCTTTTATTTATTTATTTAAGTTTATTTCTATATTTTGAGTTAGGGAGTCTGAGCAGGGGAGGGGCAAAAAGAGACAGAGAGAGAGAAAAATCTCATGCAGGTTCTGTACTGACAGTACAGAGCTTGATGTGGGGCTCAAACTCACAAACTGTAGGATTGTGAGCAATCTTTTTGTACAGCAAGAGTTGGATGCTTAACTGACGAAGTCACCCAGGCACCTTTTAAACCCCTTTTAATGTGTATAGAATTTGTAGTGATCACTTCGCTTTCTTTCCTGATACTGGTAACTTGTGTTTCTTTTTTTTCTTGATCCATCTAGTTAAAAGTTGATTAAATTGATTTTTTCAGAGAATCTATTTGGGGCTTTGTTAATTTTCTTTATTGCTTGTTTTCTATTTTGTCTTTCTACATTTTATTACTTTTTTCTATTTAAATTGGTCATTAATACACCATAGTCTTTTTTCTAATAATTTAAAGCTGTAGATTTCTTTCTGAGAACTACTTAATGACACCAATTTTTTTGATATCTTGTATCTTAATTTTCATTCAATTTAAAAAATTCTAAATATGTCTCTGAGTCTTTACCTATGAATTATATAAAAGCTTAATTTATAAATATTTTAAGTTTTCTAGAGATGTTATTGTTATTGATTTCTAACTTTATTCCACTGTGACCAGTGAACGTATTCTGGATGATCCTCATCCTTTATTAGTCTATGGAGATGTCTTTAGCCCAACATTGTGGTGTATCTAAGTGAAAATATTACAAACACTTGTACACTGAGCGTTCTGCTGAGCTTAGGGTTCTATAAATATCAGTAAGGTCCATGTTGTTGAGAGTGTTCAGATTGTGCATATCTTTACTGCCTTTTTTTGCATATTCTATCAATTTTTGAGAGAACTACTAAAATCTATAATCATTAATACAAATTTATCTATTTTTCTCTTCAGTTTCTATCAATTTTAGTTTCATGAACTTTCTATTAGCTTCATGAACTTTTTTCATTAGCTTCATGAACTTTTAATTACTGTTATTACTATATACCCATTTATAACTGCCCATCTTGTAAATTAACTCTTGTACTGATATGAATTACTTCTCTTTATCTCTGATAATAAACTTTGTCTTGATATTTTTCACTTTATTTTATTTTAATATATACATTCTAACCTCCTTGATCTTATTGTTTTCATGGCATAACTTGTATCCATTTTTCAGTTGATCAGTTTTATGACTTAGAGCAATTATGTGCTGGAGACCCCCCCCAAAAAAAAAAAAGGTTTTCTTTAATCTGAAACTTTTTCTTTCTTCATTTTTGAAGGCTATCTTCACTAGGGTATAGAACTCCAGGTTGAAGACTTTTCTTCCATCACTTTAAAGATGCTGATCCATTCTCTGTTGGTTTCTATTGTTTTCATGAGAATGCTACAGCCATTTGAATAATAATTGCTCCTCTACATGTAACATGTGTTTTTTCTTTGATGGCTTTCAAGATGTTCTCTTTATCATTGCTTTTCAAAAATTTATCACATAATTAGGCATGGTATTCTGTGGCATTTACTGAACTTTTCAAATATGTACATTCATATCATTCACCAAATTGGGGGAATTTTTGGCTGTCATTTCTTCAAAAGTATCCTTTAGCTTGTTCTTTCACCCCTCTCCTTTGGAGACCCCAATCGCACCTATGTTAGACATTTTGATATTGTCCCACCAATTACAGAGAGTCTGTTTATTTTTAAAATATTTTTCTCTATCAGATTTCATAATTTGCAAAACTGATAGATTTTCAGGTTTACAGAATATTTCCTCTGCCATCACCATTCTGCTATTAAATTCATTATTTGAACACTTTTACTTTTGGCATTGTGTTTGGCAGTTCTAGAAATTTGATTAGTTTCTTTAGGTTTTCTATGTTTCTGTTTAGACTTCTAACTTTTAGTTCTTTGCAGACATAATTTCTTTTACATCCTTGGACACAGTTTTAATATCTTCCTTGAGCTTCCTGTCTCCTCATTCTAATATTTGGATCACCTGCGATCAGTGTCAGTTGATTGTCTTTTTTTCCTTGAAAATCAGTTGTTTGACTTCTTGATATGTTGATTAACTTTAATTTGTAAATGTCATGCTGTGAAGAGTTTGGATTCTGTTATATATATATATCCCTCCAAAAGAATGTAGTTTTTGTTTGTTTAAGCAAATAATTTGGTTTGTTTCTGATTGAAGACCACTCCTGGGCAGTGGCACACACCTTAGTTCCCTTCTTCTAGCCTCAGCCATAGTGATTAGAGATGGACACACACACAGTGAAGGTGGCAGCCAGGTATTTACCATCTATTAGACTAGGGACATGTTTTAAAAGTCACAGAGGTAAATGCATAGGTGCAATTAGCCATAGTTTGTACACAGGATTTTAGGCTCCGTTTCTTTGCCTATCTTCTTTTGAGGAGTTGTCTTTAATTTTCCACTGGGTTCTGGGTGCCCAAATCTGGTCTTTTTGCTCTTCAACTAAGAAATACAGTGGATTTTCTATTATATTTTTAACTATCCTTCCTGACACAGGAAGTTACTGGTGTAACTCCCCAGAAATACTGCAACAGTCTGTTCCCAACAGCCTCCATTGTGTCACTCAAATTCCCACTTCAGAACTCTATACTCAGAGTGATGGTTTTGAAGTGCAATCATGTCATCATCTCTCTGCTTAAAACTCTATTATAATTTTCCTTTGCTGTTAGGAAGAACAAATCTCATAATATAGCATACAGGGTGTTAGTCTGCTCCCCATGACCATTCTAGTTATTCCACACTTATCTCCCCTCCTACTCTCTGTGTTCGGCCTTGATGATCTTCTGGGACTCGATGACATTCCTTTGGCTTTGGACATTCTTCATCAAGTTAAAATTCACTCATCTTTTAGGTTCTGGCTCAAATGAAACTTCCTAGCAGGTCATAATGCTATGTCTCTTCTTATCCTTTCATACTTTTTTTTTTTCGAAGTATTAAATAAAGATTGCACATACGCATTTACTTCTGTGACTTTTAAAACATGTCTCTCTTCTAGTAGATGGTAAGTCCCATAATGCAAGGGGCTATGCCTATTCAAGCTTCCCATTTCATCCCTAGAACTCTGTATCCGCCTGATACTTAGTTGGAGCCAAAGCAATATATATTTCATGAGTGTATAAATATATAAGTAAATGAACAAATAGTACTGAAAGATTATCTGACCAAGTCTGCTTAATAGAAAATGAAATGCTTGAATAATAGAGTGCGGTAGTGTTGCCTAACCCTAGGAATCAATAGTAAGAAATAGTAATTAGACCAACTTTAATTCCAGATAACCCCAGTGTAAGTGGCAATTCCAGAATGAACCTTTTTCTTATTGAAGTCTCGTTTAAACATTAAACTCATTATTTTCATATTATGACTGCCTCTGCTTTGCAAATACTGTTTATTTTTGTTTTGTTTCTAGTTCACATGTGCATAGCATTTCTAGTGTTAAAGAAAAGTTAGAATGATTGATTATTATGTCTCAAAATTAATTTCTCAAGAAATAGCCTGGTCCTAGATAGGTATGAACTTTACAGTGCATATCACTTATATAAAATAATCTACCGTATTTTCCATACTTATCTTATTCCCAAATACCATCTTTGTTGCGATGTTATGAGAACCATTATTTTCAAAGTCAAATCTAGCCTGCCTCATGCCTCACATGTTTGCGACAGTTTTCTTTTTAAATTTTTACTTAAAAAATGTGTTGTTTTTGGAAAGAAACCAAAGACTCAAAAAACTTTCACAAAACAGAATTTCTACAATTGTTGCTGCAGAGAAATAATTAATGTGTTTTTACTCGTGAGCCACTGCTATTCTTAGGAACTTTTTCCCTCTTTTGGTTACATTTTCCAGATTTAGGAAGCTGCTTTTTGGGTCTATAAACAAGATGATGCTTGTATGCAAAAGATTTTTGGGTGCTGGATAAATGAGGTGCCTAAAAATCAATAGGTCTGGGAACTGATGTCTCAGAAACCTTATGATGTCCCTATGGGTACTGACCTGGGAGTGCCAAGGAGTATTGGCACTTTCCTGTCCTGAAAGCATGTTTCCATCAGGAATATGAAGTACTGAATTGATAGTAGAGATGCATGGCTTCCAATATGGCCTGTGAGCCGCAGGACAGTAGCACCACATTTTCGTGACTTAATGAAGACGAAATTACATTATGTTACGTTTTAATGCTTTGCTCAAACTGAGTAATTTGGGAATACCTACCAAAACTTACCAAGCAAATCCTCTTTATTTTCATATCTAAGAATGTATTGATGGTCAAAGATATTCACTACAACATTGTCAACAGAAGAAAATAAAAGAGACTCACACCTATACTCCCCAAAACATCTGGTTTAGTCCTTTTACCTCCACTCCAACTGGGAGGGGCACTTTGTGGGCTGTGTCTGCTCTTCCAACTCAACATTCTGTCAGGTTAGCAGTTCCAAGCTCTCTGTTGGGGAAAATGTTATTAGCAAGCCCTTTTGGTCCACACATTAATTAAGCTAAGTCCTCTTGTTTTTCGTCAATATTAAAACCGGTTCTTGTGTTCTCCATTTGGTGACTCTTGTCATATCTCAGTTGGATCAGAAGTCTGGTAAGGAAGAGGCATTTCTTTATTAGATCCCGTCAAAACCCCAAAGCTTTGGTACGCAGGGATCCTCAAGATATAAAATTAAGTGGAAAAAAAAAAAAAGAAGGTGTAGAGCAGTGGGTATAATTTGTGTTAAATAGGAGGATTTACATATATTCTGTTATATTAATTTAATATTTCTAAAACGTTATACTGTGGGTGCTCCTAAGGAGAGTTTTCAGGCAGAGGCAAAGGAAAAGAGAATGACTTATTTTTCACTGTATACCTTACAATCTTTTTGTCATTTTAAAACTGTGTGTCTATGTAACTTATTCAGAAATGGTAAGTTAAAATATAAAAGTTTAAATAAATGCATTCTAATTTATTTGAACACAATCTGTTCTTTGGAAACAACAGGATTAATAATACTGTGAGAGATTACTGATTGAGAAACCTGCTGTGTTAGTCTCTTGGTAAAGCCTTACGATGGCTATCTCATTTCAGGGTCTTATCAACCCTATTAGGTAGATACAAATTGTAGATGAGGAACTTGGGCCCAGAAAGGTGATTTATATAAGGTCACACAGTGTGCAGACTTAACTTTTGTCATTCCAAGGTCCACGCTTCCTTTAGTACATCACACTGGAGTTCAGCCTTATAACTCATTTCATTTATTCACCCAGGAAACATTTATTCTGGCTTGTTCTTTACTATGATCTAAAAGAGATATAATTTTTAATTAGTGACATATAACTCTCATATGATGAAATGCCAGATTTTAAATATGATGGTGAATGAACTTTCAGTCAATGATTACAGTGGTGTATGAAATGTATACACCTGTGTAATCATCTCCCACGTAAAATACAGAAAACAGCAAGCATTGCTGAAGGCAGAAGCTTCCCTCCTGCCTCTTCTCAGACTATCTCCCCTTGGAAAGGTACATATTATTCTGACTACTATACCCATGATTAGATTTGTCTTTTTGAAAACTTCATGTTAAATGAATCATGTGGTATATACTGTCTTGTGTATGGTTTCTTTTGTTCAACATTAGTTCTGTTAGATTCATTTAAGTTGTTGAATACCTGTTTATTCTTTTTCATTGATGGGTATTATTCCATCTATATACATTCCATATATAAATATTCTCCAGAATATTTATTTATATTTCTCTAATTTACTGTAGATAGGTTTTTCCAGTTTTTAAGCTATGAACAGAACTATGAATATTTTTCTCTATTTTTTGATACAAATGCTTATTATTATTGGGTGTTTATGTAGGAGTATAATTACTGAGTCATAGTGTATATTTGTATTCAGCTTTGGTACATGCTATAGACTGAATGCTTGTGTCCCTGCCAAATTAATATGTTGAAACCCTACCACTCAACGTGATGGTATTTGGAGGTGGGGCCTTTGGGAGGTAATCGGGATTAGATGGGCTATGAGTCATGAATGGTGGGTGAATATACTAATTTATATTCCTACCAGCTATGTATGAAAGTTCTATTTGCTCCACATCCTGAGCAATGTTCAGTAGTATTATTCTGGAGCATGTGTGGGAACAACTCTTTTTCTTATGTAGTTTTATGTTATTTTTCATTGTTTTACAACCTTATTGAAGATGTATTTATATACTATTCAACAATCCATTGGTAAGTGTATAGTTCAATGATTCTCAATAAATTAATAGTGTTGCAACAATCTCAATAATTCAATTTTATTTATTTATTTTTTAATGTTTTATTTATTTCTAGGAGAGAGAGAGAGAGACAGCGTGAGCAGGGGAGGGTCAGAGAGAGAGGCAGTCACAGACTGAAACAGGCTCCAGGCTCTGAGCCGGCAGCCAGCACAGAGCCCGATGTGGGGCTCGAACCCACGAACTGCAAGACCATGACCTAAGTGAAAGTAAGACGCTTAACCGACTAAGCCACCCAGGCGCCCCTCAATAATTCAATTTTAGAACACTTTTGTAACCCCCAAAATTTCCTTCATGCCTGTATGCAATCGATCCTCTCTCTTTCCTCAAATTCAGAAAACCACTGATCTGGTTTCTGTCTTTATAATTTGGTCTTTCTCAAAACTGCATGTAAATGGATTCATGCAATTTATAGTGTTTTGTGTCTGTCTTCTTCCATTTAGCATAATGCTTAGAGGCTTTGTACCATAATAGGGAGGTACATCCATATTAGTTTCTGCATCAGTAGTTGTTTCTTTTTATGGCTGAGTAGTATTCTTTGTGTGTATGCACCACAGTTTGTTTATCTATTCACCAGTTGATGGGCTTTTAGATTATTTCCAAATTTTGGCAATTAAAAATAATGCTATTGTGAACATTCACGTACAAGTCTTTGCGTGGAAATAGGTTTTTATCTCTCTCGGGTAGATCCCTAGAAGTAGAATTACCAGGTTGTGTGGCATATTTTTTTCTATTGCTGCATAGCAAATCACCAGAAACAGCCCTCATTTATTTCCTCACAGTTCTGAAGGTCAAAAGTCTAGGCTGGCTTACTTGGGTTCTCTGCTTAGGATCTTGTAAGATCAGAATCAAGTTGTAGGTCAGCTGGGCTCCTACTTGAAGATTGGAAAATTCCAAGTATTCAGATTGTTGGCAAAATTTAGTTCTTTTTGTTGTAGCACCGAGGTCTCTGTTCCTTGTGGGCTATGAGCCAGGAACGGCTGTCAGGTTATAGAGATAATCAACATTCTTTATCAGGTGGCACCTTCCATCTTCCACCCAGAAATGGATGTCAAACTCTTCTTTTGTTTCAGATCTCTGTGAAATTCACTTATCCCATCAGCTGGGAAAAAATGCTCTGTTTTTAAAGGGCTCGTGTGATTAGATTGAATGCACCTGTATAACCTCCCTTTAAACTTCAAAGTCAACTGGTTAGTAATCTTAACTGTATCTGTAAAATTTTTGATATATATATATATATATATATATATATATATATATATATATAGTCTGCTGTGGACCTAATGTATACCCCCAAAATTCATCTGTTGAAATCGTAAACCCCAGTGTGAGGCTGTGAGTTAATTCTTTGAGAGTTAATAAGGTCATGAGGCTGGAACCGCTGGATGGGATTAGTGCCCTTATGAGACACGAGAGAGCCTACTTTCTCTGCCCTCTCTGCCATGCGAGGATATAACGTTCCTCTGCAAACAAAGAAGAGTGATCTCAGCAGGCACTGACCCTGCTGGTACCTTGAATTTGGATTTTCCAGGCTTCAGAACTAAGAGAAATAAATTTCTGTTGTTCAAGATACTTCAGTCTATGGTATTTTTTATATCAACCCAAACTGACTAAGATATAACCTAACATAAACAAGTGTGCTATTTCATTATATTCACAGTCCTGGGAGTTTGGGGAAGAAAATCTTGGGGGACTTGCCTTGAATTCTGCATACCTCATATGGTCATGCATATTTACAGTAAAAAGAACAATGGAGCACCTGGGTGGCTCAGTCAGTTAAGCGTCTGACTTCGGCTCAGGTCATGATCTCATGGTTCATGGGTTTGAGCCCCTTGTTGGGCTCTGTGCTGACAGCTCAGAGCCTGAAGCCTGCTTCAGATTCTGTGTCTCCCTCTCTCTCTGCCTCATGCTCTGTCTGTATCTCTCTCCCTCAGAAATAAACAAACATTAAAAAAAACCAGTAACAAGTGGAATACTGTTTTATAAAGTAACTGTAGAATTTTATAAGAGACATATCAATAATTTATGAGGATTCCAGATTTTTCATATCTTTATGACAATTTGATCTCATCACTTTTATGTTTATTTTATTATGTAAATACTAATGTATAATGTGGTATATTATTGTATCCTGACTTTCATTTTTCTATGGATAATGATGCTGAACTTTTTTTCAATTGCTTCATGTTTTTTGGTAAAATGCCTATTTAAATATTTTGCCCATTTTAAAATGGTTATTTTTTTTCTTATTTGGTCATAAGAGTACTTTATATTTCTGGATATAAGGACATTATCAGAAAAATTATGTATAAATATATCCTATGATTCCAGCTTATATTTCCACTTTCTATTTTTTGAAATTTTTTGAATATTTATTTATTTTTAAGAGAGAGAGCATGCAGGCAGGGAAGGGACAGAGAGGGAGTTACAGAATTCAACACAGGCTCCAGGCTCTGAGCTGTCAGCACACTGCCCAACATGGGGCTTGAACTCATGAACTGTGAGATCATGACCTGAGCTGAAGTCAGATGCTTAACCAACTGAGCCACCCAGGCACCCCATATCTTCACTTTCTAAATGATTAATTTAAAAAAGAAAATGTTTAAATTTTGATAAAATCTAATTTATGTATTCTTTTATAGATCATGCTTTTGATATCAAATATAAGTAATCTTTGCCTAACAAAAGGACACAAAGATGTTCTCCTAGTTTTATACTTTAAGACTTGCATTTACGACTTTGATCCATTTTGAATTGGTTTTTGTATATGATACGAAGTATGGGTCTGTACTAATCTTCTATTGCTACCTAACAGATTAATACACATTTAGGAGCTTAAAACAACACACACTAATTGTCTCATAGTTTCCCTGGGCTCAGTTTGGGCACAATGTAGCTGGATTCTCTACCCAGAATCTCACAAGGCTGCAATCAAGGTGTCAACTGGGCTGCATTCTTATCTGGAGGCTTAATTAGGGAGGGATCCATTTCCAACCATATTCAAGTTGTTGGCAGAATTCATTTCCTATGGCTATGTGACCAAAGGCATTGGCTTCCTTCTGGATGTCTGCTGGAAGTTGTCCTAGAGGCAACTCACAGTTCCTTGCCATGTAAGCTTCCTCAATATAGCTGAAATATAGCTGAACACTTCATCAAGTTAGCAAGAAGACTTTCTCACTCAAACTTGCTAGGAGAGTCTCATGCAACACAATGTAATTATGGGCATCATTCCCCATCACTTTTGCTACATATAGCATTACCTGGTTAAGGAGTGACATCCCATCACTTTTGACCTTTTTTATTAGTTAGACACAAGTCAAAGTTTCCAGCAGCACTCCAGGGGAGAGGATTCAACAAAAGCATGGGCAGAATACAGTGGAAATATTGGAGGTTATCCTAAGGTTTATCCAACACAGTGTCTAAGTGGATATTCATTTGTTGGCTTGGCAAGTGTTTATCCATTGCTTCAGCACCGTTTGTTGCGAAGACTGTCCTTTCCCTATTGGTTTATAGCGGCAAATTTGTTGAAAATCAGTGGATCATAAATATAAAGGTTAATTCTTCAACTCTATCATGTTCCTTTGATCTTTATGTCTATATTATTTTGGGATTTCAACAGGGATTATATTGAAATACAGATGAAATTTAAGGTGAATTGCTATATTAATATTTTGAATATATGAATATATGAACATGGGGTGTTTCTCCTTATATTTATATCTTCTTTAATTTCTCTCAGCATTCTTTATGTAGTTTTCAGTGTCCAGGCCCTGAATTTATTTAATTAAAAGTACTCTTATATTATTCTTTTTGATGCTATTGCAAAAGTTATCATTTTCTCACTATTGTTTTCATATTGTTAATTGCTTATATAAAGAAATACAAGTGATCTTTGTGCATTGGTTTTATATTCTGTGACCTTGCTAATCTTGCTCATTAATTCTATTATTATTTTTGTGTTTTACATATAAGTTCATATTGTCTGTGAATAAAGAGAATTTTACTTTTCCTTTTAAAATTCTAATGATTTTTACCCCATTTTCTTGGCTTGTTATACTATGTAAAATACCCAGTTAAATACACATGATGAAATTGGACATATTGATTTATTTCTGACTTTAGGGGAAAAAACATTAATTCCTTTGCTATTATGTATGGTCTTAGGTGAAACATTTTCATAGATCCCTTATCAACTTGTGGAAATTTTTTTCTATTCATAGTTTGTTCAACATTTTTTATTTTGAAATTACATTGGATATCTTCAAATCCTTGTTTTTGCACTTATATATAAAAACAAGTTTTATTTTTTTTATTCGATAATATGGTATATTGTTTTAACTGATTTTGGATTTTAAATTAATTTTGCTTTTCTGGGATAAATCCCTCTTGGACATCTTTATATATATATATATATATATATATATATATACATATGAAAGAACATCCTTTGGCAGCTCCCTGTGTAGAATTAATTTTTTTAAGGTTTATTTTTGAGAGACAGATAGAGTATGAGCAGGGGAGAAGCAGAGAGAGAGGGAGACACAGAATCCAAAGCAGGCTCCAGCCTCTGAGCTGTCAGCACAGAGCCCAACATGGGGCTCACCCACAAACCATGAGATCGTGACCTGAGCCAAAGTCAAACACTTAACCAACTGAGCCACCCAGGCACCCTTCCCTGGGTAGAATTCGAGCTATTTGAGCAAATATACAAAAAAAGAGATTTTATCTTTGAAAAATAATTTCTTTAACATCAAAACTGTTTAAATGGTAAAAATTCAGGAATTTCTTTGACTTCAGGGATGGTTTCTTGTTTCTGGTTATACACCATAAATCTCTGTCCTTAATTCTATTCTCTGTAGCATTATTTATTAGTCACAAATGACAGGCATTATTATAATATTTGGAAATACTAGCCTGAGTATTTTCATCTGATACCTCCATTTTTCTCTTGATGCTACCTCCCATCTAGTCAGCTGAGTAATCCTGTATTTGTGGCTATAGGGAAGGAATGTAGAACAGGGAAAATGTATTCTCTATTAGCTCCTGTGTTTAAAGTTTAGGTCTTAGAGTATTTTGGTAAGATAATGCATTAGTATAAATACACAGAAAAACATGAATTTGGGCATCTAAGATAAAAGTTCTGGTTGGAGAAGGAGAATTGGGTGAGAATTGGGTGATGTGTTTTGATGCTGGGGGCTTCCTCATAAATGGTGCCTGGACCCTGACTTCATGCCCCACCAGGATGAGGGGAGGGGGATAGGCAGTGGAGAACTGTGTGCCCTCTCCTGGATACAGTGAATATCAATTGAGTAGCTATAACTTCCTCTTGTGTCTGGGTAGATAGAAATTCCATGGAATCCTACCCCAGATTCTGTGAGCCCCATATTTGCAACAGGGCAACAGTTTGAACTGTGTGCAGAGTATGTCCCAGAAAGAGAAGAGGACCTGAAGGGAACTTTTAGAAGGAAACAAATTATAATATGGCAGGACCTGCATGTAATAAGACCTACGTTGTCATGAGCATGAGAAGGGCTCAACAGATTCCAGCATAGTCAGATGACAACCCGAGCAGACACACTCCTCCCCGCCAAGCCCCCCACCATCTGCCTCACACTTCAATGGCATCAATCAAACCTTAGTGGAATTTGAAGGCAATTCTAGGTAATGTCAACTGGGGGTCTTAAAATTTCAAAGATGCAGTTTTTCTATTTGGAGAAGTGGGTCAACTTAAGTTGGGTGATAAAAACAATAAAGAGGCTCACATTGGCTCCATAGATGTATATGAAATCTAAGATAATAATGAAACTGTATGAGATCGTAAATGTGTGGGTGTTTGGCCCACGATCCAAAGAGTAATAAATGGTTGGAACTATGGGCCAAATCTATCAAGATAATATGTTATTGGGATAATGTAGGCATAATATAAATATTCAAGCAGAGCTTGAGAGCTTAGTTGCAGAGAGTATAAATAGTTAAGAGCTTCAATGAACTTTACAATGCATTAATAAAATTATAATGACTAAAGAAAAGGATGACCCTAATCAACTGCACTGGGAGGATAATTGTGAAGGGTGTGTGTGTGTGTGTGTGTGTGTGTGTGTGATGGTAATTTTTTGTAATGTAATTTACTTTAAACTGGTTTGAGTTCAGAGAATGTAATAAACAGGCAGCAAATTTTAACTGGGTCCTGTATTCTATGAATAATATGACCATATACTAGATTTCTGATTAGTTCAGGGAAGTTCCATTAACACCTATTATCTTAGTAATTTGCAAGTTTTATATAAAGCAATAGGAAGAATGGAGATTTGTTTTTATCTGTAGATAAGAATTGGTCTACTTGGGAAAAGATACTGACTTATTAGGTGGTTGTCTTCAAACAATAAGGGCTATCACATGTAAGAGGAATTAAAATTTTCTGTGGTGCTAGTGGGTAGAATTAAGGCCACTTAGAAAATATCCAATAAGAAGTATTTTAACTTTGAAAAGAGAACTTTTTATACATCAAAACTCTCTAAAGATAGAGAAGCTTTCCCAAATTGAAGTGAGTTTCCTGACACTAGGAGGGAAATAGAAAGATCGCATGGTTTCAGTCAGGATATTGCAGAGAAAACTCAAATAACGGATGGTGGGGTCAAATGAATTTTTGATCTTTCCTCAAACTGAATTTTTTTAATAGTATTTAGGTTTAGAATCCTGTGGGCAATCAGAAAAGGATTTGAAAAATAGAGAGAGAATAACTGTCAGAAATCATTATCGATTACAAAGGCAGTTTCTAGAATAGGAACTATTGAAAAAACGTAAGTATTTTCATGTTCTCATTTGTTATAAACCAAAATATGTTATTTCATGTTCTGCTCCCTCTACCAAATAATATACAAATCTTGCCAAATACACGTTGCATAAAAGATTTGATTTATACAACCAATTGGCACCTTCTAACTTGAAACACAGCCAGTCTCTGAATTGCAGAGGCCACTGGAAGATGGCCCCCAGGCACCGCCTTCCTGTGAACAGTAGAATAAGAACATGGAAAACCTAGCACTTTCTGTTGCCTTCACATAGGTATCTACTGGCACGCTTTCAGGAACAAGTAACAGAACATCCAACTAAACAATGAGACACTTACTATGTGTCACAGCAGGAAGCCCAGAATAAGTCAGTTACAGGTGTGGTAGATTCAGTGGTTAATGCTGCTTGGTCACCAGGTTGAATTCTCTCTGTGATTTTTTTCTTTTTTTTTTGGTTTTCCCTTCATAACTGAACAACATGAATAACCATTTAAACTGGGTGAGGCTGCATAGATATTAGATATTGTTCTCACATTATAATGTCCAAAGGCAAAGAAGAGTAAATCTCCGTCTTATGTTGCTTACTAAGACAAAGTAAACCTTCCCAGAAGCCCCACAACAGATTTATGCAACAGCAGACAACTCATTGGACAGTACTACAAATGTGCTCCTGGCAAGAAAAAAGAAATTACTGGTAAAGGAAATGGAATCACGGGAGAGGCCAGGTACACAATGGATATTCAGCGTCTGAGCCGATTCCGTGCTTTCAGCAGGGAAGAAAGTGATGGGACACAGATGGACTTTGGCGAGGTAACTAACAATGTCTGCTACAACCCTTTTGTGCCAGATTTCAGTGTCTACTCTAATATGAAAATGGCACCTGCATTAGGTTCCTAAGGCTGCCATAACAGAGTGCCATGGGGAAGCTTAGAAGGGAGGCTTCAAACAACAGAAATTTATTGTCTCACATTTCTGGAAGCTGGAAGTCTGAAATCATTGTGTTAATGGGTCCATGCTGTTTCTAAAACCCGCAGGAGAATCCTTCATGGTGTTTTCCTGACTTCTGGTGTAGATACGTCACTCCAATCACTGCCTGCATTATCACATGGCTAATTTTTCCCTGTATAAACACCTTCTTAATAAGAACATCAGTCATATTAGATTAGGTCCCCCCTTAATGATTTCATCTTAATGGTATCTATCTATAAAATATCCATTTCCAAAAAAAGTCATATTCATAGGTGCCCGTTGTGAGGACTGCCACATACTTTTTTAAAAAAATGTTTATTTACTTATTTTTGAGAAAGAGAGAGAGAGTGAGGGAGCAGGGAAAGGGCAGAGAGAGAGGGGAGACAGAAAATCCTAAGCAGGCTCCATACTGTTAGTACAGAGCTGATGCAGGGTTTAAATTCACAAACCATGAGACCATGACATGAACCAAAATCAGGAGTCAGATGCTCAACCAGCTGTGCCACCCAGTGCCCCTCAACAACCAACTGCTCAACCAACTATCCCTTTTCCCAGTGCCACAATTCAACCACAATTCAAGTCTAACCTCTATGTCATGATGCTCTGTTAGGAATCTGAAAGCTATAAGGTTGCTTTTTCTGAGTTTTCCTATATGAAACAAGGTATAAAGTTTCCATTCAATGAGACAGCATACTACAATATGTTAGAAAGAGCACCCAAACAAGATTTGAAGATTTTTGTACTATTTGGGTCATCTTGAGAAAGTCACTTATTTTCTTTGAACCTGTCCGTTTCCTCACCGTGTCAGAACTTCCCAATATGCTACTCTGACCTAACGACATCACTTATCTGGTGTCTGAGGAGCTCTCTATGGAGAGGATCATTGGATTATCAGTTGTAGGACTTCATGATCTTCCCTTTATTAAGGCAGGTTCTACGAGGTAATGTGACATCTCATTTTCTATAGTATATAATATTCTCCCTTGATTAGAAATTTGCAATCTGGAGTATTTGTGGTTTAATAAGAGAAACATAATTATTGGCTGAGATTAAATTATGAGACTAGAAAAGTGCAGAGGCAAATAAAGTCAAGTTATTGCAGATGGAATTTGTAAAGAAAAATACCCTGACCTCCAGTTACAGGAGCAGAAAGGTTTAGAAGAAGAGGGAGTTTCTTGAATTCCACTGGCCTCTTTAACAAAGTTTGAAGAGTGCAATTGCATGAGTAGACAAGCCTAACACAGAACCAGCTGAGATGGCATGAAGTTAGGGGAATAAGCACTACATGAATGAGATCACTTACCCTTATATACTCTAGGGGAGCCACAAGTATTTAAAGAGGCTCAGGATACAATAGTGAGCGTTGGCTCTGATGCTGGGTCAGGACACACCCATGCATGCTTTAGTGACTATAGTAATTAATATTTACATCTGCCTGATACCTTTCTCTTACCTTTCTCTATTTGAACGTGCCTCCCTGTCCTGAAGAGTGTATCTATAATATAGGCTGGAACTATCATATTCCCTTGCTCTGGTACACTGGATTATTTTATTTTCAGTGCAATATCATCCCCTTGGGCAGAAATTATGCTAATAAAGTTGGTTGTTCTTTGAGGAGGGCATAGACTACATGTATCTACTTTAGATTTGGCTAAGGAGGATAATGGACAAAGAATAAACTCCCAGAGGGTTGGGCTAACCAACACACAAAACAAAGGATAAAGACTTCCAGAGAGCAGGATCAAGGTTCAGTTATTTCTGCTGTAATATAACATATACATTCCTAAAATTCACTGCACTATGCAAAATCATGCTATAAAAACTATAGAGCTTATGGGGAAAATGAGGCTGGAGCATAACACTCAAAAACTTTGTCAATTACATATAAAAAGAAAAAGATAGGAGCCTAATAAAAATGGACGCACAGCTTTTTACATATTAAACGGTTAAGGAATCCATAGATATTATGATAAGTTCATCACTGTACCCTGAAAAAAACCCAAAGTATGCTTGTATAAGTGGGCATTGGAAGGCTTATAGTTTGTGAGTTATTGTGAAGTGGTAGAAGAGGGTTATCTGAAATTGAACAGAAAATTCTAATGCCAGATGTGGATGGATGTGGCTTATACCGTGCAGTGAATGGTGCTAGCTGGTAGATGTTCAGAGATGTGTGTCTGTGCCTGTGTGTGTGTGTTTCTACTCATTTTTCTTCCGCTAGCTACAGTTTTCTGTGTTTGTCCAGTGTTTCTTATGGACCAGATCGCACATAAGCAAATGTGAAATTAGTGTTAAGTTGAACTTGTTTTCCAACATATCAGTCTTGTTGGGACACTCACATTTTTAAAACAAGCGTTATAGCAGAACGGGTTATATGTCTAGAATACAGCACATTTTCTATCCATCTAAAGGTGTTTCATGGCAATATACTTTAGTAAAACTTTTCATGTTTGATAATCTAACAGTTGTTTAAAAACTGATTTTCACCCCAAGTTTGTGTGAAAGCCACAAAACTAATAAATTGGACACATTCTGAGATCCCATTTTATATAGTGTGACATTGCTATGCCACACCACTTGTTTCAGTACAAGTAGGACTGGCACACTGGCTGAGTATTCTATAAACCCAGCTTAAATCAAGATTTATAATGCTGTTGCTGTGTGTTTCAAACGCATTTTTGTGCTACATCACTTTTTTTCCTGAGGGAAAATAAATTAATCACAGAACAGAAAAAGGAGAAAAGAAATCAATTGTTAGCTGGCATAGTCAAAGATCAGTTCAGCACTCCCCTTACAATGATGCTTTCCACACATTTCTCAATTAACTAGAAAAATTCTCCTTAGGGTGAATATTGCGAATATTGAATTTTGGTGTTTTTGTTTCATTTTTTCCACTTAATTTTCTTTGTAAATATTTATTCTTTAAATAATTTACAAATGTAATATTTTTGTTTTCTTCGTTTTGTCTCAGAAAAGTGGCAACTCCAAGTAAAATGTGTGTTCATCTCCTAGGGCTGGCACAACAAAATACCACAAACCAGGAAAATGAGCAGAAATGTTTTCCTCACAGATCTGGAGACTAGAAGTCCAAGATCAAGGTGTAGGGAGAGTTGGTTTCTCCTGAGGCCTCTTTTCTTGGCTTAAAGATGGCCATTTTCTCCCAGGGTCTTCACATGTTCCTTCCCCTTTGCTTGTCTGTGTCCTAATTACTTCTTATAAGGATGCAGGTCATATTGGATTAGGGTTTACCCATATGACCTCAGTTTACCTCAGTTACTTCTTTCTTTCTTTCTTTATTTTTTAATATTTTTATTTATTTATTTTTATTTCTAGGATAGAGAGAGACAGCGTGAACAGGGGAGGGTCAGAGAGAGAGGGAGACACAGACTCCGAAACAGGCTCCAGGCTCTGAGCTGCCAGTCAGCACAGAGCCCGATGCGGGGCTCGAACCCACGAACTGCGAGATCATGACCCAAGTGAAAGTCGGACGCTTAACCGACTAAGCCACCCAGGTGCCCCACTTCTTTAAAAGACCTATTTACAAACACAGTTACATTCTCAGGTACTGAGGGTTAGAATTTCAACATGAATTTTGAGAGGCCACAATTCAGCCAAAACAACACGTTGAGGTGAAAAACATTAACATGTTAAGTATGATGCTGAACCTGGACTTAGAAGGGCTTGAGTCCCAGTTCTTTACTCACCAACTCTATGATCTGGGGTAGGAATCTAATATTTCCAAATAGTAGTGACTCTGCTGGAGCAGGGTGTCCCTCCCAATTCCCAGAAGACAGTCATGCACGCGTGAGGTTCTCGTCCTCCTTCCCACACTATTCCTTTCAGTCTGAAAACCAACACGCTGTCTATACACAGAAAGGCAAATGTCTTACTGGAAAGTTTAAACTAAATTTATTTTTCAAAACTTTTTTCAATTAAAAAATTGTTTAATGTTTATATTATTTTTTGAGAGAGAGACAGGGCATGAGTGGGCAAGAGCAGAGAGAGACAGAGATGCAGAATGTTAAGCAGACTCCAGGCTCCGAGCTATCAGGATAGTGCCCAATGTGGGGCTTGAACTTATGAACCCTGAGATCATGACCTGAACCGAAGTTGGATGCTCAACTGACCAAGCCATCCAGACTCCCCTAGTTTAGAGTAAATTTAAAAGAGTTACAACTTAAGGAGAAAGAGACTAAAATCCCATTTTGCACTTTCCCTTGAATCTCAAGAAGGAAAGCAGTTAAAGATTTGTGTCCTTGCAAACAAGGGCATGCCCCATGAAGCTTTTCTTGACTTCTGTCTTTTCACTCAGCCTTAAGTTCAGGTTCTTTGTCCAACAACTCCTCCTTCTTCATTTCTCGCTCTGGTCTCAAGCTCCTCTGCACTGCAGAATCCACATTATCCACAAGGGTGGACCCACACCACTCCCTCTGCCACCGTGCCCGTAGTCCAGCAGATTCAGGAGCAAAATTGTTCTTTAGCTATCAGTCTCTAAGCTTTGCAGAAAACTGAGGTGGAGTGGACATAGTCAGTTGGGGGATGGTTGACGGAAAGGATTTGTTCAGTCCCATGGGCAGAAAAATTATTTTCCTTGTTTGGATTTTTTCTGAGGGGAGGCAGGGGTTAGCAGGAAGAGGATGCTGAGGGGACAGGGGAGGGAGCCTCAGGAGTTGGAGTCTAATGGTTGCGATCTCTGTAGCTCTGGGACGTGCTTCAGTTTCAATTACATTCATAGGATTCAGAGTCAAGCAATTTGAATATGTTCCTTCTCGTTACTTATATGCTAGTTTCAGGTAATTTTTAATGAAGACTAAAACTATTGCAGTCTGTCAAGGTCTATAAACCCTGTTTTAGGATACATTAAGTTTTTCAAGTGATTACCTTTGGGCTAGAACCAACATTTCTAGTAATTCGCCAAAATGACCAACACAAAGGGAAAGAGGAGAGGTACCCTTATATGTTCTGTAGGCTTTTTAGAAACATGTAGTTAATCATTTGGCCACATACATGTGAATCTATAAGAAAAGTGATATTGTGGACATCAAGGAGTTGGGCACTTTTTGAGAAGGAGTGTTCCATAAATGTTACCATGGCAAAACTGGAAGAGTCTACAATGTTACGCAGCGTGCTCTTGTCATTCTTGTAAACAAATAAGTTAAGAGAAAGATCCTTGCCGAAAGAATGAATGTACCTATTGAGCATATTAAGCACTCAAAGAGCGAAAGGAGTTTCCTGAAATGTGTGAAGGAAAATGATCAGAAAAAGAAGGAAGCCAAAGAGAAAGGCACTTGGGTTCAAGTGAAGGGCCAGCCTGTCTCACCCAGAGAAGTACACTTTGGGAGAACGAATGGAAAGGAGTCTGAGCTGTTGGAACCCATTCCCTATGAAGTCATGGCATGATAAGTGTAATAAATAAATAAATAAATAAATAAATAAACAAATAAACAAACTCAAGACTATATAAAAAAAAGATTTTCAAGTGATTAGAGATATCTATTTCATGCCATTCTGATCCTATTTTCCACCCAACAATTTATTGGAGAGTTACTGCTTTTCAGGAAAGAATGTATTTAAATATCAAATAAAGAGGGGTGCCTGGGTGGCTCAGTTGGTTAAGCGTCTGACTTTAGCTCAGGTCATGATCTCACAGTTTGTGAGTTTGAACCCTATGTTAGACTCTGTGCTGACACCTGGGAGCCTGGAGCCTGCTTCAGATTCTCTGTCTCCCTCTCTCTCTGCCCCTCCCTTACTCAAGCTTTGTCTCTCTCCATCTCTCAAAAATGAATAAACATTAAAAAATTTTTAAAAACATATCCAATAAGGAGATAATTCAATATAAAAGTCCATTAAATATACATGTCAATTAAAAATTACTGATAACCTAAATTTTCCCTGTAACTACAGTTCTGAATATTAACTTCTGATTAGAACATGTAAAGTCTAATGACAGGTAACATTATCAAAGATACAGAGATATTTCATAATAAATACTTCAGCCTATTGGATATCCATAATAGTTCTAATTTGTACATACCTAACAGTTTGGCCAGAGGTCAAACTATTCGGTTCCTTGGGATGTGCACTTTCTCTGTGTGGCTGTTTGCTTCCTCAACTCCAGGAAGGAAGAGTCTCCTCTCAAGATGGATGTTATAATCTGATATAATATAATCATATACATTTAATCACATCCCTTATTATCTTTGCTATACTTAGTTCCCACCCACACTAAAGGGGAGGGTACCATAAAAGGCCATGAACATCTTGGGGGAATTATGGGGGTAGGGGCTATCTAGATCTTTCCTCCCAAGGAACATACATATTTTCACAGGCTGCTTAATTAATCTCAATGACTCTATGACATAAGTACCATAAATGACTTTATTTTACAGATGAGAAAATCATGGCCCTAGGAAGATTAAATAACTTGTCCACATATATACATTGGAGTTTTGATTCAAGTTGAGGCATCTAGAAATTGAGGTTGTCTTTTTGGGTTAGGGCTTATTATTTAATAATTAATAAAAATTTCATAATAAAGTATATTGTAAAAGGGGAGCATCTTTTCAACTACTTTGAAAAGAATATATTTTATAGATTATTAATATACTTACTCCGTATTATTATTATCTATTCAATAAGTAGTAAATGCCCTCTCAAGGTTAAAAACAATCTGAGCCTGAAATGATACTTTTGTTGGAGTATTTGTACTATACTAATGAAAAATACAGATATTTAGTGTTTTAATCACAAATTCAAATTAGTTATAAGACTGTGTATTTCAGTCATAACGTTCTGCTTATCAAAGATATATTTAAACCCAGATATTGAACTTAATTAAAATTCTCATTAACCTTGTTTCAGTGCACTTGGAATTATTTTGTTTTAATCACATTTCTGAAAGTAAGGTGAGAGAGAGAAAGAGAGAAATGGCCTGATCCTAAGCCTTTAGTTTCTAATTATCTATAGGTTAGCTTTAAAGTGATATCATGCTCCATATAGGTCATTGTAATCATGGCCAGTGAATTCTTATCATGTTATCATATGGGTTCTATGAAATATAAAATAAATGGCAAAACCTCAGGACCCCTGGGTAGTTCAGTTCGTTGAGCATCCAAGTCTTGACTTTGGCTCAGGTCATGAGCTCATGGTCGTGAGATCCACCCCCCATTGGGCTCTGCGCATTGAGCATGGAGCCGGCTTGAGATTCTCTTTCTCCCTCGCCCTTTGCCCTCATCCACACACTTGCACACATGCATGTGTGCTGTCTCTATAAAATAATTTTTAAAAATGGCAGAAAGTGGGGCTTTAGCAGACTAAATAACATTTGTTGCAAGACCTAACCCAACTTACCAAGGTATCATGCTCATTAGTGGGCAGTTTGTAGGTATTTTGCCCAAACAACTAAACATGGAAAGTGATGATCACTATCTCTAAAGTTAGCTTTCACTGAGTGAGAGTGTCCACCATTACTCAGAGCCTAGGGAATGCATATATTGACAGGTCAGAGTGAAGGATTGTCTATTTAAATATCTTTAGGGAAAAAATTTCATAAATCAGCACTTTGCCCAGCAGTTAAGCACATGACTCTTGATCTTGGCTCAGGTCATGATCTCATAGTTGGTGTGATCAAGCTGCACATCAGGCTTTGTGCTGACAGTGAAGAATCTGCTTGGGATTCTCTCTCTCCTTCTTTTTCTGCCCCATCCCCAATTGCTCTCTCTCTCTCTCTTTCTCAAAAAAAAAAAAAAAAGGAAAAGAAAAGAAAAAAGGAAAAAAAATAATCACTTGCAGAGCTTTCAAAAATTATAAATACTTTTGCCATATATGACACTAATTATTCTGTGAGACTAATTATATATGAGACCACATTCACAATCCCAGGGTTTGGAGCTCAGGCATTTACATAGTTTTAAAAAGTACTTCTGGGGATTTTTAATGAGAAACTAGTGTTGAAAAGCATGGTTTTATGCTATATTATCATCTTCCTCGTATCACTAAATTTTAATACCCCAACAAATTCTCCTTTGCTCTTGTTTTATTGTTTATTTTTGAAATTTCACAGTTAAGAGGACATAAGCATTCGGTATTTTGGAAACCACATTCATTCATATTAAGCCACAGACACAAATTCTCATAGAAATCTATCAAACATAAACAGGTAACACAATGTGATTTTTGTGAAAGCAGTGTCGTCTTAGTTTTGATTAATTTGTTTTTGCTCCTTTATGTTACTTAAAGGAAGTCTTTGTTTTTCCTGGGATCTGAATTCATGCCAGTAAATGGATGTTTTTCTAACCCCAGTTCTCATGTACTTTAATAAATGTTTTAAAGCTTCACAAAACAGGGATTTAAACCATCCAAATTATTTTCGGATTAGGTCCAAGTTAATCATTTGTTCAAATGTCAGTACAAGCTGCAATTTTAGGACAACTTTAGTGGTTCATTTATTTCCTTTCTAAGCATTAGATAAAAGGGTTTTCCTAGCCTTCTGATTAGTGTTTCACATTGATCTTATTCAAGAAAATCAGGCTTAGGATCATGGTGAATTTCTAGCTATCACTGGTTTTGAAGAAACTAAGAACCAAGTTTGCCTTAATTAACTCCAGATACAAAGTAACTAAAGTATATATTACCAGGTATTCTGCTGAATACTTTTAACTTACTATCTCATTTATTTCTCACAAGTATTTTATTCTTATTTTTCAAAGGCTGCTATTTCCTCATTATGGGTGAGAAAACCCAGGTCCCCAAGCTGGTAAGTGACAGAGTTCACATCTATCTAGACAGGGGTATTTGAGATATCATAGGCCACACTTAAAAAATATATATATATTTTTCAAGTCTCTACATTTAAATCTGCTTTAAATCTTTGGATCAAGATATGTTTAATTAAGCATACAGATTAAGAAGAATACTTTTTTAATGTAAAGCATAAAAAGAAGACTGTGGATTAAGAAAATGCATTTTGGAAGTTGAAACTATACTAACCCATTCTATGAAAAAGTTCTCCTTTGACCCTAAATACTCTGAGACATAATCATAATGGAATATAACTTTGAGAATAACAGCAAGAGTCTGGAAGAGTCTGTTTGAGAGTGTAAAATTTGGGAAGTTCAAGAGAAGTAAGGATATAAATGAGAACATTCTGATATTAAGTCATTGTTATGATTTAAATGATTAATAGTGATAACATGAAAATCATCCCACGATACTAAATCTAGCCATGACTAATTTTTGTTCATTATGACTACTTTATTACAAAGATACGAAGTTGCACAGAATAGAACTGAATTATCCTGAAACTATTCTCTAATAAGTAGAAAATTTAAAAAAATATTTAAAAATGGAGTTGGATCTTAATTTTCTACTTAATCTTCTACTTCTACATAATCTTTCTAATGGAAGGGAAGAAATACCTCATTCTATCCCAATTTTCCATATTTGGCTTGACAGACTTCTTCAGAAGACAAGGCAATAATTTTAGGGTATCATCAAGGCAAATATGGGTAACCAAGTATCATTTGCAGTGAAACAAAGTGTGGTTTCCCATAATAATTCCAAAGAATATGAAGAAAGAAAAAAGAAGGGTTGTAAAGTTTTGTGAAATCTGCACAAGTCTTTGTTACTATACAGGGAAATTCAATCAGTGAACATGGCATTACTTTAAAAGTTTTTAAAAGCTGAAAAAAAAATAAGATGGCTCTAGATGAACACCAGTTAAGTCCCAATAAAGAAAATAATTCTATCTGTATCAGAATCAACCTCAGCTCTGCTGTGTAATCATGTCTTTAAATAGCCAAATCTTACAACCTTGTCTTCCTCTGTTTTTCTCAGTATTGCTGAGGAAGTGGAGAGAACATTTTGCTTCATATACAACTCGTGCATTTTAATATTGGTAAAGACAGTTAATTGCAATATCTAGATGATAATGACTTGTCAGTTTTTATGCATAATTTTTATTAAAGGGCTGGTCTAAAGTGATGTTGTTACTGTAAGTGACAAGATGGGAAACTGCTAGTTACTGTTGGGTTACATTTCCAAGAAATGTTGTGTATTAGTTTTCTATTTGTTGCAAGTAATGTAATTTGAATTCAAACCAGTTTAAGCAAAAATGAGAGAATTTAACTAGTCACATACATGATGCCTCTCTTCCTCCAGCTCTCAGTGCTACTTTCAGCTGGTTTGGTTTCATTCGCAGGCAGAGTCTTTCTCTGCCGTGAATATCCACTGGTAGTTCAAGGAGTACAGTGTTCCCATAGTGATCATACGTTCTGGTTTACTTAGGACCATCTGAGTTTGTGCCTATTATATTGGAATACGAATAGACTCCCCTTTCACTCTCAGAAGTGTCCTGCTTGGACCACAAAGCAAATGGTCACCCTCCCTTATAGCCAGTGTAACCACAAGGCTTGTGACATAAGCACAGTACAACACAGTTTTGTCACACAGCATCCCTTTAACATTTACTCAGTACCAGTACTCTCTCCTATCTTGGCTGGAGACTTAGCTCTATGACTTTTTTGTTCACTCTAAAAAGTAGGCTCACAAATTCTGTGGACATTTTTAATCACAGAATAGCTTGAATTCAGTTATAAAAATGTGTCTAAGAATTTAGTTTCTCATTTAATCTTTCTGCAAATGTTTCACCTCTCTTCCCTGTCCACCAAGAGGCTGGCAACTGACTACCTTTGAAAAAGACTGGGGTCATCTGATTTTCTCTTCATCTGTAACTTTCCTCATATGGTACTTACTGGTTCAAACACACCAAGATAAATGTAAGGGGATAGAAGAGAGATGTGGGGTGAGGGCAGCTCCTAAGAGGCTGGATGTCTTCACATGCTTTGTATATGGCAGCTGGTTAAACATAATCTTTTGTCCTGGAGGCACTTCCTGTTTATTCGACTGGGGCCCACTGAAGTTTCTTTTAACCTGGTAAATGTGTCCAATTTTAGGTAGCAAATTCTACCTAAATTAACGAGAAAATTCTTTAGCAGTCCTAGAAGTCCAGCATTCAGATCTCACTTCTTGCTGCTAAGGTCTCTGAGCCTTTCTAGGTAGTCATGTTGAGCTGGACCCTTAAATAACTCTGAACTGTCTCCATTCTTCTTTGTGATCCATTTTGGTTCACAAGAGACATTAATGAGTCTTCTACCCTGTTATGCTCTTAGAGTTCCAGATGATCCCATTGTAGCTCCCTCTATCTTGTTAGCATAGGCTGCTATAGCTATTTTAGACTTGGATCTAGTACAGTCCTGTGCCTCCCAATTGCAGGAATACATTCCAAACTCTCTGAGAGTTCCCATGGAAGCCTTCTCTTGAGGCCTAAGGTGAAGATCTCATACCTTCTCCCTTTTAGGTGGATTTAAGGACTCACAGGATGGCAATGAGGATCTCCAAGGAAATCTTACAGCATCCTACTATTTTTTAACACTTTGAAACTTTCACAGAATTTATCTGGTGAAGGTGTCAAAGTGTTGTTTGACCATTTCCTTTATATAACAATGTAGCTTTGGATTTTCACATTTCTTGTGTCTTGGTGTCTCTGTGGAAATTCTGCTTAAACATTCTATTACCTTCGTGATCCAAGAAGGAGCACACTTCTCTTTCCTTTAATGTCCAAATAATCACCACAAAAGGATTATGTTTGATCTTGCTTGGGACATATGCCCAAGGAGAGAGGCTACTTTGATGGCTCCGTCTAGGTCAAACACTTACTTCTGCAATGGGGGAGATGGATCTGTGTGAGTAGCAGCTCTACCAGAAGAAGCAGTGTGGAAAAGTATCAGCTTCGAGGTAGCAAAAAAGTGTCAGTAGTTATAGATTTCCCTTGTTTGCAAATATGATTTCATTTTTTTCAGAGAATATTTTAATTCTTTTAAGCTAATTGAGCCTTGTTTTATTGACCAGTGTATGGAGTATCTTGATGTATGTTATATGTGTACTTTATTTTTAAACATATTTTTAATGTTTATTTACTTTTAAGAGAGACAGAGAGACAGAGAGAGCAGGAGAGGGGCAGAGAGAGGGAGGCACAGAATCTGAAGCACCCTCCAGACTCTGAGTTGTCAATAAATATCAATAAAGACAAGTTGGTTGATATTGTTGTTTGAGTCTTCTATAAATTTATTGGTTTTCTCTCTACTTATTCCGTAAGTACTGAGAATGAGGTTGAAATAGGCAACTATAACTGTAGTTTTCTTTCTCATTTTAGTTCTTTCAGTTTTTTTTTTCATATCTTTTGAAAACTCTTTGAAGTATATTATGCATTTAGGATTATCATAACTTCTTGATAAATAGAACACTTGACATACTTATTTTAGAAGTCACTCTTTGTCCATGATAATATGCTGTGTTCTAAAGTATGCTTGGTCTTGGTTTTCATTAACTTTGGAAACCTTTCAGACATCATGTCTTCAAATATGTGTACGCATACATATATTCACATATATATACTACATACACATACATATACTACATATACATATACATACAAGTATTTTTCTTCCTTTTGGCTAGTTTTGCTTGCTTTAACTTCAGATTCACTATTCTTTCCTCACCTCACCCTTTGTAGGGTCTAATTTGCTGGTAAATTCATCTAGTAAAATTTTTATTTCCAAAGCTGTATTTTTCATATCTGGAAGTTTCCTTTTTCATATATTCCATTTCCCTTTTAATTATGAGCATTAAGATGTATCCATTTCCATCTCTGAGTATATTCAAAATACATAGGGTAACTGTATTAATGTTATCTGCTAATTCTATCATATTTGCCATCTTGGTGTCTGTTTCTATTATTGGATTTTTCTTCTTGTTATGAGCTGCATTGTCCAACCTTTTTGCTTATTTATTTACTTTTGACTGGATGCCAGTTATTGTAGTTTTTACTTGGTTGGGTATTTGATTTTACTGTATTCTTTTGAATAGTGTTGGAATTTGTTCTGGTAGGTAGACGACTAACTTGTGGGACTGTCTGACCTATTTAAGGCTTGCTTTTAAGCTTTTCTCGGTATGGCTTTTCTAGCTTTTCTAGTGTCCTCTACCTTTGGGTTAATTTAGCTCTGTTTCTTCACCGTGACCATTTTTTTATAGTTTATTTATTTTTAAGACAGAGAGAGACAGAGCATGAGCGGGGAAGGGGCAGAGAGAGAGGAAGACACAGAATCTGAAACAGGCTCCAGGCTCTGAGCTGTCAGCACAGAGCCTGATGTGGGGCTCGAACCCATGAACCATGAGATCTGACCTGAGCCGAAGTCGGATGCTTAACAACTGAGCCACCCAGGCACCCTCGCCATGACCATTTTTAAAATCTCTGTTGATTGCCCTGTTTATCAGATGAGTCTTCTTAGCTCTAAATAGTGAGAATTCAAAAGATTCTCAGCTCCTGTGTGAGCTTTTGGAGAGTTTCTGTCTTACATTTCTCTAGCAATTGTTCTTTCCAAGGAAGCCGTTATTTTTCTAGTCTCATGAGGACTCCCCCTATGCATTCACAGATTCATGTTCAATCAAAAATTCAAATGCAGATGTGATAACTCTTTCACTAAAAAGTTCTCTCTCTTTTGATATTCTGTCCTGTAAATCCTTGACCCCATGACCTCCCCAAACTCTGATCACTGTCTTCTCAACTTAATGAGATGAATAGTCATGTTTAGAATTTCATACTCTTCTCCTACAGTCTTGAAATTTTCTCTGTGAAGAAAGCTGATTGAATTATAGATCTCACCTCATTTGTTTATTTCTTACCAGGGACCATGGTCTTCCTGCACTATTTTCTAATCTGTAAGTATAGTTGTTTTCTATATTTTGTTCAGTTCTCTAGCTGTTTACAGCAGGAAAGTAATTCTAAACTCTGTTACTTCCATATGGAAGTGGAAATGCTGCTATCAGAGATTTTAAAAACAACATTTCCTCTATTTTTTTTTATTGCTTATAAGCCCTACATATGCAATTGGGGAAGTATTTTTTTTCTTTAACACAAAAGGTACTCATATCTATTTGTCTTAAAAATTTGCTTGAATGATATTCATTACATTACAGATGATTTTCTACAGCTTTCCTCATCTTGAAATAATATAACTGCTCAGTGGAATAGATAGAATTATTTTAATTTGGGTTTTCTTTCATCGTTGTATTTCTCATACAGCTGGCTAGATTGATTCAGCAATTTGTATGGCTTATAAAGTTTGTGATTTTTTTCTGCTATTTTGTAAGAAACAAAGAAATATCCTTCTGCCTAGATTATTTTTAATATTCTAAGGAAAAACAGTCTTCCTTTAAACCTGGAAACTCTAACATATGTATTTAATTTTCCATATTTTTTATTTGCAAAATGTTAACCTCTTTGTTTTCCTAGTTCCTGTATCAGAGTAGGAATGTTAGTAACAGCCCATTTTTATGCAAAATTAGAAAATTTAATATTAAATATTTACTTGAATTTGACACATTTAAAATTATGTGATACAGATAGAAAGACAGATAGATAGAAGCATGTACAGATGAATAATAGATTCTCTGTGATAGTAACTGTTATAAATTTGAACTCATGAAATTATTTTATGATAATTTAAATAACATGAGTAGCCTACTAGTGATGAGATTTACCAAAATGATGAAAAACTCTTAGTTAAAGTTAAGTATTTAAACAAATTACAGTATTCCCTCAATTTATATGTCTCTGTATTACTAGAAAAGTCAGAATGTTTTAAAACTGTGCAAAAATACTTTGTACTTTTTATATGACAAGGAAGTAATTCCTAGGCTCAACTAAGTTTTCACATGCACAATTACCTTACAGTACATTCAAAAATTGTATAATACAAAGGATATTTGTAGTGAAGATTTGTCCTGATATTTTAAGATGCCTAGAATCCCTTAATCTCATCCACTAACTGGCAGTAGTACCGTCTCAATCCCCATCCTTGTGGCCTCTAAAAACCCCTTTCAAAAATTTTAAGTGTATCCTTTAGGATGGTATCACCAGTAGATTGAAATATTATTCAAAGAGTTAGGAAGAAATAAATCTTGGCATATGTTTATACTGCACCAACCATTTATCTGTCTCTTTAAGTATCTTCCCTAAAAGAGAATAGAGGGGTCTCCTAACCAGAATGTTGAGAAAAACACTGGTGAGAACAGCACAAACATGTTTTTTCCCTGAGAAACATGGTGGAGACTATTCTTTGTAGAGTGTGAATTAACATGGAGAGGCTGCCATTAAAATGGGCTTCCTGATTTCAGTAGGAGATGATAGGATTCCCAGTGGAAGAAGCCAAACTGTAGGATTTAACCATTTAATGTGTGTGTGATTTCCATAATAGGCATTAGTCCTAGGAGAGCAAGCAGAATGTTTTGATCCACATCATGGATCACTAATGGCTAACAGTGTGGGATCCCTAAGGCCAAAAGAGTTGTTGTCCTTCTAAGTTATTACCTAATTTAAATTATGTAACTTTTTAATCTCTGCCATATTGCTCTGCTTCCCACACCCACCATAAAAAGAAAAGAAACAGGGAAAGAAAATTGGAACTTATTTGAGTTGTCATGAGGGAAACTCATGGACTGTAACTCAACTCTTGGGCCTGAATCATTTCAAAGACCCATAATTCTTCAGTGAAGAGAAAGTCAGTAATTCTTGGAGCTCAGGAGCCAGAAACCATTGTGCTCCATTAATCACAGTAAAGGTTAATCGGAGTGATTTGGTTTAAGTCACAGTCTGTGACTCCAGAACATAACGATCATCCCAATTTCTGAATGTATGGTTCATGTTGATCGACTTGGGAACTCTCATGGAAGCCACATTGCTTGTCTCTTCTGTGAAATGAGAGATATCATGAATTGTCAAGTAATAGTTTGTGGGAACCTTCTTTCTTTGACAAAAATAAAAGAAAGTCTTGGGAAACACAGATATTAGTGTCATCATCAAACACAGAGAAGATTCAGGAGTGATTCTTATATTTTCCCCACTTTACATTCCTATTTGGTCTATAAAGAAATTGAATAAGGTAATAACTCCCATTAAAGGTGATCAAGGTGTATTTCATTCACTATTTGGATTACTAGAATAAACCCAAACAGTTCTTGGCACCCAGAACTCAGCTTTTGATAACACATATTTCATAATTTAATCACAGTAAATAGAAAACATCAGAAGAGGGTTGCTTTTGCCTGACAGATATAACCACACCCTGTCACTCTCTGGCCTCTCAGGACTGTGTCAGGTCCATGGCTCTGGACCATAAGTATATCAATGGAAACTTTGCTTATTTCAGCATACCACAAGATTATACTTGTGTTGACCTCATACTGACAGGACCTACTGAGAAGCAACATAATGTATCCTAAATGTTCTAGTAAGAATGAGAAGTAAATCCCATGAAAATTCAGGGTCTGTTAGTTTAGTAATCTTTGGGGGGAAGGGGTCTGTGGTCTTGGTTGTGTAGAAATATCCCTTCAGAATGTAAGATTAGTTGCATTAACTACCCCTGAAAGTGATGTACTCAGTGACTTGGTGGATATCCTTGGATTTTAGGAATAACAAAAAACTATATTTGGGCAGAGTCCCCCAAATAATTTACTGACAATCTGGAAACTGTGAAATTTGAATAGATCCTAGAGAATTTGAAGCATCTGTGACTGGATGACAGAGAAGTATTTGCTGATGTCACTTGGTAATTTTGATCCAACAGTTCTAATCTTGATCCAACGAGTCTATGTTATGCAAAGCCTCTCCCAGGCCCCAAGAGGAGAATCACAATGAAAGCCACTTAAGCTTTAGAGTAGAGTATTCTTGGTTAAAAACATTATTTTGAGATACTGCTTTTGGTTTTCAATAGGAACTTTGAAGAGAGTGACCACTTGATGACAGGACACCAAGAGAACATGCAACCTGAGTTTCCCATCATGATTACTGGGGTTTTAGTAATCTGCTAAACCATAAACCTGAGTATTCCTAGTGGCACCCCATCTCCAAGTAAATGTATTCAGAGCAACTCTGTGGCCTGAACAAATAATGAATCTACAAGTTGCAGAAGCAATTGGCTCACATTCTTTATGTGTTGTTTCTACTCTGCTAATAGATGCCTCTCTTTCAGTACATATTTATGACCTCTGGGAGAGTTCTCTCTGACAGGGATAAAAAATGTGAGTTTAATTTCCAAATTCTTTGGCATAATAAACAGGCACCATCCAGGAGTGAAAAACTATAGCATTCACCAGCCAAGAGACAGAGAGACAGTCTAGGAGGGATTACTTAAAGTTGGGCATAATTTCAAATGGAAAGTCTGGTATTCCCAAGATTTTCTGGAAAAGGAGAAAGCATGGATTTACATACATTTACAGGAAATTTCCAGTGAATTTTTTTAAAGGATTAGAGGAATAGGAAGAAGGAGGCTTGCAGGAGGAAGGGATCGTGGATATCTGAGAGAATGTCCTAGAGTGAGGACATTTGCGAACCATGTGAATGTTTCCTCCAAGACTGAAAGTACTCAGTAATCAGGTGGATAAGAAAGCCCACTCTGTAGAGGCATTCCTTATGGGATGCATGAGCAAGCGCCAACAGTGATGGGATGGAAGTTACATCTATAACTATACCTCCGACCGCTATACCCCTAAGCCGCTAACCGAATCCCAAACCCACATTAAACAAGCCAATAGACCATCTACTTAATAATTAAAATAACAACTATGGAGCACCTGGGTAGATTAGTTGATTGAGCACCTGACTCTTGATTTCGGCTCAGGTCATGATCTCACGTTCATGAGATGGAGCTTCGTATCAAGCTCTGCACTGATAGCACAGAGGCTGCTTAGGATTCTCTTTCTTTGTCTCTTTACCCCTCCCCCACTCAAAATAAATAAATAAGTTTATTAAAAAATCTATAAACTTAAAAAATATATAAAATAACAACTGTAAGGTATATCTTTAGTAAATTTCATCCTCTCCTCTGCCTACAGATGTATCTGTGTTAACCTTATTCCTCCTGTCTCCCCTCCAGTCTCAGATTAAGAACTATCATCTAGTTCAGGGATAATGCCTCCCCTTTGCACTTGATCTTATCTTGTTCTATTTTATTTAGAGCCTAGGTCCATCTATTATTCCTTTAACCCTTTCTGTAGGTCTTTCCCAGTCACAATCAAGGCCCATCTATTTTTACAAAGAACCTCCTTTTGACACTGCACCCCATTTCTAGCCACCAATCAATATTTTCCCTTTCATACCCAGCTAAGTCTTATGACAGAGTGGCCTAACCCAACTGTCCTCACTTTCTCAAGTCTCCCTCATCCTGAAGATTCAAAGGTCATTCTTTGAACCTAATCTTACCAGATAAGAGCCATGTAGGGTAGTTACTGATGCCAGAGGAATAATTTCTGCTTGGAAATGTCTTAGGGTATTTCACATTAGACTTTGAAAAGCTCATGCTATTTGCTTTCATTTTAAGGCTAAGAAATAAAGCCTTGTAAACCTTCTCAACCTATAAATAACTTTGAGTGAATTTCTCCCTCTTAGAAATCCCACAACATACTTTCAGGAATGACTTTCATTAAAATGTGAAGTAGGGACTCCCTAAGCCATAAAAGAGTTACCAGATCTGTATTATTCAGTTGGCTTTGTAGATATTAGCTCCACATATAAAGTACAATCCTTACTTCTTACTGTTGAGCCTGCTATACTTGAAAAAGTGAGATTCATTCTCAAATACTGTACTGTGTGATGGCCTTCATTGCATAACCAATTTGTCCAGTTGTGCCATGGTAAAATGAGACAGATGATGATGATGATTTTTAAAGTCTACTTATTTATAGGGTCCCAGTGTAGCTCAGTTAGTCAGTTAGTTAGGTGTCTGGTCAAGAGAGGGGGAGTGTGTGTGTGTGTGTGTGTGTGTGTGTGTGTGAGAGAGAGAGAGAGAGAGAGAGAGAGAGAGAGAGAGAGAGAGGATCCCAAGCAGGCCTCGTGCTGTCAGTATAGAGCCCAGCACAAGGCTCGAACCTACAATTCCAAACCCATGAGATCATGACCAGAGCCCAATAACTCCACCGAGGGAGCCACCCATGCACCCCGGGACAGATTATTATTAAGCCTATGCAAGTAACTGTATTGCCTGGAAAAGTAAGGAGACTCAGTCAAAATATTTGTTTCTGAATTCTGAGGGCTCAGTGAAAATCAGATACCATTTATTTATTTATTTATTTATTTTTTAAATGTTTTATTTATTTCTAGGAGAGAGAGACAGCGTGAGCAGGGGAGGGTCAGAGAGAGAGGGAGTCACAGACTGAAACAGGCTCCAGGCTCTGAGCTGGCAGTCAGCACAGAGCCCGACGCGGGGCTCGAACCCACAAACCGCGAGATCATGACCCAAGCGAAAGTCGGAAAGTCGGACGCTTAACCGACTAAGCCACCCAGGCGCCCCGAAAATCAGATACCATTTAAATATACAGTTCATTCTACCAATAATTAAGTTAAAATTCAGTTTACAAATGCATAGTCTTCTAAATTGAGGGCTAGAGATAGCTTAAGGAGAAAGAAACAAGGCCTCTGCACGTATCCCTTAGAAGACAAAAGCATTAAACATGGTATCAGCAATATTCTATATAAAAAACCAAAATGAAATGTCATTTATCAGGTTTTTAAAATTTTTATGCAATTAATTTTTGATGCACTGGATTTTGAGCTAGAGGACTGACTCAAAATCAAACAAGACACGGACAAACAGGGCAAATCAGCCTGGAAATCTGTATGCAAGGGCGTGTTCTCTGACGTGTCAGTTGTTGAGTATCACTTACCGTCCTCTTCTTGAGGCTAAGAGACTGTTCTTAGCTAAAGACAGAGATTCTAATCTGAGCTTGTAGCAAGCCTGTAAATCTCAAAGTAAATCTCAGCTACGGAAGAGACATAATGACAATACTGGAATGGGAGACGGTAAACTCTGCTCCTAGGGACAGCATATAATTTTTATAAAAATTTCTTTAAAGTTTCCCCAGAGCCTAAGAACACATGGTCAACGAGGTTATTGAAACACCTATAAATTCTTCCAAGCTATCTTTTAATGTCTGAAAAATTTATATTAGTAGTATTTTACCTGTACATGATTATTTGTTAACAACTCTGTTCAGGGAAATCTTACAACTACTGTTGGAGCTAATTAAGAAACAGAGCACAAAACTAAAACACTGAATTATTTTTAGGTCTTATTTAAAAAAAAAATTCTTTATGTTTATTTTTGAGAGAGAGAGAGAGAGGAGAGAGAGAGAGAAAGACATGTCACAAGCAGGAGAGGGGTAGAGAGAGGGAGACATAGAATCTGAAGCACAGAGCCCAACATGGGGCTCGAACCCACTAACCATGAGATCATGACCTGAACCAAAGTCAATTGCTTAACCGACTGAGCCACCCAGGTACCCCTAGGTCCTGTTTTTAACAATACAAATTAAGAATCTCATTTTCTGTTTATTTTTTTTTTTACGAATCAAAGGCATGATATGATCTGGAGCACAAAATATTATCTACCATCTGGGTGGATTGCATAGAAGGTAAAACAAACATACTTTTACTGTACGTTGTTATGGGCAGACTAAATATTTTAAACAAAGTTATCTGACCGGAAAGAAAACCGTGTTCTGGATGTATTCATACCATATCTGGGAATAAAAAGGTTATAAAAACCTCAAAACATAAATAAATAAATAGCATCTGAATAAGCCCATCAAGCTGGGTCAACTTTGTCAAGATTTTAACATCATTCTTTTACATCTCAGGTAATATAATATAACCAAAGTAGATAAATTTCACTTCCCTCTAACTTTCTTTAGCTTGTTGTACAAAATCAAGTTTTGCCCTTCAGTATGTCCTGTCATGTTTTAGGACAATCTTACACTTTATTTTAGGGCAAAACTTCCCTTTGAACACAAGAGAAGAACCTCATATTTCATATACTATTCTATTTCATATACATATATGCTCCTGCCATAGGCTCCAAAATTTAACCAAATTAACTAACTTCTATTTAACAGGGAAGTACATAATTGATGGTTGTTTATCACACACAGGCAATTCAGCAGACAAGCAAAACTGACTAGAGCCCCACACATCACTTTTATATCTCTGAAATGTGACAAAAATAACAATATAGATTTATTATCAAGACCTAAAAAGGACAACCACTGTACAATATACTAAACTAAGGATAAAAGTTTTGTATATTAAAAACTATGCTTTATGATCAAGATAGTAGTATCCCTTCTTACTTAAAAAATTTTCTAAGAATCCGAAGATTATTTATTAACTTGGTTTAATATTAGTCCAAGGTTGTAAAGTTAACTAAGAGTCTTGGATATCATGTTTTAAGTTTACACATTAGAAAAGATTATTACTGCTAATATAAAACAATTTTTCAGCCCTGTGATCCAATTTAGAGTGACACAACTTTTATATTATCCATAATCATAAATATTTTGTTTTTGATCACTGAAACAGTAGAAGATGTCTAGGCAGTTTAGATGAGCTGGTATCAACTAGTTGATCAAAACAAACATAAATCTGATAACCACATCAGGGAAAAGCCATATAACTGTGCTTTACATCACATTTATTTAAGTAATCTGATTTATCTCAGGATTTATTGTGATTACATGAACTTGGATTCTTTTTGTTTAACATCAGCTATACTCTTATTTTTTCATTTTTCATTTTTCATTTTTTTTTTTAGACAGTGTGAGCAGGGGAGGGTCAGAGAAAGAGGGAGACACAGAATCTGAAGCAGGCTCTGAGCTGGCAGTCAGCACAGAGCCCGACGCAGAGCTCAAACCCACGAACTCCGAGATCATGACCTGAGCTGAAGTCAGACACTTAACTGACTGAGCCACCCAGGCACCCCTTCATTTTTTGTTTTTGAGAGAGAGCGATGTGAGTGGGGGAGAGGGGCAGGAGGAGAGAGAGAGAATCTTAAGCAGTTTCCACACTCAGCATGGAGCCCTACCCAGGCTCTCAATCCCACAACCCTGGGATTATGACCTGAGCTGAAATCAAGAGTCAATGCTCAACCTACTTAGCAACCCAGGCACCCCTGAACTTAGATTCTTATGTGAAAATATTTCTTAGCTCTCAGTGAAAAATAAATTTTCTCTTAAACGTCTAACACATGGAAATAGGAATAGTTCAGCATCTTTATTTTGTACAAACATGGGGACATGTGAGATTTATATTATTATTCTTATTAGTCTTATTATTCTTCAAAAACCAGTTACAACAAAGCTTCTTTAATTAGACAAACTTCAAAATCTAATTAATTACTACCTAACAGAAATAGATAATATTTCACACTTCTACAAAAGATAAAAATTTTGCCTTGTTATTGACATGTGGGCACACAACTTTCAATTTCTCTCCCATAACCTCAGCTATGGGTAAAGTGAACACAGAAACACAAAAATCGACTACATTAGACCTCAAAAATGTGTTCTCTTTTCTAGGCACAGAATGATTCCTTAGCTGACTTGTGGATACAAATAGATAAATGATCAAAAAATAATAATAAAGTGAATTCCCTGTGACTTCTCATGCAACAGAGAAGATCCCTGTCATCTTGGTAAGGATCATCAAATGGCCAGATTATTGTTTTCTGTTCATTGCAAACTATGTGCAAACTGAAACCAGAATCTATAAAAGACAAGAGCCGGAAACAAACAAAAATCAGTAGAAATAATAAAACCTAGGGAATCAGAGTCAGAAAAGGTAAAGTTTAATTGCAAGTTAAAATAATTTCAGAAGAAGAGCAAGGGACCGGGAGAGAGAGAAAGAGAAATCTCTTGGTTGGTCAGTACAGTGTAATTGGCTCCATTAAGAGAGTTTACTTGTGCATCTTGGTGGTAACTCTACCATCACTAAATATAAATTTCAACAAGCCAAGCTAAAATAATAAACATGAATCACACAAATATAAACATGTGTCAAATATTTTATTCAACTTATTAAAAATGGTAGAAACAGTGAGATGATAGGGCTCATTCAGAAAGCATTTGAGGATCTAGTTATTTATAGACAACTTGAAAAATATTAACATAAGATTGCTAATTTAGTAAAGAAAGTGATTAATATCCTACAGGAAAATAAGCTACAAAATTGGGTTATCTCTTGTACCAGAAAGAAATCATTTGCAACTCTACTGGTCAAAAATATATAAGTTAACGTGTAACCTCACTAAGTCTGGGAACTTTAATCAGTTGTAAATAGTGAGTTGAACAAAGAACATTTTCCTAGGTAATAAATTAAACCTTTGGAGGGCCTGGTAAACAATGCCACTGTATATCATTGAAAACACATGCTACCACGTGTTTTTTTTTTTTTTTGGCCATATTTCACAGTTGTACTTTTCCATAACATCAACTGATGGGCACATCAGCTCTAACAGATCTAAAACTAACTGCCGTCATTCTTTCAAGATTTCTTTTGCTTGCTTTCTTTCTTTCTTTCTTTCTTTCTTTCTTTCTTTCTTTCTTTCTTTCTTTCTTTCTTTCCTTCTCTTTCTTTCTTTCTTTCTTTCTTTCTTTCTTTCTTTCTTTCTTTCTTTCTTTCTTTCTTTCTTTCTTTCTTTCTTCCTTTCTTTCTTCCTTCCTTCCTTCCTTCCTTTCTTCCTTCCCCTTTCTTTCTCCCTTCCTTCCCCTCCTCCCTCCTTCCTCCCTTCCTTCCTTCCTTCCTTCCTTCTTTCCTTCCTTCCTTTTTTTGACTTTTTATTTTGGTTAAAGCCATTACTATATCCTCAATCATCATGTTCAAGACTTAAGCTATCCCCTACATCCTTACAAATAATCACCTGCTCTTAATGGTCTTTCTTTCTTTCTTTCTTTCTTTCTTTCTTTCTTTCTTTCTTTCTTTCTTTCTTTCTTTCTTTCTCCTCTTTCTTTCTTTCTTTCTTTCTTTCTTTCTTTCTTTCTTTCTTTCTTTCTTTCTTTCTTTCTTTCGTGGAGATGAGATCACAACCTGAGTCAAAATCAAGAGATATTTCTTTTCTAAAGCTTTCAAGATTTGCCTCTAAGTTTCATCCTTGCCATGTCTTTGTATGCATTCCCTAAGTGTCTAGGTCAGTGTTTTCAAACCCAAATGGGTATTAGGATAACGTGGAGTGTGTCAAAGACTCAGATTCTAAGGTGCCCCTCATTTCCCCTGAATTCTGGTATTCAAGCTCTGTGTTATGTCCCACTCTTGAATGTGAGCACCATGTGGATTATTTCTCACCAGTAGAAAAAGCAGAGGTATTGGGAGGTCCCTTGCATGATTATGTTATATAAAACTGTAACTTCCCTCTTGCGAGTAGACTCTCTCCCTTCCTTGCTGACTTTGATGAAGTAAGCCTCCATGTAGGGAGGCCCATATAAAGGAGAGAAGGAGAGAAATTTCCAGGCAACAGCTAGCAAGGAGCTAGGCAATCAGTCCAACAACCCACAAGGAACTGAGTCTTGCCAACAGCCATATGAGTTTAGAAGCAGATCCTCCCCCAAGAGAGCCTCACATAAGACCCCAACTTTGGTCAGCATCTTGATGGTAGCCTTGTGAGGGACTTGAAAACAGATAACCTGGCTAAACCACTCTTCAGTTCTTGATCCACAGAAATTCTGAGATTGTAACTGTTGTTTTAGCTGAAAAGCTTGTGCTTATTTGTTATGCAGTAATATATAACAATGAGGAGACTTTTTAAAAATATAGGACCTAGTTCCATGTGATTCTTAAAGTTTGGGGTGGAAACCAGAAATCTGTAGTGTATTTTGAAATTCTCCATGTAACTCTTTTATTAGAATCTGTCTCTCTTGTAAATCACTGCTCTAAGGCATACCCTACCCTTCCAGAAAACTTTCACATAACTATCAGAATGTTCTTACCAAAACTCAGAAAATAACAACACTTTTTGTATACTTTAAATCTCTCAGTGCCTACAGATTACCAGTATGATAACATGCAACTATCTAGCATAGAGTACAAAGCCTCCAGTTACCTGGCTACTAAGTATCTCCCAGTATAATTACTCAGTCACTCCTATAAAAAGCATCCCAAACTTCCTGTCAGATCCTTTCTCTTTTTTCTCCTCCCCTTAGTTTATTGTCAAGTTGATTTCCATATTAACACCCAGTGCTCATCCCAACAAGTGCCCTCCTCCGTGCCCACCACCCCCCTTCCCCTCTCCCCCACCCCCATCTGCCCTCAGTTTGTTCTCAGCATTCAAGAATCTCTCACGGTTTGCCTCCCTCCCTCTCCCCAGCTATTTTCCCCTTCTTCTCCCACACGGTCCTCCGTTAATTTCCTCCTAACCCACCTATATGTGCAAGCATATGGTATGTGTCCTTCTCTGCCTTTGTTAGATCTTTTCATATCTCTGTAGGTTTGTGACGCTGTTTCAACTGCTTAGAATTTCCACCCTCTATCCCAGCTTTCATCAAATAGCACATTATTCACCTGCAGGATACAAATAAAATTTCTTCTCCTCTATGAATCACGTATCTATTATAGGACTTATCACCTTGTGATACAATTAACTTTAATACTTTTTCTCTTGTGCACCAGGTTGTGGGCTTTTGCATGGCCAAGGCCCAGTCTCATTCATCTCTGTTTATAGCAGCATTGTTAAAGATTAGATATCCATCATAGGCACACAGTACAATTCATGCCACAAAGTTGTTGCTCAGTGAAATCTAGAAAGAATAAAAATATGTGTTCAGCTCCAGTTGCTCAAAAACTACCAGACACATCATCTTGCTGTTGCCCTTACCCTTAACATATGTATTTTTCCTGGTAATTCAAATTTTCATACATCAAATAATATGGTTGACTTTCACTACCTAGAGCAATTCTTTAGCAAATCTTTTGTAAGCAAAGAATCCTTTTGAGAGCATAATGTTGTTATCTATATACTTCAGTGTTTTTAAATTATACTGAGCTGCCTCTAAAGCAGAGCCCACTTGAATTTTGCCTTTCACTTTGTATATTTGAACAAATGCTTTCCCCCTCTACATTAGTCTCTGAACACACATCAGGACCAATACCTAGGTTTTTAGATCCCTAGAGGAGAAGATGCAGCTCAGGTTCATACAGAAACTGATTTGAAATGATTGTTGAAAATGAGGCAATGACAATACAAGAATTGCATGAGTCACTTTTCAATGCAAATAAAAATGTTAAAAATTCATACTTCAAGTTATAGAAAAAGCCATCTTTCTGGTGCCCCTAACCGGGAAAATACTTAGAAGATTAAAGAATGCTTCTAGTACTTGAAAGTGGCTTAGATGCCCATATTTAAGTATTATGTCCTCTAAATGAAAGGGTCAAGGACATGGCTATTCAGAGTTTTGAGCTTTTAAGAAAAGCAAAGTAATGAAAACATATTTTGCAATCATGATGGGGATTAAATAAAGGAGAGGGTACTCAAGAACCAACAGGCAACAGTTTCTCTGCCACTTTCCTGTTACTTTTGGCCTTACCGTGCCTCTGTCTCCTATTGGTGAGGAGGGGACAGATAAAATAAATCAAATGAAGACACTTGTCATATATTACTGTTCTCTTTGTAGATACTCCTACATAATTTTTAAGTTAAACACCTGAAACTTGTGCTATCTGTACAAAAGCATAAATATGGTGTTGGAATTGGGAAAATATAAATGAACATTCCATGCATAATTAACCCAGCATTTCATTTAATGACCTAAATCAAGATTGCCAAATATCAATGGCAATTTACTTGGAATTTATCTGAGTGTTCATTCAGAACATTAAGATACAAGGTTGTATCTACATTGATCAAATGAACAAGCAGGTGTTTCAATATCCAAGCCACTAATTTAGAGGAAATGAAGCAAACTGGTATTTCTTTTTCCATTTTAGTTTTTTAGGTTTCACACAAAAAGCATTAAAAAATGTGTATTGTTTTTATTTTTGTTTCCCTCAGGGTCTCAAGGTGGGAAGACAGATGTTCATTAGATAGTGAAATAATCACATAAAGTGTAAACTTGAAGGTATTAACAAGTGTTGGAGAGAGACACAAGTGGCTAATTGCTCTCTGACAGAGATATTTGACCTGTGAGGGTTGGTGAGGGACTATTTCCCTAAAGAAATAACTTCCAGTTCCTGACTTTTAAATAGAGAAGTAATTAAGCAAAGAGATGTATCCCCAAGAATTTACATTGGATAATTTATATCTACAAATAATTTTCTCTATGGGAACAAGATGCATTGAGACATTAAATCTATATGAGCCATGGGAAGTGAAGAATTGCCTAGCAATTTCTGAAGAACAGAAAAAGTCTAAATATTTCAGGTATTACAATTCTATCTCTCTCTCTGCCATTATTACTCAATTTTTTTTTCCTTATTTATTGGCATGTTAGCAGGATGCTCCTTTAGATTAGTGCTGGTCAAAACTAGGTATACATTCCCATGATCTGGGAAGCCTACTAACTGCCGATTGCATCCCTCACTCCCAAGAGATCCATTGACTGTAGAGTCTGGGGTAAAGTTTTGGAATTGCTATGAGGGACCTTAGATGACTTTGATGAGGGGAAGCCGAGCACCATGGTTTGACAAACATAGCCCTAGTTTATGTAATCATATTCCACATTTGTATTTTCTCCACTATGCTTATCCAGACATAATGTTAGTATGATACCTAGGTTATAGTATACAATACACTCAACAGAAGGCAATGCTTGTATTTTCTGTATGCTTTCCCTGTGACAGGTAAACTTAGTAAGTAATTGGCATCTCCAACCAAAACAATTTCTTTATCAGATCTGATGTGCTCACAAATCAAGAGCAAGATGAATGAATCAGTCAAAATCCTTATTAGAGCTATTTTTTATACTGCCACATAAGAGAAAACATTTTAAAAAATGCCAGAGGACAGAACAGCCAGAAGGGTATAATACTGTATAATATTTGCTGTTACTTATTATGAGGGAATAACTCAGTAATGATAAAGAAAACATAGATTAAATCCCAGGAAATGGAATTTTCACTTAAGTGTGGTCTAAATGTGAAAGGATTAAATTGAACATTGAACATCTTAGTAATTATTTCTTTCTAAAAACATTTTTTTAATGTTTATTCATTTTTGAGAGACAGAGAGAGATAGAGTGTGAGCAAGGGAGGGGTAGAGAGAAAGGGAGACACATCATCCGAAGCAAGCTCCAGACTCTGAGCTGTCAGCACAGAGCCCAGTGTGGGGCTCCAACTCACAAACTCACGAGATCATGACCTGAGCTGAAGTCAGACGCTTAACCGGCTGAGCTGCCCAGGCACCCCAGAACACCTTAGTGATTATTTCTAAGACTTAACAAAAAATCCTGAACAGATCACTCATGCGTGGATCATGTGGCTTTCAGAAGGCTGGGAGGTTCTGCTGCTAAAATCTCCAAATAGAAACAAAAGCAGAAGCATATCCCTTCTACAGACTGACTGGGGCTCAACATGCCCCTGTGAGAGCACCTTTCTCTCCACTGCACTTTTCTGGTAAGATTGCAGGCAGTTCAACAAGAATTACCTCTAAGGCATCCTGTGAGTAGGTTATAATAGGAGGAAAGAGAAGGCAAAAACACCAAGGAGAAAATTCACATGCTTTTAAACCTTTAAGGGTCATGGCAGTGGGAAAGAAAGACAGTGAAGAGAACAGACATCTGCTACATAATTATCTTAAACAGAAGTGGCATAATCGTGGCCTCGAAGAAAATGTAATGAGGGAGATTATAGATTGAATTCAGCCATTTGGTTGGAATGGCTTGAGTGACTGAAAATAAATAGGATTTGGAGCGAAAGGTGTCTATGGCCTTTGAGTGTGTGATTGTAATTGGGTCTAGATAGGAGTTTGGAGTAGTAGTTTGAATTAGGAAAGAGACAAAGGTAACCATGTCACTAGATCAGACCCTCTCATCTGTGTATTTATAAAGTTCCATGTGCGATTCTGGCATCGACTCCCGGTTGAGAAGAGCTACCATGGGCTGTGGAGTAAATCTATTCTCTATTCTGTTCTGGACAGAACAGGAAACCTATTCATCTATTCATCTTAAGAGATGTCATGAATATCTGAAGAACGGATTCTGTATGCTTCACTTTGTCAGAACCACCTCTGTTAAAATAAATTTTCCATGATACACATGTGTGTTATTCAAAATAATAAAGTTAACTTCAGAAAATGTGAACAGAGAGATGAAGGAACACAATCACATATAGTCTGTACGGCATAAATATAGTTAGCTTTGGGGTATGTTTTCCTTCCAGTCATTTTTCATAGTCATAATTAAAAATTGTATTATACAGTAGAGAGAGCTATTTTTGCATTTATTTTATTTTTATAGTTTAAATTTTTTATTTATTTTGAGTGTGTGTGTGTGTGTGAGAGAGAGAGAGGGAGAGAGAGAGAGGGAGAGAGAAAGAGAGAGAGAGAACATGCAAGAGCAGGGGAGGGGCAGAGAGAGAGAGGGAAAAAGAGAATCCCAAGCAGGCTCCACACTGTCTGCACAGAGCCTGATGTGAGGCTTGAACCCAACTACCATGAGATCATAACCTGAGTCCAAACCAAGGGTCGGATGCTTAACTCACTGAGTCACCCAAGAGCATTTCTTGTATTTAAAAATGAATATTCTTGGGGTGCCTGGTTGGCTCAGTGGGTTGGGCGTCCGACTTATGCTGGGGTCATGATCTCCCAGTCTGTGGGTTCGAGCCCCACGTCGGGCTCTGTGCTGACAGCTCAGAGCCTGGAGCCTACTTTGGATTCTGTGTCTCCCTTTGTCTCTGCCCTAGCGTGCTTGCTGTCTCTCTCGAAAAAAAAATAAACATTTAAAACAATAATAAAAATAAAAATGAATATTCTTTTGTACTAAAATTTTCCGTGTTCTCATATGGTTTTCCTGGTAATGATTTTAGTAGAGCTATAATACTTGAGTTATTATTATAGTGTATAGATATCATATTACTGCATAAACCTAGTCACATATTGGAGTTTAAATACTATGTATGATTTAATATCCACCAGACATAAAGTTTCAGCCTAGATGAATAAGCTATATAACTCTACTGTACAACATTGTACCTATAGTCAATAATCATGTAGTATATACTTAAAAATAAGAGAATAGATCTAAGAGAATAGATCTCATGTTCTATATGTGAAATATACTACACACATACATACTACTTATTATTTATGTTACAAAATGTACCCTCCCTACTTTCTTTTATGTACGTACATGTCTCTTCCCACCTTCCTTCCTACTTCCCTGTCTAGGAGGGGCTCTCTGTTGTCCATGGTAGGATGGGATGGAGCAGAACAATTCCAAGAACTCTATAAAATACGGGCACTGCGTGCCTGCACCTGCACACAAGCTTTTATTAAATCTTCTTTCTGTAAGTGAATGAAGAGTTTCCCGATAGTATCCTTCACTAAAAAATAACTTTCAAAGCAAATATTTCAAGTCAAGTATTACAAAACTAACATGATCAACTAAATTAAATGAACTTCTCAAACACGAACAAAATGTTAATCCCAGTAGACAAGTCCCGAGGGCAGAAATTTCATGGTGACTTCTAGGCCAAAACATAGCTAACAGCTAACAGCTAAATGATACCATTTATCAGGTAGTTAGGTACAAATTACAAATAACTTTATAAGCTTATAGGTTCTAAAAGTTTAGTAGCCATTTGAAAAAAAGAAATGATCATAAATTGAAAGACTGTAATATATTTTCACTCTTAAATATAGTGCTGCTTACTAAAGGGACATATGTGTGTCTATTGGGCCATACACAAGTTCACACATTTTGCAATCAATTTGGAATCTGCTACTCTCATTTCCTGTTCCTCACTGACTTTTCACATGGCAATTTTTTTTTTATCATAGCAGTACTAAAAATCCAGCCTCCCAAAAGTGTGATGTCATTGTAAGGCATGCACAGTGTAATTTAATGTTGAAACAGTGAACTAAATTCAAGCTATACATTGTGTAGTGTCTAACAGACGCCAAGTATTGGTATCCAGCAGATGTTAAGAATGGTTGCGATTTCTTCTAAAACTCAAAATGTCACATGAACTCTCCTGTGAACTTGTCACGGTATATTGGTGTACAGTTTGGGAACAATGGGTCTACAGTCGTCTGAAAATGACTATAAATACTATATGTTTCATAATACATACCTAATGAAAACATTACTTAGTATGAGTGTATCAATAACTCTTCTTTCAGAGAGGTCAAATCAAGCACCAAATTATTAAATGTTATGATTAATTTGCTGTAATAGAAAACCTACTTTTTTTTTTTAATGTTTCATTTTTTTCCAGGAGAGAGAGAGAGACAGCGTGAGCAGGGGAGGGTCCGAGAGAGAGGGAGTCACAGACTGAAACAGGCTCCAGGCTCTGAGCTGGCAGTCAGCACAGAGCCCGACGCGGGGCTCGAACCCACGGACCGCGAGATCATGACCTAAGCGAAAGTCGGACGCTTAACCGACTAAGCCACCCAGGCGCCCCTAGAAAACCTACTTTTAAATCAGGTAATATACTTTGATATAAAGTAATATATATGATTTTATTTTTAGTTGGGGAAAAGCTAAATAATTTCCTTGAGTTCCACTGTTGGATGCCCTTGGCAATTTTAATACATACTTCCTCCTCCATTTTCCTAGAGAATTTTCAAGATTAATCTAAATATATTACTATGTTGTTCAAAATACACACAACTATTTAAATATGGCTCTATACTTGGGGGCCCTAAGTAAACAGAACATGGATAATAGGTTAAGGAAACACTAACAAGAGATATCACAGGTAATGAGATAAAAGGAATATTTTGAAGATCACCAAAGTCAACCTATGGAATTTTGAGAATGAAGAATTCTTACTCTATTCTTACTCTAAAGAGTTTCAAGAATGTACCTCTTACTTTTAGTCAAGGAAACTGAAGCTTAAAAAGATTAAATGTCATTTCCAAATCACCTAGCAAGCAAACTGGACTCAATGCAATGCCCCAGACCCTCCGAGACCAACTTGTGTGCATTATTGAGCAGTAGGCCATGTATAGAATAGAGGTCTCTGGTTCCTCCTGGCCTATACTGTTCAATGAAAGCAGTGGTGAAAATGTGGTAGTTAAATATTGGGATTGGCTATCAGGTGATGTTATGCTGTAATATTATCTGGGGTTTCTAAGAACAAGTTTGAGTACTATTTGCCTTAAGCAAATCATTATGGGAGAAACTTACCTAAAGTCTCCTATCTTACCTAAGTTCCTAAACTTACCTGTCACAGTCATTGTGTTCACTTAAGTGCAGATGCTGGAAGCACCTCTTCTATTTTCATCTTGTATCCTTGCCTCAGGGATTCCATTGGCAGAGAAGATCTTAGATTTTGCAGTCTAAGATCTTCTTGGATATTTTTATGAATTGCAAGCCAAAACCAGGTGATGGTAGCTTACTTAATTTGACTTATTATTTACTACTGATTAGAGCCCAGCCTCTATAAGGCTTGTAGAAAATGAAGTTTGATACAAATTTATAGAAATTTAAGTTTGATTATTGTCCAGGAGAGATGCAAATGATTTCTGTCTAGTGGAAAATATAACTGTGTAACTTATGCCTTTATTGCACAGCAGGCTATCTACCTGGATTTTTAAAAAAAATATTTATTTATTTTTGAGAGGGAAGAGTGTGAGCAGGGGAGGGGCAAAGAGAGGGGGCGCTGGTTCAGTGCAGAGCCTAATGTGGGGCTTGAACTCACAAACCATGAGATCATGACTTGAGCTGAAATCAAGAGTTGGGCACTTAACCAATTAAGCCACCCAATCACCCCTATCAACCAGTTTTATATCTAAGATCTTAACTCTACACCAGACTCTGTCTTACACTGGCTAGGTATAGGTGTCTACCTTTGGGATCTTATTTTAATGCAGCTTTACTATTGCGCTGGTGCCCTTATTAATCAATTAAATATTTGATATATACTCACTATATACTTTGTTTGAGAACAATGTTTTAACTTTGAAAACTTTACTTCGACATGTTTAAGTGATTGTTCTTCCTCAGAAAGTTCTACATTGTCTTAGGAGCACACATCTAAGTTAATGCAGTGGAGAAGAAGATGGTATCCCAATGCTGGGTAAAGTCACGAATGATTTCTATCCAGGTTCTGCTGAGTTGAGTTACCTCCCCAACAAAGCATTTCCTTAATTCTCCCAATACATAATAACACTTATAAAAAACAAACAAACAGGGGCGCCTGGGTGGCTTAGTCGGTTAAGCGTCCGACTTTCGCTTGGGTCATGATCTCGCGGTTTGTGGGTTCGAGCCCCGCGTCGGGCTCTGTGCTGACGGCCAGCTCAGAGCCTGGAGCCTGTTTCAGTCTGTGACTCCCTCTCTCTCTGGCCCTCCCCTGCTCACGCTGTCTCTCTATCTCCTAAAAATAAATAAAAACATTTAAAAAAAAAAACAAAAAACAAACAAACAAACAAAAAACTGACCATTCCTTCCTTGTAGCCCCAAATCTGTTATGTCAGAGTCTGCTAGAGAATCTTACTCTTTTATGGTACTTCTTTTGTTTTTAATTTTTTAATGTTTATTTATTTTTGAGAGAGAGATAGAAACCATGATGGGGGAGGGGCAGAGAGAGAGAGGGAGACACAGAATCTGAAGCAGGCTCAAGGCTCTGAACTGTTGTCACAAAGGGCTCGAATTCACGAACCATGAGATCATGACCTGACCCAAAGTCAGACACTTAAACACCTGAGACACCCAGGCGCTCCTGTTGTACTTCTTTATTTAAAAGTCTACACACTTTTATTAGACTAGAGATAATCAGTGGCAAGTCTGTGTGTAATTCATGGCCGTATGGACATTGTCTAGTGTAGTGCCTGTAACAAATTAGACACTCCATAAAGATTTGTCGGTAGGAGTTGTGAGTAGTAAAACATTTATATGGATTTTATATAAATCTTTTTTATAATAAAGAGCAGTGAGTCCTGAGCTAAGTCCAACCTGTGCAATTAAAATGTTTACTTTGAATGGCCATTTCGCCGTCTCCAAAATGATACGTAAAAATTATATATAAATGTTTGGTTTCTCATCTCTCAAGAGATACCAATAATAATTTCGTATGAGAGAGATGTTTAATTTTGCTTGCATTTTTTGAGAAATAATTAAAAATTAAATTTGTTTTGAGTGTATGACTCAAAAAATATATATCAAATTATGTCTCTATATGCTACAAGGATAAACACTTATTAAATAAAATTGAAATTTCTGAAAGGGTGCATGCTTCCTCTTTAGCCACGGGCCTTCTGTGCATGTTTCAGATAATCAAATGAAAATTTGCATTGATTAAATTCTGAATTCCACATAAAAATCTCCCTTCCTTTGTTCTATGTTAAAATTTGAACTGTGAATCATTTGCATTTAAATGTCCTTTTAGATTTGTTTCCTTACCAGTCTCAGTATCCTTTTGGATGATCACTGAAAGATAAAAATCTCAGCAAAATGCTGCATATAGTGCTTACAATCCTGTTTAATCACGTTGAATCTGCAATTAAAAATTCAAAACAAAAATAAAAACTCCACATCCATAGAAATACAAATCATAGCAAATGATATTTATGCTCAGTTTAGGATTTAGCATACATTTCACTTTGAAAGACTAGCTACTTTTCTTGAATGAGACACCTGTCTTCGTAACATACTGCTGCCCACAAAAATTTTAAGAAAATCTAGCCCATTTCAGCTTTGTGAAACTATTTGTGGACCACGTCTTATCCGTTCACACATTTACGGGTCCACTTGTTATAAATGAACCAAGTTTGTACGGATGTAGAAGGAAGTAATGCCTTTTCATCACAAGTGTGATTACACTGGTCAGTTTTTAAAAACTGAGTTTATGTAAAGACTTATTTAAAAATTTGAAATATGTCCAGCTCCATTCATATAAACTGGTCTCTTGTTTTATGTCTACTTGATGCAACATCCATCTGATTTGTTCAATTATTAACTTCATGCCCACTGTGCCTTTTCCTGCCTGAAAGGAAAGGTAGGCACACATCCAATCAGAAATCTATTTACAACCAATTGAGCATCACTATTATAACCAAATGGCCATGAGGATATCTAGGTTCCATAATTTTCACTACAAGGAAGTATTTTTGAAACTTTACAAAGAAGTTCTGTAAGAAGGACTTAACAAGATTGAAGGTAAATAAATAAATTTATTGAACATTTATTTTTATTTTTTCAATGTTTATTTTTGAGAGAGATAGAGACAGAGCATGATGGGGAGAAAGAGGGAGTCACAGAATCTGAAGCAGACTCCAGGCTCGGAGCCATCAGCACAGAGCCTGATGCAGGCTTCGAGCTCACAAACTGCAAGATCATGACCAGAGCTGAAGTCAGACAGTTAGCCAACTGAGTCACCCAGGAGCTCCCATTGAACATTTAAATAAAGCTAGACAGAATCAGTTTCAAATATAGTAAACACTATAACTAACTGCTAAGTTAATTTGATTAATATTTCCTTACTAGGGACTTGTTATTAGGCTCTGTTTGTTTAGTCTGTGTTAAGTATATTATTTTATTAGCTTCATTGAGCTTTTCTTCCATTACTGGGGTTTAGAGAATTCCTTGCTTGGGCTTGCTATTCTCTGTTTCGGTGCTGTAATCTTCCTTTCCTAGGCTGCTGTCCTGACTTACAGAGCTTATTTCTTTCTCCTTCTGGAATCATCTTCCATATTCCAGCTGCACCACACTGTTTTGTTCTGTCCATCAGTTAGGTTGGTTTGGTAGGGCTTGAGAGTTACTTAATAGTCTTTCAGGGAAACTTGACATTAAGGTGAGAAAACAAACAAACAAACCAGCTTTCTGGCAGAAACGACCCCAGGAGGGCTTTCTGTTAGGAAACAAAGCATACTTATTCTTTTTGGTGCTTTTGAAAAATTACTAAATGTAAAATTCAGTGTCTCAGTTGTACTAGCTACATATGAAGGGCCAATAGCCACATGTGGCTGGGTGGCTACCTTACTGCACAATGCAGATATAGAACATTACCATCATTGCAGAAAGTTTTATTGGTCAGTGATGCTTTAGATCATGTGTATTCTTTTTTTTTGCTTTATTTCCTGTTGTCTCTTTTTACAGTAGTTCTAAATTACTATAAACAATAAAATTATTTACAACTTGAGGGAAGCTTCCTTGCATTCAAAATAAATTTAGATGAAAGGAAATCCATACCGTCATCCACTTTATCTAAAGTAAGTGCATCATAAGTGGTCTTCTCTATTGATGTTATCTCACTTTGTTTTGACAAAGAGTTTGTCTGAAATTTATTCATTGTAACTATGTAAAATATTGACTGTTCAGTTGTTGACCAGGTCCTTTACTGCAGAGTCTTGTTGAGAATATCTACTCAAATAGAAGTGGAAAGGAAAATCATTTACTTGGCAATTGATCTTTGGTTGTATTCCTTTTATATTTATATGCACTGACGAATGGTCTGTGGGGTAGGGGAAATGATAGTAGAGTCATGTTTTAGGTATTTTAGGAGGTTTATCAAACCTCACATATTAATATCTGAGGCTACTATACTGGAGTCCCACAGGCAGGTTGCTGGTGTTAATCTATCTGTGTCTATTCATTTTGGTCTGCACAGATCTGGCCCACCTGGTGATTTGACTTTTATTTTTTACATAGTTCAAAATTTTTTTTTTAATTTCAGAGAAAGCATGAACAGAGGAGAGGGGCAGAGGGAGAGCGAGAGAGAGAGAGAGAGAGAGAGGGAGAAAGTCTTAATCAGGTTCCATGCTCAGCCTAAAGCCTGATGCGGGGCTCGATTCCACAACCCTGGGATCGTGACGGGGGCCAAAATCAGGAGTTGGCCATTCAACCTACTGAGCCACCCAGGCACTTCATAGGGTTTGAGTTTTTAAGAATTAATTTCCTTCATTTAAAATTAGAAAGATTTTTAAGAATATGTATTTATGTTCTCTTAAAATGTCAGCTTTGACAATACTTAATTTAGATTTTTGCAGGGCAGCTCAGTGGAATCAGCAGCCTCCTCCTTCAGAAAAGGCTTGTACTTTTGTGCTTTCAAGGGTATGGTAGTGCCCCCCACTCCCCACTCTGTCCCACAGCTTAGCTGGGTACGCATTCATGTCACTGGCCCAGACCAGGTAGGCATCTGAGTTTGAGTCTGCTCCCTATTTGAGGAGCAAGCAACACATATTCTTCGTAGCTGTGGAACTTGCCTGAGAAAGTCAGTGATTTGAAACAAGAGAAATCAGGCAGCAATAATCCTGTCCTGTCTCCATTTGGATTAATCCGTATTTCACCACTACTTCCACAAACTTCTACTAGTGTCTTGATAGGTTTTATTGGCATTCAACAGAGTGGTTCTTTGTTATGATAGCACACAGTAGCTGCACATCAAAAGGTATCAGTTAGATCTTAATGCACAAAAATGTCCCGAGTTAATTGCCAAAACTATCCTCGATAAGCTGACACGCAATAAAGCAACTTTAATTTCAATAAATCAATTTTTCATTCAATTCTATCCTTTGTGGGGAGAGAGAGAGGTCATTTAGTCTTAGAGTTGCTGACGAGATGTCTGTGGAACTAAGTGTGTTTTCTAAGACACACATGGCTGTATGGGAATAAAATAAATATTTGTATAAGACTGCAGGCTGCTTTTGAAAGGCAGTTGTAAGGGAGGCAAAAATGTCTGTAGAATCGATGTCAATGAAGTCAGTCGAACCCTCCGAAGCAATTAATCTGATTGCTCTTCTGTTTTTCTGTTTTTGTGGTTGTTGTTTCAAGCCACTCCTACGCTTCTAAAATTACAACTCCTGGGTACAGAGTTCACTCGTCACAGGTGCAAGTTTATTAAGCAGCATGGAACCTGTTGCATAAAACACGAGTGTGACAAGGAGTATTTCCCCAAGGTGAGAAATATCTACAAAAATACTTTAGGTACAATTATATGGAACATCTTGTATATTTCCAGTTCTGTTTACTTTTCTTTTGCGGTAATTGAAAAGCCCAAGCAGCTTTGTTTTATGAATAATTTCTGTGCTCTGAAGGCATAGTTCTACATTAACCAGATAATCAATTTCAGATTAGGCTGTATAAAGATGCTTACACATGGAATATCATGAAGGTGTGGGCAAACCCAGATAAGACTGAAAACCCTGGGGTGCCTGGGTGGTTCAGTTGGTTGGGCGGCTGACTTCGGCTCAGGTCATGATCTCACGGTTTCTGGGTTCGAGCCCCAAGTCGGGCTCTGTGCTGACAGCTCAGAGCCCAAAGCCTGTTTCAGATTCTGTGTTTCCCCCTCTCTCTGACCCTCCCCTTCTTATGCTGTCTCTCTCTCAGAAATCAATAAAAATGTTAAAAAAAAAGAACATATTTTTAAAAAGACTGAAAATCCTATCTTCTTTAGGGGAAGCCATAACTAATATTTTTGGAAAGAGTATTATTTTGAGTTGTTTAACCTGTTTTTGTTTTTTGCTTTTTCTATTTAAGAGAAATTCCAAGTGAACCAGGTATGGCCATCCTCACTTCAGAAATAAAGAGACTGATGCATAGAGGGAAAGTAATGTGTGCAAAACCTCAACACAGGATAAGGAGGAAAGACTTTGGTTTCCAATTTCAGGCTTTTGTTTTCCTAACTTGCCAGGAAATTGAACAAGGGAAAGAGAGACTGGTTGCAAATTTCTATAAGGAATGCCTCTAACTAGAGTTGCTGGGAGGAATCCTGAGGAAACATCCCTCAGCGTCTGGGCTGATGTCACAACCCTGGTTTGCTCTGATCCACTAACTCAACTTGATGGCTTCAAGGCATTAGCAGAGGGCTTCGCCACAAAAAGACAGATTAGAGTATTCCGGAGGCACTCACTCATCCTGGCACTAGTAGCCTCGAGTCATGATCAAAGAAGGGAGGATCAGGAAGTCAACTAACTGGAGAAAGTGACTGTGTTTCCTTTGTCACCATTGTTTTCTCTTCCTATTCTACCTTTACAGGGAGCTAAGGCGCACATTCCACACGCTGCCTCCCGGTTTTGAATCGGAACTCCCGGCAATACCCAACTTGTAAACTGTCAGCAAGCACCCGTTAAGGGAATTGTCAATGGTGGGCAACATGTGTCTGAACTCGTTTTACCTTCCGGGGGGAGCGCAGCGACTGCTCCAGCCGCTGGCGTGAGTGCCCTGGGTTTGTTCTTGGCCAGTTGCGCGATGCTCTTCTGTGGTTCTGCGAGGTCCAGGTCCCCACTTCTGCTCCTAGGAGCAAACAAACACAAACACAAACAAACAAAAAACAGAGAAACAAGCAAAACAAGAAGCAACTCCTGGTTGGAACTTGTGGGATTTTCTCAGCCCTTCCGAGGCACGGCACTCTGCCTCCACGTCTGCCTCCCTCCAGCTAGAGGTCTCTTGCTCGCTGCGCGGGGACCTCAGCACCATCGCTCGAAGCTGGCTCCCCCCCTCCCCCCCCCCCCAGCCTTCTCCTTCGCCCTCGACTTTCCTTGGCCGATTTGGTGAACCTCCAATCCAGGAGCTATTCGCACGGCCATCTCCCGCGGAGCTACGAGCTAAGAGCAAAGGAACGGGCTCCTGGGAGGGAAAGGAGGTTAGAGTGGCGCAAACTCCCGGAGTATCACAACTGGGGGGTCGCCCGGAGAGTGGGGTGAAAAGTAGCAATTGCAGGCCATAGATGGGATCCGCGAGGGGGCGCCGCGCTGAGTAGGGTCCCGCTGCGCGGGCTTCCAAACCCAGAGACAGAGGCGACACCTTGGACTCTGTCCCCCTCCCTCGCCACGGAAACTTCCCGTCCAGCTTTCTGCGCTGCGGGACCCTCGCCACCGGCTCCCCCTCTCCCCCTTCTGTACCTGTTTCTTCTTTCAGAGAAGGGCTGCCTCTCCCCGCACTCGCGCGCCCCCGCCCCCCACCAGCCTCGCACCCTCACCGCGCACCCGGCTGCTCTGTGCCGCGCAGCGCGGTGCCCCTGCGCGCTTGGCCGCGGAGGCCGGCGACAGAGCGGAGCGGCTGCAGCTCGCAGCGGCTCCACCGCCGGGCGGACCCGCGCTGTCGGAACGCACGGACCTGGGCTTGCCTCTGGGGACCTCCCAGTACCCTCTTCAGATCCGAGGGGTAGATCGTCGTCGCACGGACGGGGCTGTACGCGTCCTGCTTCCACGTCTCAGCAGAAACGTCAAGGCCGGGTAAGTCTAAGTCCTAACTCGGATTCACATTCTGCGAAAGGTAATACCCCCCAAGGAAGAGCTGTGGTCCTCAGAAGAGGGAATGGGGAAGGTCCTCATGAGTGTGGGGACTTTTTTTTTCTCTCTCATTTAGGCTGAAGGTGGGGGTTGGGGCGATAACATCCCCATTTTCTACTTTCGCTAGAATTTTCCTTTTCTGCTTAGGATTCTTCACTATTTCATTGACCCTTCTTAGAGAGAGGTTATCGTCTTTCCAGAGCAGCAAGTTGTTACTGTTTCTGACTTAAAAAAAAAAAAAAATCAAACACCTGTCTAAAGCTGAAGGTCATATTGAATTCTCCAAAGCTGTTCAAGAATGAATACATTTATTTCAGCGCTCACTGGTTTTGCACCAGAAGGGCTCACCCACTGGGTAGGAGCATATGGTGCACAGGGAGGAGGCAAAAGTAAAAGCTTTAAGACGTTTTGCAATAGGGGCATGTCATTTACACGCAATGACATGAAATAGACCATGCTGTTTGCAAGGAAAGGCCAGAAGTTCAAACACAAGGAAAGTGATATATTACCAGACTCTTCAGTGAGTATTATCAACTTTCTGCTTGTGAACCAAAAAGTCGTGTCTTACATGTAGCATTCTTGCAGTCCACTCCCCTCCCCCAGGACTCACCTGTAGAGGGTCTGTGGCATGATTTCTGGGATTCTTCCCTGGGTCAAACGCCTGGAAGGTGTTGTGATTGATCAGATGTTCAGTTTTACTAAGGCCAATCTGTGGCAATAAGGGTTCTGTGGCAATAAGGGTACTGTTACATAAAAGCCCCACAAATTTAAATATACAGTGAAAGCATGAACTAGTTTGTCACTCAGGTGATTTGAAGTTTTTTTATTTCTGAAAAAAAAAAAAGAAAGAAAAATAAACCTGAAGTCATTTTCCTATTCTACAAATAGGAAAATATTTCTGTAGCAGAATCTCTAAAGATTCACATGTTCAAGGAAACTCTACCATTCACAGTTCTTAAATGACTTGACAGATGTGAATGCTTCATATTGTCTTCTTTCAAAGAAAGGGTTTTTCCCTCACCTACTTATCTTTTAATTTTTGTGCTTTTGAGTTTTTAATCAGTCAGCTTCCTCTATGTACTATCTTTTCCTCTTCCACTTTTCTGGAAGTCCAGTGGTGAAATGATGCATTCTCTGGGCAATGCTCTGACCTGGCTGAAGGCCAGCAGTGTGCTTGAGAACAGTGATTAGTATCCATATGCTAATTGCTGCAGATCAATAACGATTCCTGCAGAGAAGTTTTAAATAAAGGAGCTTTGAAATAGAGAAAATGGAACTGAAAAGAAAAAGCAAAACAAGTTAGTAAATGAACTCATATCCTTCTATCTCAGGCTTACTCTCAATTTAGCTTTGTGGCAAACCTCAAACTCAGACCTGGAGGAGTCTTGTTAATCCTGTTAATGACTTGTCAGCATTGACTAATAGTGCTCTGTAAAGTCTCTTTTAGTTTAAGGGAAACAGTGTAGCCTATCAAATATACACTTGAAGAATTAGATAATTAGTTGTTCTTCCCCCCCCCCCCCACCAGTTTCTAAAGATTAGAGGCAAATACAAACTTGGGTGGAGGCTCTTAGAACATGCTATTTGAACTTTATGCATACAGAGCTAGAATATGTCAATAAAGCAAAATATGAGTATATAGAATTCTCTCCCTCTGCAGTAAGGCTCCTTGAAGGGTGTGTGTGTGTGTGTGTGTGTGTGTGTGTGTGTGTGTGTGTGTGTGTGTGTGTGTGTGGTAAGTCCCTCAGATAGAAAGTTTCCTTAGCGTCTATACTGATTGGCACTTTTTAATGCTCTAATAAGGGATTGATTTAAGAGGGATCTTGGAACAACTTTCTTGCAGGGGTGGTTACTTGACTAAGAACAAGAGAATAAGCACAGGATGTCATATCAGAGCAAGGAATTGTGCTTTCCTTTAGCTTCATACTTGTTTTGCCAAATTATTGGGTACCGTTAACATGTTAGCGTGCTAAGGATTACACACTGGATGGAAAAGGGCCAGTTTCTGTCCTTACAGAAATTGCTGTGGTCGGGAAATGATTGCATTGTGACTCATGTTTCTTGTAGTATTAGAAGTGCACACAGATTATTGGGTTACTGAGAGGCTTCCCAGGTCAGAATGGGAAAGCAGAGAGGCATGAGAAAAGCTGATGTATTGCAGGAATTGAGAGTAGTTTAGTATGACAGAAGCGTAAGATATGTATTGGTGTGTCAGCGGAGATGAAGCCAGAGGGTAGGCAGGAATGAGTTCGAGAAGAGCTTTGAATGTCTTATAATGGAGTTGGGATTTTTCTTCTGTAGGCTGATGTTATCAACCTACAAGTGCCAAACCATTAGTGGGAGAGCAAATTAATGAAATCATGTATGCATGTTATCAGCAGATCATGCATAACAGAACCTATTCAAGAATGTAAGGGAGCGGGGCGCCTGGGTGGCTTAGTCGGTTAAGCGTCCGACTTTCGCTTGGGTCATGATCTTGCGGTTCGTGGGTTCGAGCCCCGCGTCGGGCTCTGTGCTGGCTGCCAGCTCAGAGCCTGGAGCCTGTTTCAGTCTGTGACTCTCTCTGACCCTCCTGCTCACGCTGTCTCTCTCTCTCCTAGAAATAAATAAAACATTAAAAAAAATTAAAAAAAAAAAAAAGAATGTAAGGGAGGAAAATTAAATGCAGAGAATTGACTACACAAGTAATGGAAGCCAAACAGAGGATGTTGAGGCCACTCAAGGATTAGCAAGAGCACAGAGTCCTTCATACCTCCAGCCAGAGAGACACAGGGAGTAGGTGGTGTGACCATAGCCCAGGGACCAGAACCATCCATTGGAAATAGATTCACTGTGGATGGTAAAGAGCCTAGTGTGGGGCTCGAACTAATGAAGCGTGACATCATGACCTGAGCTGAAACGAGAGTCTAATGTTAAACTGACTGAGTCACCCAGGTGCCCCTTAGACTAATTTTACATGCCTTTCTCAGTGGTCCTCATCATTCCTACGACATTGGCTTTGTCCTTGATTTCTTACCACAATTACTCTAACAGTCTTGTGACTTGTATCACTTCCTCTTCTCCTGCTTCATTCATGCATTCATTCATTCATTCATTCATTCATTCATTCACTTAACAATAATAATTGAGCATATGCAAAATGCCAGGCATGATTCCACCCTAGTGTTGCTCATATTTACTCTAACATGCATTCAGCAAACATTTAGAAACCTATGCCAGGAATCAGGATTTGTATGTGTGTGGGGGGGGTGGGGGTGGGGGGTGACAACAGGGTAGGGCCCTCACTCTCAGGCTCTTACCTTTTACTAGAAAGAGCCTACTCTGACATTAAAATGGTCGTCCTGAAATTCAAAGGTGATCATATCATTTCCCCCATGTCTCCAGATTGCTTAAAACAATATAATATAGTGGTTTCTAATATGAAATTCTCTTTTCAAGTTTGTAAAAACATTCAGAGCCCAACATCTTAGTAAGTTTTGAATGTATTCACAATGACAAAAAGCTGCTGTCATTAATTCTGTACCTTTTAAAAATAAATTTGGTTTTTATTAATCATTATAGCGTCTACCTACATTAGTAGGTGAGTCATATTTATTCAGCCCACAGACAACGCCTGGTTGGGCCCTCAGCTCCATTCCTTCCCCTTCCCCTGGAGGGCTGACACGTGCAGACTATATTTTCAGGCTCCCAAGTCATTGGGGCGCTTGGCTGAGTTTGGTCATAGGAGGCATTGGCAGGTAATTAGAGGGTACAGGAGACGTCCTGTGTCCTTGTATTCTTCTCCCTTCCTCACTTCTGGGCAGTGCCTCAGTAGCCCTCCCTGGATCTCATTCCCACAGGACTAGTCCATAGTGATTCTTTTTCCACTGGATAGCCCTGGACCTTAGGTACTTGGCATTTAATTTTCCCTCCCTTACATTCTTGAATAGGTTCACTTTTGCATGATCTGCCGACACCATATATACATGATTTCATTAATTTGCTTGAGATTCTCTCTTCCCATCCCTCTCTCCCTCTGCCCCCCCCCTGCTTACACTCTTTTTCTCTCTCAAACTAAATAAATAAACTTAAAAAAATATCAGTCTGAAGGTTCTTTTAAATGCGGAGGCTAAAGGAGTTGACAAAGCCTAGAATGGTTACCTGCTTTTTAACCTTCCCCATGGTGTAATCAATGGGGATAGCGTTGACGGAAGTAGGGCATCCGGAAAGAAAAGTCTTGGGGACGTGTGCTTGGGGATGAAAAGTGTCAAAACTTATATTTAGAGGTTAGAGAGAGAGAGATGCTTCAGAGTTGGACATATTTTTCATGTAGATCCTGTGTGGGACTCTGTTGTGTGTCAATAGGAAGTTTATTTCAGATCATCAAGAAAAGCAACCATTTTACACGGGCTACCTATTTTAACCCTAACCCAAACACTAGAAAAAATGGCTATAAAATGGAATGTGCTCAGTTTATATTTAATAGGTTATACTCCCAAAGTCCAGGCATCATGCAAAGGGTTTTAATATTTTTCTCTTTTCTGTGCCATTAGTTGCTATATTTATAAATTTGAAGCATTTAACACATTGAATGTAATTTTCTTTGTATATCTTAAAATTGATGTGAGGAGTTAACAGAAATTATAACATTAATTGGTAAAGTTTCTAACCTTTCTCCCACTTAAAATAGATTGACTCAATTTGGTAGCATTCACACTAGGTTTATGTCTGCACTACACATATTACATTTTACCACTATAATATATATTTCAGGGACCTGCTTTAATTCATCCGTATTTGTGGATAGACTATTAATGGTTCTGCTTTATTAAAATGTTACACTATGTGCAATTTCAGGGATCAGGGGACAGGTATTTTGAGCCCTAAGCAAAATGAAACCAATCGATCTGTGATATTCCTTTGTGTCACTTTTGTATTTTCCTTGTTCCATATTTCATTTTCTCCTTTTTTTTTAAATTGTAGATTCTTGTGCTAGGTGCTAAAAATGGGCCCAGTTGGTACAGAGGCTGATGAGAACCAGACAGTGGAAGAAATGAAGGTGGAGAAGTACCATCCACGGCAAACCACTCCCAGAGGTGAGCTGGCTCCTGACCCCGAGCCAGAGCTAATAGACAGCACCATGCTAATTGAGGTACAGATTATCCTCATATTAGCCTACTGCTCCATTATCTTGCTTGGGGTAATTGGAAACTCTTTGGTGATTCATGTGGTGATCAAGTTCAAGAGCATGCGCACCGTAACCAACTTTTTCATTGCCAATCTGGCTGTAGCGGATCTTCTGGTGAACACCCTGTGCTTGCCATTCACTCTTACCTACACCTTGATGGGGGAGTGGAAAATGGGTCCTGTCCTGTGCCACCTGGTACCCTATGCCCAGGGCCTGGCAGTACAAGTATCCACAATCACCTTGACAGTAATTGCCCTGGACCGGCACCGTTGCATTGTCTACCACCTGGAAAGCAAGATCTCCAAGAGAATCAGCTTCCTGATTATTGGCCTGGCCTGGGGTATCAGCGCCCTGCTTGCAAGCCCCCTGGCCATCTTCCGCGAGTATTCACTGATTGAGATTATTCCCGACTTTGAGATTGTGGTCTGCACTGAGAAGTGGCCTGGTGAGGAAAAGAACATCTACGGCACCATCTACAGCCTTTCTTCCTTGTTAATCTTGTATGTTTTGCCTCTGGGCATCATATCTTTTTCCTACACTCGTATCTGGAGTAAACTTAAGAACCATGTCAGCCCCGGAGCTGCTAACGATCATTATCATCAGCGAAGGCAAAAAACGACCAAAATGCTGGTGTGCGTGGTAGTGGTGTTTGCGGTCAGCTGGTTGCCTCTCCATGCCTTCCAGCTTGCTGTTGACATTGACAACCAAGTCCTAGACCTGAAGGAGTACAAACTCATCTTCACCGTGTTCCACATAATCGCCATGTGCTCCACCTTTGCCAACCCCTTTCTCTATGGCTGGATGAACAGCAACTATAGAAAGGCTTTCCTAGCAGCCTTCCGCTGTGAGCAGAGGTTGGATGCCATTCACTCTGAAGTGTCCGTGACATTCAAGACTAAAAAGAACCTGGAAGTAAAAAGGAACAATGGCCCCAATGACTCTTTCACAGAGGCTACCAATGTCTAAGTAAGCTCTGGTGTGAAAATACGTAGATGAATTCTGACCAGAGCTAAAAATCCAGTTGAGAAGGGCTCCCAGGTGCATCCTGATTTCCCATTTTAAGGAGAAAAAAGAGGATCTGAGTGGAAGCATCTGCAGGGTAATCTGTGGAAAGAAACCTGGTTGGCAGAGCCAAGTGGAAAATACTCCTATTCAAAGATAGGACAATGAACAGTCTGCTTACAGTTGCTGAGAGGATAGGTCAAATTATGAGTAAAAGCAGAGAGGAATGCTTTTGACTATTTCTCAGAATGAAAGGAACCTGAACAAGGAATTGACATGACATCAGCATTGCTAGAAGGTGGTGGCTAACTAACAAGACATCAGCATTGCTAGAAGGTGGTGGCTAAATAAATTGCCCTTCAAATTCTATTAGGGCATAGACTGAGCGTGATGTGCGGCTCACTGGCCCCTCATCTGATGAAAAGACTACCCAACGCCAATTTCCCTAAGGAGCTGCAAGCTCTTCTGTATTGTATTTTTTTTTAAATTATTCCTCCTATGGACTAATCCTTCAGGGAATGTTACCAACTATTTGAATGACTTCCAGGAGATAGACTGAAATTTGCTATATAATTAGTATTTTGGTGAGTGATGAGAGAAATCTTTAACACTGAGTTAATGAGGTGTTCTTAAAACCAAATACACATTTAGTGAAAAGTTTCTCCAACTCAGAATCAAAGGCTGAAATTCTCAAAATTTTAGAAATGTAATCCATCACTTCGCTTTTCATTTCAAGTTGTTGAAATGCTGCTTTATAAAGACACTATGTGACAAATAAGCATACAACTCAGTATGTTTAACCATAATCATTGCAACTTTTTGAACATGTATTATTCCTATGTTGGAGCTGAATTTGTGTTCACTAAAATTGATTCAGATTAAGAAATAATTTTTGTGGCATTTTGCCGCATTTTGTGGTTATTGGTAAAGAGTTTTAGCACAAATACATAGCTCTATTGTGTTTATAAAACACTTTAGTGTTATTTTTTGAAATTCATCTTCCTGTTCATGATTAATAAAACAATATAATTTCATAAAAATGGAGCCCATCTGGTAAGAAATATTAAAAACACTGCACTCATTCCACTTTGCAAATGTTCTATTTGGACCAATTTCAACATAAATTATCCTCTTCTCAAAATAATTAGCTATGTATTTTTGGATAACTTATGAATATATACATAATAAAATTTTACCTATAAATAGTGGAGTGTAGATGTGATAGTACTCTACACTGATTGATTTTTTGTGAATACTATTTTTATTTCAATAGTACTCAGTCATAGATGTTTAAAACCCTAGTATGCTTATGAAAACACACTGAGATGTTAAAATAGTTGTACTTCTTTGGACGCTGTTGAAGAAGTTTCATTGCAATCATATTTTTGTCAGTATGACTGAATTTGGGAATAGAGTTCTTAAATTTTAAGAAACTTTAAAATGAATATTACATGAGCTTTATGAACTAGAGAGTTTAATTTTATGGATATGCTTAAAATTCATACTGTGGCACTTGTTCAATTATTTCTGACATAGAAATAAAGCTCTTGAAGTGGACGGTACCTTGGGAATACTGAAAAAAATGAAAACAGTGGAAGACTAATTAAGAAGCCAGCAAAAAATATATATATGTAATATATCATGTAATGGATGACTTCATTTTATGTTTGACTTTATTTACATGGCTGTCCAAGAAAAAATGTTTTGTCCTTTAAATAGCAAATATTGGGGCGCCTGGGTGGCTTAGTCGGTTAAGCGTCCGACTTTCGCTTAGGTCATGATCTTGCGGTTCGTGGGCTCGAGCCCCGCGTCGGGCTCTGTGCTGACTGCCAGCTCAGAGCCTGGAGCCTGTTTCAGTCTGTGACTCCCTCTCTCTCTGACCCTCCCCTGCTCACGCTCTCTCTCTCTCTCTCCTAGAAATAAATAAAACATTTAAAATAAATAAATAAATAAATAAATAGAAATTATTTTGCTTAAGATGCTAAAGGATGATTGTAGTTAAAATAGTTGTTGTTTTTTTTTCCCTCTTGGAGAATTCTTACCCTGTAATGAATGTGTCTATTACTGTATTGTCAGTTGTAGTAATAAATTATTAGAAGCAATGAATGATCCAATTAATATATGTGATCTAATTAATTCTGTTAACTCATTAATTAAATATCTTTTCATGTAGTGATTTTATCTGTTGAAATAAAAGACATTGGTAAATTAGAGAAATTGTGTCATATTTTATATAGAAGTTTCTGTCCAAAATGAAATAGCCTCCGACACAACCAAAAGAAGGAAAATAATGGTGGCTTCTAGGCAATTTAGCTTTCTGTCTTTTCTGTAATGAACATGAGTCACTGGATTCACTCCTGTGCTGCAGTTGTAGCCCATATTATGACAATGTTTGAATCTTTAAGACCAGACCTTTCTTGTAAACTTCAAACCTATGTCTCTGTCAGCTGACCTGACATGTCTACTTGGGTGTCTGTTTCATCAGCAGATTAAATCCAGACATGTCTAAAATAGAACGTGCCATTTTGATCCACACCCCAGCCTCACCTCCACTTTGTTTTCCTGTATTTCTATCCTAGTCATGACACTGCTATTTATTCATCTAGTTCCCCAATGCCTTTACTTTGAGAGTCACCCATGACTCTTGTGTCTCTTTATTACACATGTCCAATCAATTCCTACAGTTTGTTCTGATTTCTAGATGTTCCTTGAATCAGTTCATTTTTCTTCATTCCTATGCTCCCCACCATAGTACAGGTTGTGATTACCTTCCCAGACCTGTATTATCTCTCATTTGGTTTAATATGCAGCTTCCTAATTGGTCTCCATATTCAGTCATCTTCCTATCAAGTCCAACTCTTACCTCCTAGCCAGAGTGATTTTTCAGTACCTCACGTTTTATCAAACAACTCTTCTGATGAAAACTCTCCAATGTCCCCTCATCATTGTTATGATAAAAATCAAAATTATTTTAAGATTTGGAAGGCTCTTTAGGGCCTGACTCTACCTCTGTGTTTATCCTTGGCAAATTCTCTAATCTTTGAGATTAGATTTGTTGCTAAGTTTTAAGCGTTTGAGGGCAGGGGACAGGGACTGGGTGAATCATTGTGGTACCACAGGTACTTGCAGCTTCCAACACCAAGTTAGTGATCAATAAATATCCCTCAAGGAAAATAAGTCAATGAATCAAGGACATACTAAAGCCAAGATATGAACATAGATCTTTAAAATTGTAACCCATAAACATTTTCTCAGTTTTATTATACAACTTGTAAGAAAGTAGGGTTTTAGCCATATAGGAGTTGAATAAAGATGCCTATTTGTTCAGGAATAAGTTTTTTTTGAAGGCCATTAAGTATAGACGCTGGCATAATTGAAAAGCATTCTATATATATACAGTTCATTTAGGGTTCACTCAAATTATCTAGAACCTTGCACAAGGGAAGCATGGAAGGGCCAGTGAACTGTACTAATCAAGATTCAGATAGCTGAAGTGAATCCATGCTAGGTATTTATAGCAAAAAGTAATTTAATATAGTAAATTAAAATCTTGCAAACCCACTGGAAGAGCTGGAGAAGAGAAGGTTAAGAAAAGCTTCCACTGGCCTTGAGGAAACGAGGAAGCACATAATTGTCTGAAACCACTGCTAATGCCTACAACAGAGAGTGGACGATGCATAGGAAAGACTAGGTTTCTGTATTAAAATATGATTGCATCCTAATGTTTATTGATAGATGAATGACACACACACACACTGGAATACTATTCAGCCATAAAAAGTAGTGAGATTTTTTGCCATTTGTGACAATATAGATGGACCTGGAAGTATTATGTTAAATTAAATAAGTCAGACAGAGAAACAAAAATACCATGTGATTTTACTTATATATGGAATCTACAAAACAAAACAATTGAACAAACAAAAAGCAGGAGCAAACCCATAAATACAGGGAATAAACTGATGGTTGACAGAGAGGAGGTGGGAAGGGGAGTGGGCAAAATGGCTGAAGGGAAGTGAAAGATACAGGCTTCCAGTTATGGAATGAATAGGTCAAGGGGATAAAACATATAGTACAGGGAATATGGTCAATGATTTTGTAATAGCATTGTATGATGACAGATGGTAGCTATGCCTGTGATGAGCACAGGATAACATACAGACTTGTCAAATCACTATGTTGTATTCTGGAAACTAATGTAATGTGTGTCAACTGTATTTCAATTAAAAACAAATCTTATTGCTTCCTGCTAAGCCCACAATCCTGCCCACCCCTGCCATAGATTCAATAAGACCTTTTGCTTCTCTTTTGCATTCCAAAATTCATGTGAGAATCTCTTATTTGTGGAATATAATGTTAGCCTTGCTGTCAGGAATTTGGGGAAATGTAGTTCTTAGGTTTCTAGCCCCTAAGAAACAAAGGGAGCATGGAAGGGAAAATATGGTGCCTGATTGCTATCTGACCACCTGGCAATCTTGAGAATTGCCCAAATGGTATAATTTCTAGTTTCAGCCTCATCCCAGGTTCTTCAGAGTTATAATGATGCATGTTAACTGTATATTTTCTTTCCTTTTCTTTTTTTCTGTTATCAAGGCCAGTGTGTTAAAAATACTGTTTAAAACTGTCCCATTAGTACAGGTGAACAAGGAGTAAAGTATAAGGAAAGACCATTTTCTTCCTATGGTATGTTGATTGGACTGGAAGAGGAAAGAATTACATCAAGATTTAATGATCTAAGGTCCACAGAAAAATATAAATTCTTGATTAACTTCCTAAGATGAGCAAAAGAAATGATGTCTCAGGGAGTAAATAGTCTTTGAAATTTTCAAGTTGATAAAGGATGAAATATTAATATGTATGTCTAAAAACACAATGGATTTACTTCTTCATAGGAAAATAGAGAACCTAAAGAAACAACATGAGAGTAAAGAATGAAAACATCTTCATGATTGTGTCTTATGACATCAAACAAAGGTAGGAATTTTATTCAACAAAGGGTCACTGAAGATTGACTTGTGAGTACTTATAAAAGACACCTGTTGGATCACTGACCTTTTTTCTGCATGTTCCACTCGACAGGTATCCACAGACTTCACAAGTTCTGGATATGCGTGGAAAGATGTAGGAAAGTTATAGGAAAGATGTACTGTGGGTTAGACAATTCACATGTAATCTGTAACTCCAACTCTTTATTGTTAGTCTGTGAATATGTAACTGAATGGAAATAAATGAAAATGACTAACTCTGAATCTACTGTCCTTTATAAGCAAATCATTGTCAAGCAAATCAATGTCAAACATTTTTTAAATGTTTATTTATTTAGTTTGAAATAGAGAAAGGGAGGGAGAATGAGCAGAGGAGGGGCTGAGAGAGAGACAGAGAGAGAGAATCCCAAGCAGGCTCCATGCTGAGCAAGATGTGGGACTTGATCCCACAATTGTGAGATCATGACCTGAGCTGTAATCAAGAGTCAGATGCTCAAGGTACTGAGCCATCCAGATGCCCCATCAGTACCAAGATTTAACACTTTAACAAATTATTTGCCAAGTACCACATAGCTTGTCATGATACAGGCATGTGTTAACACGTTAAAATTTACAAAGTCTGCATTATCTTCTCAAGAAATGAAGGAAAAATTCCAGGTGAATATTTTTTGTCATTATAGTTGAAGACAATATGAAACAGATAATAAGAATCATGACTTTATACTTTAAAAAAAACCCAGGTCCCAACAGCTACTTTTTTAGTGGATATAATTAGAGAGTATGAGTGGAATTTTGGAACTGTAAATACTGTGATGTGGGGCTACTTTTATGCAAAACACAGTGGAGCATATATGTTGAACAGTTGTGCTACTAGGTACTAATCGCCTGTACTACGATATTTACCATGTCTTATTAAATACACTTTGCCCACCAGCACATTCTTTTTTTTTATGTTTTATTTATTTATTTCTAGGAGAGAGAGAGAGACAGTGTGAGCAGGGGAGGGTCAGAGAGAGAGGGAGTCACAGACTGAAACAGGCTCCAGGCTCTGAGCTGGCAGTCAGCACAGAGCCCGACGCGGGGCTGGAGCTCAGGAAGCGCGAGATCATGACCCAAGCGAAAGTCGGACGCTTAACCGACTAAGCCACCCAGGCGCCCCCCACCAGCACATTCTTAAAGACAGTTGCATGCCTGCGCCTGGCAGAGAACTCTTGTGTTAAACACATTAACATCATTTCTTATAATAGGTTTTGTTATTCCCAAGCCCATGTGCCTCTCATGGATTCTTTCTCTGATCATCCTCCTTCCCAGTTCTGTTTTCCGTTGCCAGAGACTGGCTAGAAGGACGGGTGATGCAAATGTAAATTCAAGGAGCATGATGCATGAGAGGCCCACAAGTTTGTCTACATCAGACGAGGCTTAAAGCTGAATCTAGGAAGGTCAGAGCAACAGCCAAGTCCAAGGGAGTAGTGTCTACGGAACTAAATGGCAGCATCTGGGCAGGGATTGGGCGAAACAAGGAAGAAGGAAAGCTGAAAAGAGAGGGAGGCTGGAGCTAAGTAATGGCCGCACCACTGGACCTGTAATGCCAAGCGAAGCGTCCTGGAGCAAGGCAGAAAATCTTAGACAAGCATCTCCTTACGTGAATTGTGTGTACTTGCAAGACCAACAGTGACTCTTTTTTTTTTTTTTTTGCTATACCTTTAATCCCAAGATTTATTTATTCCTTTTTTTAAATAGTTAATAAACTATTGTCAGATTAGTTTCCACATAACACCCAGTGCTCATCCCCACCAGTGCCCTCCTCCATGCCCATCCCCCCTCCCCCCCACATCCATCAGTTCTCAGTTTTTGTCAGCATTCAAGAGTCTCTCATGGTTTGCCTCTCTCCCTTTCCCCCACCATTTCCGCACTTCTTCTCCCCCTTGGTCCTCTGTTAAGTTCCTCCTAATCCTCCCATACGTGCAACAGTGACTCTTTTTAATTAAAATCACCTGCAAGCTCTCACCATTCTCTAGAAGGAAACATTTTAATTTAGTCATTAATATTTTTTAATTAAATTTTTTTTACATTTATTTATTTTTGAGAGACAGAGAGAGACATAGCACAAGTGGGGGAGGGGAAGAGAGAGAATGAGACACGGAATGTGAGGCAGACTCCAGGCTCTGAGCTGTCAGCATAGCCCGATGCAGGACTTGAACTCACAAACCGTGAGATCATGACCTGAGCCAAAATAAGATGTTTAACCAACTGAGCCATTCAGGTGCCCCTAGTCATTAATTTTTTTTAACAGCCGGAAGTTCATTCATTCAATAAATGATTAGGTAATAAGTTTTTTGAGACTTAAAATAGTAAATTTTTGTGATCATTGGTTCCTGCTTTTTACCAGCTAGGGATGAAATGTATGTGAGATCGTGCTCTAGCAAGTGGCTTCTTGTTGTTGCTGCTGCTGCTGTGCTTTTTCCTGTGGGGAGAGGGAGACATGGAGGAAAAGTAAGGATGGTGGGGAAAGTTCACATTTTTTTCTTTTAAGGTTAGTGCTTAAAGAAACGGGACAGAAGATCACCAGTATTCTTCTGTCTGTCTAACTTGAGTAGATCAAATGGGTACTGACTCACTGGAAGATTTCTTGAATTTCTGCAGCATTGCTGAGAAACCAACCAGCCCCTGCACTCAGAATAAGTCCCCTATTTTCATAATTTATATTTTAATTAAGATAAAATTCACAGTTATATGCACAGATTAATTCTTTGAGTTTTGACAAGGAGATATGCATATGATCACTTATGTCAGTCAAGAAGCAGATTTGTCATCACTTCATGTCCACTTCCAATCAGTCTCTGCCCCATCCTTATAGCAACTATTGTGTTGATTTTTGTTGCTATAGATTAAGTTGTCTCTTCTTCAACTTTATACACTTGGAGCCATAGAATATGTATTGTTTGGTATCTGGTATCTTTTACAGAATACAGGGATTTGGAGATTCATCCATGCTGGTGTGTATATCACTAAGTCATTCTTATTTTATTGCTGGGTCGTGTTCATTTGTGTGAATACAGCCCAACTTATTCATCCATTCTTTTGATATATGTTTGGATTATTTCAAGTTTTGGCCTTTAGGGCTAAATCTGTTATAAATATTCTTTCCTAAGTCCTTTTGCAGACATATATTTTTATATTCCTTAAGAAAATTTAAAAAATAGCTAAATTACTAGGTTATAGCATAGATATATGGTGAACTTTATGAGAAATAGCCAATGCATTTCCCAAATGGTTACATTCCCACTTGAAAAATTTGACAGATCCAGTTGTTCCACACGTTTGCAACCCTTGATGTTGTTAGTGTGTCTATTTTCTTCCTTTGCAGTGGAAATCATATTGTGCTTTTGATTTGCATTTCTCTGATGACTAATGATGTTGATCACTTCTCGATATGCTTATTCATCATTCAAATGTCTTCTTTAGAGAAGTGTCTATTTACATCAATTGGCCAGTATGTAAAATTGGATTCAATACTTGTTGTAGTTGTAGTTGCTGTTTTGAGTTGTAGTGGGTCTTTATAAATTTTGTATATACATAATATATACATATATATATTTTAATTCTCCTAGATACATGTATTGGAAATGATTTTCTACAGGCTATGACTAAAGATCTTAATTTTGATCAAGTTCACATTTTTTTCTTTTAAGGTTAGTACTTTTTCGTGTCCTCTCTGAAAGATCTTTGTCTACCCGTAGGCCAGAAAGACGTTGTGTGTTTTCCAAGAAGCTTTAGAGTTTTAGCTTTCACATCTATGATTTGTCTCAGTTAATGTTTGTGTTTATTTACTTTTCATATACTTATTTCATATATATTATTTCATATATTTATTCAATTCTCCTGACACCAATCATTTGAAAGGCTTTCTTTTGCCATAGTCATTGCCTTAGCATCTTTGTTAAAATTTAGTTGACGGTTTATGTTTAGAACTATTTCTGGCTATTTTATCCATTTGCTCTGTTTGTGTATCCTTTTACCTATACTAGTATCTTAAGAATCTGTTAACTATGTCTGTCAAATATGTTATTCTTTTGCAATATTAGTTTGACTATTCTCAGATCTTTGTATTTCCTTATAAAATTTAGAACTAGCTCATCAATTTCTATAGAAAAATATTCTGGTATTATAATTGAGGTTATATTAACTCTATAGATCAATTTAAAGAGAATTGTCATTATAACAATATTTTATTTTAGTATCCAAACATGGTATATCTCTTCATTTATTTGTATTCTTTAATTTCTCTTAATATTTTATTCTTTTCAGCACAGCTGTCTAATATATCTCTCGTAAAATTAATCAAGTATTTTATGCTTTTAGATGTTATTAACATTGGAATTGCTTTTTTAATGTCACGTTCCACCTAGGTATTGCTAGTATACAGTTAATTATTTTTAACCTTTAAAACTGTGCTTATTAATTCTAGCAACGTGGTACAAGTTCCTTAAAGTTTTCTGTGTAAACAATTATGCCCCTTGTGAATGAAGATAGTTTTCATCCTTCTCACCAAATCTGAATGCTATCATTTCATTTTCTTGAATTATCTGCACTGGCTAAGACTTCTAGTAAAAGATGTGAATAGATGTGGTGAATAGATATGGTGATAGTATCTTTGATGTGTTTTCAACCTCTGGGGATGGTTGGGTGGAAACATTTGATATTTGCCCATTAAGCATGATAATCATAGGGGTTTTTTGTAGGTAACTTTTATCAGATTAAGGAATTTATCTTCTTGTTTTAGTTTGCTGAAGTTCTTTTTTTAAAAATTCTGTATGAGTTTTGCATTTTCTCAAATAATTTTTCTGCAGCTGTGAAATACCTTTGTACTTTAATGTTATGAATTTGAATTATATTGATTGAGTTATTTTTAATTTACTTATTTTTGAGAGAGAGTGGGGAGAGACAGAGAGAGAGGAATCGACAGTACACACAGGAGAGGAGCAGAGAGGGAGACCGAGCATCCAATCTACAAGGATCTGATCTGCACTGACAGCTCCGAGCCTGACATGGGACTTGCACTCACAGAACCGTGAGATCATGACCTGAGCTGAGGTCAGAAGCTTAACTGACTTAGCCGCCCAGGTGCCCTTACTGATTGACTTTTTAATGGGAAACCAACCTTAGGTTCTTGGTATAACTCTCACATGAATTTGATGTATTATCTTTTTTAAATGTATTCTTCAAACCACTTTGCTAATACTTTGTTGAATATTTTTGCATATGTTCATAAGGAATATTGGTCTATACAATTATTTTCTTATAAACTCTATCAAGTTTGCATATCAGTATTAAGGTGACCTCATAAAACATTTTGGGTAGGGTTTCCTTCTCTTCTACTTTATGAAAGAGTTTGGATGGGATTAATATTATTTCTTTCTAAAGTACTAAAATTCACCAATAGAATCATCTGGGCTTAGTTTTCCTTACAGGAAGATTTTCTTTTCCTCAAATTTCAAATTCAACTTGTATAGTAAATATTGGACTGTACTTATTTTCTCTTTTTTTTTCCTTAGATTGGTATTGGTATATGATATCTTTCAAGGAATTTGTTCATCTAAGCTATTTAAGTTTTTTACGTTAAATTGGTTGTAATCTTCCCTTAACCTTTTAATTTCTGTTAGATATATAGTGATAGCCTCTCTTTAATCTTTGATCTTAATAATTAGATTTTTCTCTTCCTTCTCCTTGATTATTTCTGTCAAAGGTTTACCAATTTTATTAATCTTAAAAAACCTAACCTTTGGCTTTCATAATTTTTCTGTTGTTTTCATGTTTCTATTTCACTGATCTATACCATTATTTTATTATTTCTCTTATATACTTTGGGTTTAATTGACAATTTTTCTACCTTCTCAAAACTGAAGCTTAAATATTTTTGTGTCTTATTTTTAATGTAAGCTTTTAGATGTATAAATTTTCCTTTAAATCCTTTTCAGCAATATTTCCCTCCTAAATTCGGGTATATACTATTTTCACTGTTATTCAGTTAGATTATCTTCTATTTTCTTTTGTTGTTGCTTCTGGACCTGTGGACCTGAGGAAGTGTGTTAATCTTCAAGTATCTGGGACTTTTTTTTTAGACATATTACTTCTGCTGATTTCTAATATAATCAGAAAACATATTCTTAGGTTATCAGGAAGCATATTCTGTATGATTTAAATTATTTACACTACACATTAGATAATAATCTCTGAGGGGAAAATACCTTAAACTAGTACTAAAATTGTCCCAGATTGTTGTCCTTAGATAATCCTCAGCATTCAGCACAAAGAGAGGGAACACAGATAGAGTACAGCAAAATCCTTGGGTTCAGGAAACAAAGTTGGAAGTTGGAGGAGAAAAAGGAGGATAGAATTTGTAGTCAGAGTACAAAAAAGAAGAAAATGTCACAGATAAAGACCTACAGAGAACCACAGAGGATTTCTTTTGAATATTCATCAAAGTGTAGAGCTACCTGTGTGTTAAGAATATATCCAAAATTATAAGGGAGCTGACGAAATGGGAGAATATGTTTGCAAATGACAAATCAGATAAAAGATTAGTATCCAAAATCTATAAAGAATTACTCAAACTCAACACCCAAAAAAAGAAGTAATTAAGTGAAGAAATGGGCAAAAGACATGAATAGATACTTTTCCAAGGAAGACATCCAGATGGCTAACATACACATGAAAAAATTCTCAACATTACTCATTATCAGGGAACTACAAATGAAAACCGCAGTGAGATACCACATCACACCTGTCAGAATGGCTAAAATTAGCAACTCAGGAAACAACAGATGTTGGTGAGGATGTGGAGAAAGGGGAACAATTTTCACTGCTGGTGGAAATGCAAAGTGATGCAGCCACTCTGGGAAATAGTATGAAGTTTCTTCAAAAACACTAAAAATAGAACTACCCTACAACCCACCATTACTAGGTATTTATCCAAAGGATATAAAAATGCTGATTCAAAGGGGCACATGCACCCCAGTGTTTATAGCAGCACTATCAGCAATGGACAAATCATGGAGAAAGTAAAAATGTCCATGGACTAAAAAATGGATAAAAATATGTGGCATATATACACAATGGAATATTATTCAGCAATCGAAATGAATGAAATCTTACCATTTACAACTACGTGGATGGTACTGGAGTGTACTATACTAAGCAAAATAAGGCAGTCAGAAAAAGATAAATATATATTATTTCACTCATATGTGGAATTCAGGAAACAAAACAGATGAACACGGGGAAGGTAAGGACAAATAAGATAAAAATAGAGAGAGGGGCAAACCATAAGAGAGTCTTAAATAAAGAGAACAAACTGAGAGTTGATAGAGGAATGTTGGGTGGGGGGATGGGCTAAATGGGTGATGGGCATTAAGGAGGGCATTTGTTGGGATGCACATGGGGTGTTATTGAAGAGCCAAAAATTAAGTCCTCCATTAAGAGAAACCTCGGGCTGCACATAGCCCCAGTCCCAGTCCCAGGAAAAGCCTCAGACTGTTCAAGGCTAAAGCCATCCTCAGACCGCCCTCAGTTCAGCTAATCAAAAAGTAAAAAGAAACATTCCTATGGTCTGAGTCAAGGCTGGGAACGGCAGATACAAACTAGTCAATTTCTCACTGCTTGCCTGAACCCCACGTGGGCCCTTTGAACTCACCGCATAATTGGTCATTTTCAAAGGATTCTCAAAAGTCATGATTGGGTCCCACCAAAAGTGATGAATGCCTCACAGACACTAAATGGTCAAAGCTGTAATTGTAATTGGTGCTTATGTGATGACGTTACATGTACTGTAACATCCCCATCCCTTACTCCTTAAAAACCCTGTTCGCTATTGTTCTTCGCTTCACCTTGCTGCCATGACACCGGTAGGCTGGTGAGCCCCTGCTCGAGCTTGTAATAAAGACCCTTTTGTACTTGCATTGGTGCCGGCTCCTTGGAGGTCTCTGGGACTCGCGATTCGGGCACAACATTATATGTAAGTGATGAATCACTAAATTGTACTCCTGAAACCATTACTACACTATATGTTAACTATCTTGGATTTAAATAAAATTTAATGAAAGGAAAATATTCCAGATTATGGAAAAAAGCTACCTTAGAATATTACAGGTATAGTATTCAGATAATACGCAAGGGTAAAAAATTTAATATTCCCACCTGCCATACTGGAAAACCTTGTAATTCACTGGCACTGGGTAGAGTACCCAAAATGTTCTTGCCTCAGTCGAGATGAATCATTAGACCGAGACAAAATGCTTCTCTTGGTCTTCTCAAGAAATCTTAAAAGCAAGACCTGAAAGGACTCAACTGTTTCCAAATAGCTTAACTATATTACAAAATGCAGCTCAAAAATGTTTGTAGCTATATAAAAATATATACAGGTCTCCACTGAGTAAACTCAAGAAATTCCTTCTGATCAAGATTACCAGGTATACAAAAAGCAAGAAAATATGACCCATAATAAGAGGAAAAATAAATCAAACTAAACCCACCAAGAACTGACATAGATGTTAGAATCAGAAGATAAGGACATTAAAACACTTATTATAGCTATTCAATATATTAAATAATTTTATTTAGAGACAGGAAAGTATAAAAAATGATCCAAATCCGTTTTGGAGATGAAAATTGTATCTGAGAGAATGGAAAGGCAATTAGGAATTGCAGTAGAAAAGATTAGGAAAATTGAAGACATAGCAATAGAAATTATCCAAAAGGAACCACACAAAGAAAAAAGAAATTATAAACATGTAAACAACATCAGTGATCAGTGGACAACTTTAAGTGGGCTTGTATATGTGTAACTGGACTCAGCAAAGGAATGAACTAGAGAAAACATATTTAATGTAGTGGCTGAAAAGTTTTCAAAAGTTATAGACAATAACCCAACAAAAGACAAAAGACAAAACCCAATCCAAAATGTGGATTCACAAAAATACTCAAGAATCTAAAAGATGACAAACAAGGATAGAAAAGATGAACAGAACCATTGGGGAAAATAGAAAACAAGTAGCAGAATAACTTCTATTTAATCTCATCAGCAATCATGTTAAATGTGAATAGTCTAAACACTTCAACTGACATATTAGACATAAAAGCAAGATCTAACTGTATGATATGAAACTGCTTTAAATACAGAAGCATTTCTACAAAATTTGAAAACTCTGAATAGAGCCCAGAATGCAAATATTTTAACTCTATTTAATATAGAAATAATGAAATTATAGAAATAATAGAATATAGAAATAGAAAGAATATAGAAAGGAACTGGGAGAGAAGGTGAAGATAGGGAAAACTGGAAGTACACGGATTCATTTTATTATGATAGTATCTCGACTGATGTTTTCAAAAGCTACCAGATCAATCTATAAAAGTTTAAATATAATAAATATATAAATAAAAATATAATAAGTATGACTAAATATTAGTGTGTATAAGTCTCTGATGCTTGCTTATTTATTTATTTATTTATTTATTTTTGAGAGAGAGATTGAGAGAGAAGAGAGAGCATGCCAGGGAGGGATAGAAGGAGAGGGAGAATCTTAAGCAGGCTCCACGCCCAGTGTGGAGTCCAACATGGGCTCATTTAGGACTGTGAGACTGAGCCCTGAGCTGCAATCAAGAGTGTGATGCTCAACTAACTGAGACACCTAAGTATCCCCTATGATGCTTTTTAAATGCTTTTAAATTCTCAGATCTTATTTCCACAGATTCTGATTCAGGTTTTTGGTCTGGGCTTAGGGGTATCCCTTTGAAGCAATTATCTTTGGTGTAATTGGTATGTGAGCGATGTCTTTGTGTCACATTAAAAAGTAATATCCAGGTTTAATAATAATTAAACTTAAGTCAAAATGTGGTAGTGGGGACAGATGGAAGGTGGAAGTATGGATCAGTCCTTTAAAAGAAAACTACGGATTAATATCCCTCATGAGGATAGATGTAACCATTCTTAAACGAAACATTAGCAGTAGTATCTAATAATGTATGAAAATGAAAATACATCATAATCTAGTAGGGTTTGTTTGAGTTCACATTAGATAATCAATATTAAGCTAAAAAAGAAAATCATCTTAATAGAAACATATAAAATGTGACAAAGTAAAAGATTCATTACTGATAAAAAATCAATATTATGAAGTATGTAATTTTCATCTTCTACTTATTATTATACCAACTTTATATTGCATTGATTGAGAGAATTAAATTAAAACTTTCAGTCATATTTTATGACTAATTTTTATCTAGATCTCTTGAATATTTCATAGATTCTTTTCGAAATTAATTTTAATATTACTTTGTCCAAAAAATAAAGAAAACCCATTATGAGAGTTGAATCTCTATTTTCACCTTGAATTTTCTTTATTTGGTCATCATAATACAAAATTTATTTAAATTTAATTTGCATTTTCTTGTTACATATTTGTCCATCTTCCTTTTTTTTTACTTTTAATATTTCTATTTTGCTTTTTGAAACATGTTTATTTTGTATAGAATATGATTGGGCTTTGAATTTAATCCTATATAGGTCTCATTATTTTTCAATTGAATTTATCTCTTTTGTATCAATTGATTTGCAGAGATGCTAACTCATTAAGTCTGTATGTTATACATTTTTCTGCATTGAATGTACACTTTGGCTTTGTTTGTTTGTTTGTTTTTTACTGTAACTGTATGGTCCGCGCTTTCCTTAATTTGTTGGTTGAGGTTGTAGTGACAGTGACAGTCGTGGTAATACATGTGCTATAATTTTGATATCTTTCTAAGATTTATATTCTGTTTTTAAGTCTTCTAGTGTTTTTAAATCACTATCTTTTGATTTCTCAATTTTAGAGCACATCTGTTGACTCCCCACCATGAAAGATTAGGGAAATAAAATTTAAACAGTGTGGTACAACTACACATACCAAATAGTGAAAATGAAAAGGAGAAAACACCAATACTCAGGTGCCCCCAAACACAATGGATTATATACCATATAAATATTTTTATATAAAGCTAATAAGTAGTCAGAATGAACCTGTATTGTTAGAAGTCAAGAAAATGACTACCTTGGTGGCGAGGTAGTTTTCTGGAAGCAGGCAAAGGGAGGCTTCTGAAATGCTTTTAATGTTCTGTTTTTTCATTGGATGTCCACACATGGGTCAGCTTCACTAAGCAGTAAAAATCTTTCGAAGCTGCCAGCACTGGGTGCTGGTGAGATCAAGAATACTAGGCTTTTCTTACATTGATTAAGGAAATGCCAACTGCTACAATCATTTTGGAAAGCAACTAACAATTGCTATTAAAATATAACATAAATACAAAATTTGAGCCACCAACCTACTTTTGAGAATCTGTTCTATGGGAGAAAAGCAGCATTATAGAAGGCTACATAAAAATATATTTGAAGTGGCCAAAAACTGGAAACAATTCTAATAGCCATAATTAGGAATATGGTTGAATAAATTATAATACAATCAGCCAAGGTATATGATGCAGCTATTAAATAAAATGTGTTTTATATATAACTGATGAATCACAAGAGTTTCCATGATGTGTTATTAACTGAGAGATGTCTAAAGCAAATGCACACAAACAAATATATTCGAATATGTATTTTAAGACATAACTAGATTATTAAGATCACTTACCTAGTGAGAAAGAGGTAATGGGGAGAAAGAAAATAATTTGGTCATAAAGGTCTGTGTATTTTTTTTAATGAGGGTAAAAATTTGAAAGTAATTCTTAGTTCACATAAAGTGTTTAGGTTAAATGAAATTATCTGGAGTCATTAAAAATAATGATAAAGTTTATTATTTTTATGGTGTGTATGTGTGTGTGCATCTGAGCATAAAGTATTATTTAATTGTTTAGGAAAATTGCTGGTAATAGAAAGAGTATTATGATATAATATCATCTACTAATAAGCTTATGTGAGTATAAAAACTTATCTGGGTAGTATACCTTAAAATATTAAAGGTAACTAACTATAATTGCTGAATGTTTTAGTCATTTATTTTATGTGTATTTTGTAGATTTTTCTGAATTAACTAAAATTAGAAAATGTTTAAATATATATCATTACAAAAAATAGAAACAAACGAAAGAACAAATGAAGATAAGTAATCTAAGAATTCAACCCAAGAAATCAGAACAAAACTAAACCTAAGTTACCAGAACAAAGGTAATGATGATGATAATAATAATAACAGAATAAAATTAATAGAAACAAGGCAAAACAATAAATAATATCAAGAAATAACATTTGGCTGAAACCTCAGTTAGGAGGCATAATAAATACCTTAATCATGAAAAAAGGTAAATTTCAACAAAGCAAAATTATAACAGACAAATCATGACATAGAAGTTTACATTAATTTTCCAAATTATTTTCCTGTAATACTTTACATGCAAGTAAACTTGAAAAAATAAAATGAATATTACTATAGCAAATATTCATTGCCAACATTTACCTCAATAATGATATAGAATCCAAACACAAATCAATAGGCCAAGGGGAAAAAGAATTGAGGAAGCTAACAGAGATCCATTCTCTGCCCTCCACCTTCTCAGAAAAGCTCCAATCCAGTAGATGTGTTCCCAAAATTAAAGAGTACAAGACTGTGTCCATTATGATTTACCAACGTGCTTGCCCTATTGATTGTTTATATTGGAATCCCATTTCTGACTAGGTCCCAGGTTTCTTTTCTTTTCTTTTCTTTTCTTTCTTTTTTCTTTTCTTTCTTTTCTTTTCTTTTCTTTTCTTTTCTTTTCTTTTCTTTTCTTTTCTTTTCTTTTCTTTTCTTTTCTTAACTTTTTAAATGCTTGTTTATTTATTTTGAGAGAGAGAGATTGAGAAAGAGAGAGAGAGTAGAGGAGGGGCAGAGAGAGAGACAGAGAGGGAGAAAGTGAGAAATCCAATCAGGCTCTCTGCTGTCATCACAGAGCCCAGTGAGGGACTTGAACTCACAAACTGTGAGATCATGGCCTAATCTGAAATCAAGAGTAGGATGTTCAACCAACGGAGCCACCTAGGCACCCTGGACCCAGATAGTTTCATAAGTGAATTCAAACAAGGCTTCATGATACAATGAACTAAAGAAGAGCCTTCATATTTTTTTCTTTTTTCAAAGCAAGCACAACATGGTTACAACATTTGAAATTTTTTAAGTGAAAGATGTCTGGGCAATTTTGTCAGTGATTTTCTAGCATCAGCTATGATATTATCAGGGTTCATCTCCTTGGATATTAGTGTTTTACAGAGTTGATTATTAAAGTTTTCCAATTTGGAAACATGTCTGGAAAAAAATGTCATTTGCTCATGGTGCATTATCATTTTAATGTACTGTAGGATTTGAATGGATTTTAGGGTTTAGAATACTTACATTAAAATAGTTTAAAATATTTTAAACAAAATTCTGGGATCATGCTTAACCATACGATGCTAGAAATATTTTTATTATGGATGCTAGAGATAATTTTAATATGGTTAGGAACAAAACATGGATGAACAGTAATTTTAATATTATTCTAAATGCACTCACTATGCAATTAGCCAAGAAATGGTAAAACCAAATAGACAATGAAAAATAGGGCCAAAATAGTTTTATTTGTAGACAGTATAATTATATGCATAAACCCCAGAGATTTAACATAAAAAAAGAAAGAGACAAACAATTGTTTGGTACAGATTTAATACAAAAAAAATATCAGTAGCTTTGCTAACTATATTAACATGCCTAATATATAACTAAAATATAAAAGAGAAAAAACAGCATGAAAAATAAATAACCTATTAATATGTTAAATGACACATACACAGGAACTATATGAAGAACATTTTAAAATTCTACAGAATGAAGATACATTTTACTCATAGAGAAAAATACTCAAAACTGTAAGGATATTAATTCTCCTTAAATTCCAATTAGATTGGGGGATCTTGATAACAACAATTTTAAATTTCATTTGGAAAACAAAACACTAATAACTTGAAACTTTATGAAAAAGAATGACAAAACCCTTTTTGTCTCAGATATTAACTATTGCATGAAGCTATGTCATTTAGAACAACTATACATTATCTAATTAATAGGTTGAGGTATCAGTGGAACTGGTAGACGGTTCAGTAAAGGATTTTGTTACATTTGACACTTGATAAATGTGTGATTTCAAATCAGTGAAAAGAAAAGAATTCTGCAACAAACAGTGTAGGGATAATTTGGCTTTTCAGTAGGTTATAGATTTCTGGGAAGGAAACATATATACATAAATACTACATTACAAGCTTGTTTAGCCAAAGATGGAGCAGGGACAGGAGAACATTCGGCCCTTTTCTGGATGCCCAGAGTCCTAACCTGGGCAAAAGGCTGCTGGGGATAGTGGCCAGACAAGACAGCACCTTGATGATCTGGAAAGCTCAAGTCTTGCAATATCACTGACCTTTATGATCCAAGTTACTATCTTCATTCTGTAAGAAATTCTATTAGCAAACCTTGTGCTTGTATTTGAGGAAATGTTTACAAATATCAGACTGCTTTTAGGGAGTATATGAAGCAATATAAATTAATTACTTTGGTGAAATTAATCCAATGATAGCCATTAGAAAATATTTGCTTATATAATTCCTTTGGCTTTAGAAGTAATATATGCCTGGGGCGCCTGGGTAACTCAGTAGGTTAAGCATCTGACTTTGGCTCAGGTCATGATCTCATAGTTTGTGGATGTGAATCCCATGTTGGGCTCTGTGCTGACAGCTCTGAGCCTGGAGCCTGTTTCGGATTCTGTGTCTCTCTCGCTTCTCTGCTCCTTCCCCGCTCGCACTCTGTCTCTCTCTCTCCTTCTCTCAAAAATAAACATTAAAAATATTATAAATTACGTATGTCTGACTTCATGTATGCTTGAACTATAGACCATCAAATAAAGTGAGATTTTAAAAAGGATTTTATTCAGAATATGGTATACAGCAGTGAATTTAATATTAAATAGCATTGGGAGGGGCAGATTAATATGTATACCTAGCAGCCGAATTAGATTCATTGTTATTCTCAGTTCTGCTATTTATTAACCCAGATATCTCTTTAACATTATCTAGAAACCCATTTTAAGTAGCTGCAATTAATTGCTAAGTTAGAGAATGAATATTTTATGTACTAAGTAAATATCAGCACCAGCTTATAGGATTAATAAGGATTTACTAATGAGAAGGGGAGACTTCTGTAAATAGTGTCAAGGGTTTAAAATTTTTATTCTTATAATAATGAAAGAAAATTAAAATTGCTTGGAAATATATGGAGCCCAAATTGAGCATGGTGTTGAGATCAGCTTGTCTTGTAATGTAAGGCACTGAAAGCAAGTATGCCCAGAGATTAATTAAATGAGAAGATCACCGTAATTGTGATTTAGCCTGGAGCCAGGAAAACTCTGGATTATCAGGATTTCTTATATGGGTTTTTATAAAGAGCAACATTCTTCCCAATGAAATGTCAAAATTACATTGACTAAAAAAAATTTTTAAGTGGATTCGATTTTGAAATTTATAGAGGCTTTCAATGATCAGAAGTTAGATGGTTCTATCCGACTTTCTAAGATTTTCCTGATTTTATTTCTATGATGTGATAATTAGACCAAAAAAATCAAACACTGCATGGGGTGCTGAGGCCTCGTGGGTCCTTGGAGTTATTTCAAGAGGTCTGTGACTCCATGTGTACACTAATCATTGTTGATTGAATAAATCATAAATAATGCATGGCATACACACTTGTAGTCTCATGTTTTAATGCATGGGATTGTGTTTTGATTAATAAAGATTCAGGGTAGCATTTTGTCATTAGATATTTTATCAACAAATCATAAATGCATACTTTTACTCCAATGAGATTCGTAATTTATTTTAGATCATGTAAAGAAATTTTCACATGTTAAATTGCTAGAGAGGCGCTTTGGTGGCTGAGAAAATGACCTTACAGTTTGTGAATCTGAGCCCCATTTGGGGCTCTGTGCTAATAGTGTGGAGCCTGCTTGGGATTCTCTGTCTCCCTCTCTCTCTTTCTTCCCCTGCCCCACTCATGCTCTCTCTCTCTCTCTCTCAAAATAAATTATTTAATTTTAAAAAGAGGAAGGGAGGTGCCTGTGTGGATCAGTCAGTTAAGCATCTGACTTTGGCTTAGGTCATGATCTGGCAGTTCTTGAGTTTGAGCCCCACATTGAGCTTTGTGCTGACAGTTCAGAGTCTGGAGCCTGTTTTGGGTTCTGTCTCTCTCTCTCTCTGACCCTTCTGCCCACCCCCAAAATTAACACTAAAAAAGAAAAAAGGAAGAAATTGTTAGAAACCATGCCTTCAAAGCTAACCATTTACTATTAAGTTCTAACTAATGACAATTTAGCTTCAAATAACCAGATTTGTCAGACTTTATTACTAAATAACTAATCAACCTCACCTATGTGTAATGGCCAGTGATAGGCACCAAAGATATTTGGTACAGGATACCCAGAAGTGGTAGAGAGAATTTTTAAATTTTGTCAGCCTTTTCCTCCTGCTCTCAAGAAATTCAAAACTCCAACTTCCTTCACACATCTTTTCTTCTTGGTTGTATTTACTATCATGCTTAATAGTACTGGCATTCAACCCCTAGCTTGGACCACAGAGCTATCTTGAATTCCTCTATCTTCTACAATAAAAATCCTTCCAAGAGTCCATCTATTCTCATCACTATCGTCTCTGCTTCAGAGGTGCTTCTAAGCAGTGCACCTGCCTCAATGAGGAGCACTGAAGCTCCTTCCGAAGTGGACCTTTGTTCCCAACCTTGCCCCACTCCAATATTCCATACTTTGCCAAGATAATTTTAAAGTAACCAGCTTAGGCCCAAGATGGAGTCATTCAAATTCAGCCCTATGTCAGCAAACTAAAGCTTAATTAAGTTTCTATGCTCATTTCTCCCACAAAAGGAAGACCTACATCAATGAATCTGAACATGGCAATTCAGCACAAGTTACCTTATACAGCAGCTCCAAGACTTCTCTTTGCTCCGTATGAGAGAACTAACTGCTTTAACCAGTTAGAAATGCCCCCCCCCCCACCCCCAGCTTCCTTGTTACTTGTCTCTTCTGCTTATAAAATCTCTTGCCTTGTACAGCTTTTGGAGCTCCTTTCTCTATGCTAGATGGGATACTGCCCAATTCACAAATCGTTGAATAAAGCCAATAAGATCTTCACTCAGCCGAATTATTTTCTTTAACAATAGCTTATAAAATTTGATTTTGATCATACCATCCACTGCTGAAATCTTTCAACCACTCTATTATTTTTAGGGTGAAATTCAAATTCCTTTTCTTTCCCTTGCCTTACTTCTTTTTTTATTATACTAAAAACATTTATCATGTTCTTTTAACAAAATTTTAAGGGCACAGTATAATGTTGGTAATTATAGGCATGATGTTGTACATTAGATCTCTGAAACTCACCCATATTTTATAACAAACTGTAAAAATCGTTGAATATCAACTCCCTAATCCCATCACCCCTACAATTCCAGTCTCTGCTTCTATGAGTCTGACAATTTTAGATACCTTACATAGGTGGAATTATACAGAGTTTGTTATTCACTGTCTTATTTCACTTAGCATAATGTCGTCTAGCCTCAGCCATGTCACACATTGTAGAATTTCCTTCTTTTTATTTTGTTTTTTAAGTTTTTATTTATTTTTGAGATAGAGTGAGACAGAGCATAGCAGGGGAGGGGCAGAGAGAGAGACACACAGAATCTGAAGCGGGCTCCTGGCCCTGAGTTTTCACTCCAGAGCTCGACATGGGGGTCAAACTCATAAACCACAAACCATGACCTGAGCTGAAGTTGGATGCCCAACTAACAGAACCACCCAGGTGCCCTGGATTTTCTTCTTTTTAAAGGCTGAATAATATTGCATTGTATGTATATGCAACATTTTCTTTATCCAGTCATCCAGTGATGAGTGTTTGATTGTTTTCACATCTTGGCTATTGTGAACAGTACAAAGTGAACACAAGACTGCAAATATCTTTTCAAGATCTGATTTCAATTCTTCTGGATAGAGATCACTTTGGCAACACATATACTCAATTCTTTTGGGTAAAGACTCAGGAATGGTATTGCTGGATCCTAGAGACTTCACAAAAAACTGTTAGAACAAATAAATGAATTCAGTAAAGTTGTAGGACACAAAGTCAGCATAGAAAAACTCAACTGTGTTTCTATACATTAAAATGAATTATATGAAAAAGTAATTTAAAAAAACAATCCCATTTACAATAACGTCACAAAAAATAAAATGCTTGAGAGTAACCTTAACTAAAGAGATGAAACACTTGTATGCTGAGCACTATAAATCACTGATGAACAAAATTAAAGACACTAAGAAATGGAAGAGTATTTCAGACTCTTGGACTGAAATTCTTATTGTTGTTAAATATCCATACTACTAATGTGATCAGTCTATAAATTCAATGCAATCCCTATCTAAATCACAATAGCATTTTTTAAATAGAAATAGGAAAAATAATTCTGAAATTCACAAGGAACTACAGAGATCCCTAAATAGTTAAAACAAAGAACAAATAGAGAGGTATCACATTTCCTGATTTCAAAATGTGTTACAAATCTACAGTAATTAAAACAGTATGATACTGGCATGAAGCAGACATATAGACCAATAGAAGAGTATAAAGACCCAGAAATAAATCGAAGCATATGTAATTAACTGACCTTTCATAAGAGTGCCAAGGATACACAATGGGGAAAGAGTGGTGTCTTCAACAAATGTACTGGATATCCACATGAAAAAAACTGGAATATCCACGTTAAAAAAAATGAAGAAAGAAAGAAGTTGGACAATTTTCTTACACCATACACAAAAATAAACTATATGAATTAAAGACTTATATGGAAGACTTGGCTATAAATCTCCTAGAAAAAAAACATAAGAGGACGAGCTTTTTTCTTTTTAATTTTTAAAATTTTATTTTAGAAAGAAAGAGAGGAAACTCACATGTGCATGCAAGTGTAGAAGGGGCAGAGGCAAGAAAGAGAGAATTTTAAGCAGGCTCCATGCTCAGTGTGGAGCCCAAGGTGGGTTCAATGTCATGACCCTGGGATCATGACCTGAACTAAAATCAAGAGTTGGACACTTAACCGACTGAGCCACCCAGGTGCCCCAGGGAAAAACTTTATAACACTGGCCTAGGTAATAAATTCTTGAATATGACACAAAAATACAGGAAGCAAAAGAAAGTTATTTAATGTGATACACATAGATCTTTATAATTTGATCACTATGAACCTTGTAAGCACTGTGTTCTATCCATTTCTTCAGAATCCTCTAGCCATTCCAAGTTAGAAGTATTTTTTGTTTTGTTTTGTTTTAGTGTTTTTTTTTTTTTCATATGTCATCGTGTTGCATATTTCAGGCATACATGGTTGGCTCTATTCAAACAGCTTTACTCTCTGCTCCACTTTTCTTACCAGCACAGTGTCAATTTCATTCTGGTATTAGCCTTCTAGAGATATGGAGTCAAGGGAAAGAGACTGTCTCCTGCTTAAAGGACTGAATTATGATTAATTAGCAAATTTTCTGCTAAAGGCCGGAGACTAAATATTTATGCTTTGTGTGCAAAGAGACAAAATCAAGGATGTTATGTATGTGCATACATAAAACGAAAACAAAATTTTAAAACTGTTGATTGACAAAATTAAAAATATAATCATAATAATTGAGTATAATTTTAAAAGAGATTTAATGAGAAGAATGGAATTCCATTTGGGGGAAGAATATTTTGCTTAATTGGGGTTTAAAGTTAGTTTTCTCCATTTTCAACTTAGTTGTCAGTATTCATTTATAAAATCTCTTAGTTCATGGGGAAGATTTTGCCCAACCATTGGCCTAAAAGCATCATGTATGCTAATTCTTTTTAGTAGAACTTGGTTTAAGCATGGACATGTTACATATTCCTACCCAATGAAATTGAGGAAAAGTGTATCTGCAGGCTTTTGGGAAAGTGGATCCTCATTAACATAAAGAGGTCCAGAGGAGAAAATCTCTCTTTTCTTCAGTGGAGACGATGTGTCTACATGTGACATCCTGAGATGTTGTTACTGTCTTGTAACCTTCAGAGTTATTGCTAACCTACTGAAAAGAGCAAAATGGAAAGATGGAAAAGACATCGAATAGGATGAAGTCATTGTGTGCCTTAATTGACAAACCCTGTGACCACTCTGCTTCTAATCTTGTGATGTGAAAAAAAAGAAGTCCCTTATTGTTTAAGCTACACTTAATCATATTTTTTGTTAGTCACGGCTCAAAGCTTTCTAATTGATCCAGCACCTCTGTTCTCGGTATCTAAAATGACTTTTCCCCTGCCATTTGAATAAGCGCTTACCATTTCCATAAATGCGTTTAAATACCACATTGATTTTTTTTCAGAAGCTTTTTTTGACCTTTGCTGGTGACTTCCCCAGCTATAGATGTAGTTGGGCACTAAATGGTTGATGCTCACATGGCACTTTACACAATACCTCTGTTGTTCTTATATTTCTATATTGTAATTTTTGTATATATATTTGTTTGACATCCGACTTTTCCCAGATCCATAACAGCTCCAGTCCAGGAGCTACAGCTTATTTGTTATTTAGTTCCTCCCACTCAGAATAATCTTCAGTACATATTACATCCTTCATGACTGAGTTCATAAAATAATAAGCGACTGGAGGTGTCAGCAGGTAATGATGTGGGGTGGCAAGCGATTAAGCCACCTAGTTCATTGCAGACAAGTGAATTTGACTCATCAGACAAAAAGCCTATTGAAAATGAACAGACTCCAATTCAGATATCATGGCTACCTCTGTCATGAGTGAATTGTTCTCAGTTTCTTAGGTTATGTGCTTTTCCAGGTTGTAAATTTAAAACTGTTTGAAGAGATATCAAAAAAGATACAGAAGAACTGAATAGCTATGGTATACAAGACACATTTGTTTTCTGCAATGGAGGAAAACTGTCAAAATACAGAGTCCCAGATCTTTGGACCTCTACCATCAGTATGGAATTATCACTCATCATCATCCAGTCCCAGATGGAAGGACTCCTGACATAGCTATCTGCTGTGAAATAAGGGAGGAGCTTGTAATCTGCCTTAAAAATAATAGAAAGACATTAATACACTGTTACAGAGGACTTGGGAGATCTCGTCCTGCCGCCACTTGTCTCCTACTACACGGTCCTCACAGTTTCACCTCAGCAAGCTGTAGACAGCCTGAGAGACCCAAGAGGATCTGGAGCATTGCAGAATGTAAAACAACATAATTATCAACATTATTAGGAGTTTTGGGACAAACTAGCTGTACATATATCATCAAGAGATTCATTATCAAGATCTGCATCTAGACAAAAATGAATTTTAAATGACATATATATGACCGTCTGAAATTTAAGAACTATTTGACAGGATTTGTATTAAAATGAAACTTACTAATGTTAATCAAGTTGAATGTAAATGTATATGTGGAGATATTCTTAAAGCTCTTATTGACAAATTTCAAGAAAAAAATAAGTGAATAAAAAAATAAATCATATGTAGTACCTACCTCCAAGAGAATGCAATATAGAAAGGGAGATAGATATTTGAACATGGATCTGTGAATCATGTTTGGTGTTGGAAATTAAAAATGATATGTCCTATTCCTTAAATGTTTTTGTAATGTTTATAGTTAACAGAGTCTGCCTCCATCTCTAGCCACTGTCTATGTAAGATCCGAGAAGATAATATTGTGCTATTGTTTGGCAGCTCCAAAGTTCTTTGCTTTACTAACTCCTGCTCTTTCTGACTCTCTTTTTTATTGTTATTGAGAAGTCTCTAAGTTGTTGGGATTGTCGTCTGTATTCAGTTATGCGATAGGACAACAATCTCCCTGTTACATGGCTTTCTGTGCTTCTCATCTCAGCAAATCATTGCAAGATTTATATGAAGGCCTTAGCAAGGTAACCTCTGTATGTTTTGTTTAGCTACAAATTGTCGATTGTGTAGACCTTTACTCTGAAACACGTTCTGAATATCAGTATCAAGAAGCACTCCCCTCCCAACATTGGAAGGTCCTTGAGATAAACTGGTTAGACCTGGAGGTGACCATTCTGGGGCAAGGGAGTGAGGCACACTGTACTGGTGATTTGGATAACCATCAGGATGCTTTTACCACTTCATTGCCCTAATTTGCTGAACTCTAGTGTCAGGTTACAAATGAGATCCATCTCGACACATTCCCTGAATAATAATTTTTGCAAAGCTTTGGCAATGCTAGATAGGTCGTAGTACCATTTCCAAAGCAATAGTGGAGTGGTAGGTTGACTACATCAAGAAGTAATTCTTTGACAACAGCTAGGTATCCTATACTTCAATTTAATTCTGACACTATTTACCTGGAGATCGAATCAGATTCCATAGGCTGAGGCCCCAGTTTTATAAGACTGCTCCCACAGCTCCCTTCAGATGTCAGCCCAGGTTATTACCTGCACTTCTGACCTACTGGCTATGAATTAAAGGTTCCCAACCCCCCTCTTCGAATTCCATTAATTTGCTAGAGTGGCTCACAGACCCAAGGGAAATATTTTACTTACTCGATTACTGGTTTATTATAAAAGGATATGACTCTTGCTATAAGCCCCAGTCAATACTCCACCTAGAGCTATTGCACAGAGAACTTGTCTCTATCAGCATTCTAGGCTTTATTTCAGACCAGGTGGGCTCAGCCAGTCTCATTGGTTTTCATTTAGCATGTTCAATGAATATTGCATGAAATGCAGATTTACATGCCTTCTGTTTTATGATACCAGGTAGGAGAAACATTCTCCTGTCAGATACCATGTCTATCCCCCAGGTAAAAACAAAGGGGGTAAAAAAGAGGTAGCAGTTAAAAAAGAAGCAACCATTTCACATAAAATCTGTTCAAATTTTGATTATACCTTGATTTTATTAACCATTACCTTCCTAACTGTAGGCTTCCTTAGGGCCTCATCAACAGATTTTGGTTTTATAATACTAGGTAGGGGGAGTGTCTCCCACCAAATATAATGCCCATTCCCATGAAATATTCAAGTAAAGGAGACACAACTTCTTTACCCAGTGCCTGCTTAAACACTCCAGCTTTTATAATATGATCAACCATTACATATTTTTTTCCTTTCCATTTAATTGTAGCCCAAGTTAGGACTTCACCAATGGATTTTGATACCACTTCAATGGGATTCCCATATCAAGGCATCCTGGAAATTTCTCTTCTCCACCCAGTTTTTATTTTACCCATACTTGTACAAAGGTTTTGAGTCCCCAGTAAGGGAATGGACCAAGAAACTCTGGCTCTTTTGTCAATCTTTAACTTCATTACCCTGTCTAACTACTGCCACAAGAGATTGTTGGTTTTGGTCAAGTTTTTCATTGAAATCTCTACCTCATGGGTTTGTAAATCTCTTCAAATGGGTAAGCAGAGGGGACTTGTTTGGGACCCTTTAATGTTGGAAGAACAATAGGGAACTCTTTGGCCCAACTTTAGGTTATGCTGTATTAATACCTTTGTTTTAACCCAATCAATGTTCATTTATTCATCCCATTCCTTAATAAGCATCTAAAGATTTCTACCCTGCTGGAAAAGTCCCATGACTCTCCCTTCTCTGTTTCCTCTTTCTTTATTTCTTAATAACTGTTTAAAAATTACTACCTTACTTGGACAAGTCTCTTGACTCTCCCTCTGCTTCTTCTCATTCTCGTATTAATTAACTGGATGTTTTTCTTAGCACTTGTAAGACCCATGAAGGGAAGCTGAGACAGCAAATTCCATAATGTTTCTAGAACTATGTTTTGGTTTTACAACAATTAAGTTACATGGGGTGCCCATGTGAAAGGAGCTTCCTTAACCATAATGTTTACCATGGCCTGGGTGATAAGCTATATTCCGAGGGTGGATATAGTGATCATTATAAAACCAGTCCTGCATGGCTCGCGTGTAAAACATATCACCTCTTTCATCTGGGATGTTCTATTTGGCATTCATGAAAGACAGTTCCCCTTCTCAGAGTAAACAGATCTTATAATGATTTTTATTTCCTTCACCAGGCTGGCAGTTCTTTCAGGAACACATGTAGTCATTTGTGATTATTCCATAGTGAGCTGTGGGTCTTCCATCAACCCAAACATGCTCTTACTCTGCAGCATTCAAAATAAGACACTTCTTTCCAAAGAGTCACTCCTATAATTCATCTCAGTAAAGGTTTCTCAGGAAGCTGATGACACTAATCCAAAAAATGAAACAAACCCTTCATATTATATCCCCTTGTTCCAGCAGTTTCTTCATTTTGCCCTTCCCTCACATTTATTATTTTCTTGGTGACCACAGGTCTGGGGGGTACTTTCTGTAGTCCCTGTACAATTTTCCCTGTCTAACAGTTTTGAAGCTAATGGCCAAAGCTCAGATTGACCCGAGTCTAACCTTTGTTTAGCATCAAGGCCCAAAACCCAGTGCTTTCTTTCACTTTCATTTTAGCTATTACAGATAGCAATAATCAAGGGATTATATAACTAGCCTCTTTCTTTTTGTTGCTTGCTTCCTTATGCATCCAGTGAACCAACTCCCTTGGAGTTGGATCCATCTCTAAATTCCACTGGTAATTTTTATCTTTAGTAACTGAATGCAACACTGCTGCTGGCCCATACCACAGGTGACGACCTGGCCGCCCAGGAATCAAAGGTTCTTCATACTTCACACTTTCATCCTTTCTCTTCCCAAAGCACATGTTTCCAAGAGCCAGGGCCATGCTAGCTAGTCTCACTTCTGTAACACTGACTACATAGGTTCTGGTACCAATTCCAATGTGAGGGAGGGTCCCTACACTGAAATGCCAGTCTCTGACGGCAGCTGAGTGTCCTACAATTCAACTCAATTCCAAATACCCAGAGATAGCCTCAGATTCTACAAGTTGAGGTCTTGGCCCTACAAGGCCACCCCTTCCCCACTTCAGGTGCCAATAACAAGCGTAGGTTATCATTTGTGCTTCTGATGGGCCATAAATCAGAGGTTCCCTTGATTCCTTTCTCAGGTCAAGTTCATTTTCTTGAGAGGCTTCCAAAACTCAGAGAAATATTTTACTTAATAGATTACTAGTTTATTAAAAAAAAAAAGATATAACTCAGGAATAACACAATGAAAAAGATGCATAGGGAAATGTATGGGGATAGAGCACAGACCTTTCATGCTTTCTCTGAGCAGCCTACTCTCCCTGAATCTCCACGTGCTCACCAACATGGAAGCTCTCCAAATCCTGTCCTTTTGGATTTTTATGGAGATTTCATTATAGTGGTATGATTAATTAAATCATGGGTCATTAGTGATTGAACTCATTCTCCAGCTCCTCTCCCCTCCCCAATGATGGGAGAGGGCGGACTGAAGGTTCCAACCCTCTAGTCACTTGGTAGATTAACCTCTAGACCAACATCCACCCTTAAGTGGGATCCAAAAGTCACCTCATTAACATAACAAACCTTTGCCACTCTCATCGCCATGGAAATTCCAAGGGCTTTAGGAACTCTGTGCCAAAAACATGGACCAAATATATATTTCTTATACATTACAATATCACACCCCTCCTCAAAATTCATTCTTCTTATTTCTAGTTAATTAAATCTACTGACTATCCAGTTATCCAAAAAACTCCAAAATAATAATAGCTTATTTGAGAACCAGGGGCATTAGTGACATCATTTTATTTGAACCTTAAGTATATCTATAAATTGTTATTATCACAAATGATTATGTGAAGATTGAGACTTAGCCAGGTTAAGAAATGTGCTTATAGCTAGAAAATATAGTATCTGGGATTTCAGTCACTTTGGCTGAGCTCTAAGCTTCTGGTCATATAATGGCTATGCTGAACTAAATCCTTAAATCAGTCTTTCCCTTTCCTCACAGAAATCAACTCTGTTTTTCTTTTTTACCTATCTTTTTATATTTACTCTCCACAAAGCAATCAGTGGCAGTGGCAATGTGGCTGACCTACCAGTCTATTGATCTGTACTGAGTATAGAGAGGGTCCCTGTGGCACTAGAAGGAGGTACAAAGAAGGTTGCTGACTGAACACTTTGGATGACCTACAAGGCAGAACTCTGTTAGCTTTTTTTTTTTTTAAATGTTTATTTATTTTTGAGAGAGAGAGAGAGAGACTGAGAGAGAATATGTGAGTAAGGAAGAGGCAGAGAGAAAGGGAGACAGAGAATCTGTCTGTGCACTGAGAGCACAGAGCCCAATTGGGGGCTCGAACTCATGAACTGTGAGATCATGACTTGAGTTGAAGTCAAATGCTTAACCAACTGAGCCACCCAGGCACTCCAGAACTCTGTTTCTTAAAATTAAATATTTGAGATACACTTATATCCTTATCATAAATATATTTTTATTTGGACTAATTTGGATAGATTTTTATTTCTTGCAATTTAATAATTCCCAACTGTTTGTGTTATTTATTACTATGTAATAACCTCCCCCAAAACATAATGTTTTAAAACAACAATTTGTTATTATACCATGTCACAATTCTTTTGGTCAGCAATTTGAACAAGACACACGAAAAGTGTGGCCAGTCTCCGTTCCATAATGTCTGGGCCCTGAGTTTATTTAGGTTGACTTAGATCGACTCAAGGGTTGGTGTCTGAAGTGACTGAGAACATTCTCCATAGTGATTCTTTCACTATTTGCTCCCTCTGTTTCTTATTATGCTTCCTTTGTCTTACTTTTGTTTAATTGAGATTTTTTTATGGTTCCATTTAATCTCACATTGATTTATTATTTATGTCCTAGAAGTTACAATATATTCCTTAAATAGTCATAAAAATTCAAATGCTTTACCACTTCATAGGTACAGAGGATCTGCAACAGTATATTCCTGATTCTTCTCTCCCATCCTTTGTTATCAGTGTCATTTATTTTACTTTTTTGTGTGCTGTGAGTACAAACTACATTGGTATTATTTCTGCTTTATATCATCTGTCATTTCTTAGATTTGTTTCAACTAAGAAATGAAAGTGTAATTTACCTTTATTCAAGCTCGGCCCTCTACATTTCTTTTGTAGGTTCAACTTCCTATCTCAGTATATCTCTTCTTCTTGAAGACTTTATTAAACATTTCTTATGGTGTATGTCTGCTAGTGATGAATTCATACATACATATATATATATTATAAGTATATACATAAACTTATAATATACATTTATATTATAATTTTGAAGTGAATATGGAAACTAATGGCTATTATGGTCTTGTAATACAGTTAATCCAAATTGAGATATGCTACAACTGAAAATTTCACATGATATTTTGAAGACCTGTTATTTTATAAAAGAATATAAAATATCTCATTGAAGACTTCAGTACTCTCCCTAAGGTATAGAGAGCAGGAAAGAACATCACCCGACCTTTATTTAGAAAAAATATCTGGAGGAGCACCTGGGTGGCTCAGTTGGTTAAGCATCCAACTTCGGCTCAGGTCATGATCCCATGGTTCATTGAGTTTGAGGCCAGCATCAAGCTCAGTGCTGACAACTCCGAGCCTGGAGCCTGCTTTGGATTCTACCTCCCTCTCTCTCCTTCCCTTTTTCATGTTCTCTCTCTCTCTCTCAAAAAAATAAATAAACATTAAAAAATTTTTTTAAAGAAATATTTTTAAAAATGATGGCCAAGAATTTTCTAAAATTGACACACGTCGAACAGCAGATCCAAAAACTCAGAGAACAACAGGAAAATACCAAAAGACAAACAAACAAAACAAAACATAGCCACATACATAGGCATATCATATTCAAACGAGTGAAAACAAAAGTCAGAGTGAACATTTTGGTAACAGAAATAAAAGGCACACATTAGTTACAGAGGAACAAAGTTAAAAATTTTAGCTGAATTTTATAAGAAACCATGAAACAATGCAATAATAGTTTTAATGTACTGAAAGACAAAACTATCAATCCAAGAGTCCACCATCAGTAAAAATATCTTTCAAAAAGAAAGTAGATTCTATGTATATATTATATTATATCTATACATATTTTTAATAACAGTTCTTCAAAATCTGATGTGAATTTGTCACTTACAGCATATCTCCATTTGGATTAACTGGACTTCCTAAAACCACAACAGCCACACACAGTTGATGGCTTCTATTTTGGACAGCTCGAAACTTACAGATTTTGAAATAATATTTATATTTCATATTATTTTATATGAAATAATATATATTTCATGTATATAATTTCATTATTATTTCATATTATAATCATGATATGAATATTTTAAAAGTGATGTTATTGTACTTCATTTTACAAACAGTGAAAAGTTTAGGTTTTTTTCAGTCTTTTTATTATTGTTCTTAGTATTTTCTAAGTGTGCATTTGATCAGAGCATAGAAGAAAACCAAATTCTAAATGTATGGTTTACCTCCATTAATTTTTTATAAACCTGAAGGTATTTGGAGTGTTAACTGGACATATATGAGATAAAAATTTGATAAATAGAACACTTTCTAGCACATAGTTTGGTACTTGTCTTCAGCCTCACTTAGTTGCTATGTTAAAGTATTTTTTTAAAATGATATATAAACATCTCCAGTTTCTCCATGTGGAGACCTTGATTACTCTTCAATGCCAAAATAACAATATTGCTTTTTGTCCACCCGAAGCAAGTTGTAAGGTATTATGAATCAACCTATATGCTCAAATAGCAGCACCAATCAAGAATCCTTTTTGCAAATGCATCAATTTTGATTTGTGCCAGATGTATAAATAAGAATTTGAATGTCTAAAGTAGTATTTAAATGAAAATGCTGAGGGAGTCTATAATGGTAGAAATGTAAAATGTCTTACAGTATATTTTATTAAATTCATTATTTTTCAGATAGAGTACACTTTCAGCCTACTTATTTATGTGACATTTATAACTCTGATCTTAAAACCTATCCATTTTAATACATTTATGTTGATTTTACTTCATGTACAGTACTGTTTTCTGCTTTCAGCTGTTTCAGTATGAGAGAAACTGATTACAGAAAAAGTTTCAGGAAATCAGTTCCAAGGTGTTCTCTCTCTCTTTCCCTCACCCCTATGATATGTTCTAAATTCTGCTGTTTTGGTGGTCCATAATGACATCTTTTTTCATATTTGCACTGCTTTTATGACATATATGATTATTCCACAAATAACCCTTAGTGCAATATACTTGAAAAATCAACCAATTAAATTTTTGAGATAGCTGTGAATCACAGAAAGGCCTGAAGTAAGCCAACAAAGAAAGGGCACAGCAAAAAGTAATAAATGTTCATGTTGGTCCTGGTTCATAACACATAACGCCCCAAATATTTCAGATAGAAGGTCAATCAATGTGAATTTACGTGAAAGGTTTAGGTGGCTAGCTTCTAATAGCAATTAGTTATGTGGCCATGCTTTTGTGACTAACGGCCCACCATACATAGCTGTGCGTAACTAAACCTTGTTGGGTGTGGTAACTTGCAATTTTAGTGGAATGGTGCAGGTCCAATTGCAGTGGGTTTAAAAAGAGAATCGTTGGGAAATTGGAAAAGGAAAAGTCCAAATAGCACTTTTGAGGATTTTTGCTGAAAACGAAGCCAAAAAAAAGAAAGAAAAATAGAGTAATAGCTATGGGGCAAAATATGGTCCAGAGAGTTTTTCTAAACATGGGAGAAGAAAGAAGGAACACGTTGGCACACTAATGAGAACGATCCCGCAAGGACAGAGGTGATGGAGGACAGAAGAAGGAGAGTTACTGAAGTTGAGGGCAGATGGAATCAGGTGCACGTGTGGACAGAACAGCTTGAGACAGAGCTTGGAGAGTATAGCCAGGCTGACAGCAGGGGACAGAATATGCGGGTGCTGATGCTGGTAGGTAATGAGGAAAGTGCAGTCTGGGGGCCCCAGAACTTATCTTCTGATTACTTCCATTTCCTTGGCGACTCAGGAACAAGGATGTCAGTTGAGAATAAGGATAGAGGGGACAGCTACAGAGGGGGTGAATAGAAAGGCAAAGGTATGAGACAGACATCCAGAAAGGACAAGACTGAACGGGCCAGCCTTTAGCAGCAAAGCACATATCCACTTCAATTCCCAGTCCTGTAAAATTTTACTAATAAATCATTCCCAAATCTATCACTTCTCTCCGGTCTGCTATAGCCCTCGTCCAAATTATTACCTCTTCTTGCCTAAACTACTGCATTCATTGCCTTCCTAATTGGCTTATACATTGGTCCTAATTGGTCCACTCTTCCTCCTCACCAGTGCATTCTTAGCATTGCAGCTGGGATCACTTTTTCGAATGCAAGTTTGTTTATGTTACCACTCTGTTTAAAGGTTTCCAAGACCTTTGGGTAGAAACAACCCTTCCCAGGGCAGCCTCACCTCAGCTCGGTGTTCCTGCCTCACTCTTAGCAGTTCTGTTAACAATGGCTTTTCTCAGCTCCTCTAATGAGGGTGATTCCTTATAGAGCAGGGCACAGTAAATGCTGCCTGAAAAATCTTTCTCTTCTTGCCTAACTATTTTAGTCCCACTTTTTCTTCATATTTCAATTGAATCATCACTTTCTCCAAGAAAGTGTGCCGGTTCCTTAATTTATACTCCTTGTTATATGCTTCTATAGTGCCATGTAGTTTTCAATAATAATTTTACATTTATTTGTGGTATTATTTGATTGATCACGTTCCCTATTAGACTGCAAAGTTCTAGAAGGGTTAGCACTATGTTTGCCATTTAAAACAAAATACAGACTATACTTGCTTTTGTTAACCAGTTTATCCCTCAACAGTTAGCACATACTGTCTAGCATACAATAGATCTCAATAAGTATTTGTCTATGAATTTTGACTGAGTAAATCTAATGGATACTAATTATTTAAAACAATTTTAAAAATTTTCTTTTTAATGTCCATTATTTACTTTTGAGAGAGAGAGAGAAACAAAGACAGGTGCAACTGGGGGAGGGGCAGAGAGAGAGAAGGAGACAGAATCTGAAGCAGACTCCAGACTCTGAGCTGTCAGCACAGAGCACAATGTGGGACTTGAACTCACAAACCGTGAGACCATGACCTATGTCCAAGTCACATGCTTAACAGATAGAGTCATCCATGATGTCTCCTAATGGGTACTAATTATTAAAAACATACTATGTGTAAAACTCTACAGAGTTCTGTTTTTCTTTTTAAAGCAAGATCTATGCCCAACATGGTGTTTGAATTCACCACCTGAGATCAAGAGTTGCATGCTCTACTGACTGAGGCAGTCTGGTGCCTCCAAAGCTATTTTCTTTATAAAATTAATTTAATCTTTATAAAAACTTGTAAATTAAGAATCATTATCTAATTTTAAAGATAAAGACGTTGAGTCTTTTAATAAAGTTTTTATTTAGGGGCACCTGGGTGGCTCAGTCGGTTTGGGTGTCTAACCAGCTCAGGTCATGATCTCATGGTTCCTGAGTTCAAGCCCTGCATGGAATTTGCTGCTGTCAGCACAGAGCTGACTTCAGATCCTGTGTCCTCTCTCTCTGCCCCTCCCCTGCTCATGCTTTCTCTTAAAAATAAATAAACATTAAAAAAGTTTTTATTTAAATTCCAGGTAGTTAACATACAATATAATATGAGTTCCAGGCGTGCAATATAGTGATTCAACACTTCCATATATCACCTGGTGCTCATCACAAGGACACTCCTTAATCCTCAACACCTATTTCACCCGTCTCCCTCCCCCCCGACCTTCCCTCTGCTAACCATCAGTTTGTTCTCTATAGTTAAGAGTCTGATTCTTGGGGCGCCTGGGTGGCTTAGTCAGTTAAGCGTCCGACTTTCGCTTAGGTCATGATCTCGCAGTTCGTGGGTTCGAGCCCCGCGTCGGGCTCTGTGCTGACTGCCAGCTCAGAGCCTGGAGCCTGTTTCAGTCTGTGACTCCCTCTCTCTCTGACCCTCCCCTGCTCACGCTGTCTCTCTCTCTCTCCTAGAAATAAATAAAACATTAAAAAAAAAGAAGAGTCTGATTCTTGATTTGTCGCCCTCCTCCTTCTTCCTTTTGCTCATTTTTTTGGTTTCCTAAATTCCACATATGAGTGTAGTCTTATGATATTTGTCTTTCTGTGACTGACTCCACTTAGCATAAATTTTCTAGCTCCATCCATGTCATTGAAAATAGCAAGATTTCATTCTTTTTATGGCTAAGTAATATTCCATTATAGGTAATATATATCACATATGCAGATAAAGAAAAGAAGATGTGTGTGCAGTATGGCTATATATACCATTATAGATACCATGTAAATATACCATATTATATCTATATCTATACCTATATATCTATATCAACACACCACATCTTCTTTTCTTTATCTATTCATCAGTTGATGGATACTTGGGTTGTTTCCATAATTAGGCTACTGTAGATAATGCTGATATAGAGATCAGGGTGCATGTATTCCTTTGAATTAGTATTTTTGTTTTCTTTGGGTAAATACCTAGCAGTACAATTGCTGGATGGTAGAGTAGTTCTATTTCTAACTTTTTGAGGAAACCCCATAATGTTTTCCAGAGTGGCTGCACCAGTTTGCATTCCCACCAACAGTGTAAGAGGGTTCCCCTTTCTCCACATCCTCATCAACATCTGTTGTTTTCTCTGTTGTTGATATTAGCCATTCTGACACTTGTGAGGTAATACCTCATTGTAGTTTTGATTCATATTTCCCTTATGATCAGTGATGTTGAAGATCTTTTCATGTGTCTGTTGGCCATTTGTATGTCTTCTTTGGGAAAATGTCTATTCATATGAAAACAGTGAGTCATAAAGATATTAGGTAAATTCTCCAAAGTTATGCAACTTATAGATAAGCCAGACAGATCTGACTCTAAAGCATGGGCCCTGAATTGTGATTTTACCAACTTGTTCATGTGATGCTTTTGATTCTGCCTTTCAGTCTAGATAGAGTTATGTTTACCTGGAAGAGACTTCAACTTTTAAAATATACCTGATTAACTCAAAATAATTTGCTTTATAGGTACGTATTTCAGGGACATACTATTTTCAAAAGACATATACGTCCTTCTTGGCAAAAATAAATGGTGTTCTGGATTTTGTTTGTGCTAGAATACATCTTTATTCTGTACATTTATTTCTATGATAGAATATCTAGACTAAATGAAATAAAAGCCAGAAAACCATTAGGTTTTTTTTTTTGCTATCATTTATTTTTTTTTCAGACTAGAATTTAGTGATACATCACTTACATATAACACCCAGTACTCATCTTCACAATTGCCCTCCTTGATGCTCATCACCCATTTAGTCTATCCCCTGACCCAACACCTCTCCAGCAGCCTTTAGTTTGTACTCTGTGTTTTAGAGTCTCTTGTGGTTTGCTTCCCTGTTTTTATTTTATTTTTCCTTTCCTCCCCCTATGCTCATCTGTTTGGTTTCTTAAATTACACATATAAGTTAAATCATATGATATTTGTCTTTGGCTTATTTCACTTAACATAATACATTAGTTTTAATAGATTTTCTTTATTATCCCAATATAAAGTGAAAAAAGTAGAAAAATAATGTTTTAGTTTTTATACGATAGATAAATGAATAGTAGAGTATTAAAGTTACACAATACCATAGAAAATCTATGTTTCCTCTCTAATATGTTTTGCAATACAGGTGTATTATCAATGAATGAGATTTTCAGCCCTCAACCTACCTGTCAGCTATTTAAACCAAGAGAACATTAAAGTACAGTCTCAATAATTTATATTCTTAATTTTACACTTATCAAAGCAATAAAACCCTCCCAGGCCACATTACTTGGTAAGTACCAATCTTCATGCATTTGTAGAGACTGAGAAGTAAATTCCAACTCATTTAGAGAACTGTGGGCTACCCATAAATGCTATTGTGAGCAGACCCTCCTCTTCTTGAACATAGGAACACAACAGGGCCACCTGTTGGAATCACTAATTACTTTGGCAGCAGCAGTAGGAATATTTGTGACTGAGGTTGGTTTCACTGCCAAGATCTATGGCATTATATTTTCAGTAAGGTGAATAGCAATTAAGCTGCATGAATTCCCATTAGAGGCACATATCAAGACTGAGAGGTACAGGGCCAGCAAGTCATTTAGAATTCATTATTAAGGGAAGCAGCAGTAAGAAAACACTTGACCACATTGTGCTGTAGTAGATACGTTTTGACGTGAATGAAACCACAGGGTTATTGCATTCACTGTAATGATAGGTCTTGGCTAAGTAACCTCAGTCCACATTTCCCAAATGGTTAATTGCTTTTACGTAGTCGTTTCATAAATGTACATTGACTTCTTTCCCACTCACAAAGAGCGCAGAGTCTCCCCTTTTTGCTTTTGCATACTTACTCATGAATTTGAGATTTTGTTGACCAGCCATTGCTTCAGATTTGAAAGGGAGGTACCATTATTTATTGAAAATGCAATATTTCATCAAAGATATGAGACATATTCCTGGAGGGACTTCTGACACTCCGTGCCAGACTGACCACAAGTCACTGCCATGGGTTCTTGGTGCCAATGTGAAGGCCAGGGTAAAATATTATCTTCAGAAAAGTAAGGCTCCATTGAGCTTTTAATACTCTTACTAATGAAATTTGTTTGCAGCGTTATAATTCAAATGCCCTGATCTCCTCACTGTTTAAGCCACCTGTAGTTGCAAGGAGCCAGTTGGAATAAGTATTAACCCTTTTGGTTCACCTGGATGGTTCTCTGTTCATTTGTATACCTTGCAATACCAATGATCCCATTGTTGGGAGAGGTAAGGCAATCAAAAGGCCAGTGTTTTATATTCAAATCATGTTTGGTTTTGTTTTAAATCTTTCATGGTGAAGCCAAACTCTTTAATCATTCTGATGTGCTTTCAGAGTAATGAGGCATAGTTCTTTGGTTAATGGAGTGTTCTTCCGTCTGCGTGCTAACACAGCCCGCTGTGCTCACCCAGCCACCGTCCAACAAAGTTGAAAAATTAGATGAAATGTGACTTCTCTACTGACCCATTCGTCCTATACTCCTTCTAGCTTTCTAGCCTAGAACTAGCTATCAGCTGTTTAAGTCAAGAGTTAGGTAAGCTATTTCTTTTCTTTTTAATTTTTTTAATGTTTATTTATTTTTGAAAGAGACAGAGGGTGAATGAGAGGAGAGGCGGAGAGAGGGAGACACAGAATCTGAAGCAGCCTCCAGGCTCTGAGATGTCAGCACAGAGGCCCCAACTCGAGATCTGCAAGATCATGACCTGAGCTGAAGTAAGATGCTTAACCAACTGAGCCACTTAGTCACCCCATAGGTGAGCTATTTCTGATTGACTGCAAAGACTGAAAAAGTCATTTGTTCTTGAGCTAATGTTTTATCTTCCAATGGTTCTGTAAATAACATAATCCATTCAAAATCATGTTTAGGAAATACAAAATAAGCATTCAAAAATGTATGATCAGAGAGGTAAAATCATAAGTGTAATATCTGTGTACTGGACTACATATATCATGATGGGCAAAAAAGCTATTCAACATTGCCACCATTTTGAGCATGAGAAACTACAGAAGTCTTGTTCAACTTGATTGGTTTTCTCCCTAAAGCTTTCAGTTTATCCTCACTCATTTCTCCAATAAGTAAACATTCTTTGTTTAATTGGTTTTATTTCTTTTTTATGTTCACCTCTGTTATAAAAGTCCTTGAATGCTGTTTCATGTGTCTCTCACCGTGACTTATTTCTCAACCTGTGTTTTGGAGATTCTGAAAACATTCTAGTGGATCGAAGAGTATTCTATGAGAATCTTTACATTTTAGTTTTTAATCATAACAATTTATAAATATATGGTATAAGCGTATCTTGAGTCATCAGGATCATTTTATAACCTAACACTGCAACAAAATGTATTTGCATTTATTTATACAAATGTGTTTGTTCCATGTTAAGACTAATTGATATCACAATGTTTGTACAAATAAATTTTTCTAAGGAGTTCAAATAGAGATGAGCAGCAAGAGGATTTATCATCACCCATTCTTACTAGTAAAGACATGAAACTTGATTAAAAACAAGAAACTTGCATTGTGACAGTCAGGACCATACTCGTGTTGTGAGAGAATGTATTTGACAGATCCCATATTTATAGATAGAAGGAAGGCTAAATCAGTTTATTTACAATACGTATTAGACAACAAAAACTTATTTTGCTCTTGATTTCAAAGGTGATTGTTTTATATACTGTAGTCAATACTCGTGATTACCTATTACATGTCTACACTACTTTTCTTTCTCTTTCACAGAACGTGATTATTTTAACCACTTGTTTCCCTGCATGGCTGTGCCCCAGCTCCCATCCCTTATTCCTTTCTTATCTATGTAACACCCAGCATACACATTCAAAAACTACAAATACTGAAGTAACACTTTTTGAAGTTTGTCCTATACTTCGAAAATAACAGAAATTGATTCAGAAAAGAAACACTTGAAGTTCAACGTATCAATTTTTATAGTATACTGCTCATGCAAATAGTTAATCTCTGCATTCATATTATGAAAGGTCAATTCAGAAACTGCTTTACTATTAAAGCATACTTGAGGATGCCTGGGTGGGTCAGTCGGTTGAGTATCCTACTTAAGCTCAGGTTATGATCTCATGGCTTATGAGTTTGAGCCCCGTGTCAGGCTCTGTGCTCAGAGCCTGGAGCCTGCTTCAGATTCTGTGTCTCCCTCTCTCTCTTCCTCCCCTGTTCATACTCCATCTCTCTGTGTCTCTGAAAAATGAATAAATATTGGAAGACATTTTAAAAATTAAATAAAGCATACTTGGATTATATCACTCTAATATTGAAGCCAACTTTGATTTTAGGTTTAGCAAAATGATATCATCTTTTATATTAAATTAATGCTGTTAGTATGAATCTTTTTGGCATCATTGTTTTGTTTGTATTTGTTCATTAGTTTGGGTTTTAAAATTATACAAACCCCATATACACAATGAGTTTAAGCCTATTTACCAGATTGTCAAACTTAACTGGCTGTCTGGTCTAAATCATGTAGGTCTCTCAGGGAAAATATACTATGATTGTTAATGGCATTGAATATGGAAGGAGAACCCTTCATTTGAATCCCAACTTTGCCACACAGGAGCGAACACTGGGAAAATACATAACATCTCTACAAAAAGAGACTAATACCAGCACTTCCTTAGTTTGTTATTAGAATTGCTCCAGTTGACCTGTGGAAGGACTTAAAACAGTACTTGGTCCATAGTTTGTACAAGTGTTAGTTTTACTGTTGTCATTATTTATTTTTCCTATTATTTTATTATGAGCAGCGATTGGGGTGGATATTTACTGATGATACTGTTCTGGAACTAATGACTATAAAGCAACCAATAAAAAAATTGAATGCTTACAATTTTATGTCTAAAGAAACTACTTTAAGACTAGTCATTCTGCCATGATTCTTAGGTACTGACTGCCTTAGTATATTCGGCTGCTCTAACAAAATGCCACAGACTGGGTAGCTTATAAACAACAGACATTTATTTCTCATGGTTTTGGAGTGTGGGAGTCTGAGATCAAGGCACCAGCATGGTCGGGTGAGGACCCTTTTCTGGGTTGCAGACTTCTTGTGTCCTCATATAGAGGAAGGTGTTGGGAGCTTTTCAGAGCCTCTTATCTAAGAGCACTAATCTCATTTATGAAAGCTTCCCCCTCATGACCTAAAACCTTTCAAAAGTCCCACTTCCTAATACCATCATATTAAGTATTAGAATTTCAACATATGAATTTTGGAGGGGACAGGGACGCAAACACTTAAACTTAGGACTAGCCAGGTTTCAAGTATGTGTATAAAGCTACATTCATAGCTCACATTGACTTACCTTCTCATAAATAGTAATATTTCTTAGTTAATTTCTTTAATATCTTTGCCTTTGGCTTTTACTGCAGGTTAACATTTAAATGACCATATTTCTTTGCAGCAAATGCTAGGTTATCCACGAGCTGTTATTCCCTCCCACACACTAGGGATTGTTCTAGAAGGCACAATTCAAACTCATTTTTTAGAACATTTAGAATCCTGTAGTTGAATTTATGAATAATCACTCCAGCTTCACTGTAGGGATCTTATGCCTTAGTTTGGTCACCTGAGGATGACGTCGCTTACAGCTTCACTCTGCCCGTGGTGTACACACCCAACTGAAACTTTATTTTTCTGCATGTTCCCTGGAAGTCTAAAGTGATCTACTACATGGAAATGAAGGTCTCATGGCCATCTTTCTTTCCTTAGTTTATATCAGTTCCTCTACAAATGTTCGATGTAAAACTGAGGCCGAACCATGGGGAAACCTTTATTATCCTCTTTGTCCAGTTCTTGCCCTTGTTTGGTTAATTTTCCAAATGTCAGCCAGATAGATAATTGTTAAAAGATGTTCCTAAAACTTCTTCCATCTACACTACGAGATTCCTATTTTGATATGTATCTTGAAGACCAAAATTATTTGGTTCACAAGAAGACCCTGTGGCTGAAACTCTGCTATCTTGAAAGTATAGTAAATGTCTTATTTCATTCAAATTAGAATTCTGGAGTTTTAATTGTGACTCATATGTCTACTACTTTAGTGATAGGCTAAACTGATTTGTAATAGAAATCTTACTTGACTTGGAGGAAATACTATAGAAATCTTATGGGTTCCTCCAAAATTCAGTGGGGAAAATGTGTAGTTTTTCCCCAAATTCCTTGAGGTTGGGGAATATAGTTTGAAGTGTGGCTTCAAAAAACTACCTTGCCTACTTTCCTAATTATGCATTAGGCAAACTTTTTATTTTTATACTTAATTATTGATGACAATTTGCATAATTTGTACCTGAAGATGTCAGACATCCATTAAATATGTATTGATTTAATTGCTGAGAAAAATTAACATCTATCTCTCATTTCTTTTCAGAATATTTTATGTACGCCACTGCCTACTCTTAGTTCTTAGGATCTTAGAGTTCATTTTAATTATGGAATTGGTTTTGAGATTTAAAAAAGAAATAAGCTAGGCCAACTATTGAAAACAACTTAAATATTATGATCTATAAAAAGATCTATATTCACCTCTAATATCCAAGAAGTACACTAGACAATTTTTGTTATTTATACTAGGCCCTCCACAAAGGATTTGAAGTGGTTCATAAAAATGTGTGAATTTAACAAGGAACAATTAAATAATAAAGGAGTTGGGGTGAAGGAACTTCCAGCAAAAGAAATGAAAATGAGGAAGAAAGTTTCCACCCAACTATTTATGGCATAATATCCTTTAAAATTGCCAGAGGTGGGACTATTGAATCTTTCTTAACTGTAGAAAGAGGGACTAGGTGGTATGCGTTACAAAACCAAAATCCATTCACAAAATGCCTTTTCAATAAAATATTAGGAAGATGAAACAATATACAAGATTTTAAAAAATCATTAATATTCAAATAAACAGCATCAATTTCCACAAGAATAGCGAAGAGACTCATACTGCCTATTTGCCAATTCACTTATAAAAGCTGGAGAGGTTCCTGGGTGACTCCTGGTTAAGCGACCTGATTTCTGCTCAGATCATGATCTCACCTTGGTGAGTTCAAGTCCCACCTTGGGCTCCCCGCTGATAGCAGGGAGCATCTTGCTTGGGATTCTCTCTTCTGATCTCTCTCTCTGCCCCTCCTCCCCTCTCTCAAAATAAATAAATAAACATTTAAAAATGTTAGTATGGGAGCGCCTGGGTGGCTCACTCGGTTAAGCTTCCGACTTCAGCTCAGGTCATGATCTCTTGGTTTGTGGGTTTGAGCCCCACATTGGGCTCTGTGCTTACAGCCAGAGGAGATACAGCCTGTTTCGGATTCTGTATCTCCCTCTCTCTCTGACCCTCCCCTGCTCACGGTCTCTCTCTCTCTTTCTCGCTCTCTCGCTCTCTCTCTCTTTCTTAGAAAGAAATAAAAACATTTTTAAAAAGTTAGTATGGGAATAGAGACACAAGTGTCTAGACAGAGAAAATCGTCTACTATGTCTTATTTAGCTTTACAGCTTTAGCCACTAGCAGTGTTTGGCATCTATTGACAACTCAATAAATATTCATTGAATGAACTAATAAATACAGGAATCAGTGAATTAAGAGAGGAATGAAGATAAGAAAACATGGCTCTGTCCTGACGAGTTCTTAAATTTTGAGGTCACTGTAAAACAAATATCTGAAGACACTCTTTTTATAGCTGTATCATTTTTTTATATGTAGAAAACTCAGAATCAGATTGTGAACTGTTAGATTAGTGACTGTGGCTTATTTGTCATTTATCTTTTCTTCTACCCATGCCTTTTAAAAACACAGCAGCTATCATTGAAAACAAAACCAACAAAACTGAACAAAACAACTCCTACTCTATGCCAGGTGTTTTTCATTTATCTCATGCTCTTAGCTTGAGTGGCTATAACAAAATACCATAGGCTGAATAGCTGGAATAGCAGAAATTTTATTTTTCATGTTCTGGAGGCTGGAGATCAAGATACCACCAGGGTTGGGTGCTGGGGAGAGTTCTCTTCCTGGCTTGTACACAGCCACCATGTTGCTGTGTGCTCACATGACCTCTTCCTTGTATGTACATGGGAAGAAAGAGAGAGCTCTCTGATGTTTCTTCTGTAAGGGTGCTAATTCCGTCATTAGAGCCCCACCCTCATGACCCCATCTAACCCCAATCATCTCCCAAAGGCCCTATTTCTAAATACCATCACATCTTAAGATTGATAAATATGTTAAACTAAAATGTTAGTTTAATATTTTAACATGAGAATGTTACTGTCAAGCAGACAATGGTTGACTTGACAGATTAGTAAAAGTTGTTCTGGTATGAAAAAGGAGGTAAGAAACTAAATTTTGGTCAAAAGTACCAATGAATGAATTCATTCCCTATATTTTCCACATAGTAAATCCTTATTAATTATCTGTCAGGTTTTCTGCTAGAATTATGGAAGAAAAGAGAAAATTATTCTTGGAGGGTGCACTTATATACTTGGATGATCAATAACCTACAGAACATTCACCCACTAAAGCTGAAATAAGCTTCTGGAGTTTATCTAGTTCACAATTGGAATTTGTCTGACAAGACACCGCCCACTCTGTGATCAGTTTCACTTGATCACATTGTATGGTTGAAGAAAATGCATTTTCTATGGTGTCAGGGTACCTGGATTTAAATCCTGGTGCCACCATTTCAAAACCTTACGCAAATTAATTAGTTATGCTGAAACATCATGTTCTCGTAATAAAATATTTTTCAGGGTTGTCATGATAATTCAACAACATAAAAATAAGAGCTAAAATGTATTTTAAAATGTTCATTGATTTTTGAGAGACAGAGACAGAGCACAAGTCAGGGGGGAACAGAGAGAGAGGCAGACACAGAAACAAAAGCAGGTTCCAGGCTCTGAGCTGTCAGCATAGACCCCAACGCAGTGCACTTGCTGTGCCTTCCTATGGAGTAGACTTCCCCATTCTGCCAATTTTGCTTGGCTAATGGGATGTGAGTGGATGTAATTTACATAACATCCAAGCAACTTTAAATGAACTTTTGCACTTTAGTTCTGCCTGCTCCAATTTCTCCCCTTTGCCTTGAGAAAAGCAGGTCTGAGTGGCTACTCTAGTCTGAGGCTTGAAATAAGAAGACATGTGAAGTATAGAATTGTCCAGAAGAGCCACAGCCAGCTCAAGTGCTCATATAATATATTTAAGTAATAAATATTTACAGCTGCAAGACAATTAGACTTAGGGGTTGTTTTCTGACACAGTGGCATCTAGAGGTTGATTTCTGCCACAGTAATTCCTGAGATATGTGCCCTTGGCTTTGAGGCCAGGTGATGGACCGCCAAGAAATGCTTCCAGATATCAGTTTACTTTTCTTAGTCCATGGGATGCCACACTATTTAAACAGCATTATTTTCAATTATGCTTTAATTTCTGAATGGTGTGTCATTGTTATTCAAATAGTAAATTGTTTTAAAATTTATTTTATAATTGGGGCGCCTGGGTGGCTTAGTCGGTTAAGCGTCCGACTTTCGCTTGGGTCATGATCTCGCGGTTCGTGGGTTCGAGCCCGCGTCGGGCTCTGTGCTGACTGCCAGCTCAGAGCCTGGAGCCTGTTTCAGTCTGTGACTCCCTCTCTCTCTGACCCTCCCCTGCTCACGCTGTCTCTCTCTCTCTCCTAGAAATAAATAAAACATTAAAAAAAAATAAAATAAAATTTATTTTATAATTGGTTATTGGTAGTATAAAATACTATCTTTTTTATAAATGTAGTATAATATGTCATTTTGCATTGTTTGCTATTTATCTTTCATTAATGTAAATGTTTTGTATAAGTGATGAGTACTTAACCTCTTCACTTCTAGTGCTTATAAGTCATTTAATTTCCTAGTCAGTTCTGTTAAAGAGTAGTGGTGACAATGGGTGTCTTTATTTTACTCTGACCTTAAAGTAATTCATTTATATTTATATATTTGTTAAAATGTATTTATAGATATTTTAAGATAATTTTTATAAGCAGAAGAACATTCTTAGTTATTTTTCTAATTTTTAAATATTTTTATCAGTCTTGTTTTGGTCCGTAAAATGAAATTACTCTATTGTTGTAATCAAGGTTTTTTTTAATGTTTATTTTATTTATTTATTTATTTATTTTTGAGAAAGAGGAAGAACAGGACAGGGGCAGAGAGAGAGAAACAGACAGAAGATCAGCAGAAAGCCTGACAGGGGGCTTGAACTCATGAGCCATGAGATCATGACTTGAGCTGAAGTCAAACATTTAACTGACTAAGCCACCCAAATACCCACCCCTGTAATAAAGGTGTTTTTAATGGAAATTAGACTAGTATGAATATTAAAAAAAAACCTGGATGAGGGAAGAGCTGGAGTAGAAGGTCAAGAAGTCACTGATGACTTCAGTCTAAAGCGCTGAAACAAAGGAGTCCCCCAGTTTCTCAAGTTTTCCAGAAAACTTCAGTGACTGTCAAATCTCTGGAAAAGGCTGAGGTTTTTGTCATGGTCTGTAGCAGCCAAGTAGGAGCTTGTAGAGAAATCTGTGAAGCTGTGGTGTCTGGCTGCTATAACCTCCCTGGAATGAAAACCTCTTCTCCAGTTGTTCACTTTCCAAATACTGTGCAAGCCCTTCTCCTTGGCAAGCATCAGCCTGAAACTATGCAGGGAAGGGGATTCTGGAAAATGAGGTTCCTGGTATCTGCAATGCAGAATAGAGAAGCTAGCAAGGTTAAGTTGGCAGCTGAAAAACTACCAGAATGGCAAATATAGATATAAGCAGAGAAATAGATGATAGATAGATAGATAGATAGATTGATAGATAGATAGACAGATAGACAGATAGACAGATAGATAGATAGTACATATTGAGATGACTGTGTGTAGATTTTTTTCCCTGTTACTCATCTGGTATGGCGAACCACACTGGCATATATTCTGATGTGGAACCTCTCTAGAATAAGCCCTATTTCGTCATGGTGTATTATACTTTTAAACTTTTTTTAAAGTTTATTTTCTTATTTTGAGAGAGAGGGAGAGGGAGAGACAGAGAGAGCAAGCAGGGGAGGGGCAGAGATAGAGGGAGAGAGAGAACACCCCAAGCAGGCTCCACACTGTCAGCATAGAGCCTGAAGTGGGACTCGAACTCACAAACTGTGAGATCATGACCTGAGCTGAAATCAAGAGTCAGACACTTACCCAACAGAGCCATCCAGGTGCTCCATGATGTATTATTTCTTTAGAAAAATATGTTCATGATCCAGTTGCTGAAAAAATTCTAACCACACTCTTAAGTATGTAGACCACACATAAATCTCTTGTAAAAGAGATCTAAGACGATGTATTACAAGAAGGGAGTGAATTCAGGAGAAAATTATGAGATATGGGAAGTGAGCACAAATAAAAGACTTAATAATGATGATTACTTTGAGAATTAACAATGACAAAAGTCATTAGCAAGGACACTACAGTGTTTGACCATGGAAATTTTCATTCAACATTCTCGACTACTTTCAATATTAATATTTGCTTATTTCATAAAATACTACTTGTTTAGTATTTATTATTTATCAGATACTAGTTGACTTATAAATATTAATTTGTTTAATTCCTATGATAATGTTTTGAGGTATGTAATACTATCATTGCCCATTTTATAGATGAGAAAAGGAAGGCATACGGGCACCTGGGTGGCTTAGTTGGTTGGGTGCCTGACTTTCACTTAGGTCATGATCTCGCGGTTCGTGGGTTCGAGCCCCGCATCGGGCTCTGTGCTGACTGCCAGCCCAGAGCCTGGAGCCTGTTCCAGTCTGTGACTCCCTCTCTCTCTGACCCTCCCCTGCTCACGCTGTCTCTCTATCTCTCCTAGAAATAAATAAAAAACATTAAAAAAAAAAAAAAAGAAAAGGAAGGCATAGAGAATTCATTGATATGCCCCAAATCACAAATCTGTTAACTATGGAGCTGGGGTTTATACCCAGGAAGTTAGTTCCATATAGTGCTATTATTAACTACTGTACTCTGTTACTTCAATGCTGAAATTTAGTGAGGGGAGAATAGAGAGACTAGAGGGAGCACAGATTTGTAGAAGTTCTGGCCCTTTTCTAGAGGAAAACATGGAATAGGAAACTGTATATTTTCGCTCTTTAGATCAGATGCTTATATAGGTGACATAATTGAATCTGATTGCCCCACAGCTGCTGAGTTGACTAATTATGTTTCTGACCACCCACATATGTTAACTTGCTATCATTATGATTTCAAGTCTGGAGCTTATACAAATTGATGGGTCCATCACAGACTGTGTGATTACTCTTGGTTTAGTAAACCATGGTAAGTAAGAGACTTATTGAAAAAAAACACATCTGATAGAAATCAACCTTTTTAAAAAATGTTTATTTGTTTATTTAGAGAGAGAGAGAGAGAGAGCATGAGCCAGAGAGGAGCAGAGAGAGGGAGAGGGAACTCCAAGTAAGATTCACGCTGTCAGCTCAGAGCACAACCCGGGGCTTGAATTCACCAACCATGTGATTTGACCTGAGCTGAAACCAAGAGTCGGATGTTTAACTGACTGAGCCACCCAGGTGCCCCAGCCTTTTTGAACTAGACAGCAGTTCTCAAAGAATAAGACATTGTGATACTGTTGCCAATCTTGGAAGGTTTTACAAAAATGGCCAAATCCTAGTTGTGTTTATGGCCCCGCTTGGATTCTAAAATCTTGGACACTAGCACGTTACCTTGCCCATCTCCCTTTCTTGCTGCAGATCTCAGTGTAATACCTTGCAGTGGATAAATGAGCAAGAACTGGGATAAATAGGACCGGATATCAAAAGTTCAAAGAATCTTCAAAAGAAGGATGATAAGATCTTTTCCGTTTCCAGTTAAGTTATAAGGAAGAAGACCAAAACAAGCAAACAAAAATGGTTATTTACAGTAAGAGATATTTCATCCAAACAGAACAAAAATTTACTGGCCATTAGAGTTATTAACCTGTGACAGAAAATACTTCCTTTACTATCACATTCCAATCTATGCTTTCAGTGATAGTATGTGAAGTCAGTGAGCGGTGATCCACCTGGATGTACGAGGGGAACGAAATGGCTATTTTTATTTTTTATTTATTTATTTATTTTTTAACTTATTTTTTATTTTTTATTTCTAGGATAGAGAGAGACAGCATGAACAGGGGAGGGTCAGAGAGAGAGGGAGACACAGACTCTGAAACAGGCTCCAGGCTCTGAGCTGGCAGTCAGCACGGAGCCCGACGCGGGGCTCGAACCCACAAACCGCGAGATCATGACCTAAGCGAAAGCCGGACGCTTAACCGACTAAGCCACCCAGGCGCCCCCGAAATGGCTATTTTTAAAATGTAAGTGCAGTCATTACCATTACTCTAATTCCATTGTTTTAAAAAGGGATTAACTCATCCTGGAAAGAGAAGTGCCCATCCTCTATTCAATAGCAGTTTGTGTCAAATGCTAGTGTGCAGCAGAATTATCTGGTACATGAAATATGCAGTTTCCAGGGACTCAGGCCCACAAGTTTGATTCAGTCTGTGTGGGTGGGATTCCATTTCTAAGGGATCTTGACATATGTGCTTTATAAACTTCACTTGGGAACTTCCGTCATCTAAGAAATGTCACATTGCTTTTAGTTATTACTGGATGGGGACTGTTCTCTTTTCCCCAAACCCATAGAGATGTGCAAAATATTTCTTCCTGTCCCAGGATAAAGAGCTAGTTAATTGTTAGAAGCCCTTCTACAAATATCTAGTGATGTACTGATATTTATTTAAATGTACACATATATTTATTCCTTTTGTTGCTCTGTTTTCTTCCTTGAAATTATTTCCCTCTGGTCTCTTATGGATCTATTTATGCTCTTCCTTTTTCTCTTGATTATTGTTCAATTTTTGCCTTTTCCAATACTTTCTTATTTCTTTTTTGAAAGTTAGACATGGCATTTGAAAAATCATAGAGTTAATCTTAGACTCCATATAATATAATTGTCCTTTAGAGAAGATTTTCTCTTTCATCAGCCAGTGAAGGTGGGGACAGGAGAACGGAATATATAGTATGAAGTTGATGTGATTTGAATATAAGCTTTAGTCTTTTTAAGTGTTTGTCAATTCCATTCCACTCTTACTCTTACAGATTAGTTTTTTTGTGGTGTCTACTGAAAATCTGGAGTGATTACCAGTGCTCTGCTTCCTTGGCGTCAGTTACATAAGATTGACAAAAATTTTATTCAGCTTCTAACGTTTTCTACCTTCAAGGGGAAAGCAGCACCATATGTTAAGATCACCACTCTGTTTTCCTTCTTTCTGGAATCTTGGCCCTTGATGTCTTCACTGCCTTAATAGTATTCTTGCCTCTGTGTGTTCTTTGTTAAATATTGCAAAGTTGATGGTGGCTGGAATTCTTTCTGTGCAATCTTTTGGTTTCTAAGATGAAAATACCTTTCTATAAAGAAAATTTATTTATGTTTTCTCACAGTTGTCTGGAAGTGTTCCTATCCTAGAATCATTTATTTAGAATGATTTGATTGAGGGGTTTTTTTGTCACACATGAGGCCTGAAAACTCACATGAGGGCTGTATAATGGCTTCAAATTCTGATGTGATATGTCTTCCCTTTGCCTAGCATGATAACTGATACTGGCTAGTTTCTTACTGTATCTTTCTGCAGAGTGAGTTTATTTCTCATTAGCCGGTGAATATTGATGTTCCTTCTATACGGACAGGGTACCATTAGTCTCCCTAATGTATGCAGAACCTAATCTCTATCTTCTATTGCTGTCACAATGAAAATTTGTCATCTTGATCTCAGAAAGCACCCTCAGCATGGCACTCAGCTTATGCACTTGCCTCATAGAAACCTGCTTTGTTGGGGTGCCTGGGTGGCTCAGTCGGTTAAGTGACTGACTTCCGCTCAGGTCATGATCTCACAGTTCGTGAGTTCGAACCCCATGTCGGGCTCTGTGCTGACAGCCGGCTCAGATCCTGGAGCCTGTTTCCGATTCTGTGCCTTCTCTCTCTGACCCTTCCCTGCTCATGCTGTTTCTCTCTCTCTCTCAGAAATAAATAAAACATTAAATTTTTTTTTAAAAAAAACCTGCATTCTCTTTGTAGTTTTGCTTGGCTTGGGTGCCTGTTTGCGTGTCTGCTTGCCTCCATACATGGCTTTCTTTCTTTCTAGATACCAATACTTTTAAAAACATGATTCTGAAAATATTTGTTTGCAGCATTTCAAATAGTTTTTCAGTGGAAGGGAGGGAAATAAAAGCACACTATTGTTGTTTAAACAAAAGTTTGGTTTATGCTTTAGTGTAAGAAGAAAATTTAAGAAAATGTTATGGTTCAGGTCACCTGGGTGGCTCAGTTGGTTAAGCATCAGACTCTTGATTTCGGGTTGGGTCATGATCTCACAGTCATGAGATCAAGTCCCATTTCTGCCTGTACTCTGGGTGTGGAGCCTGCTTAAGATTCTCTCTCACTCTGGGGTGCCTGGATGGCACAGTCAGTTGAGTGTCTGACTTTAGCTCAGGTCATGATCTCGTGGTTGATGAGTTTGAGCCCCACATCAGGTTCTGTGCTGACTGCTCAGAGCCTGGAACCTGTTTTGGATTGTGTCTCTATCTCTTTCTGCCCCTCCCCTGCTCATTCCCTGTCTCTTTCTGTCTCAAAAATAAACATTAAAAAAATTAAAAATAAGATTCTCTTTCTGCCTCTCTCTCTTTCCCTTTCAAAAAAAAAAAAGAAAAAGAAAAGAAGAAGAAAAGGAAATGTTACCTTTCTAGAAGTGGTGTGATTGTGGAACATTTTTTTGTGGAAGGATCTGTGGCAATAAATCCTAGGAGTGTTCTTTATCTCCTTCTCTGAGGCAATTTTAGGTCAGTAATTTTTTTTTTTTTTTTTTTTGCTAACAACATTTCTCTTCTTTTAAATAGAGCCTCTCATATTTGACCTCTGTCATTCCATAACATGCATCTTTCAAAGATGGCATCACTAAAGAATTAGAGAGAGGCATACACTTACCTCTTTTATTCCCATAAGAAAATACGGAACTCAGCTAGTTATTGGTCACTTTTTCTTCATTTTCCTGAAATGTGGTTCAGTATAGAATCATTTCATTACAAATCCTCTGTGGATCACTCTAGTAGCAATAGAAGAGCAGTAACAAGCAGAGAGGAAACCTGGTTATCAAACGCCATACATCTAAAAAACGTTTTCATTAAGAAAACCTATCAAAAGGCCAAGATATGGCAATAGGTTTATGACTGTAAAAAAATTTTCAGAGACATTTCTAAAAAGTTTAACATACAAAGGCTGTTAATTTCGACTTTACCTGCATGATTCTCCCAATGGTGACTTGAGAAAGAGAACTCCTCACCTGCTTTTCCTGTCTTCCTCACTTTCTTCCTCCTTCTCTTGAGAATTTGCTTCTGCCTCCAGAATCACCTGCCATTAATGTACCTGTCTTACAAATAAATGTTCTGAAAGCAAACTGTAGGCTTTTAGAAAGGGTAGGGTATATACTGGGATGGCATAAATGGAGAAAAGCACAGACCTTGTGAGGTCCTAAGAAGGAAAATGGTTTAAAGGATAAATAGGTGAGGTTTATTGCTAACCCTCATACTTAATAAAGTCAATCAATGCAAGCAGAACATCTCAGAACCAATCTAGTCTCAAGGACTCAATTTTTCCACCTTGCTTCATGGCATCATGACAGAGCAACAAAAAGACTAAACAATGTGAAAAGTGATTCTGTGTATTCATCAGAGGGGAAAAAATGTTATTTCGTTGTCCTAGAGCTAAACATGATTTAGGGGTAATAAAAAGGGATGGAATCTTAACTCCTGGCACCACCAGATCTGCACTCAGTCAGTTCCGTATTTTAGAATCTGTTACTTGTTTCACCACACTCTTGGGTTTAAATTCTGGATCGTTTAGGAACAGATTCAGTAGCACATATGAAATAAAATCATGCTACAAGTGGCTCAACAAAATACCGTTGTTGTTTTCTCTCACACAACTAGGAGTTTGAAAATAGGTAATAAGGGCAAGTACATTTGTGTCACATTCTCAATTAGCATCCCAGGCTTACACTTGTCCTCGTGGTTGTAAGATATCTCTCTTCCCAATTCCTCCAGTATCACAGCTGTTTGCCAGAAGGAAGGAGAAAATAAATGAGTTGGCTAAGCCTGTGCCTATTTTACTAAGTATTCCTAAAAGCCCATGCAATGGCTTCCATGTATTGCTATCCAGAACTCATGTCAATAGTCACCTCTATCTACAAAAGAAAATGAAAAATGTAGGTTTTAGGCATTCATATTACCATCTGAAGGAAAACACTATTTGTTGATAGGAAATAAAGGGAGAGTAGACACTGAGCAGTCAGCTGAACACAGTGCTCTATGTGGTATACACTTCAATATTCAGTAGGAGCAATGATAGTAGTGTATGTGATTGTTCCTTAACCAAATATTTATGATTCTCAAACAAGGCATATTGTCAGAATTGTGTTGCCCCACCTCCTTGAAAACATGCAGAGCCAGGTTTTTTGTCCTAGCCAACAACATTGACGGAAGTGATATATGTCATTTCCTGGGAGAAAACTACGAGCAGATATGCATTTGATGCTCTGGTACAGAACGGATAATGTTCCAGACAATTGGTGCTACACAGGTCTGGGACTTTGAATTATTACAAGGAGCAGAATGTCTCTGTTGATCATGATAGGCAGGGAGCATGCAGGTGGTTTATGGCATCAAGCCACAAAGATTCAGAGATTGCTCTGTGCTACCACATTACCTAGCTTACCGTGACTGTTGCCTTCTAGCACTAAATTCTAGACGGCATCTGGTCATTTGTATTTCTTTATCATTTTTTACATTTTCTCCTTTTAAGTCTCGTTTACCTTTCTCTTCCTTTTTTCACGAGTATCCCCCTGGCCCCCATACCAACCTCCCTTGCCTACACCTCTGCCACCCTCCCCTGACACTCTTACATCCTCCTAGACATACATGTCTTTCTAAGTGAATAGCACTCCTGGATACTATCTAGCTCCATTATTGGCACTGAGGCTAAAAGAGCTACTTTCTCTGGGCTATGGAATAAGATAGCAAAACCTAGAGTGGTTCTGTCTTCCTCTCCTTGGAATATATTAAAGCAGTAAACCTTGACCAGACAAGTGCTCAGTCCAGAATCTCATTGTCTTTTTCTTTTTTTCAGTTTTCTTTTCAGTTTGTGGATAAGAATGAAGAGTGATACAAAAAGAAGTTTCTAGTAGGCAATTTTGTTACTGAATTAAATTTGATGAAAGTTCAGCAAGTAAATAATGGCTTTAATTTAAACTTCTATGGTACCAGCTAAGAATGAATGCAAAGGATAAATAGGAAAGTGGATGCCAGATCACAAGATATAAGTCCTGAAATGCAATTGAAATGACATAAAAGTGCATATTTCTTGAAGCTTCACACATTCTACTTAGAGTAGGCTTAATTGGCTATATATTGCTATATTTAGACGTCATGATTATGGTATGTTTTTAAAGTAGAGACAAGTAATAGCTCCTGTCGGTAAGAAAGTTTTTATGATGATTACATCCTACAGAGATGATAGAAATTATCTAAATGTGCCCTGCTTTAGAAGCAAGACATTGGCTAGTAATTAGGTCATAATAACTAGATTTGTAAGGAGTATGTTAAGTGCACATTAAGAGTAGAGGATGAGCAAGACTGTTAAACATTAGAAATAATTTTTGAAACTTTAATTATAATTACTCAGGAGTGTCATGGAATGAAGATTAGGAGTTAAAAATCCTGTCCCTACCACTCTCTAATGGTTTAGGAGTCTTTTTAATGAGACATATTTTTCTCACTGTCTTAGACACTTCTCCGTTGATATTCAAGGAGGTACACCCATTTACTCAAGAGAAAATAACGCCTCTAAAATCAGGCTTAATTATCCCTAACAAAAAATGTGTAATTATATTAGAAATAATTAGAAATTACATCATTTGTGGTAGACACTTGTTACTTTTGTTTGTTTGTTGTCTTTTCCAAATGCCCATCTTTACTCCTCTGGAGCTGCTCCCCACTATCCCATGTAGTTGCTGCATGGCAGTCAGTCCATGCGCTCAAGGGTCAATTCACTACCACCTAAGTACTGCTGGATTTGATCTGCTAATATTTGTAAAGTACTTTTTCATCCATTTACATGAGGCATGTTGATCTTTAATATTTTTCTGTTTTGTAATATCTACCAGATTTTGGTATTTGGTGTTATAGTGGCCTCATAAAATGAGCTGAACATTGATTCTACCTCCTCTAAATCATCTGTGCAAAATCAGTGCTGTTTCCTCCTTGAATATTTCTTATATAATTCACCACTGAAACCATCTGGGCCTGGAGTTTTCTTTGCTGAGGCTTTTGATAAGAAATTGAATTTCTACAATAGATACAAATCTGTTTCTTCCTGTGTTGGTTCGGTGAATTATATTTTTCAAAAATTGGTCCATTTTTCCCCCAGTTGTCAAATTTGCATAAAATTGTTCATAGTATTATTTTATTAGCCGTTTATTGTATTTGTTGATAAGCACACCATCAGAAGTCTTTTTCCAAAGCTTCCTTACTTTTTAAATTTTTAACCTTTTAAATATCAACATCCTCTTGTCTATGATATTTACTCCTTTTCTCATCTTATGAGCTTTCTGAAAGAGGTCATGTCTACAGACATAATTTCAATAGCGCTTTATATCAATGGTATCTAAGCTTGACTGCACATGACTTGACTACTTTTAAAACAATACTATATATTCTATGCTTCTCTTGGAACTAAATAGGTCAGAATTTCTGGGGGTTAAGGCCCAGATATTATTGTACTCAGTATCTCTCTAATGGCTCTGACATGCAGCTGTGGTTAAGAATTAATGTTTTAAATGCAGAGGACCCTGTAGTCAAATCTCTGCTCAAAATGCTTCTAGGAACCTGAAGTAATTTTTTTTTCAACTACCTATTGGGATGTTTGAAAACCCTGAATTCATTACATTCATCTCTGAAACTTGCTCTTTCTTTATTTTTTCTACATAAACCAACTCAGTAGAGGCAAATTTATTTTAAAATGCATCATTTTTAGTATAGAGACTAAGGAAATTTGAAAGATATATTTGCCTGTGTAACCACCATCCTAATCAAGATATGCATTCCTGTCATCCCAAAGAAATTCCTCATGCTTCTTTGCAGTTATCTGTCCCATCCCCAAATGTAGTGAACACTGACCTGGTTTCTGCCATTTATAGATTAATTTTGTGATTCTAGAATTTTGTATAGATGCCATAATATAGTAGGCCTACACTTTGTTTCTGGATTCTTTCCTCTTTATAATATTTTTGAGATACTATCCATTTTATTATGTGTATCAATAGCTTGTTCCCTTTAATTGATGCATAATATTTCATTGTATAAGAATAACCTATTTTCTTTACTTACTAGTCAAAAAACATGTGAGTTGTTTAGAGTTGTAGGTTATTATATCTTAAACTACTTATCTTGCAACAATAATAAAACTCTTTTGAACTGTGATCTTAGACTTCTGGAAGTCAGACTGCCATAGGTCTAAACAAATTACAAATCCTTAATTCTTTTTACAATGTCAAATTCGCAAAAACAAAAGCAAGGGATTGGAAAGCAATTCTAATTGGGCCTTGAGAAAGAGTCACAGAAATAGAATTGTCTCAAGTCTAGCCTTTCTCCCAACTTCCTACTGTGCCTGCTCTCCCACTGCAATCAATTAGAATGCTCCAAGTTGCAGTGAGCATTTTCATCTGCCTCATCACCCAAGTATGAGGTTGTGAGGAAGACATGACGGTTCATCTGGCTATCAAGTCACCAGCCAGGAGTCCAACCTATCAAGAGTAGAGACTATTGTTGAGCCCTCTTCCTATTTTCATTCCTCGGGGGATCAACTAACCGTTTGGTGGTGGATTGGTGACAGAGAAGCACCAGTGACAATTTGTTCTCAAACAGACACTTACTCTGGGTATGAATTTGCATTCCCTACCCTCATTGCTTCTTCTATCAGTATCACCATCTGTGGAGTTACTGAATGCTTTATTTACCTTTGTGGTATCTTACATAACTTTCTTAGCAAGTAACTTATTTTATAGTAAAAGGAGTAAAGGAAAGGTGAGATTCAAAGGCATCATCACATACCCCCATCCACTGGCTTGATGAAATGGTGGAATAACCTAACCTAACCCAGGGTCGTTGAATAGAACTCTGTATCTGGCTCCACAGTGAATGTGGAACATTAGGATTCTCTCTCTCTCTTTCTGTCTCCCCCACCCCTGGCTCCTTCTCCTTCTCATGTTCTCTCTCTCTTTCTCTAAAAAGACAAAAAATAATTTAAAAAAGTAGCAGGGGCACCTGGGTGGCTTAGTCAGTTGAGCGTCCGACTTTCACTTGGGTCATGATCTCACGGTTCGTGGGTTTGAGCTCCACGCCGGGCTCTCTGCTGACTGCCAGCTCAGAGCCTGGAGCCTATTTCAGAGTCTGTGTCTCCCTCTCTCTCTGACCCTCCCCTGCTCATGCTCTCTCTCTCTCTCTCCTAGAAATAAATAAAAACATTAAAAAATTAAAAAAAAAATAAAAAAAGTAGCAGACAATGATAATAGCTCAGATGTGATAACTAAGATGGAAAGGAGGAAATAAATCAGAGCAATATTTATTTAGGTAGTATAATTGCACATCCTTACCCTTAGATATGCCAAGTGGGAATGATTAATGGGAATGGACCCAAGATAATCTTGATTAAATATTTACATCATCTTTTACATTAAAGTTTTATTCTCTGAATCTACTCATCTAGGACTACTTGAGCACTGTAAGGAGCATGTGATCAAAGGAGCATGTGATTAATTTTGAAATACATTATACATGGTCTTGAAAACATTAATACATAGATTAATGCTTTTGTGCTAATACAGATACCTGTGGGAAACAAAACACAAGTTTGAAGCCTAGTATTTTTAGGTTAGAACATGATATATATTTCTGTAGAAGAGGTAAATTATTTAAATTTTAGTGCATATTTTCTATTTGACTTTATCACCTCTGGTAATTTTTTATTTATTATGAAATATGGGTAGACTTATGAGCACAGCTGGGAAGATTTCTCTTTAGATCTACTGGAGTTTAAAGTTTCAGTAGACATGGTATATCTTTTCTGGTGGTCAAAAATATTTTAATAAATATGGGTGTTTGATCTGTTAGGCTCTTGACCTAAATTGGTTTCAGGGGAGGCTTGTGTTCATATTCCTACCAAAGATGCATGAGGTTTCTATTCTCCATTCCTTGCCAACACTTGTCATTTCTTTTCTTTTCTTTTCTTTTCTTTTCTTTTCTTTTCTTTTCTTTTCTTTTCTTTTCTTTTCTTTTCTTTTCTTTTCTTTTTTCTTTCCTTTCCTTTCCTTTCCTTTCCTTTCCTTTCCTTTCCTTTCCTTTCCTTTCCTTTCCTTTCCTTTCCTTTTCTATAATAGCCATCCTAAGAGGTATGAAGTGGTACCCCACTGTGGTTTTGATTTGCATTTCCCTGATGATTGATGATACTTAGTATATTTTCATGTACCCTTTGACCATTTGTATGTCTTCTTTGGGAAAAATGTCTATTCAGATTTCTGCCCATTTATTTAATCAGGTTGTTTGGGTGTTTTTCCTATTGGGTTGTATGAGTTCTTTATGTATTTTAGATCTCAACCCTTTATCAGATAAAAGATTTGAAAATATTTTCTCCTCTTCAGTGGTTTTTTTTTTTTTTGGATGATGATTGCCTTTTATGTGCAGAAGCTTTTTAGTATGATGTCATTCCACTTATTACTTTTGCATTTGTTGCTTTTGCCTTTTGTGTCATATTAAAAACAATCTGTGCCAACACCTATGTCATAGAGCTTACCACCTATGTTTTCTGCTGAGTTTTATGGTTTCAAGTCTTACTACCTTCCACCATAGACAAAAATTAATTCCAAATGAATTGAAGACTTGGATGTAATACCTGAAACCACAAAACTTCTATGTAATTTTTTAGTGTTTCCAATCTCTCCTATGGTAGACAGGATATAAAATAGCTTCCTACGATCCCCATTTCCTAATATTTGTAATTCTGTATTATCTTTCCTTGAGGGTGAGTAGAACCTATGACTCGCTTCTAGCCAATAGAATATTACACCAGTGATGAGCTATCATTCCTGTGATTATATTACAGTATTAAGACTTTTTCTTGCTAGCAGACTGATGCTAGGAATTCTCCTCATTGGCTTAGTTAAGTAAGTGGCTATGTTGGGAAGACCACTTTACTGTGTGGCTGCCTCATTACATTGCATGACCACTTCATACCTAGCAAGTAGCTGAGGCCTTCAGTCCTATAATGAAAGGGGGGAAATTTCTACCAACAACCTCAGTGCACTTGAAAGCAGATTCTTCCCCATAAAGTGTCCAGATAAGAATGCATCTTGGCCAATATCTTAAGTATGCGACCCTAAGTAGAGGCCTCAGTTAAAGTCTTTCCAGGTTCCTGATCCATAGACACTATAAGACAGACAACTCACGTGTGTTACTTTCAGCCACAAAATGTGTGGTAATTTATTGTACAGTGATAAAGAAACTAGTACCTCTCCTAAACTCAGTAGCTAAGAATGTCTTACAGATAACTGAAGACTGGGATGTTTGCTTCTTCATCAGGCATAGTGGACTTGAATGAACACACTTAATAATTATTTGGGTAGAAAAGAGAGGGAAAAGGAAGAAAGTTGAATATAGCAGAGAAGGGATAAAGGCAGGGACATGGGGTGGAAAGTCATATTAGGGAAATTAAGTAGGTAAATTTTTGACAACTATTCATATTTCCAAATTATAATCTTTTTTAGTTTAGAACCTATTTTAAAACTTGAACGTATCTTCTGTGCTGAGTTTTAAAGATTATGTGCCAAATGTAGGCCTGACTCCTTTGGGGGTTTCGTCACCCCCATGCATGATTTTTCAGACCTAGATTTGTATTGAGGGACACATGGACAACAACAGCCTCTGACCTACTCAGAAATTCTGACGAGGCAAAGAGAATAGGGTAACTGTGGTTGAAGAAAGAGGGCCTCACCTGTGGCTGATAGCTGCTTTCTGAAAGCTTATTCATTTTCTGTCAGATACTTTGTAGCAAGTGGGTTATTTCACACAGGATTTCTTTTTAATATGTACATTTCCCTGTCAAAACAGCTATGATGTGAGATGATAAGAAGTTTGTATTTGGTCTCGGTCCCTGGTTCCTGGCACAGAGCTCCTAAAACCCCTGTTTGGGATGATAGAAGCATTTTTTTGTTATAGTATGTGGTTTTATTCTCTGGTTCCAATACAAGAGCTTCTAAAACTCTTGGAATATCATAAATGACGAGCGTCTTTTTATTATCTAATGAGGTGACTGATGGCAGGAGCCCCTAGGTCGCTTCAGGAAGGGAGCTGCTTGCCAGAAAGACCAAGGCATGATTAGATGGTTGTATCTTTTAGTTAATCACCAATAACCATGACTTAATCACTCGTGCCCACATAAAGAAACCTCCACAAAACCCCCTAAAATACAGGATTAGAGAGCTTCCAGATTGGTAAACTCACCACGTGTCAGGAGGCTGGCATACTCAACTCCACAAGAACAGAGCTCGTTCTGGACCTCGGCCTATATACCTTTTCATCTGATTGTTGTTTGTATTCTTTATAATATCTTTATTAATAAGCTTATAACTATAAATAAAGTGTTTTACAGAGTTTGGTGTGCTGTTACAATAAATTACCAAACATATGGAGGTTGTTATTAGAACCTCTTATTTATAGTTGATAGGTCAGAAGTACAAGTGACAACGTGGGACTTAGAATTGGATCTAAAGTGGGAGGCAGACTTTTTGGGACTGAATTCTTAACCTGTGGGGTCTGCTTTAACTCTGGGTAGTGTAAGAATTGCAGTGTAAACATAAGAATTAACTTGAAAGGCATTCAGTTAGTGAAGTAGAGAATTTCTTGGGGTGGAAACCCCATACATTTTATGTCAGAAGTGTTGATTTAAAAAGGCTTATTAGCATGTAAAAGTTAGTACTTCTTAAATCCATGTCTAGATTTTTGTCCTCCTCCTATACATTTCCCTAAGTAGCTACTGATCATCTCTCTAAAGAAATTTTAGTTAACACCAACTTCTTCCCTATTCTTTTTAACTTGAAAGCATTTCCTGGTCTTGAAAAGAAGAAAATTGTATTGTTGGACAAGAGGAAAAATAGAAGAAAGAAATTATACACAGAAGGGTTTTTCTTTGCATGTGGGCAACCCTCAGAATACAAATGCTCCATAATTGTTATAATTTTAATTTTACTATGAAAAGGTTGTTAATAATCTTTCCTAATGCAAAGTTTTAGGGACTAATGGAGATACTAAGCAATGTTGAGTATAGGTTTAGTTATGAGCAAATATTCATAATTTTCCTTAATTTTCTTGGTATTGCTATATTTTAGATGAGGAGAAGGAATTCAGAAGTGAAACTCTAGAATGCAGATACTTGGATGTGAATTTGCACTTTAGACATTTTTTTTTTTGCATTACTGAGTCATCTTTTGTTAACTGGAAAGAAATGGAGAGTTTAGGGGTGAGCAGTGTGTATATGTACTGAAGTTTTAGCTGAACACTTAGGTTTTCATTTGGCTTCAGAGAGAAAGTATAGGCTTTAGTAAACAATGGATGTATATGTGGAATTCCAGGGCATGTGAGCATTAAGAAGATCAGCAAATTATTTTTTCATGTTGTATATAAGTGATGAATCCCCAAATTCTACTGCTGAAACCAGTATTAAATTATATGTTAACTAACTGGACTTCAAATAAAAACTTGAAATAAAAAATAAAATAATAATTTTTTTTTTCCTGGACATAGCAATAAAGTGAACATGGCTGTGAGGACTCAAGAGATTACTAGGGTGAGGTCAGGCATTTCAAATGAAATGGAGGGTCCCTGGATTAGTCTAGGAGCTCATGCCAAATGAGCTGACCTAAGATTATATTGGAAGAGTCAGTTGTCATAATCTAGTGAGGAAATAGGGCAAAAGAGATTATTTGAGTTTCCAAAGACACATAGAGTTCTTTATGTACCTACTTCCAGACTTCAGAAGAGAGGAAGGATATTTCCAGTGCTTGCACTCAGCCAATCTTCCCTTCTGACTCAAGAGAACATGGGTTCATTAGTAAGAGCACTTCACTTGTAGACTGTCTACATCTGCAACTCTGCCACAATGTCCCACAATACTTAGAGCCTGGAGTCATTTGAGGGCAATGGTGAAACATCGAAACAGCTCTCCTTGAACGCTGAACTGAAAAAGCGGGAGACTTCTGAAAAGAAACCACAATTAGTGACCCCTAAGCTACACACGCATCAAAGTTATGTAATTAGAAATGTAAGCAGCAATAAAATGGCTTGTTGGTCTTTTATAAACATTGGAAAAGATGAGGATCCAGTACTAGCAGGACTTACAGACATACATTTCACTAATTAATTGAAATTAACTTTGAGTGCCTACCTAATGCCAGGCTCTGTTATGGATTCTGTGGGTGCATGAATGAATCAAACTTGAAAGGTGCTTGGACTTCTAATACTTGTTTCCTAGAATGTGGTGACAGAACAATTCAGAGAATGTAAGGAAAAGAAAACCAGCTGTTATACTGTATAATGAGTAGAGGTAAAGGAGGGTGAGTGATTTTACATTGGTTGGAAGAAGATAGTTTTCTGTGTCTAGAGTCAGAGAATTTCTGGTAGAGAAACTAGTGAATGTAGACAGGAGCAGGTAGCAGGTAGCCATGTTTAAGGAGGAAAACAAAAACAAAAACAAAAACAAAAAGAAAGCCACCATGACTGAGGTTAGGGGACAAAAATGAAAGTGGTAAGAATTAAGATCAGCAAAGTAGGTAGAGGCCAAAGCATATAGAGCTTTGTAGGTCAGTATAGGAAATTTCGATTTCCTAATTTAATTTTTTAATGTTTATTTTTGAGAAAGAGAGAGAAAGAACAAGGGAAGGGCAGAGAGAGAGGGAGACACAGAATCTGAAGCAGGCTCCATGCTCTGATCTGTCAGCACAGAGCCTAATGTGGGGCCCGAACCCACATACCATGAGATTGTGACCTGAGCTGAAGTTGGATGCTTAACTGACTGAGCCACCCAGGCACTCTGGAAATTTGGATTGTATTGAAAATGTAAAAAGAGTGGCACCTGGGTGGCTTAGTCTGTTGAGTGTCCGACTTTCGCTTAGGTCATGATCTCGCGGTTCATGGGTTCGAGCCCTGTGTTGGGCTCTGTGCTGACTGCCAGCGCAGACCCTGGAGACTATTTCAGAGTCTGTGTCTCCCTCTCTCTGACCCTCCCCTGCTCATGCTGTCTCTCTCTCTGTCTCCTAGAAATAAATAAAAATATTAAAAAAAAAAAGAAAATGTAACAAGAAGCCATTGGTAGATTTAAGCAGGAGGATAATATAATCTAATTTATGATTTGTTGTTTTGTTTTGTTTTTTAAAAATATTTCTTGCTATAAAGAGAAGAAATGTTATTAGGAAAAGAATAGAAGCAGAGAGACCAGCTAGGAGGTCATCTGCAGTAGTCTCCAAAAGAGGTAAGGGTGGGGTCACTATGCAGTATACTTGAAACTAACATAATATTATATGTCAACTGTATTTCAGTTAAAAATTCAAAAATGGGGGCCCCTCTTTTGATTCAGTTAAGTGTCTCACTCTTGGTTTCAGCTCAGACTATGATTTCCCAGTTCATGAGTCTGAGCTTCACGTCGGGCTCTGGGTTGACAACACGGAGTCTGCTTGGGATTCTCTCTCTCCGTCTCTCTCTCTGCCCTCCCCTGCTCATACACATACACATGCACTCTCTCCCTCTCCATCAAAAATAAATAAATAAACATTTAAAAATTTTTAAAAAGAGTGATAATGGTGGATTGCATTAGGGAGGACACAGAGTAAACAAAATGAAAAAACGGATTTGGAATATATTTTGAGAGTAGAGCCATAAGAACTTGTTTATGCTTTGGATGTCAGCTTTGAAGAACAGGAAAGAAAAATAGAATATCTATAGATTGTATTTAAAGCCATGGGAACAAGCGAGTTCCCCGAGAGAGAAAATTAAGGCCAAAAATTGATGGAAGGTCTAGGACTGAGCCTTTTAACTCTCCCACATTATTCATTTAAGTAGAAGAGAAGCCGGCAAAGACATCAATAAGTATCCCTCCATTAATGATGTCTAGAATGATGGTTTTCACAATTTGAGCAGCGGCAATGTTTACTTGGTGAGAGAAGGGGGACAGGTCTGACCTGAAAGCCATCAAAACAAACAACCAAACAAAGTTGAATTCAGAAACAGTAGAATGGTGGTTGCCAGGGTGTGGGGGGCTAGGAGAAATGGGATGATGTAGTTCAAGAGGTGCAGACTTCCAGCTATAAGACAAATAAGTTCTGTAAGTCTAATGCACAACATGGGGACTATAGTCAATACGACTGTATTGTACACTTGAATTTGCTAAAGGAGCAAATCTTACGTATTCTCACCACACACACAAAAGATAACTATGTGAGATGATGGATGTGTTAATTAACTTGGTTGCAGTAAACATTTCACAATGTATGTGTATATCAAAGCATCATGTTGTCCACTTAAATATATACAATTTTGTTTATAAAATATACTTTAAAGACAGAGAGAGAATTTTTTTTTTAGGAGTGTGTGTGTGGGGGGGTGGGGCAGGAGACCTAAGCTATCAAAGCAGTTTTCCTGCCATGACTATGCTTTCTTTCTGCCAAGCATTAAAGTCACTCCTGAAGGTCAAAGGTTAGTTCTGGATAATTAAAAAAAAAAAAAAAGATTGTGTGTTATACAAAAAGCAAAGAGAAATAAAAATTTATTGGAGACAGACAAAATATTTCATTTTAGAAGAATGATTAGCAAACAATGCATAGATGTAGGGCACACACTCTCAAACTGGTTGTTTCCCTATTTAAAATACAGAAGTTTAACTCCACTGCCAATAGACTGTTCCTCCCCTCTGTGGACACTGATATTTTCCAAATGTCAGGGAGAATTTTCTATCTGCTTTAGGATAGCTGTTTTTCACTGGAGGAAAACCTATGTATGTATCTACCTTATAGAAGACACCATCTGTATTTGCCAAATGTTCTGAACAATGCAGGAATCTGGTGCCTTGCTTACATTCCTCCTGGTGACTTGCTATCAATGACCAAATGAGAAGGACGAAGGCTCTTAAATTCTGCAAGGTTGAGGGGTGTGGGAATGACGCAACTGAGCACAGTGGAATCTTCCATTTGTCAAAGGCAGATGACCCAGTTTGTGGGCCTCCCAAGTCCTTTTTTGATTTCCCTGTTCTACCACCTTTTCAGTGCTTTTTTGGAAACTATACCAGATGGTGAGAGGGGTGACTTAAAAAAGAAGAAAAAAGAAAGAAATCGAGGTACTTAATGTTTTCAGCTCTGGTGCTTCTCGGCAAACCTGATTTTAACTTTTGTGTGTAAATGGAAACAAATACATATGTATCAATTAAGTAGTATGGCCATTTAAATCCACGTAAATAGAATAGTTTTATTAAACTTGCAATAGGCAGAGGTTGGCTTTAACTCAGACGTGGATTTGTGATTGTTGTGATAGGGATGCAGGAGGGGATACACAGCAGAGGAAGAATGGAGGAAAAACCCATGTCATTGTTTGAACTAAATTCCAATTTGGGTGCTGATAAAATTCCCCACTAGGCAGAGAGTAGGGGCTTGGCACTGTAGTGCACTGCAGCTTGACTCAGGATTCAGGCCTGTGTCCATTCTTCTTACCAGCATGTCATGCATCACACAAATGTCTGTTCAATGAAGATGGCCCACATTCCAAGGAAATGCATGACATCTGTTCCAACAGAACACCTTGATGCCTTTGGCTGGTGTGACAGAATTTTAGGAATGGTAGTCTTCAGATGAATAAACGAGTGCATAAAGAAGGCCAACTCAAGGGTCACAGTCATCCAGCTCCTTGTCTTCAACTGGAGACCGGAGCCCATGCCTCTGCATCGCCTCTCCAGAGCTGTTGGATTCCCTCATGTTAAAATTTCAGATGTCAAAATCCTGGTAATGCCCTTGATAAGCTGTGATAAGAATTCCATTTTATCTCTGGTCTTGCCCAAACCCACTATGCCAGTCTAATTGTGGGGGAAAAAATATCACACAAATACCCATAGGGAAATTCTGCAAAATACCTGCTAGTAGCCTCCAAACTGCTCAAAGCAAGGTCAATAAAACCAAGAAAGCTTGAAACGCTGTCATAGTTGAAAGGAGCTTGAGGACACATGACAACAAAATGTAACTTGGTGTCCTGGATGGGATGCTGGGAGAAAAAGTGGGCACAAAGTAAAAACTAAGGAAATCTCAATAAGGTATAGAGTTTAGTTAATAATAATAATGTTGGTTCATTAATTGTGACACATATTCCATAATAATGTAAGATGTTAATGATGGATGGAATTGGATTTGAGGTATGTGGGAACTTTCTGTACTATCTTTACAAGTTTTTCATAAATCTAAAACTATTTTAACATAAAATGTTTTTTTTTAAGTTTATTCATTTATTTTGAAAGAGAGAGAGAGTGTGTGCATGCCGGGTAGAGGCAGACAGAGAGGGAGAGAGAACTCCAAGCAGAGTCCATGCTGTCAGTGCAGAGCCCAAGGTAGGGCTCAAACTCACAAACTGTGAGATCATGACCTGAGCTGAGATCAAGAGTCAGACACAACCGACTGACCCACCAAGATGACCCATAACATAAAATACTTATTAAAAATCATATTGACCTATGACAGGCTTATCCACCTTTTTTATTAAATAAAAATTTCACTCATTAGTTGTCACTGCAGTTATCATTGCCTATCATTCACTTCATAGGAAAAGCAAAAGCAAAGCCCTTTTTCAATTTCTAAGATTTCTACAATTTCAGAATTTTTCTGTGAAATAATAACCTAGTATGCCAAGATTCTGAGAATTTTGATTTTTATTTGGTAATGAACTCATGCATTTTAGAGCCAATTTCTGGATGAAGTAGAGAGATAAATTTTCTAACCACAAAGGGTAAATGTTTCCATTCAAGCTGATTCATGTTCACAATATTAATTTTCTGATTAATGAATTCTAATTGCTTGCTAATTTTTTTATGAATTATTTATCCCCAGTGATGGAAATATTCCAAACTACCAAAATGACATAAAATTATATAGAATCAGAAAAAATATATCCTACTTACTGGTTCATACTAAAAAAGAAAGTTCCTAAGCATGCATTTTTTAATTAAATGTTTTATTTGAGTTAACTCTAAATTCACATGCAGTTGTAAGAAACGATACAGACAAATCAGGGTTCCCTTCAGTCTCTTCCCCAAGACAGCATCCTGCATAACTAAGAAAATAATACTATCCACCAACCTTATTCCTATTTTACTAATTTTACATGCATGCAGGTGTGTGTATGTGTTTGTGTGCTTATTTCTATTCAATTTTTTCAGAGGTGTTGATTCATTTACCTGTCATCACCATGAGGATGGATGAGTTTTCTGGAGTCCTCTTTGCATTCCTGGATGGGTCTGAAAATAGTATTGACAATAACAGATTAGCAGGGGAAAGCGTAGACATTTTATTGAATGTATACTTGTAAATGGGAGCCCTCAGTAGAGAACGAAGACCTGAAGAAGTGAGTGACCAGAGCAAGAAATTTTTATACCTTTTATTATTTTTTTAATGTTTTAAATGTTTATTTATTTATTTCGAGAGGGGGGCAGAAAGAGGGAGAGTGAATCCCAAACAGGCTCTGCATTATAAGCGTGAACAAAGGAGGGGCAGAGTGAGAGAGAGAGAGAGAGAGAGAGAGAGAGAGAATCTCAAGCAGGTTCTGTGCTGACAGCGCAGAGCTGGACATGGGGCTCCATCTCACAAAACATGAGATCATGACCTGAGCTGAAATCAAGGGACAGATTCTTAACTGACTGAGCCACCTTGACATCCTACTTCTATACCTTTTAGACCAAGAAATACTACATTGATGAAGAATTGACAAGACAAAGGTGTTTGGGCTAGGGGTAGTAAATGACGAAGAAGAAACTAGGAAAATAAAGGTAGTTTGCACAGATTTCTCAGCCCCAAATACCCGGTCTCTGGTGATTAGAATGTCATCTTTCCTCTTGGTGCAGAAGGGTCATTTTACATGAAAGATTTATCTCCTGCTTTTAGGGAAGAAGGGAACAGGTGGTCAGAATGACCTCCCTGTTTTTGCCATTTTCTCAAACTCCTTCAGCTTAGAATATTCAATATGCCAACATACCTTATTTTGGGGGTGGTGTGTCCTGAGCCCCATCATCAGTTGCAATATTTAACAGTGCTCACCACAGTCACATCTGCTTTCCCCCCTCCCTTCCCATTTCCCAGAAACCACTAATCTGTTTTCCATCTCTTTAATTTTGTCATTCAAGAATGTTTTATAAATGGAATCACATAGTATATAAACTTTTGAGATTGATTTTCTTCCTGTCAGTATAATTCCCTTGAGATAATTTCAGTAATTGTATGTATCACTAGCTTGTTCCTTTTAATTTTTTAAGCAATTTTCTGGGTGGCTCGGTTGCTTGAGCATCTGACTTTTGTTTTTGGCTCAGATCATGATCCCAGTGTCATGGGATTGAGCTCCATGTCTGGCTCTCATGTTGAGCATGGAGCCTGCTTAAGATTCTCTCTCTCCCTCTCTCTTTCTCTCTCTCTCTCTCTCTCTCCCCCACCCCCACCATCTCTCCCCTGATCACATTCCCTCTCTCTCAAATACATAAATAAGAGGGGCGCCTTGGTGGCTTAGTCGGCTAAGCATCCGATTTTCACTTAGGTCATGATCTCACGGTTCGTGGGTTCGAGCCCCACGTTGGGCTCTGTGCTGACTGCCAGCTCAGAGCTTGAAGGCTGTTTCAGAGTCTGTGTCTCCCTCTCTCTCTGACCCTCCCCTGCTCACGCTGTCTCTCTCTCTCTCCTAGAAATAAATAAAAATATAAACAAAACATAATAAGAAAGAGAGAGCAAGCTAACTCTTATATGAATTATTTATCACTAGTAATGGAAATATTCCAGGCTACCAAAATGATACATATTTTGGTATATATGACATTATATATATAATACATTTTTTAAAAAGTAATTTTCCACAATATGGATGCTTTTTGTTCATCCACCCGTTGAAGGATATCTAGGTTGTTTCTAGTCAACCTAGATAATGATAAAATCACTAAAAACATGGGTGTACATGTCTTTGTATGAACACAAGTTCTCATTTCTCTGGAATAAATGTTCAAGAGCACAATTATTGGGTCACTGTGTAAGAACAGGTCAGCTTTATAAGAAACTGTGAAACCTTTCTTCAGAGTGGCTGATTTATTTCACATTCCCAGCAGCAATAAATGAATGATCTGGTTTCTTTGCATTCTTGCCATCACTCAGTATTATCACTATTTTCTTTTAGTCACTTGGATAGATATGTAGGGATATTTAATGATTATGGTTTTAAATTTGCATTTACTTAATGATTAATAATGTTGAAAGCCTTTTATATGATAACCATCTATATATATTCTTTTATTCATTTTTAATCAAATTCCTGGTTTTTTCTTACTGGTTTGAGAGTTTTTATATACTCTAAATACAAAGCCCTTCCTGAATATATGGTTTGCAAATATTTTCTCCCTGTCTCTCAATTGCCTTCCATCCCTTTAACAGGGTCTTTCACAGAGAAAAAGTTTTTCTTAAAAAAATTTGTTGAGGTCAACTTTAACAATTTCATGGATCATGTCTTTGGTGACAAGTCTAAGTACTGTTTTCCTAACCCTGGGTCACAAAGATTTTTTATTACATATATGTATTTTTTAAAAAGTTATATAGTTTATATTTCAGCCCATAATCCATTCTGAATTAATTTTTGTATTAAGTGTGAAGTTTAGGTTGAGGTTCACATCTTTGCCTGTGGATGTCCAATTGCTTCAACAACATTTATTAAAAAGACTATCCGTACTACACTGAGTTGTTCTGTACCTTTGTCAAAAATAAGTTGGAAATATTTGTGAAAGTCTATTTCTGGGATCTCTATGCTCTTTCATTGATCTATGTATCTACTATTATACTGCCTTGATTATTGTCATATAAAAAATTTTCAAAACTTAATGTAAAATTCCTAATATTTGTCTCAAGTAATATAGATTGTACTTTAAGTACAAAAAAGACAATTTGCTAGTGCCTCCTATTTACCACTACGCTGGTATTGGTTGACTATGGACAAAAAGGAATGAAGAAATCATTTAAAATTTAGAGAAGTATAATTGGCAGAACTCTTCCTCTACTTGGAAAAGGATTGAGAGTCCTGACAACTTCAGAATCTTTTCCCCATTGTTGCCCATATTTTTGATGCTTTTATTTATATTCTTCATTTTTACAGATGAGGAAATTGCAGTTCGTTGACAGGTGGTAGGACCAACGTCATGATTGGAAGGTAGTTAGCTCGGTCTCAAACTTCATAATTTTATCCACTCCATGATACTGTTTCTGATATTTTGGTCTTCAGTGTCACTCAAGCCAATAACTCTCACCTCCACCTGACAGATTTTTGGAAGTCTAGATTAGGGTTCCTGATTTTGGCCCAGATGAATCGTCAGGTGGAAAGTGGTTTTATTAATTTAGTCATAAAATATTAATTATTGAGTATCAGCACAGGCCTGGCCTGGCCCTAATGGAATATATAATTTGTCAAGGAGGCAGACAATAAACAAACAAACAAACTTATATATACATATTACATATATAGAATCTATAAGTGTTTATATATAATAAAATAATATTTATATAGTAAAATATATTTGATAAAAACAAAATTTTTAGTGGCATCTGCGTGGCTCATTTGGTTAAATGTGTGACTCTTGATTTTGGCTCAGGTCATGATCTCCTGGTTCCTAAGATCAAACCCTACATCAGGCTCTATGCTCACAGAACATAGCCTACTTGGGAATCCCTCTCTTCTCTCTCTCTCCATCTGTTCCTCAACCACTTGCTTTCTTTTAAAACTAAATAAATATTATCAAAAGTTTATTTACATTGTTAAAATATGTAATAAAATATAAAATTTTCAATAAAATAAATTTATATATAATAAAGTATATAATATGTAATATAGGGAAGGAAGTTCTCTACTCTTCAAGTTCTTCCAGCTAGACTAAGAATTAAATTTACATGAAACAGATTAACAGGAATAAAAAACAGAGTTGTATTACATGCTCATGGAGGCCCAATAGTGAAATTGAGACCTGAAGAAATTACGACGTCAGGTTTTTATATATATATATATATAAACAATATATTTGTGAGTAATTGACAAGATAAAGAAAACAGATGTTTGGGAGCTAAATTAGTAAGGAATTCTATGTGGAATTTGGGTTGGGGTAGGGGATTAGTAAGAAAATAACAGAGCTATTAAAATAGCCTTCTCAGCTCTAAATTTCCTATCTCTAGTGATAAAGATGTCTTTTTGCTTCTTGATACAGGGATGGTATTTTTTTCAAATGAGAGATTTGTTTTGTGTTTTCAGGGGGACAAAGAAGGGTATGAGTGTCCTTGAAACTTCTCCTTCCCAATTAGCTTCATACCAAGTAATTAATATGACATTATGATACACTTTGGGTAGCCTATGCTAAATGCCCTAACCACAATTCTGAAAACCAAAGGACTGAAAACCAAAGATAAGTTTATAACTTATTTGATGACTAAAGCTGCCTTGAACTGACTATAGTCTTTATTTTTCTCACTTGAAATTAATATTAATGAATTTCATTATGGGATGGTGGCCCAGATTAGGGGGAATAGGCTATTACATAATATGTAGTAAATGTCCCATACTATCTTTTGAAATTTTAAAGATCGTATTATTTTGGAAGCCCATTTGTTCTAGACGGTTTTGGATAAGAACATATAAACCTGTATTATTAAATTGGTTGGAAGAGGAGCTGTAATGAAAACTAGAGCGTCCGGTGTCTACTGCGTCCTATAGCACCTGCAGGGCTGTGCTTTCTATAGTTTCACCCTGTGAGGGCTCTGATGCGTTTTCTTTCTTTCTTTTTTTTTTTTTTAATGTTTTATTTATTTCTAGGAGAGAGAGAGAGACAGCGTGAGCAGGGAGGTCAGAGAGAGGAGTCACAGACTGAAACAGGCTCCAGGCTCTGAGCTGGCAGTCAGCACAGAGCCTGACGCGGGGCTGGAACCCATGAACCATGAGATCATGACCTAAGCGAAAGTCGGACGCTTAACCGACTAAGCCACCCAGGCGCCCCTCTGATGCGTTTTCTAAAGGCATGAGCTCTGTAAGCTGGGGCTGGATGTCTTGCTGTCGATGGTGTTGCTGGGCAAACCTGGGAGTCTCTGGACCCTGAAGTCTTGACCCAGCTAGACCTAAAGGAGTTGCTGAGGGTGCTGAGGGTATTTGGTCTTGTCATGAGAATGAATTCAAGGACAGACATGCAGCACAGCAGAAAAGCAACACAGGTGAGAAAGTTCATTAAAGCAAGAAGTATACTCTAGAGATATGAGAGCAGGTGAGCTTGAGAGAGAGAATGAGACAGAGACACAGAGAGCTGTGTGCCCTGAGGGTTGGGTTTCTGGCTCCTGTGTTAATAACCCCTTCCTGCAAGTGGTACTTCGGCAGCGCCTTTCAGAACTGACAGCCCTGTGCTAAAGTGTGTTAATTCTTTCTCACCAACTTTCCACTTGACCTTGGAAAAAAGCCTTTCTGAATACCCAACATTTGACAGAAACTTTGTAAATACATATATTTTTATTTTAGCCTTGCCATGCAGACTGTGAGAAATAAGCCCACTGTCCCAAACAAAGGAGGGACACAGAGACTTGGAGCACAGTGAAGAAAGGCTTTAATTGGTGTTCTTACAAGAGTGGATGTCTGATGGACAGGCACACTCTGGGAGGTTGCAGCAGGCAATTTATCTCCTTGTGTGAAGTTCCTCCTTGATTCCTCCTTGGCTGAACAATACAGAGGTTACAGCCTTACCCAGAAGGCGTCGATACCCATAGAAGGCCAAAAAGTAGTCCGATTGCAACAAATATAATTCATTGAGATGATGTAGAAACTTCAGTTCTTTGGTGCATGCTTATTGCAAAGCCCGTGAAAACTAAGCCCACGAAATGGAGAGGGGAAGAAGAACCAGGGAGTGAAGTGTTTAAGGATTTGGGACTCCATTGTGGGGGCGGGGGGAGCTTCGAATATATTTCCAATGGGTTGTAAACCTATTATTACTAGACAGCATATCTGGTATTTATTTGGTATTTGTGAAAATGAATCCTCTCACTTACTTCTCACAAAGACTTTGTTTCTTCTGATAGAACTTAAAAGCATAAGCAATATAAATAGGGGCACCTGGGTGTCCAAGTCAGATGAGCATCTGAGTTTGATTTTGGCTCAGGTCATGATCCCATGGTCATGAGATGGAGTTCTGCATTAAGCTACATTCTAAGCATGTAGCAAGTGTAAGATTCGCTCTCTCCAGGGGCACCTGGATGGCTCAGTCTGTTGAGCATCTGACTGACTTCGACTCAGGTCATGATCTCACAGCTCGAGAGTCCGAGACCCACATTGGGCTCACTGCTGTCAGCCTGTCAGTGTAGAGCCCACTTTGGATCCTCTGGCCCCTCTCTCTGCCCCTCCCCAACTTGTGCTTTCCCCAAAATAAATAAATCCTTTAAGAAAAGATTCTGTCTCTTCCTCTGCCCCCTCCTTCCCTCTCTCTCTCTAAAAAAATAACAAATAAATAAAAAATAAATATAAAAACAAACCAAAACAAAACAAAACAAAAAACCCCTGAGTGTATTTGTTTTCTGGGGCTACCATAACAGAGCACTACAGACTGGGTGGCTTAAACAACAGAAATTTATTTTCTAATCACTCTGCAGGCTTGAAATCCAAGATCAAAATGTCAGCAGGGTTGGTTTCTTCTAAAACCTCACTTCTTGGCTTGTAGATAGTCTAGGCTCATATTCACAGGGTATTCTTCCTCTGTGAGTCTGTGTCTCCTCTTTCTTATGGACAGCATTCACACTTAATTAGGGTCCACCCAAATGACTTTGTGTATCCTTGAAGGGATTAATTGCCCACCAAAATGAGCAGGGAATAAACATTATCTAAAGTTTAGCAGAACCTCCTAAAACAATATAGGTTCCATTGACTCCCACAGAGAGAGTTTCCTGCTGGGGAAAGACTGAGTAACAACTGTAATACTAATTCAGTTGCCATAAACCACACTATCTCTGGGAGCTTTCATTGAAAACAGAAACTGCTCATCCTCATTAGCATCAAAATGCCCAGTTGAACCTCTCACACTTTCCCACTGAAGCCTTTAACCCCTTTCCTACCTCCTGTTAAGTTGGTATATAAACCTTTACCCCTGTCTATTCAGGGGTTACTAATTTCTGAGTTCATGGTATGAAAAAACTTTGTCTCTTCTCCTATTAATCTGTCTATTTTCAGTTAATGCCCAGGTCCCCAGCCACTGAACCTAAGAAACATCTTTCCTCCCAACAGCCTTAATTACCTTTTTTTGTTTTGTTTTGTTTTGTTTATTTTTGAGAGAGAGAGAGAGTGAGTGAGCAGGGGAGGGTCAGAGAGAGAGACACAGAATCTGAAACAGGCTCCAGGCTCTGAGCTAGCTGCCAGCACAGAGCCCAACGCAGTGCTTGAACCCACAAACCATGAGATCATGACCTGAACCGAAGTCGGATGCTTAACCAACTGAGCCAACTGGGTGCCCCCAGGCTTAATTACCTTTTAAAGGCGCTGGCTCCAAATATAGTCCCCTTCTGAAAGGCTTGGAATTAGGACTTCAGCAGATGAATTTGGGGGCAAAATTCAGCCCACAACACTCTGCTATGGATTTCTCCAAATCACCCTCTTCTCTCGTGCTAGGGAATTACTCTTAGACAAAGTTTACACATAGCATTTCTCCTCTTTTTTTTTTTTTTTAACATAATCTCCATGCCCAACATAGGGCTTGAACTCACAGAACCCTGAGATCAAGAGTCACATGCTCTACCAACTGAGCCAGCCAGGTGTCCCTCATTTCCCCTGTTAGTAGACCACAAACTTTTGTGAGAAAAGTCCTCTTAGGAGCCCAACTTATTTACCCCTTGGACATGACCAGATGTGTCTTACTCTTGCAATGAAGATGCTTAGAATTGAGTTTGATGTTGGGAAGTCTGCTGTGATCTGCAAAGTACTTATTATAAAGCAAATGTGCAAAATATGAAGTCAGAAAACTATTCCCTGATGGCTAAAAATTTAGGCCAACATTCTCTATTCTGCTTTGTCTATCTGGATAGAGAGTTGCCCAAAGGATGAATCTGAATGTTCATCCTAGGCTTTGAACTTCAGCTGATGAATAGTTGAACAGAAATAAAAGATCCTACTACAAGGTGTTAAGAGAGGACTATACTATTTATAATCCTCTAAAACCAATTAATTATTCATGACCTAGAAGGAGCAATTTTTTTCAGTTTCAGACCCCATTTACTTCACATAGCAACCAAATTACCAGTAAAGGACTGATCGGATTTCCAGTCACAAAAGCTTGAAGGGAATCTACTGGAAACGGACTATTCTTCTTAATCAGCCTATTTCTTGCCCAGTCCTCCTCTGTCTTGGGGCTGATGAAATAAGGTGTATTCCTTGGCATTTGCTGATATTTGGTCATGGAAGTCAAGCTTTAGGAAGCCGGCTATAATAAATCACCACAAATTTGCATATTATAAGGCCTTTAATATACAGACGTTTCTTGGATGAAAACAAAGTCTCAAGTGTGTATTGATGGATTCATTTTAAACACATTAACTTTGTCATTTTAAGGATATTGTTTTTAGTTAGTGTTTAGTGTTACATACACTGCTATATAATTTATTCACATGTAAAATCGAATTGCAAAACTCTAAAACATGGTGCAAAAATCTGAAATTTTCCTCTTAAAGCTGAAACAAAATGGAGAAAATATTTCTAGAACTACTGATACCCTGATAAAAGGTATCATGATATCCTGATAAAAGAACATAAAAATGTTGAAAACACATGGAAACAAATCTGCTCATACAGTATGCACACAGATATTAAGATTCCATCCACGATAACATCCATGTTAGTTATTATTTCTTTATTCATGTATCCATTTCAAGAAGTGATTATTTAGTGCCTACCTTTATTTAAAAATTTCTAATGTTTTTTATTTATTTCTGAGAGAGTAAGAGAAAGAAGCATGAGCAGGGGAGGGTCAGAGAGAGAGGGAGATACAGAATCTGAAACAGGCTCCAGGCTCTGAGCTGGCTATCAGCACACAGCCCGACACAGGGCTCGAACCCACGAACCATGAGACAATGACCTGAGCTGAAGTCAGATGCTTAATCAACTAAGCCACCCAGGTGCCCCAAGTGTCTACTTTTTGTTAGACATGGTGCTAGGCACTAAAATATGTGAAAATGACATGAGTTCTATTTCTAACCATGTAAATAATTAATTGAGATAATCAGACAGTGAAGAAGTATATATATTGGGGCACCTGGGTGGCTCAGACAGTTAAGTGTCCAACTTCTGGTTTCAGCCCAGGTCATGATCTCATGGTTTGTGAGTGTGAACCCTGCATCAGACTCTACACCAACAGTGCAAAACCTGCTTGGGATTCTCTTTCTCTCCCTTTCTCTACCCCTCCTCTATACATATATATATGTGTGTGTATATATATATATATATATATATATATATATATATATATATATATATATATGTAATAAAAGATCTCAGATCTCCATAAAGATGGATTAAATACAACAATGTTCATGTTAAGACATTCCTAGTAGTCATAGCCTGGAAGCAGTCACTTACAATAGGGAATGATTTAACTTAACAATAGTTCATATTGAAGATCAAATCCATAAAAACATTACTGCAGAAAATACTCATTTACAGGAGAAGATATTTGTAACACACTGCTGAGAGACAATAGATAACTACTAACAATGAAGTGTGGTGCCATTGCTTAGAAAAATATGTTGGTTAACAAAAAAAGGCCTGGAATAGCATACCTCAAAATGCTCTTGGTAGGTAGTTACCTTTGTTGGATTACAATAGTTACTTTTATATTTGCCTTTTTCTATATTTTTCAAGTTTTCTGGAACTTGAAATTTAATATGTTCAATTTAATGATTTAGTGAGGAGAAAGATGTATTGTAAACAAAAGTAAAACTGTCTCACATCAAACTAAAGGGTATGATAATGGCTACTAGAGGTGCCCCAGATCTGTTACACTTCTCTTTCTTAGTAAGAAAACCACTTATTTTTAGCTGGGCATTAAAGCTCAGAATAAATATTTCATTTCTCAGTTGTCCTTGTAGCAACTGGTCATGTGACCAAATTCTGGCCAATGAGATATACATAAAAGTATTATGTACAGCTCCCAGGAAAATTCTGAGATCTTCTAATATTAATGATAGTAACTGTTTACGAAACCAGAAGGCATTCTGAAGAAAAAAGAGGAAATGATTAAAAGAAATTGTTTAAACTACAGCATTTTCTGTGATATGAATACCTGGAGAATCTGAAAAAGTGTTAAGATTTGTGCATGTAAAACAAAATTTCTGTACATGCATTTCCTGTGGTTTTTTCTTTGTTAAATAAAGGCAAAGTCCTCCAGTAGTATTTTGTTTGTAATAACTAATGTGAAAAGAAGGTATGCTTCATCATGGTAGTTGGTTCATACAATCTCAGGCCTATTTCGGAGGAAGGTTGGACTTGTACTGAGAGTTTTTCCCATGTCCTGATTGCGAAAAACAATGGTGTAGGTCACAGGAATTCTACAGATGCTTTCAGCTGCAAATTCCCGAAATGTTCACTCAAAGTGGTTTAATCACTAAGAGCACATATTACACCATATAACAAAAGGTCTGGAAGTACATGGTTCCAAGGTAGGTTAAATCAGTCACTCAAAAGAATGATTTCTAGCTCAAAATGTTGAGCTTTTCCTTCATACTCTTACAATGGATGCAGCTGACTCTAGCATCAGGGCCTCACATGACAGTGCTCTATAGCAAGGATAGAAACACTGTCCCAGGAAGCCCCACCACATTTCCCTTTAAATTCATCTGGCAGAGATACTTGTGGTTAAAGGAATCATTGGCAAATGGTAGAGATGTTTGGATTAGCTCAGGCAAACCTGTGCTCTTCCTTAGGGACTGGGCAAGTGTCTAAAATTATGTGGATGCCCCAAATCTTTAAACAATGAGGTTAGATTAGCCATAAAATGATCTAGCTATGCGACCTGCAAGTACAAGTTCTTTTACACTGAAGACTGATATAAAGTACAAACCTAGGCTCACTAAAGCTTCTCTCCAGTCTATGTAGATATTTTGCATGTATAATAGTTTAAAAAAGCCTTTTTTCTAAGACAAGAAAGAATATCATACACATATGTATAGACTCAACATATATATCATACAATGAATGTAAATAAATTATTGCATGCTATATAAAATATACATGAGCATGATGGAAATTTAAAGAACAACAATTACTCTGTAAGAGTACTGACGATTTCTATGGTACCCATTTACATAATGGAAAACAAAATCACAAAGCCTTTTAGGTAGACCTTTTTGCAAATCCCTGCAATAAACTTGTCTTTTCTTTAAAAGTTAATGCTTTATTTCTCTTTCTGGAATGGACAAATAACTCACACAAAATGTTCAGCTGAGTGACCTTTTATGGGTGTTATCCCTGTCATGGCCTAAGTCTGTCCCTTCTGGGAGTGAGTAAAGAAGTAATGCAATGAAGAATGCTGGTCTGAGTTTGCACTTTTCCCTAAGTGCTCAATTCCAACAGAAAGCCCTGAGTGTTAGGAACACCTCTTCCAAGCGTTCCACAATAACAAAGACAAGGATATCTACAAAAACAGTTGTTAAGGACCAACATGTTACAAAGGTTTTTCAATCAATATAAAATAGTGCATGGGTTTATTAGGATTCACTTGACAGATTTATTTATTTTTATTAAAAAATTTTTTAACATTTATTTATTGTTGAGAGACACAGAGAGACAGACGAGGAGCGGAGGGGCAGAGAGAGAGACACACACAGAATCCAAAGCAGGCTCCAGGCTCTGAGCTAGGTGTCAGCACAGAGCCCGAAGCGGGGCTGGAACCCACTAACTGTGAGATCATGACCTGAGCCGAAGTCGGACTCTTAACCAACTGAGCCACCCAGGAGTCCCTGACAGATTTATTTTTTAACTGAGGTATTGTTGACACACAATGTTACATTAGTTTCAGATGTACAACAAGTGATTGGTTGTTGTATACTATATAACATTATATTTTGGTTATATGTCAGCTATATGATTTACTATGCTCCCCACAAATGTAACTACCATCTGTCACTACAATCCCATTGACTATATTCTCTATACTCTACCTTTTATCTCCATGACATATTCATTTCATACCTGGAAGGCTCAACCTCCAACTCCTCTTCTCCCACTTGCCTATCTTCCCACCCCACCCCTGACAATCACCACTTTGTTTTCTGTGTTTATGTGTCTGATTTTGTTTTTTATTTGTTTGTTCATTTTTTAGATTCTACATATAAGTGAAATCATATGGTATTTTTCTTGCTCTGACTAATTTATTTTACTTAACATTATACTCTCTAGATCCATCTATGTTGCTGCCAATGGCAAGGTCTCATCTTTTTTATGACTGAATCATATTCCATTACATAGATATATCTGTTTTTTTTTATCTACTCATCTATCCATGGACGATTGTGCTGCTTCCATAACTTGGTTGTTGTAAATAATGTTATAATGAAAAAATTTATAAATTCATAAACTCTTATATTTGAAAAATGTCCTAGAAATAATCTATTTAATCTCCTTAACTTACAAATTCATAAATGGAGGAGCTGAGATCTCAAAAATTTATCAAGGCCACACTTCTTTTGGGTAGAAGAGCCAAAAACAAAAATAAAACAAAACAAAACAAAACCCATCCATGACTTCTCATTACTAATTTAGTGTTTTTTTTCTAGTTTGTTTTGTTATTCCAATCATTGTAATAATTTTGTTCATTCACATTAACAGTGATAAAATTAAAAATAATACTGAAATGTAAAACACTGTTACATTAAAAATGAAGCTCATGCTTTGTGTTCAGGGAAGGGAAACCACATGGGGCACCTGGGTGGCTTAGTTAGTTAAGCATCTGGCTCTTGATTTTGGCTCAGGTTGTGATTTCACAGTTTGTGGGTTTAAGACCCCATGTTGGGCTCTGCTTTGATAGTGCAGAGCCTGCTCAGGATTCTATCTTTCTCCCTTGCTCTGTGCCCCTCCCCACTCTCTCTCTCTCTTTTCAAAATAAATAAACTTTTAAAAAAAGAAGCTATAAATAATGATTAGAACAAGAAAACTGTATTGTAGGTAGTAAGAGTTCTGTCCCAATTCTGATTAGGAGGAATGTTTCCCTACACTATTAAGCAATTATTCAACACCAGCTGGATGTGCTATTCAATTAAATTCTTCCCCTATTACCTGGAGATGGCATCAGGTTCCACAGGTAAGGGCTCTGTCTCTACCCCCATCCCCCACTTCTTAGGCTAGTCACAAGCCTAGGCTATCACCTGTGCTCTGACCAGACTGACTATAGATTGGAGTTTCCAATCACCCCCTGCACAGTCTTGATTAGTTTGGTAGAATGGCTCACAGAACTTGGAGAAACATTTTACTTAGTAGATTACCAGTTTATTATAAAAAGGTTGCAATTCAGAAAAAGCCAGATGAAAGAGATACAGAGGCCAAGGTACGGGAAAGGGCTTGGAGCTTCCATCCCCTCTCTGAGTGTGCTACTATTGCTGAATCTCCATCTATTCACCAACCCAGAAGTTCTCTGAACCCCATCTTTTTGGATTTTTTTGCAGGCTTGATTCAATCATTCACAATTAATTCTACCTCCCTGTGGATATTAATGATGACAGAGTGGTTTTAGCAGCATCAAGTTTCATATCCTCCCCCAAAATTTCAAAGTATGGAAGAAGGAAGAGGATTCTTATGAGAGGTTTCCAAAAACTTTCTCTTCAAGCACCATGGACCAGCACTGGTCACACACCTTAGTGGTAAAGATTGTGAGAAAGCAAATACATGGGTGTTGGGCCCTGGCAATAAGGAGGAGGAAGAGAAGAAATAGCCTTTTGCAGGTAGAACTGTATCACTAGCTCTTGGTTCATAACAAATTACTGCAAAACATAGTGGTATAAAACTGTACTATTTATAGAGAATTTTCTGATGAAATTAGATGTGGTATATAAGAAAATGAGAAGAGTTAAAAGTGATGTCAAAAGAGTCAATGTACAAGTGGAAGAATTAAGCTGCTATTGACTGAAATGGAGAACACTATGGTTAGGGTGTATAGGCTTGAGGGAAGATACGTTTGGGATATGTGCAATTTGAGATGTCTATTAAACAGTTTAGTAGGCAATTGGATGTTTGAATATTTGAATCTGGAGTTCAGAATGGACATAAGAGATGAAGATATAATAGTGGGGAGTCTTCAAAATACAGAACACATATCAAACCAATTACTGGAGATAAAAGAGTGTGGAAAGAGAGAAGACTAAAGATTGAACCTTGAGCCAAAACTTCAGTTGGTGGTTGAAAAGAGAATTGCCACACTGACTGAGAAAGTGTGGCCAGAGATCAAAGAGAAATCCAAGAGAGTGCAGCCCAGGAAGCCAAGAGGAGAAAGAGTTTCCAGAAGAAGTGAATGACCATCTCTGCCAGATGTTGTTAAGAAAGTTAGATGTGAGTTGAGAATGAATCACAGGATTCATCAACTGGGAGGTCATTGACAACCGCCTTTTAAGTGGAATGCTGGGAACACAAGCTGAACTCAGTTGACAATAGGATGAGGGGCTCAGAAAAAGTGACTCTAGGAAGGAGTTTTGGTGTAAAATTGAACAGAGAAATGTGTCAGTAGATAGATGAAAAAATAAAGGCAGCAGGTTTTCTGGGTTTTGTTTCTTTGTTTGTTTGTTTATATGTTAGGGAGGAGGCATGAAAACCCAGTTACACTGACAGAATGACACTGGGGAGAAGGGTATATTGATTACACTGGAGAAAGAGACAGGAGAAACTGCCAGGGTGGTGCAGTGATATCCCTGAATTGGTAAGTTGAAAGAGAATGCAGGATCTAGTACTCAGAGTAAGAATTGACCAGTTGCTGTGGTATTTCATCTCTATAATAGGTGGGAAGGCAGCCATTTCATCTCAGAAATAGGAAGGAAGGCAAAATATATGGGCACAAAGGGCTGGCATGGGTGATGGATTGGCAAAAGGAGTTCACAAAAATTTTCTTCTGATTGCTCTTAAGTTCTGTTTGATAGGGTTTTTTACTTTTTTTTAAATTTTTTATTTTTTACAAATAGTGTATTGTCAAGTTGGTTTCCATATAACACCCAGTGCTCATCCCCACAAGTGCCCTCCTCCATGTCCGTCTCCCCCTTCCCCCCCCACACCCATCAGTCCTCAGTTTGTTCTCAGCATTCAAGAGTCTATCATGGTTTGCCTCTCCCCCTTTCCCCCACCATTTCCCCCCTTCTTCTCCCCCATGGTCCTCTGTTAAGTTCCTCCTAATTCCACTTTAAAATATGTTATCAGGGAACAGTAATTAGGGTATTATTAGGATATAAGCCTTCTCCCACTTGTAATGTGAATTATAGATCACCATGAAGAGTGTTTTCCAGCCCCTCCTCAAAGAAGAATTTTCACTTAATTTTACTGACACATCTGTGACTTACTCCTGGAGCTCTCTTTTTCTTTACCAGACAATAATAAAAAGGCCGTCATGCAATTTGAGTATTACTTCCCAACATTTCCAATTATTACCTTTATTCTATTTGCATTTTTACTGTTAACTTTTGTACTTCAAACAGAAAGAAGACGTTCTATATTATCTCTATATAAACTATGTCTCAACAGTTTTGATTTTAATGCACCAATACTTACAGAAGGTAATTGCATTCTTTTAATTGATATGAAGAATATAATTGTTGTATCCTTGAAAGAGAATAAAATTAATGTTCAATAATAATAGCAGCAATAATAAGAACTAGCATTAATTAACTACTTACATACTGCTAAACACTTTACACCAGATAAATTATATAATCCTTATAGTAAGTCTATAAGTTAGGTGCTATTACAATACCCATTATTTAGATTAGGGTACTTGACATTTTAAAAGGTTAAATAACTTGTCCAGGATCATACTTACTAAGTCAAAGAGCTAGGATTTGAACATTGGTATTTTGACGACTCTTTATAACCATATGAGCCCAGGAGGTGCCCTAAAGAAAGAACTCCACCCTTCCAAAATGGTACAATCTAAGTGGGTTCCTTGTGGTAATGTTACTGGCAGAACTCTATGTGTGTGTGTGTGTGTGTGTGTGTGTGTGTGTGTGTGCACTTATATTTGTTAAATGTAGCTTAATATGTTCTCATATGTAGTTTCTGTTTATTTATAAGTGCATTTTCAATGGTTTGGAAAACATTCTCTCCTTTTGTTATACATTTTGTACATTTATTTTTTTTAACACAGCTTGCTTGCAACTGGTTCTCACAACTTTAGAGGAGCCACTTATGTAAAGATTTTTATTCAACTTTCCAAGCATTTATTTAGCTGTTACAGAAAGAAATCCCATTCCTATCATTCAGGGTTCTCCAGAGAAATAGAACCAATAGAAGATTCAATAGGAAATTTAGATGGATGATAGATGATGGATGGAGAGAGAGAGAGAGAGAGAGAGAGAGAGAGAATTTTTGCTGTTAAGACTTTCAACTGGGGGCACCTGGGTGGCTCAGTTGATTAAACATCTAACTTCGGCTCAGGTCATGATCTCATGGTTTGTGGGTTCGAGCCCCACATCGGGCTCTGCGCTGATGGCTCAGAGCCTGGAGCCTGCTTCAGATTCTGTGTCTCCCTCTCGCTCTGCCCCTCCCTAGTTCATCCTCTGTCTCTGTCTCTCTCTCAAAAATAAATATAAACATTAAAATTTTTAAAACTACCTTCAACAAATTGGATGATACACACCACAGTATCGAGAGTATTCTTCATTACCTAAAGTTAACTGATCGCTCATTCAAGTTTCTCACATAATGGTAACGTAAGCATGTGTGCATTTGTATGTATTGATAAGGAATGTAAGATAATTTTATTAGTTCTCTTATGTTTTGTTTAAAGCCAGCCTTACTGTATAGCACTCATGATGTTCCTATATTAGTACCATCTACACTGTTAATCTGCCTCCAACCTCAAACATCTGCCTAGACTCCTATTTTTTGCTTGCTTATTTGTTTGTTCTGCTTGGATTTTCTGCTTAGCATCACTTCCTGACTACGTGGACCAAGACTTAGCTGTGACCCCAAACTATTGACTGCAAACTTGTCCCCAAGCATCTCTTGACTTCTAATCCTATTCTAGTATGGACACCTCCACAAGTCTTTGCTTTTCAGGATGTAAGTCCTTGCCTATCATCTATCTGAATATCATTCCCAGTGTTGGCCTGATTTCTAAATTGTCCTCTTGATACTGTCATTTGGATGACTCACAACCCAGTGCATATTTCCCTTGCGTGACATTAGTGCTGGTCACCATGACTGTATTAATTCTCTTAGGCAATTAGATTATAAATTCCTGTTTTAGGTATCAGTACATCTTCTAGAATATTTTGTACATTGTACATCTTCTAGAATATTTTGTACATTGTAGACATTCATTATTTATTTGTTTAATTGAAACTGCAATAAAAAGAATAGCTTCATAAGAAGATATTGCTTGCTTTTTAAATTCTGTGATATATGGAATATGCATGCAATATACCTGTCAGTTATATTAGTTGCCTAATATATATATAGGCAACTAATTAGTTGCCTAATTAGTCCCTATAGTTAACGGCATCAGGGAATCCTTCCTGAAACTCTCACACATTAGTCAAGAATGTAATGTATGTTGAACCACTATATTATATACCTGAAACTAATTTAACACTATATGTTAAGTATACTGGAATTAAAATAAAATTTAAAAAAGAATGTAATCTATAATACTTGACCATTAATACACAATACTAAAATTGATTGAATATCTATGGTGTGACAGATAATCTACTGAATGCTAGGAGTTTAAGAGAAAAAAATACATAGTCTCTGTAAAAAACTTAATGTGTGAAGGAAGAAACAGATAAGCAGAGAAACAAATATAACACAACGTGGTAAATATTGTGATTGAACTAAACACCTCATGCTATATGGGAGAGAGTATGGGTACTTTATCCAGTTATTAATACCTATACCAAGTCTTAATGAGAATTAGACTTTATATGATAAAAATTGGAAGGAAGGACCTTCCAAGTAGGAGGAGAAAACAGCACGAAAAATGTTCAAAGGAATAAAGAATCTGACATTCTTAGGGTATGGAAATGATTCAGTATGGTTGTAGTGTAGGGAGAAGGAGGAAAGTAAAGAGGGATGAATAATTTAAATTATGTGTGATCTTGTGTGCCCTGCCACAGAATTTAGAATTTATTCTAAAACATAGGCACTGAGTGAATTTAATTGTGGGTCAACACGACCAGACTTACATTTAAGAGATGTTTTCTCTGGGGCAAGTGAGGAGTATAGATTGAAGAGGGAGACTGGAAATATATATGATAAGAGTTCAAAGAAACATTATAGGAATGGAAAGGGAGAAAGAGAGGTAGATGAACTGAAAACTAGAAAGATAGTAGAATTGATTTGACTTGGAGACCTATGAAGTATGATGGAGAAGGATAAGTCACTGAAGAATTTGAAGTATCTGGCTTGTGGAATCTGGAGGCTGTTGTGCCAAGTTATTCACCGAGATAGTAATTCAGAAATAGAAGAATGTCTAGGTATGTATTGTGAGGGTAAATGAAGAAAAATGGGTCTGAGGAGAGAGGGGTAAGAAGGGAAGAGGTAGTGCTGATCTTGTAAGACATGTGGCTTTGTCTGGGCCTTGGGATTAGAGGGGAGCAAGATTTGCCATCCCTCAAATGTGTCTCTTTGGCATGTGGATTGGTTTAGGCTGATTTCTTTTTTATGTTTTATTTATTTCAGAGAGAGAGAGAGAGAGAGAGAGCATGAGCAGGGGAGAGTCAGAGAGAGAGGGAGACACAGAATTTGAAACAGACTCTAAGCTCTGAGCTAGCTGTCAGCACAGAGCCCTACTTGGGGCTCAAACCCACAAACCATGAGATCATGACTTGAGCCGAAGTCGGACACTTAACCGAATGAGCCACCCAGGTGCCCCTAGGCTGATTATTTTTAAGAAACAGAAGGCTCAGAAAGAACCTCTGACCTTTCTGCTAACTGCCTAATGGAGGACTTGCTCTGGGAAGTGAGCTACCACCATAGATAACTATAGTATACTGTAAATGAGGGGTGGTAGACAAGGAGGAACTTAGCAAAATATGTTTGTTAAAATTCCTCTCTATATCCCATTATTTCTGTATGGCCCAGCAAATATATGATTACCAAACATTCACTCTTTTTCCTCTGTCTGTGAATTTTCTTCCTTTCCCTTGAAGTCTTAGACCTTTACACTGTTCTCCTTAGCTCAGAATGGCATGTAGGCCTCAATGGCCTGAATGCTCATGGGCCTCATAGTCCTATGGAGTCCCCAGTTATACATACTTAAATTTGATTTTCTCCTCTTAATTGGTCTCATGTCAGTTTATTTTTTAGACCAGCTAAAAGAACCTCAACAGAGAGGAGAAAAAGCTACCCCCCACCAGCAAGATTAAAAGAGATGTGCATTTATGTGTAGGGCACCAACACATAAAGGGTGATAAAGTCTTTGGCTCAGGTGAGAGCCCAAGGAATAGTGTACTTAATGAAGTGGATAAGGAACTGAAGATACAACCCCAAGGAACCTCCACAATTCCATGAATTTTATTGTTTTATAATAAGGTTTAAGAAGAGTCTGGTATTCTAGGTAAGGGAGAAATAAGCTTTGGCAAAGAAAAAAAAATTGTAAACAGTTCTTCTCTGGGTATCATCATTCTGGTAAAATGGATGTCTGGCATCTGCTTGATCTGGATATTAATATATACAAGTCTCAGGGGAAGTTCATTTACTTGGATAAAGGAAATAAAATAATAAATTGAAACCAAGTGACTGTACACAACTGAAGAAGAAACCACATATAATTTACTGTAGACTTAAGTATAAAATACACACAAAAGCCATCATTTTTATACAGTGTATTTGTTAGTAATCCTCAACACTCCATATTCTCTCTTTGCCCTTTCATCCCCTAACACATACACATAGAGGATCACATAGACATAGGTGACACACTCTCAGCTAAATTTGGCTATGAGACAGATCTATCCTGATCAAGCTTGTATCTTTTCATTTTTTTTTAAATTAATGTTTATTTGTTTTTGAGAGAGAGAAAGAAAGGACATGTGAGCAGGGGAGGGGCAGAGAGAGAGGGAGACACAGAATCTGAAGCAGGCTCTGAGCTGTCAGCACAGAGCCTGATGCGGGGCTTGAACTCACAAAGCACAAGACCATGAGCTGAGCTAAAGTCAGCCATTTAATTGACAGAGCCAAAATGGCACCCCTCGTTTTAATTTTTTTTTATGTTTATATCTTCTTAGATATTATTAGACTTTCATTATCTGTTTTACAAATCCTGTTCTACCGAATCTCAGTGTATTACATGTCACATTCTTAACATAGAATCACTGGGAGAAATTTCTCAGTATTTCTATTCAAATTGAATATTTCAGGTACCTCTCATATCTTTCTAGAAACCTTGCACTGCTCTTCCTGCCTCCATAGATCTGCATCATTTGGTCTTTCAAGAGTTTGTCCCTACACTGGCTCTCTTTTGCCTCTTTATTTCCCCAGGGAAAGCCTGTCTTGTGTTTTCTTTTCTTTTCTCTTCTCTTCTTTTTTTTCTTTTCTCTTCTTTTCTTTTTTAATAACAGCTCTCTACTGTGCTTCCACAGAGAAAATAAGTATTTTCTCTTTCTTCTATTTATGGGGAAATATTTCCAGAATAAGAGTGATCTAAAATTGGCTTCCTAGTTGCATACTTCACTGATAAAAAGATTTTCCTTTATAATACCATTAAACGTTGCCATTGGATGAGGCATGGTGTTTACTACTTACACATGCATTTAATCCTGTCTCTCTTTCTTGTAGAACACTATTGCCTTTATAGCTAGGGGAACCCAGTGCCATGGGGGTGTGACGGGTATGGGAGGTGCTACTCATTATTGGGAATTGATACAGATCCAGGCAGACAGATGATCCCGTAGAAAGCATGACTGAACTCAGAAGGTACAACCTAAAGGGAGTTGTGCTTCTGGGAATGTTGCTCCACTGCTTACTGAGTTCCAGCTCGACCAGAGGGCGGCAGTTTGCAGGGAGGCACCTGCTCCGACTGCACCTGGGAAAGGCATGCTGTAGGGCTGTAGAAATCCATGTAGTCTCCTCCATCACACACTCTAGTTTGTTTCCTAAAACCTGCCCCCTCCTTTTTTATTCCTGTTTTCAGCGTTTCTGTCCTTTTTCTTTTTCTTGGGCTTTATCTACATCTACTTTTGCATTTATAAAAGCATGGACTTCTTAAATGTCCACAGGTACGCCAAGTCTGCCAGACAAGACTGTTACAATAGAAGAGAGAAAGACTGAACTCACCTCCTCTGAAACATAAGGTGGGAGAGATAAGCACTGGAATGATATAGTGGGAAAATACTGAAGGACGATATGGGGCCTATGTGATTAATTCATTTTTTTTAATGTTTTATTTATTTCTAGGAGAGAGAGAGAGACAGCATGAGCAGGGGAGGGTCAGAGAGAGAGGGAGTCACAGACTGAAACAGGCTCCAGGCTCTGAGCTGGCAGTCAGCTAATAGCCCGATGCGTGGCTCGAACCCATGAACCGCGAGATCATGACCTAAGCGAAAGTTGGACGCTTAACCGACTAAGCCACCCAGGCGCCCCTAAGTCATTTTTTAAAGTAAACTCTATGACCCCAATATCAAGTGTTGCATGCTCTACTGACCGAACCAGGCAGGTATCCCCAAAGTCATTTTGATTTTAATTGATATTTGTCAAAATTAAGCTCCTACTCTCCCCCAGACTGGGAAATAGGGTGTGGTCTTTTTTGACAACTATATTTCAAAGAGATGACTCATAGTTCCTTGAGAAAGATTTTTCAGGTTTAAAACTGGCAAGAGGCTGGGGGGAAATTTATATCAAAGGGCAGAGAAAGAATTTACAATACTAAGTTTTGTAAAGTAAATGCTTTAAGGCAAGAAAGGTCAGAGTCTATCGTTCAGAAGAAACCACTCTAAAGTTTAGTCAAGCTGAGAGGAACATTAAGTTCATTTCGATCAAGAGTAAAATAAAATATTTGGTAAGTGTAATATCAAGCAAAATGACAGTACTGGGTGGGGATGCTATTTTACATGATTTATATGACTTTCTCCCAGTTTGCTCCTAGAATAAGGGTCTCAAGCTCCAGTTCCTAACTTAATAGGAACTAGTTGGTATTAGGGAGAAATATCTCCTAATGACAGAAATGTCACATTTGGCCTGGTATTTACTAGAAAACATGGAGTCCTATAAGGTCTTCTAGTCTAGTTCTTGATGTCAGGACTTTTCTAGCCATTATTTCTAATGTATGTCATTAATTCCAGGGACATAATTTGACAATAGCAAATAGACTATTATCTTCTCCCACCCCAAGTTTTTAGACCCTCTAACCCAAAGGCCTGATTGTAACCATGTGCTGGATAATGTGGCCATCCTCATTTTCCTGAGGGAACGTGTCCTTGCTAAATTTAGCCTGCTCCCATTCACCTCTAAAATCTGGCATATCTGCCTAATTATTCTGAACATGAAGTGTTCATACACTCTTTTATTCTGGTCAATAGCATTATTCATGTAATCTCCGAGGGCAGGGAAGTCACCTCAGCACCTCACAAGTAATTCCCCCCACCTTGGATATCGAGGGAGACTTTTTAGCAGCTCACTAGCTGAGGCAGGAAAAGTAAGTGGTTAAAAAAAAAAAAAACTTTTCATCTCCAGAAGGACACCTTTACTCCATTATACAACCTCTAATATTTAATATTCTTGTAAAAATGTGACAAAGCCTTGACATTTTATAGATAAGAAGACTGAGGCTAATAAAGTCTTGTTCAAGCCACATGACTCTTAAAGAAAAGAGGTGAGATATAAATGTAGGTCATTCTAATTCCAAAGTAAATTTTATTTCTATTCTTATAAGGCACTGCTAATCAAGTTTTATTCTTGGAAATAAGGGAGAAAAATCTAACTTCTGTTGTTTTTCCCTATGGAAAATGTATGTATGTATAGTGATGTCAGAATGAAACATATAAGAAATATTATCCTGGCCTATTGTAGAGTTTCTCACGAAGTTCAATAATTATCACAGAGTTTTCTATTCAAACATTTTTTGCAGGAATAGATCATAGAGAAAAGGCTAACTGGTATAGATTATTTATATTTATTGCAACATTAAAAGTAGCTATCTTCATAGCTTATTACTTCCCTTCTAGATTCATAAACTCAATAGTTTCATTCTCTTTGGAGATAAGAGTATTATAGAAGAAAGAGAGAACCACAGGGCAAATTCTAGTTAATTTGTAGAATACAAACTACTTCACCTTGTTTTGGTTGTTTGCTTAAGGGATTTTTTTCTGATAAAGAATTATAATTTAAAGTGCAGGAGTAGATTTTCCTTCCACATTATTTCACAGTTTGTCTCTTTTGTCTTGTATGTACCTACTGTAATGCTGGTTCTAATCTTGGCTTATAGAATAATAGTTGGTGCATCCCTTTGAAAAACTAAGCCATGACTTTCTGTCCTCAATTTCTCAACCTAGAACTTATTCTGAATATCTCAGAAAATTCAGACTACATCTTCTATAGAAAAGTGGGTTTGAAGGATAAAAAACTAAGACACCAGGTGCCAGGGTGCATTCATGGAGATGGGGCTCTGACTGCCACCTCTCTGGTGGTGCTCTGTCCTTCTGCTGCTGTGAGCATCCTGAGGCCAAAGAGCCCTTCTGTTTTTCACTGGCTCATTTCTACCCAGATGGGGGGCGGGGGAGAGACATAAAAGCCTTATGGTGCTCTTACTGTAGCACCACCATATACCCAGAGGATTCTCCACCACAAGACTAGTTAGAGGGGAAAGTGTGAAACTCCCTCAATTAAGAACTATGTAAGCATAGGTGTTAGATTTGTATATTTGAAAAGGTGATCTGTGAGTTGTAGAATTACACAATATCACATGGAGAAGGGAGCATAAAAGGCCACATACAATATGCACTGTCGTATTTCAGAATTCCTTAAAAATCACTCAGAGATGATTGTTAGGTGCTGTTTCAGATTGTTGGATTCCTGTGTCATACCCCAATTATATTAAGCTTCTTGGAGTTGGTAACATACTTCCTAAGTATTTGATAGTTAGCTCTGAAACTCAAAACGCATACGATGAGGTCGTTAAATGGTGTCATGCACCTCTAAACCCACGGAATTAAAAAATGACAACAAATAATTCCTGAATGGCAATTTTCGTCATCACAGTCTGGGTAAAACCTAGCCAGACTCTAACTCTTTTACAGATTAAAAACCTCTCCTGTTTTCTCCTAAATGGATGGATTGCAAACTGATTTGATTTTGCCTCTTGCAGACATTCTGTGTCTGTGTCCCTGGGGAGAGACAAAAGGGCAGGAAACAGGGGTCACGGTAGAGGACAACGTCTGTTGTGAAAGGTGCCTTCATCACTCTGACGTGAGGCAGGTATCAGTTTTTAGGAGGCAATGAAGATGTGCTCCTCTGGTCACTACTGCCTCACCCCTCCCAACTGACGACAGAATATGTCTGAAAAGTGAAAGAATTGTTTTCCCTCATGACTTTAGCAAAAATGAAATGAAAAAGGATGGCTTTCTCCAAACTCCTGGGTAATTAATTTAGTCTAATGTGTCTGTTCTAGCATCCAAGTACTGAAGTAATAGGCGCCATGTAAATGTACAGATAGCTGGAGAGAGACCACTGTATTCAGACAATCTAATTACTGCTTGGTCCACCCAAAGTTAATAATGACTTAAAGCTCTTATTCATTTAAACTAATAGTATCTTACATGTTTTAGCACTTTTTAGTATTTAATGCACTTCTACATACATTTTGAGGAAGTTAGTGCTTAATGAACTTATTAAACTTGTTTTCATGATTTTAACATACAAGGTAGGTCACAGTGAGGACTCAAATGCAAGCCTAGAGACTCCAAGTGTCGTTTTATTTACAAGATGTGAGGGCATATGTAATCAGTCTTTCCAAATTCCTAAAGTTATAGGGGAAATCTAAAGCTCTAGTTATAATGAAAATGTTATTTGGCTCAAATCTTCACCCAGATTTGATAGGACTGTAAAGTCACTCCTGCCTCTCATCAGGGGTTGGCCCCACCTGAAAGGAGACTCCACAGTCTCCTTTCTCTGGTTTGAGTTCAGGGGCAATTCATTTGATGTAACACTAAATGCTGGATTTTTCATAGGATTTGTTCTCTTCAGTGAGTCTCTCATTCACCAAATAGGTATTGAGCATGTACTAAGGGCTGGGTACAGTGCTGCAAACAAAGAACGTAATCAGGAAAAACAAAAAGAGACTTCCATGTCTTCTCTGAGATTTCAATAGAGTAAAAGATTCAGAAAAGCTAAATGAGATATTATGCATCAGGTATAAGGAGGTTTCAAGGTTGAGATGGAAACACAAAGATAAACAGACAATCCAGACTGGCATTGCCAGGGATGGCTGCTTGAGGAAGAATCCTCTGAGACGGTCCATAAAGGATGAGTAAGAGTTAGGTGCATAAATGGAGATGAGATGGAGAGAAGTTTCCAGTCAAAAGGGAGAAGTAATTGATCAGAATTAACCACAATATACTGTCCAACCGCTCCCCTGGAAGTCACAAGCCTTCAACAGTTCCTCGATTTACAAAGTAGTTACATCAGTGAGATTCTACTGGTGCAATTGCTGTCTAGGTGGAGAGACAGATTCTGGTACTTCCTGTTCTGCCATCTTCCAAAAATTCTTTCCTGCACTCATAGGTATTTGCACAAAAGAAATAAAAATGTATGTCCACAAAAAGCCTTGAACAAAAATGTTTATAGCAGCCTTATTTATAATCATTTAAAACTGGAAACGAGCAGTTGTCCAATGGGCATCCTTTCAATAGTCCAGTGCATAATCAAGTGTTGTATATACTGTTAGGTAGAATACTGAGTAGTATTTTACCTAACAAATAAAAAGCACCAAACTGACAATACATGTAGCAACGTAGATGAATCTCAGCAATGTTATGTTGAGTGAAAGAAGCAAGAAATGAAATACTACATACTATATATTTCCATGTATATGTAATTCTGAAATAGCACTAACTAACTATGATGACAAAAATCAGATAAGTGATTGCTTGGGAGGCAGAGGGAGGGTATTGGCTGAAAAAGGACACAAGAGAACTCTCCGGAATTATTTGTGTGGGTGTCAGGAAGGTATTCAAACCGTCTGAATAATATTCTTAAGATACTAGCATTTTATGGGGCGCCTGGGTGGCTCAGTTGGTTGAGTGTCAGACTTTTATTTTGGCTCAGGTCATGATCCCAGAGTCATGGGATTGAGCCTCACATAGGGCTCCATAGTGAGTGTGGAACCTGCTTAAGATTCTCTTTCTCTTTCACTCTCTCGCTCTTTCTCCCTCTGCCCAGCCCCTCTCCCCTACTTGTTCTTTCTCTGTCTAATATAAAATGAAGAAATGTTTAAAAAAAAAAAAAGATAAGAGCATCTTAATCTATGTACATTATACTTCAAAAGGAAACATTTATTGGGGCGCCTGGGTGGCTTAGTTGGTTAAGCGTCCGACTTTCGCTTAGGTCATGATCCCGCGGTTCGTGGGTTCGAGCCCCGCGTCGGGCTCTGTGCTGACTGCCAGCTCAGAGCCTGGAGCCTGTTTCAGTCTGTGACTCCCTCTCTCTCTGACCCTCCCCTGCTCACGCTGTCTCTCTCTCCTAGAAATAAATAAAACATTAAAAAAAAAAAAAGGAAACATTTATTTTAAACTCACTAAAAATTGTCCCTGAAAATTTTACTTGACCTTGTTTATCAGCTGATTTTGAAAGTACATATGTGGATGATAACTGTCCATGAATTGAAAACACTAAATGGATCAAAATTTGATTTTGTAAGTTTGAATTCATGTCATTCAATATCTGTTTCATTTAGGTCACAGATGTATAAAATTGAGATACTGATATTAGCCAAACTCACTGGGGTGTCTGAGAACAAATTAATTAAAGATCTCTAAAATACTTAGCAATAAAAGCAAATTATTCTTTATATGCTATGCAATTTAACTTGACATGCAAAATGAAAAGCCATCGTTATGTTCCACAGTTATTATCACAATTTATGTTTTGATTTATCTTTAGAGCAGTAAGATTATGTTCAGAAATAAGTAAAAGAGGGGACAGGTCATTGTTACTTTGCATAATAGAGATCTGGTAATCAAAGAACCTCCTTGGAGACACAGTTTTGTGTAAATATCATAGCATCTTAGTTACTATAAATAGGAGACAAATTTATTGAGTTACATAGCTAGGAAAGGGGGAAAAGTGCTTCACTGAGCAGGCAGAAGATGGGCACCTGGAAGCTAGTGGAATTATAAGAATATTTAGCCAAGTACCATTTCATATAGAACTAAAGGATGGTACTGTCCTTAATGGCAACACTGCTTATAAGGCCATGGAAGAATATAGAGATCCTTTAGATCATGACAGAAAGGTAAAGAGGTTCAGGCATGATGTAAACCACGGGTCACATCAAGGTATCCCTCAACTCCTTATGAATTACATTCAAATAAAGCATCTGGAGACGGCTGCTTACGCAACCAAATATTTAGAATTAAAGACATTTTCACCTACAACAATCCTGAAAATCATTCCAGTTTCTAAAAGGCCAAATATAGTTGGCAGGTATATAAATAAAGGAAAATTTAGGAGGGAGGACCTGACATTTAGTCTATTTATACAGGTGACGTCGACACGGAGCGTCAAGCCTGTCACTGGATGTGATGCAATTCATCACTGATACAACATCCTTTCAAAGTTAATCTTTAAAAATAAGGTGTGTCCCACAGCAAAGAAAAATTCCTTGTTCCGACATTGCTGACTCTGTTTTCTTGGGCAAGTTACTTAAACTCACTGAGCCTCTGTATCTCCATCAGTAAAATATGGATGATGGCAGTGCCTACCTCACAGGACGTTAGGAGGATTAATGATAAAATTCATGAAAAATATGTAGCGTAGTGCTTAGATTAAAGTCAGAACCTAGTAGGTGCTAAAGTCTAATATAGATGTATATACAGGCATACATATATAATTATAAATATTAGCAGAAGAAGATACAGATCTGACAGGTACACATCAAGCTTTATGTGTTACTCGCGGCAGAGACTGGCTGAGGATTTATCAAATGGTCCCCTTTCCTCCTGGGCCTCCAGCTCGCTTACATGTGCCAAATGTGATGCCAGGTCCCGAGTGCCTGACACTGGAATGGGTAGCAGGGATGTGCGTCACCACTTTCAGGCCTGGCATATAAAATCCAACCATGAATTTCTCTACATTTTCTTCCCCCCTCTACCAGCTGCACGTTGGAGGTCTCTCGCTAAAGGGTGGAAAGACCTGGATCTCTGACTTCAGGGACTGAGAACAACCACCATACCCATCTCCACCTCCCTGGCCCTGTTTCTCAGAGTTTTAAGTGCATAAAGAATAAACTTCTATTGGAGTAAGTCTACTGGAATTCAGGACTCCATCTAGTGGAGTAACTAGTACACTAGTACACTAATAAATATTAAATGCAAATTCTATGTAAATTATAGAACATTGGCTTGACATTTTTGCTGTGTGTATGATTCGCACAAGAGTGTCAGTGAGAATTTTGTTTGATTCCAAGTTGTAAAGAGGCTGTTGCCAGCAGCATTAAACACCTAGGGGGTTATTTTTCTTATAATAACACAGTTCCAATAAGCAAACAAACGGACAACACCATCAGTCCAGAAGTAGAATTTATTGCCTTATTCCTGCAGCCAATGTGTCTGGGAATCTTTTTCCTCATGAATGCAACATGACTGCCGCTCACACACTACGTTCAAGACAAGAAGAAAGTAGAAAGGATGGGGCGCCTGGGTGGCTTAGTCGGTTAAGCGTCCGACTTTCACTTAGGTCACGATCTCGCGGTTCGTGGGTTCGAGCCCCGCGTCGGGCTCAGTGCTGACTGCCAGCTCGGAGCCTGGAGCCTGTTTCAGTCTGTGACTCCCTCTCTCTCTGACCCTCCCCTGCTTACGCTGTCTCTCTCTCTCTCTCCTAGAAATAAAATAAAAAACATTAAAAAAAAAAAAAAGAAGAAAGTGAAAGGCTCACTGCATCTGTCTCCTTCCATCAGAGATGTCGAAGCTTATCCACACTTCTCAGCAGATATCAACTCAAATCTCACAGATTTCTGCCAGAGTGTCATTTGTCACCACAAGCCATAGGAAGGGTGGAAAGTTTCTATTTTAACAGAAACCTTGTTGCCCCAGACATATTATGGTTCTGTTACCAAGGAAGAACTGGAGAATAAATATTTGTTAACTAAGTGACTATGTCTGTAATTTGCAGGTGTGATAATAAATTCCTGTTAAAAGTTTTGGTTCCAGATATTTGTCCATACGGGAGCTAAAAAGACCAAGAAAAAGTCAGAAAGTAGTCTATTTTTACCAAATGCCAAAAGTTAACAGAAATAATCATATCTACAAACAGACCATATAAAATCATGCGTTGATAACTTCTGCTTCTGTGTGGAAGACTGCTTGCCACGTGAAAATCCAGCCATGTTCAAGGGGTTGGTCCTGGTCCATGCATGATACAATAAGAAAGAAAGAAAAAAATATATGCATACAAATACTTTTAAAATGATGTGAGGAAAGAAAGGAGAAAGTACTTATAAGAGGTTTCTGGGTTAGTGGTACCTGAGTGGTTCAGCTGGTTAAGAATCTGGCTCTAGATTTCAGCAAAGATCACGATCTTACAGTTTGTGAGTTCGAGCCCCACATTGGGCTCTGTGCTGACCATGTGGAGCCTGCTTGGGATTCTCTCTCTCCCATCGTCTCTTCCCCTTCCCTGCTCACTCTCTTAAAAAACAAACTAAAAATAAAAAAACAACAACAAGTTTTCTGAGTTAAGCCCTCAAAGTCTCCCATCTATATAGTGGTTATTCAATCAACTTCTGCATTTCAATTTAACTTAGTTTTAATTTTTAATTAATCAGATAATAATTTCCTTATTTAGTTTGAGTGCGTGATGGCAGTGAGGAATATATTAGCTTCTTTTTTTTAAATTTATCTTGTCAGGACTTTCTAATTAAGCAACTTTCCTGTGTGACTCATAAGTAAACCTTTCACCCAGTCAAAAACATCTGGAAGCCACATTTATATATTTATGACAGATTTCACTTGCTGTCATGACTCATGGATGATAATTATCACATATTTGAAGATTGACATTTCCTTCCTTTTTTTGATATGGGGGTAGTTTAAGCTGAGACATTCAGCAACTAATGAAGATTTTTATGTGCTGTGCATGAATCTACAGTATTTACATATTCTATTAATTTTCCATGCAAATGTTTTCCTTCAGCATAAAAAATAATTATGTGTGGATATATTTACTTAATATACTTTCTGTAGTTACATGTTAATTATTTATGAATTATAATTATTTAAGTGAATTTCAGAGTAGGCATGTTGGGAATTTTATCTGAAAGCAAGCTTTTTTGTCTGTAAATGTTCCAAATAAACATTCATCATTGCCAACTTTTATGAATGGTTAATACTTTTTTTCTTTCTTTCTTTTTTTTTTTAAAACAAAGGCAGAAATGTGTAACATTGACCTGAAAACCTTGATGGGTATAAAATCTTTATAAGTAGGCACTGCATTTTAGTTTTATTACTCAGGATAATTTTTTCTCATTAGATCATGCTCACTGAGGAGGGGAGGGTACTAACATTGTGTCAATGGCATAGACAGTTCTCATCTAAACTAGTTGATTCCTGTACTGCTTATAAAAGCATATGAGGCATAATTCTTTCTCATTTTTGTTAAATAATTATTGCAAACGGGCTATATATTTTCCATCTTAAAAACAAATAAACCCAGCCTTGACCCCATGTTCCTTTCAGCAATGATACCCAAATCCATTTCTCTATTGCTGATTACAGCAAAGTGTACTGAGAGCGTGGTTAATACTTATAATTTTATTCCCTTTCTTCCTTCTTTCTCCTAACCAGGTCTTTATCCCATCACTCTCTTGAAATCTTATTTTCTGGTTATGCAGACTTCCATTTCACCAAACAGGTCAATAATCAGTCTCCTGATCACCTGATCTATCAGAAATACAACATTCTTCATCATTCCCCTTCTTATAATAGTTCATTCTGTTGATATCCAGGGAACACACCTCCTTGGATTTGCTCCTACCACACTGAGCCATCTTTCTCAGTCTTATAGGCCATGTCCTCTCATCCTTCTGACCTTGAAATGTTGAGTCACACTACGTTTTAGTCTGGATTCCCTTTTCCTCTTCACTTTATACCCATTCTCTAGGTGATCTTATATAATCCCATGATTTTATACCATACAGTCTGTATGCTAATAATGCCCAGATTTATATTTGTGCAGCTTCTCTCCTCTGATTTAAATATTCAAACTACAAGATATCTCCTTTTGGAATTAATATTTACAGAAAAAAAAAAAAAAACACCTTTCTTTGCTTCTCTCCAAACTTGACTTCCTAGTGTCCCAAGTGTGGTAAATGGTACCACCATTTCATAAATGACACTGAGTTTGATAAATGGCATTTATTTAGTTGTTCAGCCCATTTTTTACTCTTCTATTTTTCCGCACACTTTCCTCCAGCCCATGAGTCGATTGCACAGCTTTTCCCTCCAAACATATCTGGCATTTGATGATGCAGCCCCTCCTTCAACCACTATCCACCTTTCTCCTAAACAATTGCAATAGCTTCCCAGTTCTGTACTCTTGCTCCCTAAAGTGTTTTGTCCACCCCACCATCTAAGGAAATTTTTATATCATAAGATCTTGTGAGGTCACTGGTCTTAATTCTCCAATTTCATACTATGATTCTCAGAATGAAAACAAAGTCTATATCATGCCTCGTGAGATCCTACAGCTCCAAATGCTGTTCTACAGGTACTAACATGGTGTCTTATTCACTCCTTTTAGGCTTTTGAGAGAATTATTCTCTTTAGATAGACCTCTGACATATCTTCATAGCAGTTTCTATTACTCTATCTCCTTACACTACTTTGAGGTTATTATACTAAGAACTGATGGATACTACATTAAATATGTGCTTGTTTGTTCAGTGTTTCTTCTACTTACTAGAATATAAACTACATTGAGGGCAGGAACTTCATTTTATCCATTTAGATATTCTCTAGGCCTGGACTCATATTTGGCCCATCCAATTTCCTTACTGGGCTTCCATAATATATAGAATTGTTAATATTGCCAAAATCATTCCTCTATCTCACAATACTGCTCCTCCCTTGTTGGCTTGTTTGTTTAAGATAGTCCACTTAATATTACATATATTTTCTCTTTTTTAAAAAGTTTTTATGTTTTATTTATTTCTGAGGGAGAGAGAGAAAGATAGCATGAGCAGGGGAGGGTCAGAGAGAGAGAGAGATAGAATCTGAAACAGGCTCCAGGCTCTGAGCCGGCAGTCAGCACAGACCCCGACGCAGGGCCCGAACCCACGAACCGTGAGATCATGACCTGAGCCAAAGTCGGACGTTTAACCGACTGAGCCACCCAGGTGCCCCTATATTACACATATTTTCTATCTTCTTTTAACAAAAGGAGACAGCACTGTCACCTACCTCTATAACTTGCATAGAGAAAAGAGTTAACCTGGACAAATTTTGTTCTGAAAAGAGTCACAACTTTGGTTATGCACATCTGAGACATGAGATATCCATTCTCGGGGAAACGTAGAGCTGTGCTTCCCAAGATGTTTCATCTGACATCAGGAAAACAATGTTATCACTGACGACCCTGAGTGTTTAAAGGTGCCTATCTCAGGTTGGCTTAATAAAATTAATTGTATTTTCCAAATATATTTAAAAACATAATAGAGAACCAATTAAATAGTGAACGTGTATAACATTTCAAAATAAAGAGTTTTAAAATTTAAAATGAGAACCTCGAATTTTCTTTTACAGGCATGGCTTTTTCAAGTCAGGGTTTATATATGAGATGCTGCATGCAATCCTGAGCAGTGGATAATCTCATCAAACTTCCAAAACTCCCTGTAGACAAGACATATTATTAGCATCCATAGATGATGAAATTTTAAAAATTATGTTTATTTTTGAGAGAGATAGAGAGATACAGAGTGGGAGCTGGGAAGGAGCAGAAAAAGAGGGAGACACAGAATCCAAAGCAGCCTCCAGGCTCCGAACTGGCCGCACAGAGCCTACTGCAGATCTCGCGCTCAAACCACAAGATCATGACCTGAGTCAAAGTCAGACATTCAACTAACTGAGCCACCCAGGCGCCCTGATGATAAAATTTTTGATAAGATATTTCTTACCTTACATATTGGTAATTGTAATTTACACCAATTTGGTCAGTACAAGTCAAAATGTTACAACTGGAATTATATTTAAAGAACTGAAAAGACTTCTTTTCTTTCATTAATGATTATGAAGTTAAAATTTCTGAGGGCAAAACACAGTAACTTCCAATCATATTGAGTATTTTCATGTTAAATATAGTATATCAAGATAATCATGGAACTCTGGTTTGAAACATGGCACCCGCATAGTTAGGATGGTGAGAGCAGTGACGCTGCAGCTAGCATGGGTGTCACTAAAATCTCACACAAACTCTGAAGTCAGCATATGCCTGAAGACAGACTGTGCCCTTCAGGAGACTCCACGAAGTCCAGACTCCACTGACCTCCAGGAGCTATCCAACTTCCATCGGTTCTACCTGGGCTGCCCACCATAGCTGTGATTCTCAGGGACCCAAGAAACAAATTCCCCAGCAGCCCCTGGACCCCTGTGGTCTACCAAACAGTTAGCTACTGAAAGAAGTTGCATATGGTTGAGGATCTTTAGAGTCAAGGTAGAGCAGTGCCTTGCACTGTTCCTCACTGTGTAGCAATATGCAAGGTCAGAGTGGTTTACCTACAAGGGCTCTTTGTAGCACCCTTCTAGAAACATGTATGAAGCAGTTTATAGCTGGTGGTGATTGCCTTGACTGGAGCCCTGCCCCAAGCTTCTTCTAACTGCCCTGACAAAGAGGCACATACCTGTAGTATCCACGGCACATCAGTGTGCTTTTGTTCTTTCTTGTGCCTTGACATGCCAGTTTAGAATTTAGGGGAAAGAAAACATAACTAGGAAGACTTGGGGAGCCGTTTCATTTGGACCTCACAGTGTTAATGTTAGGAATCTTAGTTGATGTAGTCGTTCATACAGAAATTTATTAAATATTTGAAAATATGAGTTCTGTTGCTGAGAAAGAGCTAGGCTCTGTATCCCTAGTTACCATTATCCTTATTCCTCCTTTATTTATTTATTTATTTATTTATTTATTTATTTATTTATTTGCCTGTTCAGTACAGAGGTCATGTGACAATTGCACTTATCAGCTTTCTTGTAGAGTTAGAAAGAAAGCCAAATGGTTCTTTCTTTTTCTTTTTTTAAACTTATTTAGTTTGAGAGAGAGAAAGCAAGCAGGGGAACACAGAAAGAGAGGGAGGGAGAGAATCGAGGCAGGCTCTGCATTGTCAGCATGGAGCCCCATGTGGGGCTCAAACTCATGAACTTATGAGATCATGACCTGGGCTGAAACCAAGAGTCAGATGCTTCACAGAGTGAGGCACCCAGGTGCCCCCAGATGTTTCTTTCAACCATGTCTGTTAAAATGGGAAATCTGAAGACAGAGATGGCTTTATGTTTTCAGAAAAACAGAAGCAGTCACATTTCTTGGTTGAGGTGAAATACTCGTATGTGTTCTAAACCAAGGCAGGGTGTATTGAAAAGCTAGAAATTACATGTGACTTAGAGCTAAAGAAGAAAAGGTTGGTATCACATTGCAAGGGTGTCCTGCCTCTGCTACACTGTGGTTACAACCTCTGTGAAGGGCAATATGGCAATACCTTTCATAGTTAAAATGCATGTATCTTTCCATCCAGCAATTCCAGCTGTCAGCATTGTGGCTCTGATAGTACTTACCTTCATGCAAAATGATGCAGACAGGACTCTTCTCTACCATATCATCTGTGTGAAATGCAGATGAAGGAAACCGTGCAGACCAGACCTGATGAAAGCAAAGTGTTAAACAAAGACAGAGATAATTTTGAGGAATAGCCTGGCAGGTATATTTTATGGTTAAAAAAAAATCTCAAGGTTTTCCAAGACTCCATCATAACTGATTTTGTTTTCTCCAATGACCCACCCAGTTGTCCCAGGTAGAATACCCTGACCGGTTCCAGAGAGCTGCCAGCTACCATCATCTTATCCAAGGACACAAAAACAGGTCACATTTCCACATGGTTGGTGTTTTTTCCTTCTTCTCTTTGTCTTCCTTTTCTCTTATATAAATTCCGTTGGCTTCATTAAATGATGAAATCAATTTATTGATCAGCATCCCTTGTATACAAGTAAAATAGTGTGTTAATTTTAATGTAACTGTATGATCTATTATTTGACACTGTAATACCGCCAAAGGATTGGAAATAGTCTTTTAAAAGGGAAATGTCCAAGTACCTTACCAAATATCCATACTATATAATAGCATGTAACTATAAATAAGAACAAAATATTTCTCTTTTTTAAATATTTTTATTTATTTCTAGGAGAGAGAGACAGAGAGAGCGAGAGCAGGGGAGGGTCAGAGAGAGAGGGAGATACAGACTCTGAAACAGGCTCCAGGCTCTGAGCTGGCAGTCAGCACAGAGCCCGATGCGGGGCTCGAACCCACAAACCATGAGATCATGACCTAAACAAAAGTCGGACGCTTAACCGACTAAGCCACCCAGGAGCCCCAAGAACAAAGCATTTCTATATGCATTAATCTGGAAAAGTTTTCCAAGATGTAAGCACTGTGCAGCACACTACATGTAGTAAAGTATTATTTGAGGGTGATAAAAAGAACAAATAATTACATGCTTTCTATACATACAATATCTTTAGAAGGACAAACAAAACCTGGTAATAACAGTTGCCTTTTGGAATGGGACCCTGGTAGTGAAGAACAGCAAAGGGAGGCAGTTTTTTAATATTTATTTATTTGAGAGAGACAGAGACAGAGTGTGAGCACCCATGGGTTGGAGGGGGGAGGGGCGGGTGGTAGAGGCACAGAGAGAAAGAGACAGAGAATGGAAGCAGGCCCCAGGCTCCAAGATGTCAACACAGAGCCCAATATGGGGCTTCAACTCACAAACCACAAGATCATAACCTAAGCCAAAATCGGATGCTTAACTGACTGAACCACCAAGGCACCTAGGAATACATTGTTTTTAATGTTTATTTTTTTTTTGAGAGAGAGAAAAAGAGTGCACCTGAGGTGGGGAGGAGCAGAGAGAGACAGGGGAGAGGAGAGAATCCAAAGCAGAATCTGCGTGCTGACGGCAGCCACCCTGACACGAGGCCTGAACTCACAAAGTGTAAAATCATGACCTGAGCCAAAGTCAGATGCTCAACCGACTGAGCCACCCAAGCTCCCCGAAAGGAGACATTTTTGACTGTATACTCTTTTATACCTTTTTAAATGGATTCTGTACCTTAATTACATTGTGTGGAGGTTTTTCCACACTATCAATAAGCAATTCTGTAACACCACCCGAGTGTTCTACAATTCAACTCAATTCTGACATCATGTACCCATTGAGCCTCAGACTCCACAGGCTAATAGCTCAGTCCCACATGACTTCCCCATCTTCCCCCAACGGCCACTACCATCACTTCAGATGGCAGTTGCAAACCCAGGTTATTTATCATCTGTGCTTCTGATTGTAGGTGCCCATGCTCCCCCCTCCTTGGGTTCGATTAATTTGCCAGAGTGGCTCACAGAACTCAGAGAAACATGTTACTTACTAGATTACTGGTTTATTATAAAAAGATGTAATTCAGGAACTGCCTGAGGATTCAGAACAAGATCCACAGGGCAGGGTATGGGGAAGGAACACCGAGTTTCCATGCCCTACCCCAGGGTGTTACTCTCTACAAATCTCTCTGCGTTCACTAACCTGGAATCTCTCCAAACCCCATTCATTCGGGTTTTTATGGAGGCTTCATTACCTAAGACATGATCGATTAAATCTTCAGTTGCTGGCAGTTGATTCAACCTCTAGCCCCTCTTCCCTTCCTGGAGTAGGACTGAAAGTCCCAACCCTCTAATCACAAGGTTGAGTCTCCTAGCAACCAGCCCTCCTCCTAAAGTACAGTCACCATATTAGCATAACAAAAGACACCTGTGTTGCTCTCTTAAGAAATTCCAAGAGTTTTAGGAGCACTGTGCCAGAAGCGAATACCAAATGTTTATTTCTCATTTTCACAATATCACACTTGTGAATTTAGTACTTTGTGAATCAATCAGCTATTCCGTCTGGAATACAATCGTAAGTTTGTGTTTGTGTTTTGCCTGACAAACTGTGACCTTCATATGTATTTATTAATATGCAAAATTGGAAAGGTGTTGGAAAAAAAGTGAGGAAAGCTGCAAAGAGCCAAACAGATTCCTGATGTACAAACACAGAGATACGTCTTTTTCATTACCCCTTGTCATGACATACTGAAGTGGCTCCTGCTCATCATGGTAGGAGAATAGGCAAGAAAGGCTTTACAAACAGCAAGAGAAGTGGTAACTGGCCTTGTGATTGGGGACAACACCAGGGACGGGTTGTCTGGGGATATGGTTGCTTCTTGATACAGATATGGCCCATGCTTGAAGTAAATAAGCCCCCTTGAAGTATATAAACCTTCTGGAACTATGCCACAGGGTTCTGTATGGTAAGTGCTAATTACAGAGCATGTAGAGCCAGACTGGATCAATCAGCTCGCCATTCCCTAATCTTTTCATTAGGCTCGGAGACTTCTGCCATTAATCCTTACAAATCTATGATCCACTTCCCGTATTCTGTAGCTCCAAATCTGTCACATTCAAACCTATATGAACAAAGGGCATCAGCATCCATCCATTCTCTCTGGCTATGATGAAACCCTGATGTCACTGTTGATTTTTCCCCCTCTCATAACATATATTCTATCCATGAGATAAGTCTATTTCTCTACCTTCCAAATGTATATCAAATCTAACCACTTTAAAACTTTTTTTTTTTTAATTTATTTCTGAGAGAGAGAAAGAGCAGGGGAGGGTCAGAGAGAGAGGGAGACACAGAATCTGAAGCAGGCTCCGGGCTCTGAGCTGTCAGCACAGAACCCGACATGAGGCCCGAACCCACGAACCACGAGATCATGACCTGAGCCAAAGTCGGTCACCCAACTGACTGAGCCACCCAGGTGCCCCTTAATCCAACCACTTTTTATGGCCTTCACTGCTACAACACCAGACCAAGTCTCCATTAATCCTTATCTGGGCCAGTAAGGAAACCTTCCGGTGAGTTACGCCTCAATAGTAGCTTGGGAGAATTGTTTTTTCGATGATTATTTGTTTCTGAGAGAGAGAGAAAGAGAGAGACAAAATCCAAAGCAGGCTCCAGGCTCTAAGCTGTCAGCATAGAGCCCGATGTAGGGCTCAAACCCATAAACTGTGAGATCATGACCTGAGCTGAAGTCAGATGTCCAACCAAGTGAGCCATCCAAGAGCCCCAAGAATTTTTCTAAGTGTATGTCTGTTCTGTATACAAATTGTTTGTGTGACTTGTCATGTATTCCTGTCCAGAGTTGCACATATACTCTCATGGGGGCTTAGCTGACTTCTACTTCGTATCTGGCCTTGGGATCAGAACTGGCCCTTCTGTTCCTGATGCCAAGAAGGATCAGTGTGCTTCACCTCCTTGGGCCAGACCAGGCTGGCCCCATGGAATAAATCAGGGAGGACACCTAGGCTCCTAAGATTGTGAGATATGATAAGAGAAACAGAAAAATCAGCTCCCTTGGGACTGTACTTAGGCACACTTAATGGCTAACCATAAATCACACATAGGTAGTATATATATTGCTCTTGGGGGAATAGCTAGTTGGAAGTCGCACTTGAGGACACAATGTTCCACCCAGGACCCTCAACTGGCACTCCAACCTGGCTGTTCACCTCTCATACAGAAGGTTGGAGGTTGTAAGCACCCAAACTGATGTTTTAAGCCTTCTATGGTTTTCTCTATTACTTCTCTCCCTTTATGTTTACTATAATTGTTTAATTTTCTATATCCCCTTTCCCTTATAATTAATTGTCTTCCTCCATGAAAACAAAAGTGTGTATATTGCGAATTACTATCACTTAGAACAATGTCAAATCTCTTCAACCCCCAGCTAAAACTCTTCCATTGTACTTGGAATGAAATACAGGCTTCTTAAAATGGCCCCAGACTCTCTACCTAATCTAGAACCTTCTTTCCTCTCTGGCCTCATTTCCTTCCTTTGCTTTCTTGTTCACTACCCATCATGTTGGCATTTACCTTCTTCAAAGTGTCTACACTCAATGTACCTGCTGCTTGGGCTGTTTTTCCAACAATTCATCACACAGTTGCTTTCCTCTCATTTCAGGTTGCAACTGAAATATTTTCTCTTCAGAGATGCCTCCTCTAATCTTACTACTGAAAAGCAATCTTCCACATCTTGGTCACACTCTATCATATTAAACTATTTTGTCTTCTTCATAGAGTTTATCAGAGACTGAAATTATTTTATTTGTATATTTGTTCATGTGATTTCTTTTTTCCTCCTCTTGAGCTTACTGCACCTTACTTGAAAGCAGGGGCTATTATTATTGCCAAATCCCTAAGGTTCATAGAAGAGTCTTCCACACTGGCAGCTGTTTACTACTTGATGAACCAGCAGTTTTGATAGAGACCAATCAACATCTGGTAGCCTTGTGATCATCATCACAAGCTTTAAAGGTGTAACTCTGAGTTCTAAATCTAGTAATGAGACTAAATGTAGCCACCGAGTGACCATGCTCTCCACTCACCAGGACTGAGGCCTCACTGTACAATGTCGTTTCAGCACTCACACTTGGCATATCTGAATTTAAGCTTTAGTTGACAGATTATTCTACCAAGATTCATCCTTCAGTTGAATGAGCCAGGGAGCTCTGGGCTTGCTTTCCTTCCTTCCTTCCTTCCTTCCTTCCTTCCTTCCTTCCTTCCTTCCTTCCCTCCTTCCTTCCTTCATGATGTTATCGCTTAATATTACCATAGAAAGTATAGCAAGCAAGAAAGAAAGAGTTCTCTTGATAGGGCTCAACCTATTTAATTGAATACATTAAGATATATATGAGCTTTTCCAACTTAATGCAGTCACACACACAGATATGTGCACACAGAAATTTCCATTTTTAAAATTTTTGTTTTGTTTGGGACTGAAAAATTATGTCATATCTAAAATAAAATTTTAAACTATTTGCAATAGTCATTACAATACTCATTTTTAATGCCATTTTAATTTTAAAAATAATGTTGTTATTTAATTTTGAGAGAGAGAGAGAAACAGAGCCTGAGGAGGGAAGGGACAGAAAGAGAAGGAGACACAGGATCTGAAGTAGACTCCAGGCTCTGAGCTGACAGCACAGAGCCCAACATGGGGCTTGAACTTACAAATGGTAAGATCATGACCTAAGCTGAAGTTGGATGCTCAACCGACTGAGCCATCAAGATGCCCAGCCATTTTCATTATATATAGAATAATTTATATAATTTCATCAAATAACATGGTCCTTGCTCATATATGTACTATATACATATATACACATACATATATACATCACAAAAATATATGCAGTGTTTTGTATTCTATTTTGATTTTTGAGAGTTGGGGAGGGGCACAGGGAGATGGAGAGATTATCCTAAGAAAGCTCCATGCCAAGCACAGAGCCCTATGTAGGGCTTGATCTCACCATTGTGAGATCATGATCTAAGCTAAAATCAAGGGTTGGATGCTTAACAGACTGAGCTACCCTGGTACCCTTTTATATTCTGTTTTTAACTTGCCCTTTTATCAGTCAAGAAATATGCATCCATACTCCACTGATAAAGTAGAAACACCACGATGTGTAAAATATAATTCCTGTCCTCCTAAAGTTCTTATTTAAGTTGGGGGAATTACATATATATAACTACAAAGGTGACCTTCAATAAGAGTTATTTAAGTCAAGGAAACAGTGTAGAAAAGACAGTAACTAAGATACTCAGGTTGTGTGTAGGATGGGTAAGGATCACAGTGGATTTTCCCCAAAGGGAATCTATGGGCACCATAGAGTTCATTAATTTTAAGAGTGAAATGGCTATACATACAAAAATACAAGTGAACATTAAACAGTCTCAGAGTTGGTTTCAATCTCTCTTTTTCAAACCAACAGATTTCCTTATTGTGCGTGATTAGTGCAATTCTACATAATAATTTTGTTTCAAAAGCTTAAAAAGAACCCCAAAGCTTATGTCAAAAATGAAGTGGGCAAGAATATCTAAGACAAAATCTCTGAAAAGAGGAGTTATTAGAAGGGGTGGTGGAAATGTTGCTTTTCTACTCAGTGTTCATTCTCAGTTTATGTCTAGCAGCTAGAACATTCCTCAAAACTGTGTTTGAATCAAGGATGAGTTGTCTGGGATGAGCAAGTTGATCTGGTCAAAGCAAAGGAAAACACGTATCTGTAATGAGGGGAGAAGTTTTCTCTGTATCTCTCCTACAGATGAATGAGCAACCATTTTGTTTTGCTGGGCAGTGTTCTAAAAATTGTGGTAAAATGTACACAAGATTCACCATCTTAACCATTTGTAAATGCACAGCTCAGTAGCATTAAACGCACTCGAAATGCCGTGCAGCCAATTTCCAGAACTTTCATCTTGAGAAACTAAATCTCCACACCCATGAAATAACTCCCATTTCATGTCTTGTGGTTCTGGCAATATAAAAAGGTTTCTTGTTTTATTTATGAAATCTCCTTTATTTATGGAGAGTGCTGATGGGATCTGACTAAGTGATCTGTGATGTCTTCCTTGCACACTCACGGCAGTGAGACCTTCTGAGTGACTGTCTCAAAATCCATGTTCCACAAGCTGCTATGTTTCCTGACATTCTAATACCCCACACATGAAATCTGACTAATTCCTAAATATTATGAATTGTTTTAAATTTTATAGATTTAATGAGGTCCATCATCTTAACAGTATGGATATTTACTACAGGAATGTTGGCTGTATCATTACTTACTATAGTAAACATTCATAAGGAAACAAATTGCCCAAAGTAGGCTAAATTGTAGTTGCAGCATCAAAGATTTTTGGAAAAGCATAATAGGGTGGAAATATGTTCATTATAAATCATCGAGTGGAAAATTCTGGTTACATAGTTTGAGCTCATTTTCTATTTTAGAGAATAAAAAAAAAGTTTGTATATATGCATGTAGGTGTTCTATTTCTATATGTAGAGAGAGAGACATAGAAGTGTAACACATAGGTGTACACATGTAGGTAGCATGAGAGAGACAGAGACAGAGATAATGAGAAACAGAAAAACAGAAAAATAGAGGGAGCTGTATCTCTGCCTTCTTGACTCTTAGCTTAGTTTCAACTACAGGAAAAAATGCACTGGAAACTAAAAGCTGGATGAGTACAAAATATGTTAACTATGACTGTTTCAGGGAGATGGGAACGTGGGTTATTTTTGATAGTTGCACTTTTTTTTTTTTTTTAAGAGAGTGTGTGCAAGTCAGGGAGAAGGTTAGCAGAAAGGATAGAGAATCCCAGCAGACTCCATGCTCACTGCAGAGCCTGACATGGGGCTCAATCCCCGCCCCCTAGGATGATAACCTGAGCTGAAATCAAGAGTTAGACATTCAACCGACTGAGCCACCTAGGTGATGTTGCACTTTCTAGTTATTTGATAATTTCATAATTACATTACCTTTGTAATCTGTGTAGTATTTCAAGTAAAAAAAGTTTATATTCAAATTTTCAGTCTTTTTTTTCAAAATTTCAGTCATTTCTAATAAAAGGTATATCAGCATAATATAATGATTTCATCTTTAAAAAATTCTTGTATGGTTAACATACAGTGTTATATTAATTTTACGGGTATGCTATAGTGATTCAACCATTCTATACATTATTCAGTGCTCATCACGATAAGTGTACTCTTAATCTCCTTCACTTATTTCCTCCCTCCCCCTATCCACCTCCCTTCTGGTAACCATCTGTTTGATCTCTATAGTTAAGAGTCTGGTTTTTGGTTTGTCTTTTTCCTTTCTTTTCTTTGTTCAATTTGTTTTGTTTCTTAAATTCTACATATGAGTGGAATCATATGGTATTTGTCTATCTCTGGCTTATTACGCTTAGCATTATACTCTCTAGATCCATCCATGTCGCTGCAGATGACAATGATTATTTTGTCTTTAGACCATAAATAAAACTCATACCACATTTTCCAACATTCTGAAATGAAATTTGGCATAATCGATAAATAACAGGACCCAATAAAATAACTCTTGAATGAGTAACTTTAATTAAGCAGAACATGAAATATGCTACTAAAAAGCAGACATTAAATACATTTCCTCAAGTAATTCTTAAACATCCTAAATTTAATACCAATAATTTAGTTAACATTATACAATTACAGGTAACGTGTTTCAAAATAATCAAATCACCAGAGATTTTAAAACAAAAAGAATTCAGGGAAGTCTCTAGTTAAGCATTTACATAGCATTCTTTATTCTGTCAGCCCATGTACCTATGAAGTAGGACAATTGGTATTATCTTTACCTTGTATAGAAAGGAAGCATATGGGTTTAAATGCCTTTTAATAAAGCACTATTGGGATCAGAGTCAAGATTACACCAGGAATATCTGTTTTCTGTACTAGTTTATTCTCAGGAACTACTTTGACCAACATGCAATTTCTCCCATTTTGAGAAATTCCTTTTTTCCATTGCATCTTAGCCTGTGATTCAGAGCTTAAGAAACTTCAGTACTCCCTACCCATGAAGCAGTGGTGGAGGTGCCCAGAGACCTTTGATCTGGTGGAGTTATGGAGAAGGCACTGGAAGAATAAGGGACCATTGGAGAGAGGATCAAAATGACCATGGTTATAAAACTGTGAAAGTTTTATCAGATCTCAAAATTGTGGAATGGCGGGCTTACAACTAGAAAACTGGACATCTGATTTCTAACTCTGGTATCTCATAGTATCTCATGACTTGCTCTCTTGGGCAAGTCAAGGTAGTCCTGTTCAGCTTAGAAATAGGATTTGGGCCAGCTTTGTTAAATTATTAAAACCATTCCAGATACATAGTTTTATCAGTCCGAGGTACAAACAACTTAACTATTTTCAGCTACTGCTTGGCAACAGTGAGACCTATCAGTTTCAATACTATTCAGAACAGTAAGTGAACTAACATTTTCTTTTCTTCTTTTTTTTAAATGTTTTTTTATTTATTTCTAGGAGAGAGAGAGACAGCGTGAACAGGGGAGGGTCAGAGAGAGAGGGAGTCACAGGCTGAAACAGGCTCCAGGCTCTGTGCTGGCAGTCAGCACAGAGCCCGACGCGGGGCTCGAACCCACGAACCGCGAGATCATGACCTAAGGGAAAGTCGGACGCTTAACCGACTAAGCCACCCAGGCGCCCCGTGAACTAACATTTTCAAAACATGATGCAATAGAAACCACCGGAAAGTTGTTATACCTGAATAGTTCTTATTTTCTTTAAGAAAACTGCCACTTCCTTCTGATCTAACATGCCATATAGTTTTTCTCTATTTATAGAACACTACTGTTTTCTTGGTTGTTATGGGAAATACATTCTGTATACAATTTTATTTTTTGTATTAATATGTCAATTTCTAGGGAAATTGTTGTTTTCAGTCATGTAAAATATTCATTAAATTCTTACCTTCCTTACTTTGAAGTGTCAACATTCAAGTCATCAATACAATTTATAAAACTAGAAGTTTAATCTGAAAATCTACAGGCTTTTAGTGTCTTTAATTTGAATTCCCTCATATTATAAATTAATGAAAATTTGATGAGAAAATGTATTGACATTTGATACTTTTAAGGATATATGGGAAAATCGTACCCCTTAAATAGATAAACGCATTCAAGAGGATATTATCAGGTTGGATTCTTTCCTTGGGATCTCAGAAAGTAAACAATACTTTCACCCAGCTCTTAAAACTCGGCCTTATTTTTGTTGCAGGAAGGAGAGAGGATTTCATTCAACTAGATAACTGATTAGCACATGTTACTGTAAGCAGGAAATAATTTATTATTTATCATAGTGAGTAGAAAATCTCCCATTTGAGAGAAATGAATTGCTGGGTCTTCACGAACACCTCAGTTTTGCACTTCATCCTACTTCACAAACAGTGCTAAGATTTAGATTTCTTTAGATCTCTTTTTAGGAGGTCTCTAATACAACTAACCTCCAGATTCTCTTCTGAGTGCTCGACTGGCCAGGAAAGTGGTGGTTTTTTCTCGTATGCTAAAAACGTAAAAGTCAAATAACCATTATCAACCCCATCTGTGTTGACCTTTTCCTCACATACATGAAGTGGGTAAATGCAGGGCTTATTGGAAGTAAGCAAATGAAAATGAACATTTATTAAGTCCTTATTATGTGCCTTATGCTTTACATTACTAATTTCATTCAGTGCTCCCACAACTAGGAAGCGATAATAGCAAGCCACTAAATATGACATGATGAAGAAAACAATTGGGAAGTGTAAGTGAATATTTAATGTGAAATTTATGACATATACATTTAGGATCTCATATCCCTGACGTTTTCTCCTTTTATTTCCCTGGAACTTGCAAATACCTCCTTAGCTCTGAATAGCTAATTAGATACCATAAACAATGATTCATTCTGGTAGACACTGTATATGTATATACAAATATATATATATTTGGTGAAAAAGAGAGGAGCTAAATCTCATGCTGATAATATACACTGATGATAATAGTTTCAATTTCATGAAGTATTCTCCTAGTTCCTGACAGTATAAAAAGGCTTCCAGGTTTGTTTATAATTTAAAAAAAAATCTGTAGCACTGATGTGACCCAGTGATCCTTTACACCTTTTTTATCTTGAACACGCATAGCAGCCAGCTCAATCCTCAGAGTGAGGCCTTCTGAGTATCTCAAATGCCATGTTCCACTACCTGCTGGGTTTCCTGACATTCTAATACTACATATAAGGCATTTGACTAATTCTCTTAATATTATGAAATCTTCTTTCATTTTATAGATCTAATGAAGTTGACCATCTCTAATAACATACAGATATTTCTTAAAAGGAAATATAAGCTCTAGATAGCAATGCATGATTTTAGGATCTGAGAGGTAAAATGTGTTTGTAAAGTTGATATAATACAGAGCATAAAAATGAGCCTATTGATTCTGGAGGGAGGAAGACTTACTCAATTCTAATCCCCACTATCACATGCTAAATGTATGGCAAGTTATTTCTCTGAGTCTCAGTATTTTTTATCTGCAAAATATCACCTACATGGATTAGTTATTGCAAAGAATTAACATTTGTAAAGACCCAGGAGAGAGCAGACAATAGGTGCTTAAGAAACAGTAATTATATTCTCACCCAATAGTAATTATATTGCATTGCATCATTGGCTAAAGTAGTATTTCAACTCTGAAAGCATACATTTGGTCTATGATAAATTAGTTGACCAGTTCAAGTATGAGTCCAAATATAAAGATATGCACAGATCAAATAAATAAATAAAGATTCTTTGGGCACTTTCTACAAGTTACCTTCCTATACAGCTGTCTTCTAAATATAAGCTATAAGACTCTGGAATAGGCTAAGAGATCAAAAATTGCCTTTATCACCTATATGGCTTAAGTCTGGAAAATAATAATAGTGATAATGACCTTGAACTCTTGTGGAATTTCCATCACTATTGTGTGAGTATATCACTGCCAAGAAATGGATATCTTTTGATGCCACCAAAATAATAAAATGAAATAGAATTTAGAAGACACATTTGAGAGGTCTACTCACTATAAAGTGCCTAAGATTGTCATGGAAATCTGGGACAGATACAATCTCATATTAAAACATAAGGCATACTTCTTAAATAAAATGCCTGGAAGATTAGAGTTCTACTGAACTACTGCCTCACCTGACCAAAATTGTAACTTGCACAGTGCAAGTGCAACCGCTCAAGTTAAAGATCAGTTTTGGAAAAAATAATACGTGCGTATTCCCAGCAATGACTCCTTCTAAAACCTGAATCTAGATGCACAATCACTCACAGAATGATTCAATTATTTCTATGATTGTCGTACCTAAATGGTTTCCTTTTTATTCTGGGGAATACACACACTTCGCTACCGTGCATGGCTGAAAGTGGTCATGGGTCATCTGATTGTAACAACTGCAAGGACATGATAAAGAGTTATTTTAATGGCAAGTGCGATCTGATTATTAGCTTCTCATTTGAGGCAGCTTATCCACAGTCCAAGAAAATGCCTTCAATTATTTCACTGATTAACTCCAAAGCATCTTATGCAGTGGAAATGGCTGGCATTTAATAAAATAGACTCTTCTAACTATAACTAATTGAATCAACAGTTTTAAACCCATGGTTAAAATAGTGAATTGATAAATAACTACATCATGTAAGAATGAGAATTATCAAAACACTTTTGAGAACACAGTTCGACTTGGAGGGCTCCAGGGAGGAAGTGCCTCATTTTCAAGAAAAGAATGACGTTTCTTTTGTTTTCGCTCAATCCTTTCCTGCCTTTCTTTCTTTTCCTAAAGAGAGAACAGAAAACTATAAATTAATATACATATATGAACATTATTTCCAAATCAAGTTGCTCATTGAAGAACAAAATAATCCACCATAAGAGATTTAAATGTCAATTTCTATTTAATTGGTTAGAAAGGAATAGCAACTAGAGAATATTGCTTATAAAGTATACTACCAACAGGTATTAATGGATCACTTAATTGCTTATTTTAATATTAAAAGTGATAATATTTAAATTAAATTATGTAAAAAGGGGGGAAATACTTAAAATTCCATAACTTAGAAGTCAATGATGACTTTCTGAGAACAGATTCTCAGAACTAAACTTACTGGGTGCAAAGGTTGAATCCGCCAGGGCAGCAGGGATACTTCAAAATTTCATAAATAGTTGAAAGTTATGTCTCATGTTTCTTTGCTTATTATTGAATTTGAGCACATTTTTATTTCTTTAACCCTTCTGTGAATTTTTTTTGCTCAATTATTTGGCTCATCTAACTATATGGGTATCAGTGCTTTTAGTTTTTAGCAATTTGCATATTTTTTCTTAAATACCTTTTTCAGAATTCATTTATTTATTTTGAGAGATAGAGCATACATGGGGGAGGGGCAGAGAGAGAGGGAGACAGAGAATCCCAAGCAGGCTCTGTGCTGCCAGCACAGAGCTCAATGCGGGGCTCAAATCCACGAATGGTGAAATTATGACCTGAGCCAAAATTAAGAGTTGGACACTTAACCAACTGAGTTATCCAGGCGCCCCTGCATAGTTTCATATAGTAAATACTATCTTTGCAGCAAACATTGTATCTGTTACTTTTGGTTCTTTTTACCAAAAAAATAAAATTAAAAAATTAAGAAATATTTCAGTCATGACAACTGTGTAAAGAGTAATACAATCAAAACTTGTGAACCCACTATCTGGCTTCTAAAAAAAAACATGACCCATTCTTTTGAAGCTCTCTGTGTTCATTCCCTTATTGCACTCCTTCCTCTCCACCACTGAGGTAACCATTGCTCTGAATTTGATACTTATCATTCCAGTGTATCTCTTAATTTTATTATACTATTTTATTATAAAATTTATTTAATACTCTTATTATATATGCATTAGTCCCCAAACAGTAACTTTGTTTTTCATGTTTTTACAATTTATAATAAAAGGGAACATGCTATATATTTTTGTAACATCCTTTCTTATTCATCTTATTTTTCTAAGATCCATCTATAGAAGTTATAGGTCTAGTTCCTTGATATTCCATAGAATATTCATAGAATTCCAGCTTAGCAAGTTATCACAATTTATACATCAATTTTTGTTGTTGTTGGAAAACTGATGTTCCTTTTTTTTTCCCATGCAAAGACAATGCTATAAACATCTTTGTTTGATTCCTTGTACTTATTAGTCAAGATTTTCTCTCCATATATATGACTGGACAAAAGTTGCTGGTTTGTAGGGTCTGAATATGTTCAACTTTACTGGGAAATGATTATTTATTTTTCAAAGTGGCTGTAGGAATTCACCCTCCAAGCAGCACCTACACTGACTTTTTTTTTTTTTAATGTTTTATTTATTTCTAGGAGAGACAGAGACAGCGTGAGCAGGGGAGGGTCAGAGAGAGAGGGAGATATAGACTCTGAAATAGGCTCCAGGCTCTAAGCTAGCAGTCAGCACAGAGCCCGACGCGGGGCTCGAACCCACGAACAGCGAGATCATGACCTAAGCGAAAGTCAGACGCTTAACCGTCTAAGCCACCCAGGCGCCCCTACACTGACTTTTTATGTTAATTCATTAATGATTTTAAATTTCATATCTGTTCATGTTTTCCCTTGTTATTTCCATAGCACTTCTGGGTTCAGAAAAAGCATCTTATTCCCCTGAGACTTGATACTATTTTATTTTCTTTTGGTTCTTCTATTATTTGGGATTTTATATTTAATGCTTTAGTTCTTTTGGAGTTTCTATTGCTGTAGGGTAATTGTCTGAAGTGATTTTACATCCAAATGACACACAAATAACCAAATTACAATTCCCCTGCATCTATTAATTTGTGTTACTTTATTATATAGCATATTTGTAACAGGTTCTGAGGGGTCCTGGAGGGTCTAATATTTTATTGGTACTATACTGCTTAGATTTGTGTTTATTCGTTCACTTGTTAAGCACTGAGATCCTACTCTGGGTCAAGTAGTATAGCGAGGGCCATACATAAAGAGATTCTAAAATCCAAACACACATAAAATCCCTGTCCTTCAGGGGATTTTCTTTTCTTTTTTTTTTCCAGAATTTTCTTTAATGTTTTATTTATTTCTTTTTTCTTTTTTTTTTTTAATTTTTTTAATGTTTTATTTATTTCTAGGAGAGAGAGAGAGAGAGACAGCGTGAGCAGGGGAGGGTCAGAGAGGGAGTGACAGACTGAAACAGGCTCCAGGCTCTGAGCTGGCAGTCAGCACAGAGCCCGATGCGGGGCTCGAACCCACGAACCGCGAGATCATGACCTAAGCGAAAGTCGGACGCTTAACCGACTAAGCCACCCAGGCGCCCCTTTTTTTTTTTTTTTTTTTTAATTTTTTAATGAGTTTTATTTATTTCTGTGAGAGAGAGAGAGAGAGAGAGAGAGAGAGAGAGAGAGAGACAATGTGAGCAAGGGAGGGTCAGAGAGAGAGAGGGAGACAGAGAATCTGAATTAGGCTCTAGGCTCTGGGCTAGCTGTCAGCACAGAGCCCAATGTGGGGCTTGAACCCACAAACCGTGAGATCATGACCTGAGCTGAAGTCAGACACTTACTTAACTGACTCAGCCACCCAAGCGCCCCAATTATTTTTTTCAAACCTCAGGGGATTTTCAAACTTGGCAGTTAATAAACAATTAAATAAACCACAGATCACTTCAAATTGTGAGAATTCCTATGGAACACATGAAAAAAATCATTGTGATTGTTAAAGAACAAAAGGGAGTACTTACTTCCAAAGAAAAGCCAACGCAAGGAATGTCGCTGAGACATGATTGTGTTACGCGATGAGAAGAGAGCATTACAGGCAGAGAGAACAGTATGTGTGAGGGCTCTAACAAGTGGAAGAACCTTGGGATGTGAGAGGGAATGAGCGAGCCAGTGTGACTCCACCTGGGAACATGGGAGGGGGTGCCAGGCAGGTGAGTGAGGTGCAGTGGGGCTCGCGGGCCACGATAACATCTGGAACATAGGTAAGGGAAGAGAAGCCAGTAAGTAATGCTGGGAAGGGAGGCCAGGAAGTGAGAGAAACCAGGGGAACAGGGGGCCCAGGGGAGAAGACGGTTGCAAGAAGGTGGATGCAACAATGTAGGATGTTTGAGAGGTCCAGGGAATGTGGCAGAAAACAGCACGTTGGGTGGCTACACATTCCGGCAAAACTAACTGTTAAAGCGTGGTTTCTGTAATGCTTTGGCAAAATAGACAAACCTGGAGCGTGTGGACGGTGAAAAGGGCACGGAGAACTAAGAAGTGTAAAGAAAACCTTAGAAGGTTAGTTTTTCATAGAAAAAGCAGTGAAATGTGGGACCACATCTGGAGGCAAATGAGGAATTACGAGTTACATATCCTGGAAATTGGCGGGGATTAATCCAGGCGAGAAGAATGCTGGCTCCAGGGTGAGTGGAATGGTTAAGTTTTTATTTTACTGCTTGACGGGAACAGTCCTGTTCTTCATCTGTTTTGAAAATACCATCTTCCAGATTCTCACGTTTTCATGAAAGCAGATGAATTTTAGGACCATTCTGTTTCCCTGCACACACTCCCGTCAAAGGGATGACTGGGCATGTAGGAAGTACTATGAAATTGAGACATTAATCTAGGAACACCTGAAATGTTAACAGCTCTCGCTCTTTTCATCCTGCAGCTCAGATTGTCTCTCCATTTCTCCAAGTCTCTGCTAACACCCGGAAGTTGGGTGGTTTCCTCACCTTGGCATTTTTCTCAAAGAGCAGTAGTATCTGGGACCCCTCAGATAACACTGCCTCTGCAGGCTAGACAGTTGAGAGGGACAGGTTTTTTTGGTACGTTATTAGGTGTCTGTGGTTCTTTTACCAGGACATGTGTGGAACTGATAGATGTCACAAGGAGAATATGATGACACGAGGTTTCTACCGGCACACGGTTATCCACTTACAACGAAAGGAATGGACAGAGGTGTGAAATTCTTTTTTCTGTCTCTACATCTTGCTCTAGATCATGAAAATGTTTGAATGCCTGCTAGTCCTACTAAAGCAAAGAAGGAACTTCCTTTCAGAATCCTAATTGAGAAAACAAAGAAAACTGTAATTGGGTCACGGTCAATCATTTTATTATCCCAGAGAGAGACAGACCCTCTTGTTAGGTAGCAGAAAAGCAGTGACGAGGCTGTGTCCACAGTAACTGACCAAACAAACCTCTTTTTGTCTGTTCCATTTAACATGGGAAGAGAGAAAGGGAAACATGAAACAAATTTGTTCTTACTAGTAGGTGCTAAAGAGGTCAGAATAGGAAATAAGCAACTATCAACCTTAATATCAATTCAGATGATCTATAATGTTATGTTAAGTAATAATTAATTATTGGTAATATTATTCAAGTAATAATTAATAATAAAAGAACCTTGTTATAAAGCCCTTCTGACTGTTGTCTGTTGGAGACAGACATAATTGACTAATCAATCTGTTAATTAATAACAATTAATCAATCTGGGAACCAACATAAGGAAAAGTCCTACTGATCTTTGGCTATAATTTTCCCCTAAAAGAATAACTCATCCAATATTCACTACTCAAGTTAGATTTTATAATAAAATTTTGAGATGTAACTTTACATTAAAATGAAAGTCCTTAGACTTCAAATAGGGGTACTTTTCCAATCTATCTGCATACAAATTTTAACAAGAAATTGGTACGATGCAGGAATAGTTCTGTAGCATATTGTACATGGATGTTTTTATATGTAGCACTATATTTGTTAAGGTTATACTGACATTAAACAAGTCATTTTCATCTTAGATCTTTGACGAATTTTTGTTCTCTAGAGGACTGATCAGAATGAGAGAGTGACTAAGTACTGTAATAAAACACAATGTACCTAACTATGACTTAGTCATTAAGGAGGTTCTATTCCATTTTCAAACCGAAAACTTAAACACGTACGTTTAGTTGCTCTAAGCGATACTAGCACACGGTATAGGTCTCCTTGATATATGAAGAGTTTTACTTTTTCTTAGGATCTAGCACTATTTAAGAGTTTAAGGAAGGGGTGCTTGTGTGGCTCAGTCAGTTAAATGTCTGACTTCAGCTCCGGTCATGGTCTCATGGTTCATAGGTTCAAGTCCTGCATAGGTCTCTGTGCTGATAGCTCAAAGACTGGAGCCTGCTTTGGATTCTGTGTCTCCTTCTCTCTCTGCCCCTCCTCTGCTCTCTCTCAAAAATAAATACACATTAAAAACTGTAAAAAGAAAGAATTTAAGAAAGCAATCATGAAACACCACCTTCCTCATTCAAACCATTAAACCAGTTTTTGATCGCCTTATTCCTTACTGCTTTTCTGCCTGAAATCGGCATAAAGCAACCCTAAAGGCAACACATAAACAATAATAAATTCTATGGCTATTTTTATTAGGATTGCATTAAATTTGTAAATTCCTTTAGGGAGAACTGACATCTACAATATCATTATAGGACCGAGTATTTCTATCCAAGAGGAGTTTTGATCCATGTTCTCAAGTCTTCATTTGTGCCCTTCAGGAGTGTTCTAAAATTTTCTTCATAGTTGTCTGGCACATTTCTTAGGTTTATTCCTACATGCTTCATCTTTTTATCCTATCTTTAAATAGCCTGCTTTGTGTCCTGAATGCCTCTCTAACTACTGTTGATTCTAAAGTTTATGTGAAAAAGTAAATAATAACAGAGATACTTGAAAGTGGAGCTATGAAGGAAGATTAACCAGAACACATAGGAAAACATATAAAGCCCTGATAATGAAACAGCATATGGAATATGTATAATGAGATCTGAGATTGACCCATGGAACAGAAAGTCAAGAAACAGATCCTAAATTCTGAGAATGTATCAGATAACAAATGCAGTACCTCATACCATTGGGTAAAAGATAGGCTATTTTATAGGAGATTATGTTTGGAAAAAATAAAGCTGGAATCATATATCTCATTATGAGCAAGATAAATTCCAAGTTGGTCAAATGTTAAAATGTCAAGATATTAAAATCCTTAAGTTACTAGAAGAAAAATAAGAGCACTTCATTTAATTTCAAGTTATGAAGAAAATCTTCTCAACTATGCATGAAAATAAAACCCAGAAGACTGACAAACTTGACACCAGAAGATAAAATAAAATTGTTCATGGCAGAAAATAGTATATGCAAAGCTGAGAGATCAACCAAACAATGGGAAAAAGTGGTTGTAACTCCTACCAGAAATAGGCTAATTTCCCTAATGTGTAAATAAGCTTCTGAAAACCAATAAGAAAAAGACCAACAGAGAGATGTGCAAAGTTTATGGATTAACAGTATCCAAAAAAAAAAAAAAAAAAGACAAATGACCCTTCTACAAATGAAAAGATGCTAAAAGTCAGTCCTACCCAGACATATACATCCACAAAATATCCTGAACAGTATTTTCAACTAGAAGATTAACATAAATTCAAAAAGGTTATAAGAAATCTTACTAGAAAGGGACCCCACTGGATGCTAAACCTTGTAGAGCAACTTGATGCGTTCTGATTGCTGCAACAGGTGAGGTGCTAACTATCCATGTGAATGTGCCACCTACTGATGTAAAGTACTTTTCACATGAATGCATTACTCAGTCAAAAATTAATAAACATGTATGTATATATGACATTTTAAAACAGAAAACAGTATTTTGCTCGACATCAATGAAAAGTAACTATAAACATAAGTACACTGAAACAGACAAAAATATCTTTTAAAAAACCCAAAAACATGTTAAGTCCTTCTAGACATTTTCCTCCCAAACTTCTTACTTGCTTTCTTTCATTAAAAAGCACCAAAAGGAGACTTTTTCCTTGAGGTCATCAGAAAGATCAAAAGAGAATTTTAAAATGGATTGCCTTTCTCACCGTTCAATTCAGTATAACTATGTGCCGTGACAAGTCCCACCTAAAAGCTGACAAGGGCTTCAGCAGTGCACTTATCGGCTCTCCATGATTTTACACCTAAGAGTCACTGCAAAGTAAGACTAGGCATGACTGGTAAGTGATTAAGGTGGGGATGTGGGTAAAGAGGAGTATTATGCCTGAGTGCCTGAGGGAACAGTAGAAGCCTTAACAGAAATGAGTAAATCAGGGGCAATATGATAAACAGAGGGAGAGAATGGAGTCAACAAGGCTGCTTTCAGTAGAAATGGCCAGGAGGCAGGGGCAAATAGAACTGGAATTAGGGACCGAAAAGTCATGAATCAAGTACATTAATAAGACAAGTGCATTAACAAATAATACCTACCAGCCACTTTTCATATTCATCAATAGCCTGTTTGTCTTTATCTTTTTTCTCTGCTTTTTTCAGTTCTTCTCGTCTTTTCTCATTTATTCTCTCTTTCTCCTTTTCTTTGAAAAAAGCATCCTTCTTTTCATTCCTACGCAGGACAGTATAAAACACCGGATAGTTAAAGGAGAGGATATAATAAAGAATTCCTAACATATCTTTGTGGTAATGAAAGGCCAATACATTAATAAATTTCAAGCAAATAATTTTTTAAAAGCCTATAGTGTTATTCATTTGAAATGTAGCAAAACAGTTCTCCTTTGGGATTACCATTTCTCAACAGCTGTTAAGTTATCTTTCCTTTTCTCAGCAATAGTTTCCTCCTCTTTCTGCTTCTTCGCTCTTTCATATTCTTTCTCCTTTTTATTTTTCTCTCTAAAGTATTCCATCTTTTTCTCTTTCCATCGTTCAAATGCCTGAAAAAGTTCACAATGATTTTCTTACTGATCGTGGTTATGATCAGGCAAGAAGAAGCACCGTTGATCCTGACCACAGGTGCCGAGCGAGCCAGGGTAAGGAAGGCAGATGTCCGCAGCCCCCGCGTACCTGAAGTGCTTCTCCTTTCCTCACAGCATTTTCTTCCTCCGTCTTCTTCTTGCTTTTCTCCTCAAGTCTTTTTCTGGCAGCAATTTTCTTTGCTTCCTTTTCCTTCATAGCCTTCCAGGCCTCAAATGATGCTAATGCTTCTTCTCTCTTAGCAGCTCTTTTCTATTTCAGAAAAATAAGAGAGTCAGATGTGTATGGATAAACAGATGGCCAGGTATCAGGAGATGCTGACATACACATACAGACTGTATTTCATTCCCTTCATAGTCCTCATTTCTAGAAATTGTTTTTCCAAGCCGAAAATTTATTTAGAATGGTTTAGACAAGTTGATTTACAAAAAAATGTTATCTGAATTTTTCATTGCATTTTCATTTTATTTTTATTCACTGCATTTTCAAATGTCTTTTATTTAAGCCATTTATCAGATATTGATCTGCTATTCATGGGAAAGAACTCTTTTTTTTCAGAAATGTCTTTAACAAGTGTTGTCAAAACAAACTAATAGGCTGAGTACACTGCAAAATGCTAATAATAAAACATTCCATTGCGGGGGCACCTGGGTGGCCATTTGGTTAAGCGACCAACTCTTGATTTTGGTTCAAGTCATGATCTCAGGGTCATGATATACAGCCCCACATTCGGGCTTTGTGCTGACATCCTGCTTGGGATTTTCTCCTTCTCTCTCTCTGCCCTTCCTCTGCTCTCTCTCTTTCAAATAAATAAACTTAAAAAAAACCCACATTCCATTACAAGAAAAATATCAGGAAAGTTACAGGCTTATAAAGTAAGTCAGAGTGAGGTAGGCTGGCCAAGTCACACACTAAGCCACAGATCTTTGCTTTGAACCCGAGTTCCGATGGACATTAAAGCATAAAATCGTTACTAAACAAAAAGAGCCCAAATGTTGAAACTATGTGCCAGACTGGAAAATAGGTAGGTGAATGTATGGTAAGTATGTTATTACTTTACTTTTTTTTTAACCTTTTTTTTTTTTACATTTTTTTATTTATTTTTGAGAAACAGAATGTGAACTGGGTAGGGGCAGAGAGAGAAGGAGACACAGAATCCGAAACAGGCTCCAGGCTCTGAGCTAGCTGTCAGCACAGAGCCCGACGTGGGGCTTGAACCCATGAACCAGGAGATCATGAACTGAGCTGAAGTTGGACACCCAATCGACTGAGCCACTGTTACTACTTTACTAACCTCCATCTAATCCCATATTTGTTTGCTCTAAAATATTGCTTACCATTAAATGACTAAAAGCATTAGAAAGAGAAAACGTGATTCAGAAGCGAAGGTACAATCTACCTCACCGAGTTGTGCAGATCACATGAGAAGGTGTCTGGCACTGAGCACAGCAGTGTAGCGCTGCAAAAGTGGTGACGGGAATGTGGGCCCACCCCTGCCGGGCTGCTCCAGGCAGTACCCTGCATTTGGGAAATAGGTTCCTCCCTAAACCCATATAAGTGTTGGGCAGCACAGTAAAGGACTTTCAGTTTAGAAAATGGGAAGGAAGGAAGCATGCTGGAGACTACCAAGCAGGCTGTAAGATTGAAGTCAATTTGTAACAGTGAAAAGTGAAGTAAGAATGACTAGGTTGCCGTAAGCAACAATGTTCATAATTAGTACTGCCAAATGAAAAGAGAAATCTGTGTATCTGTTTTCATGTAAAACGGATCAAACTAAAACTCCTATCAAACTCGTATCAAACTAAAAATGTATAAAGTACAGAGAAAGAAAATCAGAAAACAATTCTTTTATACATGTTATTTTGCCACTTAAAAACCAGTAGATTTTGAACAATGTTAAATATTTAGAGATATTTTAGTGACTTAAAAATCCACAATATTTTCCACTTCTATATTTCAGAATACCTGTTCATTTTGGATCCTTAGGTTTTCACTTTCAATCCTTTTAATTCTGTGCATTTCATGTAAATACACATTTTTCTTTTCTAACCACTCCTGTGAGAACAAGAAAAAAAACTATATAGTATTCAAACTTTCCCAAATGAATTAGAATTCTTAACCATTTCTGAAATATTTGATTAAAATTTTAAAAAGGCAAAACACAAAATTTAGAAATTCTGTATGCACTGGTATCATTTTTCTTTTTCTCATAACATTGTAATATAAAGATAAGCATGAACAAGAAAATATGTCTGCTATCTTTCTTAGTTTCAACAACAAAATTCAAAGATTGAATATAATGGCTACATAAGTTCACATTTTTCTCCAAAATTCTCAAGTACAATTTTCTAAAATGTATTGTTGAGTATAATAAACAAGGCAAAAAATAGAAACTGTTTGGAAATGAGGAAAAATCAGGAGTCTTTTTCTATGTAAGCTTACTTCAAATACAAGATCTTAGGAAAGAAAAAAATTAAAACTGCTTTTTCATTACAATATACATTTTAAGAAGAAAAAGTATAAGAACATATATAGACCTTAACAATATTTTTGCTTTGGCTGGAATTTCAGAAATTGCCATGGCATATTCTCTTTCTTTAAAAACAGCTATGATTGGTTAAGCAAGGCTTGTAAAGAAATAATTTAGTAAAGAAAAAAAAACTTTGGGTTGCTCAGGTACTATAAAGAACATTTTCCCCAATAAATTAAGTATTAAATCACCATTTCTGACAGGGTCATTTTATTCCTTGAGAAACCAGCAACCTTATTAGGTGATTAGTTCTTTATTTTTTAAAAATGTTTTCCTTTTTACCTGATAAACAGCTGCCCTTATGTTATCTGCTCTTTCAGGTTCTACATTCTGTTTCTGTGAGGGCTTTTGGTCCAAGACTTTCAAAGTCCCTAAATAGTGAGAAGAGGTAGTTGCTGATGGAGGTCTTCTTATGGAACTAGATTTCTTTAAAAACTCAGAGGTCATTAATCTGAAAAGATCCAAATAAATCAACATAGTTATTACAACTGCACTTGGTAGAAGAAAAATGCATTAGAATTTACAGATGTTCTATTTGAAATTCCATTATAAATTAATAAATTAATAAACTATAAGTACTTTGAAAATGATAAAAAAAAGAAAATGATATGTCTCCTCTTACTAAGGAGCTTCAAAGTGCTTGCTCTTTCTAGATATTTGTTGTAATTTTTAAAAAATGTTTTATTTATTTCTGAGAGAGAGAGAGAGAGAGAGACAGCATGAGCAGGGGAGGGTCAGAGAGAGAGGGAGATACAGAATCTGAAGCAGGCTCCAGGCTCTGAGCTGTCAGCACAGAGCCCGACATGCGGCTCGAACCCACAAACCATGAGATCATGACCTGAGCTGAAGTTGGACATTTAACCAACTGAGCCACCAATTGCCCCTCTTTTTAGATATTTGTACTTAGAACATTTTTAAGAAACATGGATTGCATCTCAAGTTACATGGAAAAAATAATATGAACAAAGTAGACTTTTAGTTTCGTCTCATTTTGTTACAAAAAACAATTTTAAACCATTAGAATAGCATCTTCTATTTCAGGGGTGGGCAGGAAAATATGGCCCACTACCTAGTTTTGTATAGTTTATTTATTCTGTAAGCTTATTGCACTGCAGCTACAATCATCATTTATGTGTGGCCTGAGGCTGCTTCCCTGCTAGAGCAGCAGAGCTGAGTAGTCACAACAGAGTCAGTATGGCCCACAATCCCTAATCCACATACTAACCGGCAATTTACAGGTAAGGTTGCTGACTCTTGTTTTATTTGATTAATGGAACTTAAAAGAGTGAGAAGCTTTTGATTAACATTTATGAGTTAGGTAGGGATTCATTATCACCAGTGTGAATGATGCAATATAGAGTCTTACCATTTTAATAAACCACTTTAGTCCACAGAACCTCAAGGTTTTAAGTACAATTATTTAAGTACAAATATATTAGACAAAGATACTAGAGAAGTATAATGCTGGATTTTAGCTTTATTACCACTTTCTATCTACTGTCTCAGGAAAACAGGAAAGAAACTCTATCCCAGGAACAATTTAAAGTATAGAGAATCCCTAATAAATGCCTCATCATAAAAAAAACATGATCAACTGAGGAGTCTAATCATAAACTAACTACTTCATTCATTTCATGAGATGAGAACTGAAAGGAAATCAAGTAATACCAAGTGAAATTCACTTTACAGAAGTTGAGCTAAAATTAGCTTTGTTGGAAGTAAACTCATAAATTAGGGACACTGATAACTTTATTACCTGCCAGATGCACTGGATGCTCTATTATTTGTTGACTTTTTATTCTTCATATTTCTGTCTTCAATAGTTTTCTGTTAAATAGAAAATACCATAGAAGGATTACTCCCCATAACGATCACAGTGAGAGTTAAGGGACAAACCGCAAGGAAATCAATGTTTTTAAAGCATCTACTATGTGTCAAGTACAGCAGTCACTGGGAGCTAATAAGGATACGACACTTTAGGGAGGGATGAAGGACATGAAACACAAAAACAAATGTGACTCAAGAAGGGGGGAAACTAGGGCCCCGTGACAGTGACCGTAGTGAGGGATGACATTAATGACAGTGGTCAGGAAAGGCCTCCCTGAGGTCTTGACATCAGTGGTAAATGATGGAAGAAAGGGGTCACAAGAAAGAAGGTCTATGGAAAGAAAGTGGTCAGTGCTAAGAGGCTGAGAAGGCAAAGAACTTGATAATGTTGACAAACAGAAAAAGGTGAATGATGCTGAAGCACAGTGAAAAACAGACAGAGTGGAGGGATAGATGAGATAGAGAGAATCACGTGAGGTCCTTAGGAAGTGGTAAAAGTGTTTTGCATTTTGTTCTTTCTTTTTCTTTTTTGAAGTTTATATATTTATTTTGAGAGAGAGAGAATCTGAAGCAGGCTCCACGCTGTTAGCACAGGGCCAGACACGGGGCTTAAATTCACGCACCGTGAGATCATGAACTGAGCAGAAATCTAGTCAGATGTGTAACCAACTGAGCCAGCCGGAACCCTTCTGCATTTTATTCTTATGATGACAATCCAAGAAAGAGACCTTAGCAGGGGAAATGATGTGATTCAGACTTAAGGAAGGTCCTTTAAGGATAAAGCAAGGATTCAGTCAAAATAAATGTCATGGTTTTACTTATTATATATAAATTGCCTGTTGTAATTTATAACTGTCTCTGACATTTCTAGGATCCCATCTATAAGTTCCAAATACCCGTCTTCTTTTTAAGGAGTAACTTCACTTCTTAACACAGAAGGGTGCTAGCATTCAAGTGAGAGCACAGATATAAGCACATGGCTAACTTGGCATGAGAGATTTTTCCTAAGGAAAGTGGTTATGAACAATGTACCTGGAACATAGTAATTAACCTTCTCCATAAATTGTAATACAAAGCACTAATATTTTGTATTATAAAAGTCTTATTCAACCACAAGTTTTCAACTAGCACTGTTATCTTCCCCAATAGTAAATACACATAGTCTCAGCTGACTATAGGTATAAGAAATAAAGACTAACTTCAGGAGAAATAAAGACTAAAAATGCTATACCATAAATTTTAAAAGTACGCTACTGTGGTACAGTGTAGTATAGTTTTGAGTAATCTTAAAAACCATAAATCTGGTTCTCAAGGTTATAATAATAATAATGTTTCTGATAATGATACTGTCCACCCTTTAAACAAGAAAAATGTTGGCAAACATAGCTTAAAGATTTCCCTTAAAGTTGATAAAATGTTTAAAAATGATACCCAAAGGAATAACATTCACTAATTCAAAACCTCAGAAATTGTTCCAGATAGCTGCTTTTATGTAACATGAAGACCTACAGAAACCTACCCACTTATGTGTTTATATTTCAAGATATTTAAAAGTATATTATGATCATATATCTTTGATAGTTTTTAATGAAATATTGACTATTATTATATCCACTGCAAACCATCCCCGAAGTAAAACTCTATTGAATTAAATAAGAGTCACTTGATAATATACCAGTATCAAAAGATGAGTTTTCCACAGACAATTCAGGAGTACATAATGTAGCAGATAAAACACTTAAAAGATCTATTTTGAATTTTGCTGTAGTATAAAAGACATAATTTTATATAAAATACCTTTGAAGATGCGGTTGCATCAGTGGATATTACGATACTCTGAGATTTCAACAGTGGTAGGTCAACTGTCAAGTCATTTATAAGCAGTTCAGCTTTCTCCTTTTCTTCTACAAGGTCATCAGCAATCACTTGACTGTCCTTGGATTTCTCATGTGTAGTAGTAACAAAGTCTATCAAAAATGAATTCTCTTCATTTTCATTTGATTTCAAGGAATTGTGGTTCCCAGTAAGTTCTTCATTCTGATCTATTTTGAGACAGAGTCACAAAACTAAAACTCTCTTCTGAATTAATAAGGAAGATAACAGATTCATTTGTTTTCTACTAAATGAGGATAGTCTACGAGGTCTTTGTCGTGCAAAATAAACTGTGAAGAGAGCTACTGTATTCAACCCAAATAAACTTTTCAACAAAGTGAGGTATGAAAGAGAAAATGGCTACTTAATGTACTAAAGCCTTTGACGTACCTAATACTTAGGGGGAAAAAATCGTATTAGTAAATAGAATGGAATAACTACCCTACACCGAAAGCACACCAGAAGCTACTATTGATGATAAACCAAGTAAGTGATGATAAACCAAGTAAGTGATGATAAACCAAGCAAGTGCAATATCTATCTACTCTATTCGAAAGCCTGTGTTTCTTAGCTGGAACAAGGAGCTGTGTGCGCAGGAGGCACACATCTCTGTTACTAGCGGTACAAGCGGTGCAGAGGTGAAACCGTAGAGCTGCAGGAGAAGCAAACATTCATGAAATCTTAGACGAGCCCAGCTCACAGAGAATAAAGCCTTCATCTAGACAGTTTTATTTCTGCCTAGATGCAGTGCTGCCTCCACGACCAACGGGGCACTAATAGCAGGCCCAGTACTTCCGCATGCTCTAAGGGACAGTCTCAAGCTGTGGCATGACACGATTCGGTGTCATTATTACAGAACTGCTCCTCCTCCTCTGTCTGCCTCGCTTCAGAATGTTCAACAGAAAGAAGTCCGTGATCCCCAACTTTCAGTTCTACGAGGGTCCACCCACTGGCCAACCTTGTATGTTTATTGTCAAAGTCTTAATTCTGCTGCTTTCATTATTACAACCATTTTTTGGAACTGGCTTATTTAAAATAATTTTGTAATTACAGTTATCCACTTTCATTTGGAGAGCACTCATGACTCCCAGTATCTTTAATGGATTCTTTAGAACGGCTAAGTAATGTATTCAGTAAAAAGAACAAGGACTTTGGAGCCAAAGATTCAAATCATGGCTCCATCACTGACTTTGGGTATGTTTCCCAGTATCTTTGCACTTCAGTTTTTCTCATCTGTAAAATGACAAAAATTATACTACACAGTAAGTACTTAATAAATGCCACACATCCTGGTCCTAGAAATAGCTATGCCTTTTAGCTCTCATCGAGCTATGCGTCATAGGATTGAAGAAAGAAATGCATTAACAACTCATGCCTCATACTTACTACGTGCGTTACCGTGGCGCTGTTCTTAGTGCTGTACATGTGGTATTAGCTCATTTAATTCTCACAGCCAGGGTGTATGAGGTAGATTCCTCTTAAATCCCCATTTTCAAGATCAGTATACGGGGCCAGAGAGATTAGGTACTTTGCGCTTGTAACCATGTCTAACACCCCATTGAAAATCACACGGTTAGTAAATAGCACAGGGGTGATTAAAACTAAGGCAAATACAAACATGCATCATTCCTAAAAGTATGTATTCTGCCTTTTGCAAATAAGATCCTAATCAATATGGAATTCACACATAAAATAAGATATAACAGTTTGATATAACCACCTAGGATGGAAGCTTTTTCCCCAGATCCTGGTGATAAGGAATCTCCAAGACTTTCTTTAAGGGATGATGATGATAGACTTGTTAAACATGGATCCTGTTTAAAAAAAAAAAGAAAGAAAAGAAAAAGAGTATTTACTATGTAAGTTTAGTTCTTAAGACTTGTGGTGAGACAACAGCATTATTAAGACTACTTTATAACTCTGAAATCGGCATTATTAGGAGTTTGTGGATGAAACACCAAAAGCATTAAGCCTGTGGAGGCTAATATGCCTTACTTTCAAGGCTTGATGTCTTAATCATTAACAGGGGTCACTGAAGAATTTTTCTAGTTCTTTAATGGGTATCTTGATATTTGTTTTTAGTGATTTTCTTTTTTCAAATGTTTATTTAGTTTTGAGAGAAAGAGAAGGAGACACAGAATCCAAAGCAGGCTCCAGGCTCTGAGCCGTCAGCACAAAACCTGATGTGAGGCTTGAACCCACGAACCATGAGAACATGACCTGAGCCAAAGTAAGCCACTTAACTGACTGAGCCACCTGGGTGCCCCTGTTTTTAGCGATTTTCAAAACTCATGATCTCAAATCAAATCTCATAAATATTTGAGACAAAGATTTAGTATCTTTTTCTCTAATTCTTTTTTCTAAGAAAGTATAAAAATGGTATACTTGGGGTCAAATGGCACTTGTTGTCCAAATGAAAGCAATATAAAACCAAGTAGACAACTACTACCAAATATTTAGATAGAAAAAGTACATAGATCCCATGCATTTCAGTTTTTCTCAAAATTCTGAAAATTATATCTGAAGTGAAATAATGACATTTGTGTGTCTGCACTAAACATCTCTTTACAGAATAGTAATCTAGCCTAAAGTTGATGGTATCATAATGTAAGAAGTTTGATTTTACTGCATAAATTCTATTTTTCTTTCTCACAATTTTTTATGGGTACAAAGAAAATTATTTGTCAAAAGCAGTAAGTAGAAACTATCTGAGAAAATGGCAGAAGGGTCAACACACAGCAATCTACCTTGAGAGACAAAGCTTTACCAGAAGAGACTGACAAGTTGGTAGATTTTTGCCTGAGAGCATTCACCCATCCTTGCAGCCAGACTGGTAGAAGGCTGTGGCCTCACTGGGCTGGCTTAAAGGGTGAGGGCATGGAGTTTGGGACTATAAAATCAGTCAGTAAGTTTGAGGAAGAGCTGTAGTGGGCATGATATAAAATTTGGATATAAAATTCACCCCAAATCTTTGGTTCATTTATGCATGGCAAAAGGAAGACAATTGATGGGTATGGAGGAGGGGACTTGTTGGGATGAGCACTGGGTGTTATATGGAAACCAACTTGACAATAAACTATTTAAGAAAAAGAATTAAATAAAAGATTTTAAAAATTAAAAAAAAATTAAAAATCTTTTAAAAAATCTTGAAAATGGGGCACCTGAGTGGCTCGGTTGGTTAAGCATCTGATTTCAGCTTAGGTCATGATCTCACGGTTCGTGGGTTTGAGCCCTGCATCAGGCTCTGTGCTGACAGCTAGCTCAGAGCCTGGAGCCTGCTTCAGATTGTGTATCTCCCTTTCTCTCTGACACTCCTCTGCTCACACTATCTCTCTATCTCTCAGAAATAAATAAAACGTTAAAAAAATTAAAAAAAAAAAACCCTTAAAAAATTTCTTGAAAACAATGTGCCAAAAGAAAACAGAACATACATGGGAAGACAACAAAATGAATTATTGCTGATTTCACACTGGAAATAATACCAGCCAGGAACAACGGAAACTAACAAAGAGCTGGGGGGATGGGGTTGATGAAAAAGAAATTGTCATCAGCCTAGAAGTATATGCTCAGCTAAGCTGTCCTTCAAAAATGAGGATGAAATAGGGACGCCTGGGTGACTCAGTCATTTAAGTGTCTGACTTCAAGTCTGCTCATGGTCTCTCAGTTCCTGGGTTTGAGCCCCACTTGGGCTCCGTGCTGACAGCTCAGGCTGGAGCCTGGTTTGGATTCTGTGTCTCCCTCTTCCTCTGCCCTTCCCCTGCTTGTGCTTTCTCTCTCTCTCTCTCTCTCAAAAATAAATACACATTAATTTTTTTTGAAAAAATGAAGATGAAATAAATATTTTTTAGATAGCATTGAGAGAACCCATCACTGGCAAACCCACATTAAAAGAAATGTAAAAATAAACTCTTTAAACTGAAGGGAAATAATACTAGAAAGTAATATGGATCTATAGAAAGGAATAAAGATCCTTAGAAATAGCATACACATTTTAGAAAACCATAAATATTTATTCTTTTTTTCTTTTAATTCTTTAAAAGTCAAAGACAAAAAATTTTTCTGTAAAGAAAAATTGTAACACTGTGCTGTGGGAATTATACCGTATGTAAATGCATTGTTTATGACAACAATAGCATTGTGGATGGAACTACACTATCACATGGTTTCTATATTAAATATGAAACACTACAGTACTGACATCAAGTGGGTTGTGAGAATTTATAGCTGCATCTTGTAATTCATAGAGCAACTACTAAAAACATAACACGAATAGGTACAGTTAAAAAGGCAATAGAGGAATCAAAATTGGAAACTAAAACCTATGTGATCAACTCTCAAAAAAAAAAATCAGGGAAAGTGTTACAGAGGAACAACAATAGCAGCATCAACTTAAAAAAAAAACCCAGATAAATAGAAAACACACAGCAGTAAATTGGTCCTAAATTAAAAGTAAGTGGACTAAATACTCACAGATGGACTACAATTAAAAAGTGGACTGTCAGGCTTGATTAAAAAAAAAGTGACAACTAACAGCTATTTTAGAAATTATTATAAAAAATTATATATAAAAGAAAAAGTCACAAATAGTTTGTAGAGAATGATACAAGAAGATATAAATCATGCAAACACCGGTAGTAAGGAAGCTGAAATATTAGACAAAGCAAACTTCAAGATAAGGAGTATTACCAGAGGTGGAACCATTTTGTAATGTAAATAAGGTCAAGACATAATAATAAGAAATGTGTATGTGTCTAAGACAGTCATAAAATACTGACAGAACTAAAGGGAAGAACAAATTCACAAACCTAATTGGAAATATTAACAATCCTTAGTCGATACTTGGTAAACCAACCAGACAAAAACTCAGTGAGGATGGAGAAGATCCCAATGACACCACCAGCCACCTTTACCAAACTGAAATTATAGAGCAGTACACCCAACATCTGCAAAACTTGCATTCTCTGTAAATGCAAATGGAATTTGCATAAATACACTTAGGCTGGTCCATAAAAAAAAAATCTAAAAAATTTTGTAAAATGTGAAATTATGTAAGATATATTCTCTCATCATAACAAAATTAAATTACAACTCAATACAAAATTACATATAAAGAAAATCCAAATATTTGAAAATAAAATCACTTACCACAAAATAGCCAATTGGCCAAAAATGAAATCACAAGGGAAATTAGAAAACATATTTAAAGAAATGATAATGAAAATAAAAGGCATTAAAAATTGGGTGCTGCTTAAGCAGTGCAGAGAGGGAAATTTATAGTTTTTAAAGGTTTTAATAGAAAGGATGAAGGTTTAAAATCAATGAAAACATTTTCTAACTTAAGGGTATGCAGATAAACTAAAAGTAAAAGAAAAAAAGAAATGAAATAATGAAGAGAGAAAATCAGTGAAATTGGAAACAAATAGAGAAAATTGATAAAGCAGAAGTGGTTCTTAGAAAAGTTAATAAAACTGGGTAATGCTTATCAAGATATCACAAGAAAGAGAAAACATAAACTATATATTAGAAACAGAAGATGGAATGTTATGATAATCCTACTGTCATCAAAAGAATAAAGGAATTATCACAACCTCATGTTCATAGATTCAACATCTCAGATGAAATGGACAAATTTCTTATTAGACATAAATTACCAAACTGATGAAACAGAAAATCTGAATACCAAATATCTAACAAAAAATACACTTTACTGTCAAATACCTCTCCACAAAGAAAATCCCAGACAATTTCACTAGTGAGTTCTTAATTAAGGAAAGAAAAAAATGATACTAAGGTTTTGATTTCATACCAAACAAACTTTAGACAATAAAAGAGGAAGAGATACTCCCCAACTCATGATACCCAAGACGTATAATAACATTATAAGGGGAAAAATATAGACAAATAGCCTCTATAAATATAGATGTAGAAGTCTTAACAAAATATTAACAAATCAAATGCCACAATAAAATTCTCTACTGTGCTCAACCAGATTTTATCCCAGGAATGCTTAGTTAGACATACGTACATACATATGTATCATCTCCACCTCTCTCTCTCTCTCTCTCACACACACACACACACACACACACACACACACACACAAGGTAGGAAGTGAGGATGTTGAGAAAGTAAATGTCACCTTTTCGAAATCCAGCTGTGACATTTGCAGGAAGGTAGGGCAGGGGTGAGAGGAGAGGTATCAAGTGAGGTGTGTACACAGTTAGAGACCTGAGCAGAGTAGAATGTGGAGAGACACAGACCCCTCCAGTTTTTGACTTCCAGTGAAGAGCCAAAGGTTATAGACACAGAAGAGACAAGAGCTGAACAAAAATTAGATGAGAAATCCCTGAGGGGGTGGGCTGAAAGAAGATTCGGAGTATAGACAGGAAGATTTTCACAATGAGAAATATGGAACATTCAGATTATTAAAAATAGAAGTATCCAGAGTACACAGAAATAACATTAGGAGTTTTACGTTATGGGTTATGTTATAATCATAAGGTGAATGTAGTCTTCTCAAGCTCAGCCAGCAATATGGAAATACTTCATGACCTAATGCTAAGAGATAAAGAAAAAGCATGATACAAACATTATGTTAAAATGGCAAGTTTGCTAAAGCAGTTATAGGAAAATAGCCTAAAAGGGAATAAGAATGATGAATGTAGTTGTTATTAGATGGTATGATTACGGGTTGATATTTTATTTGATTAAATCTTTTCATAATATGATGTTATTTTAAAAACTTCAGGAATACCTGTCTTTTTTTTTTTAATCAAGGGATACAGAAATGCTAGCAAAGAGCAATTAAAGTTAGGTATCAATACTACTTTGAATAGTGTTCCCTCAAAATTCCCTCAAAATTTCATCCAGAACCTCAGAACGTGATCTTACTTGAAAATAAGGTGTTTTCAAATGGAATTAGTTAAGATGAGAACACAGTGGATTACGTGGGCCCTAAATCCAATGACTGGTGTCTTTTTTAGAGAAAAGAGAGGGAAACACTGAGACACAGGGAAGAAGAGAAGGCCACATGATGATGGTGGCAGGGATGAAGTGAGGCAGCTATAAGACAAGGGGCACCAAAGACGGCTGGCAACCAACAGATGCTGGAAGAAACAAGGAAGGATTCTTCCCTGGAGCCTCCAGAGGGAACACAGCGCTGCCCCCAACTTGATTTTGGACTTCTGCCCTCCAGAACTGAGAGAATAAATTTCAGTTATTTTAAGTCATCAGTTTGTGGCAATTTGTTACAGTAGCTATAGTAAACTGACACAAAACCCACTTGGGCAAATAGTTTTACTAAATATAAAATAACTGTTTGATTACACCCCCTTGTCTTCTCTTGATTTCAGAACACATTAGGAAATCACACCTTGAGCTCAGCTAGATTTACCTCAGATTGTCAGCTTTACCGGTAAAGCTATACTACAAAACCAAATTTGAATCAGTATTGTGCTAATATTTCCCTTCTGAATTGGAAGCATTCATCCATTCAGTCATAACATGAAGGAGGTGCTCCAGCCCCCTGTGTACTGCCTGGAAGGGACCGGATCCTTACACACACATCACTATCACAGAGGAGTGAGGAGAAAAAGAAAGAAGCTCAACCAGGTACCATTTAGTTCCTTTTCCCTGATCTGCTAAAGCAGATTATAGAGAGGGAACATTCTTCCCATACTTACGCCTTCTGAAACGTTAGGTGCAAGTTCACTAACTGTAGTGAAATGTGAAGAGAGGGGCCCAAGTGTTCTCCTACAATAACACCTAGTATACTCGCTGAGGAAATCCTGAAGGATCACACTTACTCCCACTCTGGCATATCCCCCAGATATGGGACACTGCTATGATCATTCAATAAACATTTGCTGAGAGGTGCCTGGGTGGCTCAGTCCGTTAACTGTCTGACACTTGATCTCGGCTCAGGTAGTAATCTCACAGTTCATGAGACTGAGCTTTGCACTGGGGGCACTGTCAGCACAGAGCCTGCTTTTGATTCTCTCTCTCCCCTCTCTCTCTGCCTCTCCTCCACATTCTGTCTCTCTCAAAATAAACAAACATTAAAAAAATACACACACACGCATATACATACATATATTTTATATATACACATATGTTATATATATGTATATATAACACACATGTTATATATACATATATATGTATATAACACACACACACACACATTTGTTGAGTGAATAAAACCAAATGAATAAAATGATACTGGCTACATTGTTCTTAGCCATAAGTTATATAATTCAAAGGTATATGACTAAAACTATAATTTTTAAAAATTTTTTGATGTTTATTTTTGAGAGAGAGAGACAGAGTGCAAGTGGTGGAGAAACAAACAGAGAGGGAGACAGAATTTGAAGTAGGCTCCAGGCTCTGCAGTTAGCACAGAGCCTGACATGGGGCTCAAACTCACAAACCATGAGATCATGACCTGAGCCAAAATTGGACACAATCAACTGAGCCACCCAGGTGGCCCTGAAACTATAAACTCTTAACAATTAAAGATAGACATTATTGCATAGATTTAAAAGTGCAACATCTTTTTCACATTTACTTTCTCTGAAATTGGATGATGCATCTTATAATTATTGGTGGATTACAGATTTGTTGTCAGAGTTTTCTTCTGTCTTAGCAGTACACAAAATAATGCTACATACATCTTCACTATATCTGACAGTTGGAGCTTTAGATTCAATAGAATACTGTATATTAAAAATGTCTTTACATTTTTCCCTATCAAAATAAATAAAAATAAAAAATTTTCAAATTGCTGAAAAGAACATGTAACACACACACACACACACACACACACACACACACACACAAATTCTCTTTTTCAGAATCAGAGGCAAAGACCTGAGTTCAAGTACAAATTCAGCAGTTCAGCCATTAGCACTAACCTCAGGATCTAGGTTTTCGGAGAATGTTTTTTTCTCAGCTTCTAGTTGTCTGTCATTTAGCGCTGGGAGGGGGGAAGATGCAGAATGTGCCTCCAATTCTTCACAGAGGGCAGTTGTTTTATCTTCTCCTGGCCCTTCTTTCTCCTCCCTGTGGCTGTGTGTTTTCAACATGGTCCGTGGCCGAGGTAAAGGCTTGAAGTGGTTGCCTGCTTCAAGGCTACTACTGCGTTCTGCCAAAAAATGAAGTGTTTTAAGGTGAGCATACCAAAAAATGACCATGATTTCAACTACACCCTAGGGTGCTGCCATACTCCTCCTGGGCCCATGCACTTTGGCTCTCTTTCCTGGACAGTTCAGAAGAAGCCCACAGCCCTTCTCTACACGGAGCTCCGGAAAGCACAAACGAGCAATAGTTCAAAATCAACTTTTGTTTTCAAAGTAGCGGCCATCCTGAAAGTAACCAGTTTAGTTGTGTGAGAAGTGGACTCCTCAATGTTATGAACTCTCATAGCATTCAAAACAATAAAAAATAAAACACAAAACACCAGCCGTGCCCCAGTTTCTGCCTCTATAACATGAGGGGGTTCATCCATAAACCTTGACTGAGTGTCTGCTGTCAGGCGCTGAACCTACATATATATAACCCACACATTACTCACGTTACTGGACTTCATAATCAAGACAGTGACAATGGCCCTGTCTAAGGATTTACAGGCTGGGAGGGGAGATGATTGTAAGCAAAAGACATTGCGAGAGAAAGGTAAGTTCTGTGACAAGTAAGAAGATGACGTGGGGACAGGGGACAGGAGTGCTGCTCTCACTGGAGAGAGGAATGAAGAACTATACTTGTGAGCTGTGTTCTTTGAGTCCATAAAACTTCTCCACAGTTTTTAAAGTTTCTGAGTTACTATTCCCATTACTTCCAAGTTTAAAACAACAATGTAAGGCTGGTATACTTCCAGCCCTACAAATGTAAGAAAGCGTTTTACGTACACGCTTTGTCTAAATGTTACCTGTTATACGTAGTCATTTCTCCATTGTTCTACCAGTGCTTTCTTCTGACAAAACTTCAAAACTGAAGTAAGCAACACCTTCCTCCTCGTTAGCTATATATGGGCTTATGAATGTTGCTAGAAGATTCCATCACCATACCAAGCTGGCACCACGATAAATGTTTTATTGCCAATTTTAGCTGTGTTCTCAACTCCGGCCAAATGTTCAAGCCTATGCTGGATTCCTCCCCATGTTTCCCTTATGTCCAGAGCATCAGGACTCCCTATGGATTCTTCTGCTAAATCTCTCTTTTACCCTACTTTCTACATCCCGGCCATCAGCTCCTCATTCACTCTTTCCGATTACTGCCTCAGAGGTATTTACAAAATGCAAATCAGATTACATCACTCTTCTCCACAAAATTCCCCAATGGCTCCCCAGCATCCAGTCCTACCGAATAAAAGCTTAATTGCCTCTGAACGGTATAAAAGGTCTCAGAGTCTTCGCCCAGCCTACCAGCGCTGCCTTGTCTACTGGCACGCCCACTCTGTAGTCTGTGTTCCTGAAATACTCAGCTCACTGCTCTCTCGGGGCTGCGCAACAGACCCTCCTGCTACCATACCTTTACCCAAGCTGATCCCTCTGCCTAGAATGTCTGCCTCCTGCTTCCTCTCCTGACAAATACTTGCATGCCATTCAAGCCTCACGGTAAGCGGAATATTGTATAATGCCTGAAAGAAGGTGCCGAGTCAGTGTCTTTTACTGTGATAAGAACACTTAACAAGGGATCTCCCCTCTTAACAAATTTTAAGTGCACACTACAGTATTATCAACTAAAGCATCAGTGGCACACAGCAGCTCTCTAGAACATTTTCATCTTCCTTGAGGGAAACTTTATGCCTGTTGAACAGTAAGTGCCCTTTTTCTCTCCTCACAGCCCCTAGCCACCACCATTCTACCTTCTCTCTGTATGAGTTTGTCTATTTTAGATATTTCATGTTTGAACCTTGGCTCTGACATTTATTGGCACTGTAACCTTACACAATCATATAACCTCCACATACCTCAGTTTTCCCGTCAGTAACATGAGTTAGGAATTCCTAAGGTACCTGTGGGACCTGAGTAAGAAAATGCATGTAAAGTGTATATAGCACAGTACCTGAGTCATGAACTCAATGAACATTGATAATTCTGGTAAACTTTTCCTTTCCTTTTTCTTTCTTTTTTTTCTTTTTGGTTTTTGGTTTTGGTTTGTCCATCACTCCTATTTTCCTTGGGATAGTCTCTCCTTTTCTCCATCCTTGTGATTCTAGTAGATTAACAAATACTTCCTCCATACCTCAGTGCAAAGGGTGGGTCCGCAATGCACACCACCCTCCCAGCTAATCACAGAAACTTCATTTCCCCTGACCACAGCAGGAGGTCAGGAGGTCAGTGTTTTTCTATTTGGAGTTGGACGATATACCTTTAAGGTCACATGCACATGTGAGGATATGATTTCGGGACTGCTATTGGGATTTCTTTCTGCCAAGTGAAGGGATGGCTGAGACAAAAAGACCAAATGATCAAAAGAAAAAAAAAGGGGGGGGGGAGGCCAAGGGATGGAGTAACTGGGCCAGAGAGAGTGAGAAGGTCTGGGAGTCAGCAAAGGAAGACAGAAGTCGAGAGAATTCCAAGGACATAAAAAGTACGGTCTCTAAACTTAATCACACCTAAAGAGAGGTCTTCTGACATCATGCCCAATAAGGTGAGAAATTCCTCTTTCCACTGAAGTTTGAGTTGATTTACAACCAACACTTCTGACTACTATTTGGCAGTTACTACTATTATTGCCATTTCCAGGAAGCCCTCCCTGATGCCTACAAGTACACCTAGGTGCTAGTTTCCTTAGGTACCTTTTATATACCCTTCCATTAAATTGTAAAGTCTTTGCTATGATCTGAAGGTTTGTGCCTCCCCCGCCCCCAAATTCTTAGGTTGAAATCTTAACCATGGAAGCGATGGTATTAGGAGGTGGGGCCTTTGGGAGGGGATCAGACCATGAGGGTGGAATTTTCATGAGTGGGATTAGCGCCCTTATAAAAGAGGCTCCAGGAAGCTCCCTCACTCCTCCACCACATAGAGATACAATAAGAAATCTGAGACCCAGAAGAGGGCTCCGTCTCATCTGACCATGCTGGCACTGTGACCTTAGATGGCTAGCTTCCAGAACTGCGAGAAAGAGGTTTCTGTTTTTAAAAAGCCATCCAGCCTATGGCGCTTTGATACAGTGGCCCAAATGGACTATGACAGTCTTGGAGGATCAGTACTATGTCTTTATAATGTCGTATTCTTACTTATCATCACAGTGCTTGTAACATAGTGAAATAAGACTCTATTCACAATAAATGTATGTGGAAAAATAAATTGATCTGCTTATGAGCAAATCCTAAACAATAAAATAAACAATAAAAACATTTAGAAAAGTGCTTAATTTTCACCAGACTGCTCTAAACACTTCAAATCTATAAACTCATTTAATTGTCTCAAACCTCTAGTGCAGGTTCAACTAATATGCCCAATTCACAGACAAATAAAGTGAGGAACAAAGAGGTTGTACACCCACGATCACAAACTCTAGTTTGTGGGATTAAAGCAAGAGCACCCTGACTCCAAAGTTCATGACTTTAGTCATTTTAATGTTAAAATAAAAACAATATACTCCGTAAAGATTACTTTCTATAATCACTGCCCACATGACAGTGGCTTGATAAAGTGAAATAAAGAGTCTAGTTATTGCTCTTTTTACAAAAGCCAATCAAGAACAAAGGAAACTTTCAGGTTCTAATATTTTTATAAAGCATTAATTGCTACTCAGCAATGTCTCACCCCATTAAAAATATTAAGCTCCAGGGGCGCTTGGGTGGCTCAGTCAGTTAAGTGTGTTGACAGCTCAGAGCCTGGAGTCTGCTTCTGATTCTCTGTTTCCCTCTCTCTCTGCCTCTCCCCCACTCACACTGTGTCTCTCTCTGTCTCTTAAAAATGAATACATGTTCAAAAACTTTTTTTAAAAATTAAGTTCCAAACTTTGTAGGAAAAAAAGTCTAAAAATTTAGAGAGGGATGAGGCTTAATCTGTCAACCACATTCTTTCTTTCATGAATGAATCATTCGTTTATTCATTTACACATTAAAATACTTGAAAAAAATTTTTTTAATGTTTTTATTTATTTCGGAGAGAGAGACAGCGTGAGCAGGGGAGGGTCAGAGAGAGAGAGACATACAAACAGAATCCAAAGTAGACTCCAGGCTCTGACCTAGCTGGCAGCACAGAGTCCGACGCGGGGCTCGAACCCATGAACCATGAGATCATGACTTGAGCCCGAAGTCTGCCGCTCAAATGACTAAGCCACTAAAGTGCCCCTATACATTAAAATACTTATTGAATTGTAAATGCCAGGCACTAACCATTAGCCTCAATTTTTTTTTCAATCCAAAGAGCCTAGAAATAATGACTTTCATATAATTTATACCATAATTCCACATCTAGAAATATTATCAATTCAGAAAGAAAAAAATACTTCTATACATTTTGAAAATGCTTTCTTTTTTAATTAAATGTAAATGATTACTTGTTTTTGGTAATTATTTTTACATTACATCCAGTGAATTGCAAATGGCTAATGACTTTAAAAATAAAGTATTGCACATTTAGGTAGAGTATTTAGAATCCTGGTGCCATCTTGTGGTTTAAAGAAAGTATTTCTCTATTCATTTTAGCCTGTCTCAGGTTTTAAAAAAAAAGGTATTAAATAAGTGATTAATGATTATCTACCATAAAATTTTAATTATATACCTCTACCTACATCAAACCAACTTTTAGCTTCTGTATGCTTATACTTTCTTATTTAACTAATGAAAAGCTTTGCAAAATCAAGACAAATAGGATAAATATAATCCATCAAAATAGATTTCTAAATTCACTAGGACTAGGAAACACAGTCTACTCTATCCTTCTTAAAGATTTCTCATGCGTATTTCCTTATTAATGGTCCCAAGAAGTCCTCTCATAAAGAATTACTTTAATATGTCTATATTTTTATGTTTTTCCAATGATACCAATGAACAAACTGTAGAATGTATTTTGTGAAACGATAAACAAGTGGATTATTTGCCGAGTTCCATTATGTTCCCTTTCTTTCCATTTTTGATGCTATTTGGTACATTGGGAAGGTACATTTCAGCAATTTAATTCTGTTTCATTATGCCTTGTACTTATATTTTGTAGAATTGCATAGTTTCTGAGACACACTTCAATAGACTCTCAAAATGATTCTGTGGAACAAGAAGAACAGGTTTTATCCTCCTCCTCATAAAGACAGTAAGGCTTACCCTAATTGCTAAGGTCACCTGTAATTAACATACAGTGGCTTTTTTCCTGCTCTGTTCATATCTTCTCATTTGAAAGTTAATGGGCTATGTCTGAAATAAACTTCTGTCTTATGTTACCAGTGATACCTAACAGGTAAAGTATGAAACATTTACCAGTACAGTATTTAATAATATAAAGAAAATAGATTTTTATGAAGGTAAGTATCGATGAATATTTTTTTTCCATAAAACAGGAAAAAAAGGCTAGAAATCACCAAACCCTTCATCTTCTATGCCCCTGTGGCGGCTCAGGGGGCCTCAGAGAGGCTAGTTCTTGCTCCACTCCGTCTCTGCGCCACACTGCCTAGAGCTCAGAATTGTGGAGAAACTAGTGCACTCCCAACCAAGGAACTCCCCTTCAGGAAACTCAGGTTCAGTGGGTTTTCCCAGGGAACAGAGAAGCTAAATAGGGATTCTCTTTTCTTCAGGAAAGTTGGAGGCTTAAAGAAGAATACCAACAACAAAACTCTCTCCCTTCAAATACTCACATCAAAAAAAATTTTCAGGCAAATGACGGCAGGGGAATGATTCTCTGAAGGATGAGTTCTAAGGCTGCTGGAACTCTAATTTCTGGAGTGTAAAATGGATTAGAAAGGAGTGCATTGCAATTCCATCCCTTAAAACAAAACTGAAGCCCAAAGCCCTCGACCTAGCTCTGGGAGCCACGGCTGTGGATGACAAGGTACTCTGTCTGGCCTTCTAAAAGGCACCAGCATACACACAAGACTGACATACAACTGGACGCCAGAACTATGTGTTTTTTAAATCCATTACTTTGACTTATAACTCTAAAATTACAGAGAAGCCTGGGTGGCTCAGTCAGTTAAGCGGCCACCTTCAGCTCAGGTCATGATCTCACCATTCATGAATTTGAGCCTCGTGTTGGGCTCTGTGCTGACAGCTTGGACCCTGGAGCCTGCTTAGGATTCTGTGTCCCTCTCTGTCTGCCCCTCCCCAACTCACGCTCTGTCTCTCTGTCTCTCAAAACTGAATAAAAGTTAAGAAAAATTGAAATTACAAAGTTAAGTCTATTTTTTAAATATCTCCTACCTACCATATAAAGATATTTTGTGATTATCTGCAAATAAGTTTTCAAGAACTGCAAATTACCTGAAGAGGTGCTTTTGACTGGAAGAATTCTGGGTTTAGGTTTCATTTTAATTTTATCTTTTCCAATTTCCTGCTCTTCACTTTGAGATTCAGACAAGGGCACTTCACAACGAGCAGGCGCCATGTCCTCAGCACTTTTGGTGGAGAATTCTGGCTGGTCTTTTGTCATGTCGGTGTTTGATTTCTTGGTTTTCAAAAAAGACAATTTTGGAGAATTCTTTTCTTCATCATCTGATAAATGGAAATCATTCATTTTTTTCTTATCTGAATTTTCATCTACTGAGGTATCGGAAAAATCACCTAAGGAAACTGAGAAATGGGAGAGAAAACATGTTTTCAACAGTCTCTTTTAAAGTCGTGAAGGTTACATGAATCAAAAAGATGACCTTGAAGAGTAATCTTTAAGGTTGTAAAATGAACCTACAACTAGTATGGATGCAAGTCTGTTTTATAAACTGTTATAAGACACGGCTAACTTAGGGAGTTTTTGTTCGTATTTATAAAATAAAAATTTCATTAATTTATTCAAAACATACTTACTGAGTATGAAGAGTGTGCCATGCCCTACACTTGCTTTGAGGATCATCCAATGGTTCCTCAAAATAACAATTTTAAGTAGGTTTTGGACTGTAGATCTTTTATCTGCAAATGACTTCATTATATAAAATCAAGAATATCGGTAAGTGAAAAAACTTAACTGGTTATTTGCTAATTATATTTTTTTCCATAAAAATTTCAGAACTACAATTTCGTCCATACCAGAGTATTCGATTTTACTATAAGAGTGATAAAGAATGCTAACTTAATGATATAGCAATGATTTAACTATTGTTCTGATAATTTTTAAAGAGAATATCAAAAGCTGGTCACTGAATATTAAAGTATAAAACACTGACTTGCGAGGTTAGAATTATGTCTTTACACTTGAAACTTAAAATGCTAATATTTTTACATAATCAAAAGAGACCAAATCAAATCATACCAGTGCCAATAGGCTAGACTTTTAAAACTGAGCCTCTATGATATCCCCGAAGTCTGATTTATAAAAAGCATGATAAAAATGAGTCTGATGTGCACCAAAGTTTAATTTCAGAGGCCCTAGTTTTCAAGTCACTGGAAGATCTCATAGGGTTGACACTGTTGTATCCAACATAGTTTACAACTCATATACATCCTTTTGCTGGAAGCTGCTATCAATTAATTTATATTTTCAGTATACATGTTCAGAAATAAACAAAGACCATCATACAACTTCTTAAAAACTATAATGGCATTTGATTCATTAAAAAGTTGGAAATTTAAAACCAGTGTATTTATAGGTATTTTAACTTAAGAGATTATTTGTGTAGGGATGGGCTAAGTGCAAAAAGGACACGTGGTTTACTTTGCCCTGTTCACACATACCAATCTCATCACTGTCAAAGTCATCGGAGTACTCGGAACTTCTTTGCCTGGCTGAACGGGCTGTAATTGCTTTTATTAGCTCATCCTGAAACGAGATAATTGAGATCAATTTCCACCCAAGCATAGAGGTCTCATATTGAGAATTAGTTCCTTAAACAAATGATGCTCGATTAATTGCTTTCAAACCCAGGTGTCATTCATAGAGCACATATTCCTTAAGCCATGCACCCAAACCCTCACGCTCAGTTATAACACCACTGACGAGATCCCTTTCTTCATAGAGCTTACAGTTAGACTGGAGGAAACGGACAACATCAAATACATGAATTACAAGCTGTAATTAGGGCAGGAGAAGAAAATAAACAAGACAGGACTCAATGTATACAGGATTTATTACACATTGGCATTTGGGAGGAAACAGGTACTTTTTGCAATCTTTTGTCTCAGCATATTGCAGTAATAAACATAATCAATACGGCAAACTTAGAAGCTGAGTTCCACACTGCGCTGACTAGACAGATAAAACTGAAAGGGTTTCAGAAAACTGAAATGAAAAAAAGAAACCCAAAAACGTACACGTACATTTCAAGTTGCTATATAATTTAACTTTTAAAGCTGATTTAAAAATTTAATTTAGTAAGAACCTACTGTAGAAGCTAGTTTAGTAGTCTGAAAGCCACACAGAAGAGTTGGTAATACGGGAGCCCAAACATCTGCAAAATCTCCAAAAGGATGTAAGATTTACTCCTGCTTACACAAGGCCATTCCTAGAATTAGTTCAAGTCCGTCTTTACTAATACAGTGTTCATCTTGTGAAGTTACTCAAAATAAAGAGGTTTTGAAATACTTTACCTGGAAAGTGGTTCTTTTCGTGACTTTTGGACTCTTTGTATAAGCCAAAGTTGTGCTAAAAACTTCATCAGACATAGTGTTTTTTCTTTCTTTCTTTTTAAAAAATATTTATAAAATGCCTAATAGGTAATGGACATAATTCAAATTCTGATGGGTGTCTGAAATATACAAAAAACAAATCAGACTTTTTTGCATATTTGAGAATTTCTATTACTACTCTTCAGTGCTAAAAAAAAAAGAGCTAACAAAAAACAATTAAGAAAAGCATCTCATATGAACATTGAATTAATATTCACTTAAATATGTAGAGTTCTTCTAAAGAAATATAAAATTCTCACCAGTTTGTTATCAAAGAAAAGTCAAATTGAAGTTGTCCTCAAATAGTTTTGCAATTATTTTAAAGATCATCAAATAAATGATTGCCAATTGGTTAATGTGATAAAATGTTGCCAATTAAAATATAATATCTTTTTTTCACCCCTCTTCCCTTCCTAAAGTATAACATTGTCCAAGAAAGAGCCATACCTTATTTAAAACCTTATTTTAAAAACTACCAGGAGACTGGCAGCATAAAGGATAAACCCAAGAGCACAACCAAAAAAGAAAAAAGAAAAAAAAAGCACCAACAAAACAAAAAAACCTTGCGTACAGCTCTAGTGAAAGGCGAAGGTCATAATGCTAAACTGCAATAGCAATATTTTTGTCCAGTCTCTCTTCCCTTCCATAAAAGTGCTAATAGGGCGAGCTAAAACAAAACGAAGCTTCCGTGCGAGGCAGCATTAAAATCACGACACTAATGGGGCCTTGAACCTTTCTTGTGCTAGGAATGGAGGCTCGGGTCTCCGCCACCCCTCCATCCACCGCGGCGCGCGCCCGGGGACCGCTCTTGCCAGGCCAGGTGGCACCCGGGTCCCTACAGGCTCCGCACTGCACCGCGCGGACCGCCCGCCCAGCTCCCAGCACTCTACCGGCCCGTGCACACCGAGTGCTGTCCCAGTCCCCTTCCTCCGAGACCCTCGGGACCCGCGTGCCGTACCCACCCCGCCGATCCCGCGGTGCCCTCTCTGCTACCCTGGGGACTGAGCGCCTGGCCTGGGGCTAGAGCCTCTCGCCCCGGCCTGGGCCTGCCGGCTCTCGGACACTGTCCCTGTACTGAGCAAAGAGGAGGGACTAAAAGCGGAGATGGGAGAAGGTTGCTAGGAAACAGCGTCTCTGGGAGGAAGTGACTTCCTCACCGCCAGGTCTCTCGGGTACCCAACACCGCTCTTCCGCCTGACGCGTCGCTGGGGCAACCGCCCAGACGGAGGAAATGACATCACCCCTTTGGGTCCTGGGTAAAGGGTGCATTAACGCCCACAGTGCTACTGCTGTTGCCTCGGAGACAGGACCCTCAGGCTCCCGCCCGGAACCCCGAGCCTAGCGCTAGCTGGGAGACTGAGAGTCCGTCCCTCCACCTGCCGCTTGAGTCAAAGCGCGTTCACCATTTTGTCAGAGTTAGGATACGAAGTTCGGCGAATCGGAGTAGTGTACTGACAGATGGGACAGAATAGCTACATAGTGACTTTTGCGGGTGGCACTCCTTCTCTATACCCGTGTGATGTCGGGCAAATTATGTCCCCCGTTTCCTCTTCTGGGAAAAAATTTAAAAAGGCATTTTAGGGGTTGCTGTGAGTATTGAATGAAATAATGCAGGTGTCAATATTAGATACACTTTTTATGCAACACAGTCCCACAGGGCCTGGACAGGGGTCATCCCTTGTCCACACAGCTGAAAACCCGTTCCAAGTGATTCCTTCGTGTAAAGTTCCCCCCTTCGTATACGAAGTGGATGGATAATCTCGTTAAAATCAAGCCAGACAATAAACAAAATAGTCTTATAGACTGGAGGATCATATCCTGCAGAAGTAACCAAAATAGACATCACTTAATTAGTATAATGAATCCTTAAACAAATGAAGGACAGAAACAATTTGTTCTTAATTTAATTTAATTTTAGAAACAATTCTTTAAAGACTTCAAAATAACATGATTTCTACTATTTTTAAAAAATATTTTATTAGTTAATTAATTTATTTTAGATAGAATGGGGGAGAGGAGCAGAGGGAGAAAGAGAGAAAATCCCAAGCAGCTCCACACTCAACACAGAGCATCACAGGGGTGGTCAGGGGGCTTGATCCCATGACCCTGGGACCATGACCTGAGCTGAAATTACGAGTCAGATGCTAAAGCATCAGAACCACCTCAATGCCCCAAGATATATATTTAACAAATTAGTGTATTGAAAACTAAATATGCATCACAAGAAATAGGAAATTTAGTTTAAAAATTATGCTTTTAACAAGATTTACAATGCAAACTTAAAAATATTGCTCTCTGTTCATGATCTACTTGTATAGAAAGCTCAGTTTGATCACCATTTGTTTAATTTTAATGCTTTCAAACATTTTTGTGCCTTTGCATAAGAGAAATATTTTCCATTCTTACCAGTTACTGTTAACTTTCTATTTCATATAAGTTATAAGTAAACAAATACGATTCCATTGTGTGCCCATGGCTTTAGTAAGAAGACAGCATCCACATTCCTGCTATGTGAAGTCCTAATTTGATCATGTTAAATATTTATATTCATTCAGAAATACTCTTCATTTTTTATCCACTGGGCTAATATATAGTTTTCACTTAGATGTGATTTAAGAAAACAAAATTCATGTGGCTCCTGGTGGCTCAGTCAGTTAAGTATCCAACTCAATTTCTGCTCAGCTTATGATCTCATGGTTTGTGGGATCAGAGCTCTGCACTGGGCTCTGTGCTCACAGCACAGAGCTGCCTGGTATTCTCTCTCTCTCTCTCTCTCTCTCTCTCTCTTTTCATCTCTCTCTCCCTCACTCTGTCCCTTCCCTGCCCCTCAAAGTAAATAAGTAAGCTTTTTTTTTTTTAAAGAAGAAAGGAAAATTCATGGAAAATATTAGTGAAAATAGCCTTAAAGAAAAGATCATAGGGGCGCCTGGGTGGCTCAGTTGGTTAAGCATCCGACTTTGGCTCAGGTCATGACCTTGAAGTTTCTGAGTCTGAGCCCTGCATTTGGCTCTGTACTGACAGCTTGGAGCCTGGAGCCTGCTTGGAATTCTGTGTCTCCCTCTCTCTCTGCCCCCCTCCCCCCCCACTCACATTCTATCCCCTCTGTCTCTCAAAAAATAAATAACTGCTAAAAAAATTTAAAAACAGAAAAGATCCTATCTTTTCTACAGTACCCACTAGATTTTCATTTTCAACTTAGTACAAAATGATTAGTAAATAGTGCTCGCTTTGGCAGCACATATACTAAAATAATTAATAAATAATATTAAGCTATGCTTTACAAAACTACAGCAAACAAAGACAGTTAACATGAACTTAGCTTTATTTGTACGCAAGACCTGAAGTACAGTATTTTTCTATGAACCTTAAGCTGCAGAATATTATGTACTTTATCAATATTTTAAGGTAGCTTCAGTATGTTAATAATAACATGATACCTGAATTAATACTATGATTTTTATCTAACACAGTTTGCAATAAATACACAATTGTTCAATGACTCAAGAATAAACACATAGCATTTTAAACTGAAAAATAATTTCACATTTTGAATAATTTTACAGTTTTTCAATTATATTTGAAGCTTTCCAAAACAAGACCACATACACTCAATTAAAAAAAAATAAAAAGACTACAACACACAAAACTTCAGTAGCTTATGTAAAATTTTCTCTTGGTTTCATTTTTCAAATATATATTTGATCGCAGACATATTTGCTTTGCAAGTATTGTTTGAGTTTATGCTCTTTTCATTGCTCAGCTTTGCCTTCGCTCATCCATTCATGCATTCAGTAAACACATCTATGTCAATAACATTCTGGGTCAGATTTGGGGAGTTCAAATGTAAACCAGACTAGGGCTCTGCCTAGGGATCTTACAGACCAGAGATAGCTGGAAGACTGAGTAAACACATTGTAATTTTACATTGTGCTAACTTCTCTGTAGAAGTAAAAAGAGAGAAGCTCTCCGGAGAGAGCAAAGAATTCTGGAGACACAAAATTTTCAAAGAGAAAATAAGCGTGAGTTGATTAATGAGTTTACAAGATAAAGAAGGATCAGAAGTATATTTTAAGCAGAAGAAATGGTCATTGAATATGGAGTCTATCTCGTTGTAGATTTAAGCGTTTGAACAAAGTGATGGTGTGGCCCCCTTTGGGGTGACAAAGAGAGCGAGATCTTTTTCCAATCAAGAAACATATGAAGAGTGGCTCTTTTTCATGAGTTCCCTGCCCTCCCCTCAGCAAATTGTTTATTGTCTTGTGACTGGCAACACAAGTCAGAGACCAAAGATCTTGTACTCGCAGCCAACCCTGGGTGAATAAATAAAGCAGCTGTCTGGCATTCCGAGAAGTGCACTACAAAAAGCAAATTCCCATACGTGTCAATTGATAAAAGACTATATTTACATTAAACACTGAGTGCCCACATCAGAAGAGAATGCGAGTAAGTGCCCAGATACAAGGCATTTCTTGTAAATGCCTGCCTATTTGTGGGGTGAGATATTTACAGAAGAGAAGTATTCAAATCTCGAGGAAAGCTGCCATGACCAGCCACACTGATTAAAAGTGTTTATCAGCTTCTGATGAGTGATGGAAACTGGCCATGTTAGTCAAGTCAGTGTGTATAATGTAACATCTTGAGACTCAAGTAGGGTTCAAAAGCAAATGACTCAATTCCATAACTAGGTGATTATTTTCACCTGTGAAATGTCAGACGAGACTGGTTTGTTGTATAGACTTTACGGTGTTACTCAAGTTTTAAGAAATCTCCAATTTTAGTAATGTTTTCATAGAACTAAATTATTCTCACTTCAGAAGCTGAGCTAGTGTGTTCTTTCTTTCCTGATCTATTAGCCCACACTATGTAAGGTAGTTTTACATGTCGCTTCATCCAAGTGTAGCTCCCATTTTCATCTTCGTTTGTGGAATTGCTCAGAACCTCGTGCTTTGTGCACCTTCCCTTTAAGACAAATCTGGTTTAGGGATAGAAAAGACAAAAAAAAAATTGCACAAAAATTTTTTGAGTTGTTGTAGAATTAAGACACAGCATTATCTCACGGTTCTTGGGTTCGAGCCCCATGTCGGGCTCTGTGCCGACAACTAGCTCAGAGCCTGGAGCCTGTTTCAGATTCTGTATCTTCCTCTCTACCTGACCCTCCCCTGCTCATGTTGTCTCTCTCTCTCAGAAATAAATAAAACATAAATTTTTTTTTTTTAAATGCAGCATTGAGGAAAGCCAGGTATTGCTCAGTTGGAGTTTCCTTGTAAAAGATCACCACTTTCAGGATTTTCAAAGAGAGGCCAGAATCCAGCTGTAGATGCTGTAAGACAAATTCCTCACACTATGCAGAAAAGCTAATTCTGCTTTATCATTGCACTCCTGCAAGAATGTAATTTTTCTTTGTTTCTCTCCTTTGGTAAGTCTTTTCCAGAAGGGAATTGAAATCCCGTGGAATGCATTAGTAACCTACTTCCAAGAGATGGCAGCAAAGGATTTAGCACCAGAGAATATAACAGGAACATAACCATTAATATTTTTGAGCTATTTTATTATATTTAGAGTGATTAAAAATTACACTGGAAAATAAAATACTTTTTAAATGATTTCATAAGGCTTATTGAATGATCAGCTTTTCACTTATATTAGAATGTTGGAAATTTAGTAGTTTACTGTGACAAGAAAATATATTTTTAATAAATATTTTAAAAGACTTTGCATAACTGCTTATGCCCCAAACTATTCCCTACTCTCCCAAACTCAGCCATGGTCACTGTTAATAGTTAGCCTTCTTTTCCATACTATTTTTTTCTATTCACATGAAAATGTCCAGGTTACATATATTCCTCTATAACCTGATCTTTTCACTTGAAAATTCTTTCATGTTAGTTAAAATTTGAATTGTGCATTACTTTATGGTTGTACAATTATGTATATTCTAAAATTCTTATTGATGGTCCTTTAGACTGTTTCCAATTTTTACGAGCAATTTTGAATAAACGTTGGAATTGATTGATTGAGTGATTGACTGATTTTAGAGAGAGAGTGAGAGCACGAGTGGGAGAGAGGAGCAGAGAGAGACACAGAGAGAGAGTCTTAAGCAGGCTCCACACACAACACAGAGCCTGATGCAGGGCTCGATTTCTCGACCCTAGGTTCATGACCTGAGCTGGAATAGAGAGTTGGCCACTCAAATGACTGAGTCACCTAAGTGTCCTCATAGTTATTTATTTTGAATAAACTCTTAGGGGTGGAATCACTGGGCCAAAGCATATGTTATATATACAAAATATATTAACTGGCTTTATAGTTATTGCTAAAATGCCTTCCATAAAAGTTTTTACAGCATATGCATAAAAACGTAAGAGCATAAAAATAGTTTTCACCTAGATTTATTCATTAGTTGGATACCCTCATTGCTCCTTTATAAGATGCAATTTTGTTTGCTGAATTTTTCTTCTCATGTTGTTCTGTGCAACTTTATTATCTCTTTTAAAAATTTTTCAGATAGTGACACAAACTTAAAAACTATGTATCAAGTAAAAACATGAATAAAAAATATTTTCTTTGGTTTTTAAAAGGCATCATTAAGGGTTAAAGAAAGGAGGAATTACTTTAAAATGTAACAGGAAAATATTCTTCTGTGACTCAAAATAAAACATTTCAAATTTCCTTAATTCTCTGTTATTCCTAGCATTAGGAAGGCACTATTTAATATAGTGCTCTTAAGGAAATCCATTAGGTCACAGGCACTAAAAATAACATAAATGAAAGCTCTTCATGTTTAAAACAGGCAATGATGAATGCTAAAGCATTACTACATAGTTTATGTAACTTCAAAGGCCCTACATTTGCCCAATCAAGGATTCAATTTTAAGTATTTTATATACATATACTGTAGCCAAACTTAGAATAAACTTTCATAAAAACTTTCTATTATGCAAGTTTCTTAACCTTAAAATGAACTTTTGTGATTCCTGAGTAAATATATAAGGTGATGCTTTTATTCCTTGGCCTGGATCCAGATGTCAACTTTTTGTTTTAAACAGCATGTCCACAGAACCCATAACCAACTAATTTTTTTTCTATTATGGAGAAAGAATAAAGAATGTACTCTATAAAAATCTGATGCAGACTTCTTTTTTTTTTTAATGTTTACTTATTTAATAACAGAGAGAGCTAGCAAGCAAGGGAGGCCCAGAGAGAAAGGGGGAGAGAGAATCCCAAGCAGCTTCCACATGGTCAGCACAGAGCCTGATGTGGGGCTCAGTCTCATGAACCATGAGATTATGACCTGAGTCAAAACCAAGAGTCAGGTGCTTAACCAAATGAGCCACGCAGGCACCCCTGGGGCATTTTCTTATTTTAAGTATGCCTAAAATCAGGATGCCCCCAGACTTCTTTTTTGTCTGCATTATATATTACAATGTCACTTTTCTTTCTATAATTAAAGCCCACAAAATTTTTCCTTTTAAAAAGCCTGTAGTATATATGTTAAATAAGACAAATTTTCTATATTAGCTTGTCAGTGAATCTGGGTTTTTTTCTTTTTGTTTTTATTGTGTTTGTTTTATTTTACATTTTCTTCTTTTTTTGTTGTTGTTGTTTAATGTTTATTCATTTTTGAGAACCAGAGAGAGAGGCAGAGTGTGAGTGAGGGAGGGGCAGAAAGAGAGGGAGACTCAGAATCTGAAGGAGGCTCCAGACTCTGAGCTGTCAGCCCCGAGCCCGACGTGAGGCTCAAACTTACAAACTGTGAGATCATGACCTGAGCCAAAGTCCGAAGCTTAACTGACTGAGCTACCCAGGTTCCCCTTTATTTTACATTTTCAAGTGTTGTGTGTCTGGGGTTTGTAAAAGTTAGTGATGTCTGAAAAGCTACAGTACAGACTCTGTATTCTATTTTTCCCCTTTTTTTCTCTTTTCTTTCATTTCATTTCATTTCTTTCTTTCTTGAGTGCTTATATTGCAAAGTCTAAATCTTTTGCAAGTTCAGAGTCACCTTTTTAAAAAATGAAATCTTGCTGTTTTAGATGGAGTGAGACAATGAAGTAATGAGACTTGATTTTACATCTTGTTTATGAACATCAGTTTTAAAGTTTATATTCGAGTGTGTTTTAGGTTCTTTTCTTTTAGACAAAGCAATTCAAGAACATTATGTCTCACTTAGAGACCTCTCCTGCTAAATGAAACTGTGCTATCCTGAGAAAATGGAATTTGAATCCCAGAAGACCATAGAAATAATAAAATAATTTTTGGTATATGAATGCCTTTGACAATATTAAGGGAAAACAGCTGCTGCAATACCCCCAAATGACAGAGGGGAAATATGTCAACACACGATGCATGTTTTCTGTTGTTGGACAGCTCTAATTGTCACAATGTTATTCTTCATATTTAATCAAGATGTGCTTTCCCATTTTCTTTATGTTGATTCTAGTGCTATTCTGCAGAGTTTCAAAGAATGAATACAACCCTCTGTTCACGTGATAAAACTTCTATTTTGGAAAGATTTAGCATACTCCCCCCATTCTCCATTTCCTGTAGCTGTGAAAACCCATTACCATCCTGGCTGTTCTTTCCTGGGCAACATAATTCAATTTTGTTCATTAAGAGCTGTGTCTAGAAACATTTGGGTGGCTTAGTCCGGTAAGCATCCAACTTCGGCTCAGGTCATAATCTCACGGTTCATGAGTTCAAGCCCCACATCCAGCTCTGTGCTGACAGCTCAGAGCCTGGAGCCTGCTTCAGAGTCTGTGTCTCCTTCTCTGTCAGCTCTTCCCCTGTTAGTGCTCTGTCTCTCTCAAAAATAATAAAAAACATTAAAAAAATTTTTAAAAAGAGTTGTGTCTAAAGATAAACAGAATAACATAGATGTGATTTAACTTAGGCAAAGAAATGATTCCTTTTGAAAGTTTGAACATTGCATAACACTCTGAGTTTAAGTTGACATCTTCTAGGCTTCCACATCGGTTCACGTTGTGGACCTGTATTCAACCAGATGCTGTGGTTTTCTAGATACCATATGATTCAAAAGATTCTTTGAACCTAAATGTGGGATTTGATATTTTAATGTGTTAAATAACATCGTCTGTTTTGGGGCATCTCTTTTCAATCTTTCAATCTGTAGAAAACTTCTTGAATTCTTACTTTGTCTCCCAGCATACAAGTTTTCACTTTTGTATTATGTTTCAATTTAATAAGGATATGTGCGTGCCCTGTGTTCAAACAAGTCATTACTAAAAATATCATTGAAACATGTAGTTTATCCATATTCATGGATGTCTTTTTTTTTTTTTCCCCTAGGAGAGAGAGAGAGAGCGTGAGCAGGGGAGGGTCAGAGAGAGAGGGAGTCACAGACTGAAACAGGCTCCAGGCTCTGAGCTGGCAGTCAGCACAGAGCCCGACGCGGGGCCCGAACCCACGAACCGCGAGATCATGACCTAAGTGAAAGTCGGACGCTTAACCGACTAAGCCACCCAGGCGCCCCTCATGGACATCTTTCTAATCAGGGCCAATGCAAGTTGATTTTACTGTTTCCCATTTGGCAGTGGTTTAGAGAAGTGGAATCTACTTCTGAACCACAGCCTTCTTTCTCATTCCTAAGGCAGCAATAGCAACATCAGTGTTCCCTAACATCCTTTGTCCTTCAGTAGCAATATAGTATTTATGTGATCGTCTGTTCATAGGTTCAGTAGTCAAGCAATACAACTGATACCTAAAACATGACATGAATAGGCACGTTTCTAAGGAAGACATACACATGGCAAACAGACATATGAAAAGATACTCAGCATCATTAATCATCAGGGAAATACAAATCAAAACCAAAATGAAATATCACCTCATGCTTGTCAGAATGGCTAAAATTAACAACACAGGAAACAACAGTTGTTGGCAAGGATGTGGAGAAAGGGAGACCTTCTTGCACTGTTGATGGGAATGTAAACTGGTGCAGCCACTGTGGAAAACAGTATGGAGGTTCCTCAAAAAGTTAAAAATGGAACTACCCTCAGATCCAGTACTTGCTACACAAAGGATACAAAAATCCGGATTCGAAAGGATATATGCAACCCAAAATTTATAGCAGGCTTATTAACAATAGCCAAACTGCGGAAGGAGCTCAAAGTCCATTGACTGATGAATGGATGAAGATGTGGTATATATACACAATGGAATATTACTTGGCCGTCAAAACATAAATGAAATCTTGCTATTTGCAGTGACATGGATTGAACTAGAGAGTATTATCTAAGCAAAATCAGTCAGTCAAAGAAAGACAAACTCCATATGATTTCATTTATATGTGGAATTTAAGAAACAAAACAGATGAACGTGGAGCAAACAAAATGAGGCCAACCATAAAACAGAAAACAGACTCTTAACTATATCTTAACTGTTCAACTATAACAAACTGAGGGTTGCTGGGGGAGAGGTAGGCTGGGAGATGGGCTAAATGGATGATGGGAATTAAGGAGGGCACTTGTTGGGATGAGTACTGGATGTTGGAATACTGGATGTATGGAAGTGTTGAATCATTGCACTGTACTCCTAAAACTAATATTACACTGTATGTTAACTAACTGGAATGTAAGTAAAGACTGGAAGAAAAAAAAGTCTTCAACACTATTATATTTAATATATTTAATAATTAATACAATTAATTTAATTGCACATAATTAAATTATATTTAATTCAAGATGATTGTGAGTGAGGTAGAATTACACTACAAAAATTACTATTACCAGACCTTTCAAGTATTGATCTATTAAAAGAAATATTAATAGACCGAGTGGCTCAGTCTATTAAGCATTTGACCCTTGATTTCAGCTCAGGTCATGATCTCACAGGGCATAAGTTCCAGCCTCACATTGGGCTCTGCACTCACAGCTCAGAGGTTCTAGGGATTCTCTCTCTCTTCCCCTCTCTCTATCCCTCTGCTGCTCATGCTCTCTCTTTCTCTCAAAATAAATAAACATTATTCCCTGGGGAATTCTACCAGACATTTAAAACAGAATTAATCCCAATTCTTCTCAAGTTATTCCAAAAAATAGAAAGTGAAGGAAAACTCCCGGACTCATTTTATGAAGCCAGCATCACACTGATTCCCAAGCCAGACAGAGATCCAGCAAAAAAAGAGAACTACAGGCCAATATCCTTGATGAATACGGATGCAAAAATTCTCAACAAGATCCTTGCAAATCGAATCCAGCAGCATATAAAAAGAATCATCCACCAAGATCAAGTGGGATTCATTCCTGGGTTACAGGGCTGGTTCAACATTCGCAAATCAATCAATGTGATACATCATATCAATAAAAGAAAAGATAAAAACCATATGATCCTGTCAATAGATGCAGAAAAAGCATTTGACAAAATACAGCATCCCTTCTTAATAAAGACTCTCGAGAAAGTTGGGATAGAAGGAACCTACTTAAACATCATCAAAGCCATCTATGAGAAGCCTTCAGCTAACATCATCCTCAACGGGGAAAAACTCAGAGCTTTCCCCCTGAGATCAGGAACACGACAGGGATGCCCACTCTCACCACTGCTGTTTAACATAGTGCTGGAAGTCCTAGCATCAGCCATCAGACACCAAAAGGAAATCAAAGGCATCAGAATTGGCAAAGAGGAAGTCAAACTTTCACTCTTCGCAGATGACATGATACTCTACATCGAAAACCCGACAGACTCCACCAGAAGCCTACTAGAACTGATCCAAGAATTCAGCCAAGTTGCAGGGTACAAAATCAACGTACAGAAATCGGTTGCATTTTTATACACCAACAATGAAGCAACAGAAAGAGAAATCAAGAAACTGATCCCATTCACAATTGCACAAAAAACCATAAAATACTTCGGAATAAACCTAACCAAGGATACAAGAGATCTGTATGAGGAAAACTATAGAAAACTTATGAAGGAAATTGAAGAAGACACAAAGAAATGGAAAAACATTCCATGCTCATGGATAGGAAGAATAAATATAGTTAAGATGTCAGTACTACCTAAGGCACTCTACACATTCAATGCAATTCCCATCAAAATTGCACCAGCATACTTCTCAAAACTAGAACAAACTATCCAAAAATTTGTATGGAACCACAAAAGACCCCGAATAGCCAAAGGAATCCTGAAAAATAAAACCAAAACGGGAGGGATCACCATCCTAGTCTTTAGCCTCTACTACAAAGCTGTCATCATCAAGACAGTATGGTATTGGCACAAAAACAGACACATAGACCAATGGAACAGAATTGAGAACTCAGAAGTGGACCCAAAAGTATACAGCCAACTAATCTTTGACAAAGCAGGAAAGAATATCCGATGGAAAAAAGACAGCCTTTTTAACAGATGGTGTTGAAGAACTGGACAGCAACATGCAGAAGAATGAAACTAGATCATTTTCTCACACCATGCACAAACATAAACTCAAAATGGATAAAGGACCTGAACGTGAGACAGGAAACTATCAACACCCTAGAGGAGAAAGCAGGAAACAACCTCCTTGACCTCCACCGCAGCAACTTCTTACTTGACACATCCCCCAAAGCAAGGGAATCAAGAGCAAAAATAAACTGTTGGGACCTCCTCAAGATTAAAAGCTTCTGCACAGCCAAGGAAACAACCCAGAAAATTAATAGGCAACCAACCGAATGGGAAAAGATAGTTGCAAATGACATATCAGATAAAGGGTTAATATCCAGAATCTACAAGGAACTCACCAAACTACACGCCCGAAAAACAAACAACCCAGTGAAGAAATGGGCAGAAGATATGAACAGACACTTCTCCAAAGAGGACATCCAGATGGCCAACAGACACATGAAACGATGTTCAGCATCCCTCCTCATCAGGGAAATACAAATCAAACCACACTGAGATACCACCTCACGCCAGTCAGAGTGGCTAAAATGAGCCAATCAGAGAACTCTAGATGCTGGTGAGGATGTGAAGAAACGGGCACCCTCCTACACTGTTGGTGGGAATGTAAACTGGTACAGCCCCTCTGGAAAACAGTGTGGAGGTTCCTCAGGAAACTAACAATAGAACTCCCCTATCACCCAGCAATAGCACTGCTAGGAATTTACCCAAGGCATACCCAAGAAATGTTGATGCATAGGAGCACATGTACCCCAATGTTCATAGCAGCACTCTCCACAATAGCTAAAACCTGGAAAGAGCCCAAGTGTCCATCAACAGATGAATGGATCAAGAAGATGTGGTTTATCTATACCATGGAATACTACATGGCAATGAGAAACAATGAAATCTGGCCATGTGTAGCAACATGGATGGACCTTGAGGGTGTTATGCTGAGCGAAATAAGTCAGGTAGAGAAGGACAAATATCATATGTGTGCACGTACAGGAGGATTAGGAGGAACTTAACAGAGGACCAAGGGGGAGAAGAAGGGCGGAAATGGTGAGGGAAAGGGGGAGAGGCAAACCATGAGAGACTCTTGAATGCTGACAAAAACTGAGGATTGGTGGATGTGGGGGGGAGGAGGGGTGGGCATGGAGGAGGGCATTTGTGTGGATGAGCACTGGGTGTTATGTGGAAACTAATTTGACAATAAACTATTTGTAAAAAAAATAAAATAAAATAAAATAAAATGTGAAATTGCTCAAATAAATACAAAAAAAATAAAATAAATAAACATTAAAAAACAAGAGATATTAATAATTTTCTTTTTATTTAGGCAAATGAATAATTTAAGCATAAGGCCAAATTGAAAAGAGAAATAGTCCTAACTAGGTGACATTGATAGACTAGGCTGGCTAAATTTTAAAAAATGCAAGAATTTCTGTTTGTTTAATATTACATATGAATTATCCAAAACTCTAGGATAAGCTACATTTCAATTACAGGACACAGCAATAGACATGTTTTGATTTTTTTTTAACTTCAGACATTGAGTTATTGATGAGAATATTTCTGCTTGATTTTATGGTAAGACTTTTATTACACACACATGTAAAGACATGCACAGACTTTCATAGTTTTGAAATAGGATTCAAATTATCATTGAATAAGAGCTTTGATCATTTTGAGCATTGCTTTTATGTTTTGGAAGTAGATTTTACACTATTTCTTTCCTTCTTCTTTCCTCCCTCCCTCCCTCCCTCTCTCTCTCTCTCTCTCTTCCTTCCTTCCTTCTTTCCTTCCTTCCTTCTTTCCTTCCTTCTTTCCTTCCTTCCTTCCTTCCTTCCTTCCTTCCTTCCTTCCTTCCTCCCTTTCTTTCAATGTTTATTTATTTTGAGAGAGACAGACAGTGTGAGTGGGAGAGGGGCAGAGAGAGAGGGAGGCACAGAATCCTAAGCAGGCTCCAGGCTCTGTGCTGACAGGCTCAGAGCCCCCAACCGGGGGAATTGAACTCACCAGCTGTGAGATCATGACTGGAGCCCAGTCAGACGCTCAACCGACTGAGCCACCCAGGCGAGATTTTGCCCTGTTTCTATCACACTACTCTCACCTTAGTTATTCCTATAAAATCTGAACCCTGCTTCCTGTATCCATGTCAATATAAGGCTAAATCTTGAAAAAAGAGACTGTAGGGGTGCTTTATTATTTTTGCTTACCATTTTCAGGTGCATAGATTTAGGGGACATGCAAGGAGACGCCAGGGTGGTAGCTGCCACAACTCCCTGAACATTCACAGAGAATTGGTAATGAGAGCCTACACAGGAAACAATAAAGAGGAATAGATAATTACCTCCCTCGTTTAACAGAGAAGTTGGAAATCAGATACTGTATTTCTGCCCCTTTCTAAAATGGAGGTGCCAGGAGTACATGTAGAGTGAAAGAACATGAAAACCAGGAGCGCAACACAGAGGATGGGCAGGATGAGGGAGTGGTGTCCCGGAGGCAGAAACTGCTTTCAACTATGTCAGTGAGTGTGTGCAAGGAGGGGCAGCATTGTCCAAACTGTGAATGTGACCCACTCAATGAGTCATCACATTAATTTGATTGTGATCAAGATTAAAAAGAAATTCTAGACTAGAATGGTACAAAAACACACAGACATTACAAACTGAGAAAGTATGTGCTATTTTAGGAAGTCTGTGCTCCCATATACATAATGAGTAATTATGTATGGAAAATACATCACACATATTTATAATATATTACATAGGATATAAATATATTTGTATTATAAACACACATATGTTGAGATTATAGAATAAAATATATTTTTTACAGTAGGTAGTGGCAAAAATTTTTGACAGCCACTGAAGTGTTGAATATAGACTTCTATTTTAAGAAAGAGAATAGGAGGAGAAAGATAAGAATCTCTGAGTTCTTGTGCAACCTGGGAACCTATTTCCCAAACCATAATACTTAATTTATCCACCATTACTGGAAGACAGCTCCAATTTGTATGACAGCTTTACAATTGGAAATGGACTAAGCAGTCTAAATAACTAATCTTGCAGAGGTCGATACAATGAATAGCAACCAAAATGTTAAAAAAGTTAGAGAAATACAGAACGCTATGATGTACACTTGCTTACAAGCCTGCCTTCTCACTCTATTCAGGCAAACCTATGTTCTATTATTACACACACACACACACACACACACACACACACACACACACACACACACACACACACTGTGTTTTGAAATCATCTTTTAAATAGAAATGTCCTCTCTTCTGCCCCTCCCACATACCATCATTCAAAACTCTTTCCCACACTTACATCCTCCACAAAAACTTTCATAATTAAGCACTTAATGATAATTAAGTGATCATTTCTCCCTGTGTATCCCCCTCTATTCCTCACTAGCCAGATCTTAAAATAGAGAGATTCCATCATCTCATCTCTATTATATGTGGGCATTTATAGAATAAAGTAAAAATAATTCTTGTATTGGGCACCTGGGTGGCTCAGTCGGTTAAATTTCTGACTTTGGCTCAGGTCATGGTCTCACGGTTCGTGGGTTCGGCCCCACGTCGAGCTCTGTGCTGACAGCTCATAGCCTGGAGCCTGTTTCAGATTCTGTATCTCTCTCTCTGACCTTCCCCTGATCACGCTGTCTGTCTCTCTCTCAGAAATAAATATAACATTAAAAAAAAGAAAAAAGAATTCTTGTATATAACTTATAGGTATGCAAAGTTAGCGATGTTGTGTGCTCTGTGTGTAGATATAATATAGATCTTATATAATTATAATTTTTAAGGTAAATATTACATCAGGTAAGGGTTGCATTTATTTCCATTTTTGTATTTTTTAGTGGAGAAAGATTAAATTTGTTTAACAGTCTTTTGAAAGGACAGTGCAATAACCATAACGGCTTAGCTACTTTCAGATTCTGCTAATGATGGTAATGGTGCTAATTTTGTCCCGAAGAACATATTGTTTCTTGAATCAGCTGCCATAACTTCTTTCCATATCTTTTTTGGCATGGAGTATTTTATGATTTTTCTTCATATGCTCCCCAAATACTGCAAACTTAGACAATTTTGTAATGTATTAAAAGTGCATGCAAAAATGATATTCAAAAACTGTAAAGAGGACTCTTTTTCAACAATTGGGTACCTGTGTGTTAGAATAAACCTGTGAACTCACCTCTGCTTATCTTCTTGTATCCGGCTTTTTCTTATTGACTTATGGTGAAATATTCCTCTTTCAGTAGGCCAAGCGGTTTTACAAGACAAAATTGAACATTATTCACAATAGCTCAAATTAGAAGCAATCTAAATGTCCAGATGGGGTTAATTGCTGGTGTTTCCTTTAAGTTTAGAATACTCATGATGTTGGACATGTATAAATGGCAGGTAAATCGAGAAAACTAAATTTTTGAAAAACAGAATCAAAATATATTTTAGACCAGAAAAGATACAAAACAAGGTAATAGGCAAGGTTGAAAATCAATGTAGTAGGGCAAGAATGTTGATTAGTTAGCAAGAATAATGCTGTACAGACCACGCTTGCACCTGTGATGGTGTTTATCTACTCTTTGTTGTCTATCAGTGGGCAGGTCTCATCAATTTTCTCCATGCCTATTAACACTAGATATAAACCTATCGCATTTTATTCATTCATAGGAGTAGCTCTTAGATTTACGTGCCATTTTTGTGTCCTTATCCATTAATTCCTTCCATTTGCTTATTAAATTTAAATCAATATGTATTCTTTGTTTTCTCCTCCTATGATTTTTTTAGTTAAACATTTGTTTCATGTTTTTACTTTTCTTTACATCTTTAATTTCAGTGGAAATGTTAAAAGTAAATATTGCAAGTTGTCACTGCATTCATGTATCTTGCATAGGGGCATTTTTGTTTGTTTTAATGTGTCAATTAGGGGCACCTGGGTGGCTCAGTCAGTTGAGTGTCCAACTTTGGCTCAGGTCATGATCTTGCGGTTTGTGAGTTTGAGCCCCGCATGGGGCTGTGCTGTCAGCTCAGAGCCTGGAGCCTGTTTCAGATTCTGTGTCTCCCCCTTTCTCTGCCCCTCTCATGTTCATGCTCTGTCTCTCAATAATAAATGTGAAAAAAGTTTTTAAAAAAGTGTCAATTAAATTTGGGCCTAACTCTGTTAAAATCCTGGCTCTTCCACTTAGTAGCTTTGTGACTTTGGGTAAGTTACTCAACCTTTCTAAGCCTCAGTATCCTTCTCTGCAAAGGAGGAAAAAAAAATGGGAATACCTATATCTGACTGCTATTGAGAAGATTAATAAAGATAAACATGTAACACTTTTATACTAATGTTAGCACATGATAAAAAGTCAATAATGGGGAAAAAAGTGAATATATGTCTGTATGTGATAAATCTTCCATGTTTTTATTACATATTCCATCACATATTACATGTTACATAATATATACTATATGTTCCAGATAAACTCCTCCTGTCCCTATTTTATAGACACAACCCAACTGCCCCTTAATAACCAAGGTCAATTACTCCCATGTTTGTGTTGTGGCAAAAGAAGCCCAAAATGGCCAGGTCACAGTCTCAACTTCTAAATGGGACCACTGCTTTATCTACTGGCAGAAGCATTCATCTTTTAGGAAACAACACCTTCACAATGCAAAGAACCTACCATTTCAGGGATGAGAAGCACAGAGTCTTCAAGTAATTCATTAGGAATAATAGTAAGACAAGGCTGTTTCTACTTCCTCTCTTTGTTCCTGAACCTGTGTACCTATGGGAAAGCCAGTCATAGTATGTATACCAGTTTAGTGCACGTAGTGCATCACATGGGAGAGTATCCTATTCTGACTAGAACAATAACTGAGTCTTCAATAACCCTTTCAACTATAATATGAGACCAATTGCTCCTGAATAAGGGAGAGCATGATATAATCAGTGTCCCATGGGCTCAGCCTAGCACATCACATCTGTCTTCTGTAAAAAGTGTTCCTCAGTCAAATGTAGTGCTCCGATGGATACTATGGTGGTAAATATGGCACTCAATAAATCTTTGGGTGATGTTTCTGGCAGAGCAATCTAAACAGAGAAAACAAAGCCATATACAGAGTAACTACGCATGTTTTAGTGATCACAGATCTCCACTTCCTCCATGATGAGTACAGTCTAACAGAATCAAACTGAATAAAAGTGACTCGTTGGTCCCTTTTGTCTATGGGACCCTAGCAGGGACTTGGTGTTGGTGTCCACTGTTGGAAGGTGAGACATTCAACATTAACAGTAGTCAAATCAGCTCTCGTGAGGATACATTTAAGTCACTGAGCTCAGGTATAACCTCTCTCATTGCTGTGGATGCCACTTTGAGTGAACACACCGAGAGGCTGAAGAAAGCTGACTAACATTCACAGAGCATTAGCTCTTCTTGTCCGCCCCGTTAGTAACACAGTCCTCCTGGCTTTTACATATAGCTCATTTAGAACAACAATGTACTACACATTGAGGTCCATTCCAAATTGGCTATCCACAAACCTTCTTGTCCTCAATTCTCTAATTTTTTCTTATTTCCAAGAAATCACCAGACATATCATTATCTCATTGTAGAGGAATTGCCATCCCTCCTTTATTGCTCCAAAGGTGAGTAAACAAGTCGGCTGCCCAAGTTGTGTCCCCTGGAGGATTCGTTCCTCTCCCTCTCCTTCAGGGGCTGTAATGCTGCAGGTGCACTGCTGACTGATACCAGCATATTGCCTGGTCATTTTCTCTCAGTAACTGGTTGTAGAAATTCCCAGAGTAGTCATTGTTTAGGTTGAGGAAGCAGTGAAATGCAGCTGGAGTAGATGCCACAGAATATGAAGCCTATGTAACTTTACTTTCGCCTTCGAGGCTTGCTTGAGCCCAATCTTGTATGAACCGCTTCCACTTGATGACTGAGTGCTGTTGAGAATTTTCGACTTCATAAGTTGGCAGTTCTGACAACAATCATGTTTTATAAGATGATCAGCTTTTATCAAGAGCCAAGTCAGGGGCTCTTCCTCAAGGAGATTCATTATTTGCAGAAGTAAGCATGACTATTAGGTCTCTGGCATGAGTTCTTTATCAAGACCTACCAGAAGCTCCATATAACCTATCTATTTACCTCAGATTGGAGCAGGAAACTCATTTGTTTTACATGTTGTTTCCAAAAATATACAGAGACCCACCAAACAATAACTTTTTTTTTGATGTTGATGGTAAGAGTTAGAAGATCCAGCAATGTGTCTTTATGTTTTGAAGGTAAAATCTCAATACATCCAGCATATATACTAGGTCTCTCGACACTTCCCTGAGATAGAGAATATTCATGGAGACCTACCACTTATCTTCTTGTATTGCATACATCTTCTAGGATATCTAGGATATTTGCCACTTCCTATTCACCAGATACAAACAGCATGAATTTATCAATATGGTGGACAATAGTGGATAATTTGTAAGAAGGTGGGCTTACCAATTATCTTGAGGACAAGATTATGACACCCTTAAGTTTAAACAGAGAAGGTATGGTATGCTGTCTGCCATGTGAAAATACATTGTTCGCAGTGGTTTTTGCTAATCTATCTATCTATATATATTATATATATATATATAATTTACATATACATATGCAAATTTTTTAAATGAATGATATTCATCTTCCCCTGGAGTGAATTTGAATCTGTGAACTGAATTAGGATTGCAAATTGATTTAGGGGATATTGTGGCACCACATATCTTTAAAATCCTGGAGGTCTGCATGTTCTGTTCTTTTGTAATTGCAGAGATCAAGTGAGACTTCTGTAGGCTGCCCAAGGGTCTAATTGGCATCCTCAATTAGCTGCCTCTAAAAATCTCTACAGGCTACTTCATTCTCGTTACTGCTTCAACTTTCCTACTTATTACAGAATCAGTCCCACCTCATTACTAGAAATTAAGTGCTGTTACTTGGCCTCTAGCATTCTCAGATCCTACTCTCTCCCCAGAAAATCAAGGAGTATATCTTATGGTATAATATCTACCATAATTTCTAGCCTATAAAAAACTGTGTTAGAGTTCTTCAAAGATGCTGGGGCTCCCCTCACTGACATATGTCAGTGGTCCAGAGGAGTGTGCTTCTGGGTTCTTCAAGGCATCTAGTAGAGGTTGGTTGAATAAGCTACACATAATAAAGCAATTCCAACATTTCCATCTTCTTATTCTTTAGATTCCTTCTTAAGATTATACAAAGGAAGTTCTGGAATTTCATGTTTATTAAATATACAACACCACTGAATCTAAATTTCCATCAGACAACCAACTATTAAAACTACTCCTAGGCAGCACATTAAATAAAAACCCTCTGATAGGTACGCCATCAAAAAATTCCATCTGAAAGAGTGTTAGTCTAGTTCCTCCCCACTTGAACACCTATGGAATCTATTTCCACAAATATCCTCCAAGTTTGTGCTGAAATACATTGAAAAATATAGTGACTATTTTTGGTCTTCATGCTATATCTTGCTTTTCCATACTTTTTATGTGTTCGCATAGAGCGTGTAGGACTCTAACTCTAGTTTTGGATCTAAAGCTATTAAGAAGTATGGAGAATACATTTTGGGGAATGAGAAAAATACCTCAAATAAAGGCAATAAAGGATTTCCTAAAAAGGAAATCTAATGCCCTGAGATTAAGAAAGTCAAGTTCTTGCTCCGGGACAGTCCCAGTGGAATTTAAAGGAGAAATGTCACCAGATTATTCTGAATCTCCCTATATTTCTCAAGTCTAGTCCTTTAGGACCCATACTTTCTCAACCATGTCCTGACTTTTATAAAGAAGACCTCCTCAGACTATGAATTCGGGTAGCACTATAATTCAATTTGCACCTTCATTATAAGCAGAAGGATAAAATTAGGTTTGGTTTAGTAAGGCATGGCCAGGGGCTATGAGGGAGACGATATTCTTGGGTAGTCATGGAAGCACTCTGATGCACCCAGAACCACATCTGGTAACAAATATTGCATCAGCAGAGTGAAGTAAGAGGAGTAGAAGCCATTCCAAGTATTTAAGGCCAGACGGGATGGAATATAGTGCAGTAGGGGTTAAAAAAAAACAACTACAGAAAAGCCTTTGTGCCGGAAGAGCAGGGAAGTTATCATAAATGTTAAGGAAGTCAAATGGTGTGAGAAGCATCCAGAACAACTGCAAATGCTCTGTGCTGCCCACAGCATGATAATGGCTGACACACTGGAGGTTTCCAAAAGTATGTCAGGCAGGGAGTGTTCTTTTTCACGTACTCCCTGGTACTTCAAATAATATGCTCCAAAGGAATTACTTCAACCATGAAATGTGTCTGCTTGATTCCCTTTAATGGGGTAATCAAGACTATTGTATGCTTCCAGAAACAAACACATAATCTATTTTGACTGACAGAGTAAACAAGAAAACTAAAAATAAAAAAGAATTCAAGAACACAAAACCAAATACAATATAAACATTTTCTATTGTGGTCTCATTTTATTTTTAGTCCCTTAACTCTTACAATACCCTTATAAACATTGAGTCTGATAGTCAATGTCTTACTCATTTTAGGAATGCAATCTAAAATACAAAATGAGAAAGACTGTGGAAAAAAAATCACCTTGATATTTAATAAATGTCAGGTTTACATTGTTAAAATAAACATGTGATCTAAAAATTAAAATACTTTTTGTTCTGGTGGTCCAAATAGAGAGAGATGATTTTTCCCCACTTTCTGGTTCCTAAGAGGAAGAATTTTCCTTATTAAACTATTGTGGCCTCTTAATCCATGCTTTATTCGTCTCCATAGAAGTGGGATGAGTTACTTCATCAAAGCCACTGATCCTTATTTTTCATGTGATTGGAGCTAAGCATTTTAAAATCTGAAAGTAAGATAATCTCTTTCTGCTCACTCCATTCAAAACAATGTGAGGCAGGGCCACCTGGTGGCTCCAAAAGTTGGGGGTCCAACTTTGGCTCAGGTCATGATTTCATGGTTCATATGCTCCAGCCCCTCGTTGAGCTCTCTGCTGTCAGTGAGATGGCTCCTTCTGATCCTCTGTCCCCACCCTCTCTGCACTTCCCAGCTTGCTCTCTTCCTCTCAAAAGTAAATAAACATTTAAAAACAACAGGAGCATCATGAGGCAGCAATCCTGGGTAAGTGTTGCTCTGTAGTCCCAAACGTGTTGGGTGAGCTAGGGCAGGATCTGGATTGGAGATGGAGGCTGGAGTCACTCTACTTAACTCTCGCATTTAAGCTATATCCTCTTTTATGGCTTCATCAATAATAAGGCAGATCTGACTTCCTCCAACATCTATCTCCCAGGTGGTTCTGAAATCAGATTTGGAATGAGTGTGCAAACTGAACTCAACAGCAAAAAGAGAAAATGCCCAGTTTTTAAAAATGGGGGAGGGACACCTGGGTGGCTCAATCAGTTAAGCCTCAGACTGAAGCTCATGCCATGATCTCCTGATTTGTGGGTTTAAGCCCCACATCGGGCTCTGTGCTGACAGCTTAAAGCCTGGAGCCTGCTTCAGATTCTGTCTCTCTCTCTCTCTCTCTCTCTCTCTCTGCTTCTCCCCCATTTATGCTCTCTCTCTCTCTCAAAAATAAATAAATAAATGAATGTTAAAAAAATTGGGGAATGTAGTGTACAACATGATGACTATAGGTAATAATATTGTATTATATTTTTGAAAGTTGCTAAGAGAGTAGTTCTTAAAAGTTCTCATCTCAAAAAATAATGTGTACCTGTGTGTGGTGATGGATATTTACTAGACTTACTGTGATGATCATTTTGTAATATATACAAATATTGAATAATTATGTTGTACATATAATGTTTAATATCAATTATATTCCCATTAACGAAAATGGGCCAGAGATTTGATAAGATATATTTTCAAAGAAGATAGTCAGGTGATGAATAAGCACATGAAAAGATGCTCAGCGTCATTAGTCATTAGGAAAATGCAGACCAAAACCACAAGGTACCATTTCGCTCTATTAGGATAGCTATAATAAAAACAAATGGGAAAAAAGTGTTAATGAGGATATGGAAAAATTACCTTGCAAGTGAGAATGTAAAAGGGTGCAACCACTGTGGGAAACATTTGGGCAGTTCCTCAAAAATCTAAACATAGGGCTGCCTGGGTGGCTCAGTCGGTTGGGAGTCCAACTTCAACTCAGGTCATGATCTTGCCATTCCTGGGTTCCAGCGTCAAGTCCAGCTTTGTGTTGTTTGGAGCCTGCTTTGGACCTTGTGTCTCCTTCTCTCTCTGCCCCTCCGCAACTCAGTCTCTGTCTCTCAAAAAAAAATAAATAAATAAATAAATAAATAAACAAAATAAATAAACATTTAAAAAAATTTAAACATGTAATTTGCATATGACTAGGTAATCCCACTCCTTGGTATACATCCAAATGAACTAGAAATAGATATTTCATCAAAAGCTTATACACAAATTTCATATAAACATTATTCACAATAGCTCAAATTGGAAGCAACCTAAATGTCTGGCAACTGATGAATGGATAAACAAAGTGATATATGCATACAATAGAATGTCATTCAGCCATAAAAAGAATGAAATCTTTTATCAATAGATGCTACTATATGGATGAATATCAAAAACACTATGCAAAGTGAAAGGAGCCAGGTACAAAGGATCATGAATTGTGTGATTTCATCCATGTAAAATGTCCAGCATATGTAAATCAATAGAGAAAGAAAGTAGATTAATAGTTGCCACAGCCTGGGGAAGGGGAATGAGGAGCGACCATTACAATATGTACCAGGTTTCTTTTTGTGGTGATGAAAATGTTTCGGGATTGTATGAGGTGAGATTGTTGCATAGCGTTTTGAGCATACTAAATGGCAGTGAATTGCATATTTTAAAATATTTAATTAAGGGGCGCCTGGTGGCTTAGTCGGTTAAGCGTCCGACTTTCGCTTAGGTCATGATCTCGCAGTTCGTGGGTTCAAGCCCCGCATCGGGCTCTCTGCTGACTGCCAGCTCAAAGCCTGGAGCCTGTTTCAGTCTGTGACTCCCTCTCTCTCTGACCCTCCTCTGCTCACGCTGTCTCTCTCTCTCCCTGCTAGAAATAAATAAAACATTAAAAAAAAATTAAAATATTTAATTAAAAACTTAATGTTTATTTATTTTTGAGAGAGACAGACAGACTATGATCAGCAGAGAGAGAGGGAGACACAGAATCCAAAGCAGGCTCCAGGCTCTGAGCTGTCAGGACAGATCTGGACGTGGGGCTCGAACTCTCCTACCATGAGATCATGAGCTGAACTGAAGTCGGAGACTTAACCCAATGAGCCACCCCTTAAAATATTTAATTTTATGTTGTTTGAAGAAAAGAGGCATCCTACATGTGGTTTGTTTAAATGTGAACCTTGAAAAACAAACTAGGTATAACACATGGAGACCTTGTGGCACCAGGATATACAGCTTTAGACCTTAGGCTTTCACCAGTGAACACTGTGAGATTCACAAAAGGCCAATCTGGGCCTTCAGCAAATACGCATGAGCTTAGTGAGCCTTAATAAGCATGCACTTGAGGCAAAGTTTCTCTTATAAGAAAATAAGGCTGCACAGCAGCCTGATTAGCTTCTGGGAGTACATGTTAAGGGGGTTCCCCACGCATTTGACCAGAGATTCTCCACCTTAACTGCTTGCAAATCCCTTCAGCGGCTGGTTAAAATGTAGATTCTGATTCAGTAGGTATGGGTATGGGATCTGAGCTTCTGAATTTCTAACAGGCTCCTGATTGACACAGACATGGTTGGTCCCCAGATTTCATTTTTTGAGTGGGATTAACCAGCATATTTGGATCAGTCATTTTTAGAAAACTGGGGCCAAAAAGTGACTGCAGTGAAAGATGAATGAATCGCTCAGGATGCATTTGGATGACTTTGTCTCTATAGACTCCCTCTTTCTTATCTAGCTGTAATAGATTCTCATTAAAAATGTCAGGCTGGTATTATTTTCAATAATCTTAGGAATTGAAATGATAAAATCATGGGAGAGCAATGCCTACATACATGCTTCCTTCTAGACTTGCTATGGGTCTCTTTCTTTCTTATCTTCCTTTTGCCTACCTATCACTTTGTCTTTCTTTTCTTTCTCTCTAGCCCACTCTCTGACCAACTCCACCTGCTTCTCTATTGTATACTCTTATAATGAAGACATTAAGAAAGGGTAGACCAAAGGCCAGAGACAGACTCTTGGGCTGTCAAGGATCAATTGACTGACACAGAGATAGAACCCAAATTTCCAGATGCATATATATTTTATAAAATTGCACTTTTGAAGTGCCTGGGTGACTCAGTCAGTTAAGCATCCAACTTTGCCTCAGGTCATGATCTCACAGTTTCTGAGTTCAATCCCCATGTCAGGCTCTGTGCTGACAGCTCAGAACCTGGAACCTGCCTCAGATTCTGTGTCTCCTTCTGTCTCTGCTCCTCCCCTGCGCACACACACACTCTCTCTCAAAAATAAATTAACATTAAAATTTTTTTTAAATTGCACTTTTACTAAACTTCTTCAGACATGTTTTTAAAAGACATCCTATTTATTTGGAATCATCTATTTAAAAAATACGACAATTAACTCACTGCCCGTATTTCACTTCTATCAGAATGACTTAATGTCCCTGGTATGTTTGGCTGATCTGGATGATAGTGTAGAACAAGTAAGATGAGTGAAGAAAGGCAAAGTTCATGGCTATTACTGCCCCATTATCTATGTAACTGTAGAAATGACCCAAATTCTTCACCCTTCCCTATATTCATGCCCTTGCTAGATGACTTCTTTATTCCTCTTACTAAAGGCCAAGTTTATTTGGGGCACCTGGGTGGCTCAGTCAGTTAAGCGTCCAACTTCAGCTCAGATCATGATCTCCTGGTTCATGAGCTCAAGCCCCACATCAGTGCCAACCCTGCTTGGGATTCTCTCTCTCTCTCTCTCTCTCTCTCTTTCTTTTTTTCTTCTCCATCCTGATGCCCATCAAAATAAATAAATGAACTTAAAAAGATGCAGAGTTTATTTACTTGTTTCTTGATTTTGGATATGACATATAACTTGTTTTGATCATTGGGGCTGTTAAGAGATGTAACACCACATAATGGTTAATTTAGATTAACAAAATGTAAACAAGTTTGGAAATCTACTGTCAGTAGTGCACTTACTGAAATTATCAGTATACATTTGGCAGCCTTAAAAATTAGCAGTAGACTAGTATCATTTTTGTTTCTAATATTTATTTCAACAAAGACCATTATATTACACTCTTCCAAAGCAGAATATCAATAAGGGTTTTGGACAAAATGTTACCAAAATCTTATCTGCAACAAATTGTCCTTGAACTTTAGAAAATGAGCATAATGTAATTAGGATAATGCCTTTTTCTCAGATGTTGATATGATAATGTTCTAATTACATCAAGTGCATAATTTTAGTATATTTAGATTCTATTGGATGCATTGGACAGATTATTTTAATACTTTCATGGTATCAATGTTTACAAAATCTGGAAACTATATCTCATTGAAATTAACCAAATTTTTGAATGTCAACTTAAAATATTTGTGAAACATAATTTATAAGTATTCGTTTAGGAGATTATGAGCAAAATGTTTAAAGACCACTGAATTGGCCTAATTAAACTTGGCTCATATGACTGTTAGCTTATTTGTAATAGAACTCAGAATTCACCAATAGTTAAATGCAGATTACGACCAACTACTATTCTATAATCTTGTCATGAAGCTATAATGAAATCAAATCTTATAGCACATTCTGCTACAAATAAGCATTTATCAACAAGCAAGAACAAAACAGTAATATCATTTTTTCTGTAAGCTTAATGAATTTTTAGCTTTCTGTATTTATTTGGTGCTTCAAAAATGCCTTGTATGAAAACTTGACTTCAGAAAACTAAGACAATATTCCAATGACAGGATATGGCCCATCATCCATTGAACTCTAGAAGCCAGAAATCCTCAGGGCACCTGGGTGGCCCAGTTGATTAAGTGTCTGACTTCAGTTCAGGTCATGATCTTGCAGTTCATAAGTTCAAGCCCCACATCGGTCTCTGTGCAGACAGTTTGGAGCCTGGAGCCTGCTTCTTACTTCAGATTCTGTCTCCCTTTCTCTCTCTGCCTCTCCCCTACTCTCTTGCACGTGTAAGCACCCTCTCTCTTCTCTCTCTCTCTCTCTAAAAGTAAATAAACATTATTATTATTATTTTTTTTTGTAAAAAGAAACTAGATATCCTCTGAGAACCAGTGGGATGATATAGGACATTTTTGGGCACCAACTCTTCGCATGCAGTCTCCTTGACTCAATAAACTCTTAATCCTATTTATGCAAGAACGAAGAGTCCTGACACTACTAATTTTACTAATGAAAATCCATTCCCAACATGTATTAATCTTATTAAATCCTCTTGTGTTAATGGATTTTAGTAAGTTTGTTAATGGAAGGTAAAAATCTTTGAAGTTTTTGTAGTAGCTGACTCTAGGGCATGGCTTCTTGATTAGAATTCTAACTGACCACTAACATTACCAATTAAAATTAGATTCTCAGCTAGAATAGAAATTCCTAATCAGGGCAATTGATCCTACTTACAGTGTAATTTAACTTGACATATGTGTAAATTCATACCTTCTGTGCTGAAGTATGCTTAACTTAATTACATACATTGTAAGTCATTGGTTCTTAAGAATTTATATGATAACTGAATCCTACCAGATTATTTTTCAAAATGACTGCCAGCTTATATTTTCAGTGGCAAAAATGATAATATCAAAAACTCACAATTTTGTTAATAATTCTTATTATCTAACTGTTGAAACTTTTTACACTTCTATGAATTTTAATGTGTATCTTTCTGATTAACAGTGATTTTGGACATTCTTCAGATCACATTTTCAAAAGAATATGAGCCTTTTGGGTTTTCTTTCTGTGAATTGTATGTTCATATCTTTCAATCATTTATATATGATTCAATTTATTTAAACAAAACAAGTTACCTATTTCTCCCACCCCTTGCAAATCCCCCCCAACCCCTGACAACCACCTACCTGTTCTCTGTATTTATAAGCTTGGTTATTGATTGATTGATTGATTTAGATTCCACATATAAGAGTAATCATATCGTATTTCTCTTTCTCTGACTTATTTCGCTTAACATAATCCTCTTGAGGTCTATCTATGTTGTTGCAAATGGCAAGAGTTTGTTCTGTTTTGTGGCTAAATAATATTCCATCAGATAGATAGATAGAAAGATAGAAAGATAGAAAGATAGATAGATAGATAGATAGATAGATAGATAGATAGGTAGGTAGGTAGGTAGATTTCATCGTTCCTTCAGTTCTGTTAAGACAAAAATACATATGAAAATAAAGAAGGCAAGCATGTCTGCAACACAGTCTCTTGGGAATCTAGGAACAGTGAGATCTTACTTGATTGGAAACTATTTTTATAACTAGAAAACTCCTTTGGGTCAAAGAGCTCTGGAGGTAGACATTCTGCTTGTCTCTTAGGGAATTGTGCTGTTATTGATCCACCCAGATTTCATTGTTTTGTGTGTCACCGTCACCTCCTTTGGAGGATTTTTCACAGATAACAGCCACACTTAGCTGAATTATTTCTAAGGCAACTATTTTCAGCAACTGGCTCTTTCTACAGTCAACTGCTAGAAACCCAAAGTCCCCAGAAATACACATTCTTTCAAGTTATCTCAGTGACCAACTGACCTGTGATTAGGAAAGCCATGCCTCCCCTGACCAGCATCAGATGAGCCTGAGGTCCGTCTACACTCCTGAGTTCCCCTACAAGAGCAGTCTGAGGCAGGTGGACCAATTCACCCCCATTTGCCAATGTTTTCAGGGTTAGCAGTGGAAACCCTGTGCCTAGGAACTGCCCTTGGTCCTGGCAAAACTGCCCGGGACACTGCCTGGGTTCATGTTCTTGCTTCTGGTCCTCTCCTCTGCCCTGCTTCCTGCATGTCTCACTAGTTTCTACTCTGAGTCAGTCCTTAGCAAAGGACAGACTTGTTGTTTTGGAGTTGTTTTGGAGACTGCTTCTAGAAAAAGTGACTGAAGATACTTTCCTTTCTTTTTAAAAAATATTAATTTTTGAGAGACAGTGTGAGCAGGGGAGGGGCAGATAGAGAGGGAGATACAGAATCTGAAACAGCTTCAGGCTCTGAGCTGTCAGCACAGAGCCCGACGCGGGCTTCAATCCGCAAACTGAGATCATGACCTGAACTGAAGTCAGACGCTTAACCGACTGAGCCATCCGGGCTCCCCTACACTTTCTTAACTGGAGTTGGCCAATCTGTACTCTAATGGCTTATGTTATTATGTTTCAGCTGGTTTTTCTAATCTTTTGGTTCCTATTCTTTGTATTGCTAATGTGTGTCTCCAAGGCCCAAATTTTCACTTCTCTGAAGACAACCGTGACCTGATTGGTCCAGTAAGTTAGCATGATCATGTTGGGAAGAATTTAGATATTAGAAAGCTTGTAACATATTTAGCAACTTTTACATATTTAGTAACTTTATGATTCTTGGTCATAAAGTAGCTTCTATGAAAGTAAACCACCCAAGCCTTTTTATTATTTTTATTATTATTTTAGTATTATTTTATTAAAATCTAAATATCTTTTGGATTTAGGAGTCTTTTTTTAAGTTTATTTATTTATTTTAAGAAACACAGAGAGAGAGAGAGAGAGAGAGAGAGAGAGAGAGAGAGAGAGAGAGATTGAGAATATGGAGAGGGGCAGAGAGAGAGAGGGAGAGAGAAAATCCCAAGCAGGCTCCATGCTCCCAGGACAGAGCCTGATGTGGAGATCCATCTCATGAACTGTGAGATCATGAGCTGAGCCAAAATCAAGAGTCAGAATCTTAAGTGACTGAGCCACCTAGGTACCCTTAGGAGTCTTTTAAAGTGCTACCTAAGCAAAATGTTTTTATGTAAAAGTAATCATAGTAGTTACAAGCTAAAAGGCAAGGCAAAAAGTAGTGGCATAGAAGGCATAGGGTAAAAGATTTGAAAAGCCTTATCCAATTATGTGAAAGAAAATACAGTAAGAAGAATGTGGAAGTGGCAACATTTTCTAAAACTTGCATTTTACTCATTAATGTGTATTTTGTAACTTTATTTTAAAGAAACAGTTCCTTATAGTGTACAGCTTATGAATACATAAGCATTAAGTATTTTATCTACATCTAGGCTCTTAGGCAAATCTACTTAAAACATTTGTGGTTTTGATGAGATTTGAGATTTTGCAGCTCTGAAACTTGATTTCCTTTTCAAGTTCTGCAATTTGCTTGAACTTATTTATATAAAGAACACCAAATTAGCTTGTTATACTTAGTCATTCAAGTATGCCCAACTTGTGTTCCCATGTTTGAACCCCACACTTTCAATTTAATTTTTTCCCATTGCTCTCTCTGCGTCTTTTCCTTTAATATAGGATTATACTCAGTCTTTTAGCATGGATATTGGAGATTCTCTTAGGACATTTTTTAATATTTTTATTCCTTTTTTTGGACATTAATCTGATTCCTGAATAGCTCTTCATGTTCTTCTGTAGGCAGCTCTTCATATTGTCAGAAGTATCCTCTTTATTTTACTTAATAATTGCTTAGACATTTACTCTTCTCTGTAAAAGTCCTGGTAATTTTCAGCAGGAGCTTCTGCTCCTTGAGGTATAACTTGGTCAATAGAGAATTTAAAGTAGGACACAGAGAACCTTTAGACAGTATTTTCTAATAAAATGCCCATGGCCCTTTTTAGTTAACTTCAATTATTAAGTCAAAATAACTAACATATACTATAAAAAATAATATAGTACTGAAAAGCTTCCACTAAAGTGAAATGATCCCCTCATTCTTCCAGCCCACCACTCCTGGCCCTCAGCCTTTCCAAAGTCAACAATGCTTAACTGAGGGTTCATTTGTAATGATTTCCCATGAAAGCCATCTCTAAAAAGTAGAATTCAACTACTGTATCTTGATTTATAATTTAAAACATCCTTTTGTGTATTTCCTGGTAAAACAGATACAGTTTATCTCACTGGCATCCTGCCACACATATAAAGTTGTCACTTTTTGACTCTTCAGTTTCCTTTAAAACTAAAAAAAAAGGGGGGGAGCAAATCAACATCTCTTTCTCTTTTCTATTTTCTTTTTCTTTGTAGAAAGACACATAGAGTATTATCTAAAGCCAAAAGGGAAGACAGAAAAATAATTCATTTATCCAAATGGTAGCAAGGGTGTAAGACTTAGGTCATTCCTGTTAATATTTACAATAATGTAACCCTTACCAGCATATTGTTATAGGTAACATGTGATACTTATGTTTTACTTCCTATCTTGACATTTCTGAGGAAGTGAATAGTAATAATAAGAACAATAACAACAACAGCCACCACTACAAGAAAATGTCAGACATTTTCTGTATTCCTTCTATGTATTTTGCAGGGCGGAGGAAGATGGAGAGAGAGAAGGGGAAGAAAAGGGAGAGAGAGTGAAAGAATCTTAAGCAGGCTCCACACCCAGCATGGAGCCAGATGTGGGGCTCCATCTCATGATGGTGAGATCATGACCTGAGTCAAAATCAAGAGTCAGACACTTGACCAACTGGGTGTGAATTGGTTTACTCTTTCTTAGATTCTTTGTCTTTTTCTTACTTAGTTTATTCAAGTATTTTTCTAGAGTATAACATTTAAGAGCTTCTTGTTAAAAAAATTATTTTATTGCGGTTAAAAGAACTTAACATGAGACCTACCCTCTAACAGATTTTTAGGTGTACCATCCAGTATTATTAACTATAGGTACAATGTCGTGCAGCAAATTTCTGGGACGTATTCATTTTGCATAACTGAAACTTGATGCTGGTTAATTAGCGATCCTCATTCCTGACCCTCACTCCAGCCCTGGGCAACCACCATTCTACTCTTTGATTCTATGAATTTAACTATTTTAGACATCTCTAATAGTAGAATCATAAAATATTTGTCTTTCTGTGACTGGCTCCTTTCACTTAACATAATTTCCTCAAGGTTCATTTATGCTGTGACATATTGAAGGATTTTCTTCTTTTTAAAGACTGGATAACATTTCACTGTGTACATACACCACATTTTTTTTTATTCATTCATGCACTGATGGACATTTAAGTTGTTTCTACATTATAGGTATTGTAAGTAATGCTGCAATTAACATGGAAGTGCTAATATGTCTTCTAGATCCAGATTTAAAAATTCTTTGATAAATACCCAATGGTTTGCTGAGCCTTATGTTAGTTTTATTTTGTTTTCTAATGCCAGTTTTATGCCCAATGTGGGGCTTGAAATCATGACCCCCCAGATTACAAGTGACATGCTCTACTGAGCCAGCCAGGTACCCCTTATGGCAGTTTCATGTCTTTAATATTATGAGGTCCCTCCATACTGTTTTCTGTAGCAGCTGTACATTTTGCATTCCCCATTAAGAGTGAACAATGGTTCTAATTTCTTCACATCCTCACCAACAGCTTGTGTCTTCCCCTTCTTCTTCTTCTTTTTCTTCTTCTTCTTCTTCTTCTTCCTCCTCCTCCTCCTCTTCTTCTTCTTTTTTGTAATAGCTCTCTTAGTAGATATGAGGAGATATCTTATGGTTTTGATTTGCATTTCACAAATGATTACAGCAGTGAGCATCTGTTCAGATACTTGTTACCCATTTGGATGCCTTCTTTGGAAAACTAACTAATCCTTACCATATTTTTAAATTGGGTAATTGGTTTTTATGTTATTGTGTTATAGGAATCCTTTACATATTGTTAAAATTAACCTCATATCAGATATATGCTCTGCAAAGATTTTCTCCCATTCAATAGGTTGTCTTTCAACTCTGTTGACTGTTTTCTTTGTCGTGTTAAAGCATTTTAATTCGATCTAGTTCCACTGGTTTATTTCTGCTCTTGTTGCCAGGATTTTTGGGAATCTTGCCAAGACTAATGTCATAAAGATTTTCTTCTATGTTTTCTTCTAGAAGTTTTACAGTTTTGGATCTTATGTTTAAGTCTTTAATCTATTTAGAGCTGATTGCTATGTATGGTATAAATAATGATTCAATTTTGTTCTTTGGATGTGACTATCCATTTTTCCCACCACCATTTGTTGAAAAGGCTATCCTTTCTCCATTGTGCATTCTTAATACTCTTGTTGAAGATCAATTGACTGTAAATACATTGATTTATTTCTGGACTCTCTAATCCATTCTGTTGGACTATATTTCGATCTTTATATCAGAATTATAATACTTTAGCTACTGTAGTTGAATAATTTATGAAATCAGGAAGTGTGATGCCTCTAGCTTTGTTCTTCTTTCTTAAGATTGATTTGGCTATCTTTTTTTTTTTTATTTTTTTTTTATTTTTTATTTATTTCTAGGAGAGAGAGAGACAGCGTGAACAGGGGAGGGTCAGAGAGAGAGGGAGTCACAGGTTGAAACAGGCTCCAGGCTCTGAGCTGGCAGTCAGCACAGAGCCCGACGTGGGGCTCAAACCCACGAACCACGAGATCATGACCTAAGCGAAAGTTGGACGCTTAACCGACTAAGCCACCCAGGCGCCCCAAGATTTGGCTATCTTTTATGGTTCCACATGAGTTTTAGAATAGTTTTTTTTTCTATTTCTACAGAAAAATACCTTTCAGATTTTGATATTGCATTGACTCTGTAGATCATTTTGCATCCTGTAGACATTTTAACAATGTTAAATCTTCTAATTCTTGTGTTCAGACTTTCTATTTCTTCATGATTCAGTCCTATAGGTTGTACATTTTCAGGAATTTATCTATTTCTTCTAAGTTATCCAGTTTCTTGGTATATAATTGGTCATTAGAGTCTCTTATGATCCTTCTTCTTTCTTTTTTTTTTTTTAATTTTTGAAATTTATTTCTGAGAGAGAGAGAGAAAGATAGTGTGAGCAGGGGAGGGTCAGAGGAGGGGGGGGTGGACACAGAATCAGAAGCAGGCTCCAGGCTCTGAGCTAGCTGTCAGCACAGAGCCTGACATGGGGCTGGAACCCACAAGCCATGAGATCATGACCTGAGCCGAAGTTGGACATAACCAACTGAGCCACCCAGGTGCCCCTGATCCTTCTTATTTCTAAGGTATCAATTGTAACGGGTCCTCTTTAATTTCTGATTTTGTTTATTTAGTATTTTCTCTTTTTTCTTAGTCTAGTTGAAAGTTGTCAATTTTATCTTTTCAAAATCCCAATCTTAGTTTTGGTGATTTGTTTTCTACTGTTTTTCCATTTTGTATTTAATTGATTTCTCCTCTAAAACTTATTGTTTCCTCCCTTGTAAAATTGGACTGAATTTGTTTTTTAACTAGTTTCTTGAGATGCCAAGTTAGGTTGTTTATTTGAGATCTTTTTTCTTTTTTAATGTAGATACTAATTGTTATAAAATTCCCTCTTAGTCTGCTTTTGTTGTATTCTTTAAAAGTTGTGGTGTTTTGTATTTTTGTTTTTATTGACCTCAAGATATTTTTTAATTTCTTTTTTGATTTTTTTCTTTGACCCATTGATTGTTGAAAATATGTTGTTTAATTTTCACATATGTTTGAATTATCCAGTTTTTCTTGTTATTGATTTCCAGTTTTCTTTCCATTTTAATTAAATTTGTTAAGCCTTATCTCTTACATAACATGTGATCTATCCTGGAGAATGTTCTTTGTACTCTTGAATATATTCTGCTGCAATAGAGTGGAATGTTTTTTAAATGTCTTTTATGTCTGTTTGGTCTATGGTGCTGTTCAAGTCTGCTGTTTCTTTGTTGATTTTCTCTCTACTTGTTTTTTCCACTATTGAAAGTAGGGTATTAAAATCTCCTAATTTTACTGTATTGCTGTCTATTTCTCTGTTCAGTACTGTCAATGTTTGCATTAAGTGTTCTGATGTGAGATGCAAATACACTTATAATTATTACATCTTTCTGATGATTTGAAGTTTTGTCATTATACAATATCCTTCTTTGTTTTGTGACAGTTTGTGACTTTAAATCTATTTTGTTTGATATAAGTGTAGTCACTCCTGCTCCGTTTTTATTGCCGTTTTCATAAGATGTCTTTTTCCAGCTTTTTACTTTCAGCCTATGTGTGTTCTTAAATCTAAAGTGAGTCTCTAATAGATGGCATATACAGTAGTTTTTTTTTAATCTATGCAACCACTCAATGTCTTTTAGCTGGGAAGTTTAATCCATTTATATTTAAATAAATTATTGATAGAGAAATATTTACTTCCATCATTTTGTTCTTTTCTGTTTGTCTTGTAGCTTTCTTTCATCTTATAGTTACAATAGTCTATCTTAAACTGATAACAACTTAACTTTAATAGCATATAAAATTTCACACTTTTACTTTCCCTCCCACTTTGTTGTTAAACAAATTTTTTTTATGTTTATTTACTTTTTGAGAGAGAGAAACAGAGACAGAGACAGAGACAGAAAGAGAATGACAGAGACAGAGAGAAAGGGAAAGGGGCGGAGCAGAGAGAGAGGGAGACACAAAATCTGAAACAGGCTCCAGGCTCTGAGCTGTCAGCAACAGAGCCCAATGAGGGGCTAGAACTCAAGATCCTCAAGATCATGACCTGAGCCAAAGTCAGAGGCTCAGCCAAATGAGCTACCCAGGTGCCCCTCCCACTTTGATACTGATGTCACAATTTGAATTATTTATATTGCATATCTGTTGATGTATATTTTAATAAGTTATTTTTAAAACTTTGTCCTTAAAGTTCATATGAGAATTAAAAGTAATTTATCTTCCACCATTGCATTAATAGAATATTCTGTATTTAACTGCATATATACCTTTACCAAAAAGTTTTACACATTTCAAACTTTTGTAAAGAACTCCATTAGCCTTTCCATAAGGCAGATCTGGCGGTAATCATTTTCTGCTTTTGTTTGTCTGGGGAAGTCTTTATCTTTCCATTAAAACAAATAAACTATTCTTTTAGAGCAGTTTTAGGTTCACAGTAAAATTGGGAGGAAGGTACAGAGATTTCTCATATACCCTTTTCCATTTACGCATGCACAGCCCCACCCCCCCCATTATCAATATCCCCCACCAGAGTGCTAGGTTTGTAACAAGCGGTTAGCCTAGATTTACACATCATAACCACACAAATCCCATAGTTTACATTAGGGTTCACTCTTTGTGCCATATATCTATGGATTTGGATAATTGCATAATGACATGTATCTACTCATTGTTACAGTATTATACAGAGTATTTTCACTGCTCTAAAAATCTTCTGTGCCATACCTCTTCACCTTCTTCTCCCTAAACGCTGGCAACTATTGATCTTTTTATTGTCTTCATAGTTTTTATTTGCCTTTTCCACAATGTCACATAGTTGGAATCATATAGCATTCAACCTTATCAGACAGGCTTCTTTCACTTAGTAATATGCGTTTAGGGTTTTTGTATGTCTTTCCACAGTTTGATAACTCTTTTATTTTTAGTGCTGAATAATATTACAGCGGCTGCATATGCTATTGTTTATCCATTTACTTGCTGAAAGACATCTTGGTTGCTTCCAGGTTTTGGGTTTTATGAATAAAACTGCTATAAGCATCAATGGCTTGGCTTCATCCCAGATAAGACCTTCACCAATCAATGTAGCCAGAGCTTCTGTGGACCTCTTAAACCTTTTTGGTAGTACAATCTGCCAGCCCAAGATAGATAAGACAAAATCTTCCCCGTGAGCAACTCCTGGAAAAGTTGGAACATTTGACCTGTGGACCAATTCTTTTACTTCCCAAGGAGAAGCTGGGAAATTGTATATATATGTATATATATATGTATATGTATATATATGTATATATATATATACAATTTCCCAGCTTCTCCTTGAAGAAGGAATATATATATATTGTATTGTATATATATATATATATACACACTTATAATATATACACATATATACATATATACACATGTATATTATAGTAAATATATTTAAATTATTAATATATATTATATATATAATATATAAATACATTAAATATATTTATTCCCACTCAGTCTTCATTGAACCTGTTTACATTGGGACAAGCCGTGGTGAGGGCCACCCACTATTTCAAACTGCTGCCTTTATCTCTAGAGTCCCCAGGGATCTGGTATATGCTAGGCCCTGTCAGTGCTCCTAGCCAGGTGACACAAAAGCCATCCCCTCGGGTAGCACTTGGAAAAGTTGAAAGTTAGATGTGTAGTCCAGCGTTTTCCCTCTTCAAGGAGAAGCTGAGAGCTGGAAGTTTCCTCCCAGTCATACGGCACTGGGCCAAGCATGGGGGTTATTGCAAAAAGGTGTCTTTCATTTTCCTTCCAGTTTTGATGTGGCTGCACCTGGCCATGGTGCAGAAGACTCTCAGCTAGTTTCTGGGCTTCTCACAAATAAAACTGATCCATGTATTGCTGTTAAATTAGTACGTCCATGGGAAGAAGAAGAGTCCAGTGCTCCCTGTGTTGCCATCTTGTTGATGGCACCTCCAAGAATTTAAGATGAGGTGCGTGGTATATCGTTTTCATCCTTGTATATAAAAAAAGTCTCACAATTCAATAAAATAAGCCTACATTATGATTTTTAAATAAGAAACAATACATATGTTTTTGTATTTGAAGGAATTGTACTTATTTCTTCTGTTATCTGATTTTGTTGTTGAAGAATATAACTTCTCTTTTTTTATTATTTTTTCTGAAAGATCCTAGAAAAGATGGCTTTATTCCTGGTATTTTGAAATTCACAACGGAGTGCACTGAAGTGTGTATAATTTCATTCTTTGGTCTTGAAATTTGGTCTGCTCTCCTTCAGTTTTAGAAAGCTATCTTTAGTAAAACAAAACAGCAACGACAACAGCAGAAAAATACAGACAGAGCAGGAGCAGGTGAGGGGCGGAGAGAGAGAAAGACACAGAATCCGGAGCAGGCTCCGGTTTCTGTGCTGCCAACACAGAGCCCCACGCAGGATGCAAACCCACGAACCACAAGATCATGATCTAAGCCAAAGTTGGACATTTACCCCACTAAGCCACCGAGGTGCCCCTGGAAAGCCATCTTATTATGTTTTTTTTTTAATTTCTTCTTTTCATCTTCCATTCTTTTCTTCCAGAAACTTCCTTATTGAGAGGAATAAGGTATTAAGCTTATTAATACCTTATCTATTAATTATTAAGTAATAAGCTGTGTATTGTTGATCCTTCAGCTCTTCCTCTGATCCCTCTTGCTCATAGTCTACCATTACTTGCATTTCAATTTTATTTTTAAAAGATTACCTAAAATCTCTCTCTCTCTCTACCAGCCAACCTTTATGTTTGTTTCTGCTTTCTCCTACTACTCTTGTTTTTTGACTGAACCAGCTTTTCATATCACTGTGAAAACATTCATTGGCATTTCATGTGTTTCTTTTTAATTTGCTTCTGGGTCTATTGCTTTTTTTTCTCTACTTAAAATTTTTTTTTTAGGGGCGCCTGGGTGGCTTAGTCAGTTAAGCGTCCGACTTTCGCTTAGGTCATGATCTCGCGGTTCGTGGGTTCAGGACCCGCGTCGGGCTATGTGCTGACTGCCAGCTCAGAGCCTGGAGCCTGTTTCAGTCTGTGACTCCCTCTCTGTCTGACCCTCCCTTGCTCACGCTGTCTCTCTCTCTCTCTCTCCTAGAAATAAATAAAAAACATTTAAAAATTAAAAAAAAATTTGTTTTTAATGTTTATTTATTTTTGAGGGAGACAGACAGAGCATGAACAGGGGAAGGGCAGAGAAAGAGGGAAACACAGAATCCAAAGCAGGCTCTAGGCTCTGAGCCGTCAGCACAGAGCCCAACACAGGGCTCGAACTCGTGAACTGTAAGATCTTGACCTGAGCCAACCACGGACGCTTAACTGACTGAGCCACTCAGGCAACCCTCTTTTCTCTATTTTTGTATTTAATTTTTTTTTTTTCAGATTGGAGGATTCTCCAAAAGCTGAGAATCAGTGGTTTGCTCTACTCAGACAGCGAATCTCTAAAAAGCTAACAGGAAACTCTGGGGCATAGGTGGACCTTGCTGACTGCTAGTTTATCTGCAGTGTTTCAGATAGTTCACAAGCAATTCAGTTTGGTACACCTGCAACTGACAATAAAATGCTATAATAATTTACCTGGAAGAATAGTTGCTAATCTTTTATGTGTTTGTGTGTGTGTGTGTGTGTGTGTGTGTGTGTGTGTGTGTGTGTAGTAACTACTGTGAAGACATTTATAATATATGTGATAGACTACCACTTTTACATGCTTATTTATGTATTTATTTCAAGTCAATGTATATTCATTATTATTTGTAGGAGAAACAATTAATATAACTATAGAATTTTTGCAATTAAATTTTACTCAAAAGTGCCAAAGACTAGATTTGTTTAATTTCTTTAATTCTGTTTTTAATGTTTATTTTTTATTTTAAAATTATTTTTAATTTATGTTTGGGAGACACACACACACACACACACACACACACAGAGTGCAAGTGGGGGAGGGTCAGAGAGAGAGGGAGACACAGAACTCAAAGCAGGCTCCAGGCTCTGAGTTGTCAGCACAGAACCCGATGCAGGGTCCAAACTTGTGAACCAAGAGATGACCTGAGCCAGTTAGATGTTTAACCTACTAGCAACCCAGGTCCCCCAGATTTGTTTAATTTCTAATTTATAGGTATCACCGACATATTTGATTGATTGCTTCCTTCAGTTTGAGCTAGAAGGAGTGAAGCAAAGTGAGATTGTTTTGTCACTATTTCTGTTGAAGACTTTGACCTCTCATTTGATGTGGTAATATAACTACATCATGCACATCTGGAAACTGATCGGGATTTTAACATTAAAACTAACATATGTTTTGTTCAATAAATAAAAAATTAATGAGTAACGTGTATGACTATGAATATTCAATTGGGAGTTTTTCTGAATAATCAGAAAAGTATATACAATTGAAAATAATGAGGATCAGTAAAAATTACACTGCTGTTCAAAATTTTGCATTATGAAAAACAGAGTATGTATTCCTGTGTTTGTTTACAGCCATGATTTCCTTGATTTTGTCTAATCAGAGGAGGAAACAACCCTCCATTTATAAGTTAATTTAAGCCAATTGGAACAAAGGCGCCATCATCATCATCATCATCTCTAATTAGTGTTTACCAAAGATCCATGTAATATATGACATTGGCTTAAGTTTGAGCAGCCCTGGTTCCTATCATTGGAGAGCTTTTGACCACAGAATCAGAGTATGTACCGAGCATATGGTAGGGGGCAGGGATACAGAGTTTGTTTGTAAAGCTTTGCCTCGTTCTTGCCTGTCACAGAAATGTTCATATAATAGTTTTGACACGTGGGAAGTTAGGGTTTTAGCAGAGATAGAAGACATTTCTTAAGCTATTTCAGATGTTGTAAGAGCAGTCAGATGAAATTTTGGAACCATAAAAGAGAAAAATCCATGCAGTGAACAGTAACAACATCAACTTGACTCAAACAACACATGTTTGCAGATCATTAGTAAAGGAAAAGGAGGCTTTGCCGTGGTTGATGACAGCCGGGAAAATTATCCTTCAAAGTGCTCCAAGAGAAGGAAATAAACCTGAATGAAAACGTACAGATAAGATGATTGACATGAAGGTATGAGTTAGAGAGTTCCCTATGCCAGCATCTAAGAAATGAGAACAAAAGACATATTCATAAAAAAAAAGAAGCATACTGAAAGTATACCATATGGATTTCTTTCTTTAAAAGAGGAAATTATATGCAAAAATAGAAAGAAACAGTATGTTTTCAAATGTATATTTATTTGAGAGAGAGAGAGAGAGAATGTGAGCAGGAGAAGGGCAGAGAGGGACACACAGAATTTGAAGCAGGCTCCAGGCTCTGAGCTGTCTGCACAGAGTCCGATGGGAGGCTTGAACCCATTAATGGTGGGATCATGACCTGAGCCAAAGACAGACACTTAACAGACTGAGCCATCCAGGAGCCCCAGGAAGAAATAGTATCTTAACATCTAATATTTTCAGGGGAAGATTTTCAAGGAAAACCTGAGAATATAGTTTCTAATCCAAAGCGGTTGAAGGCAGAGATGAGATTGAATAACAAACATTGAATGGTTTGACATAAATTTGCATGCTCCCACTGACATATCCATAAAAGGGATCGTGCTGACAGGTGGTCCCCATAGGGTTGGTAAGAGTTGAGATAATGGAACCAGATTATCAGAATTGGGATTCAGCTTCCTGATTTTTGGTATTTGATTTTGGGCAAATTGCTTCACATTGGTATGCTTCATCATAGTTCTTAACTCTTAGAGGAGCTTTGAAGATTAAATAAATAAATATATGCAAAACAGTAGAATAGCACCTGGTTCATAGCCCTAGCAGTTATTTTTATTACCATTATTATCATTAGTTTTCTTTTCTCCAATGTATGTAAGGCAGTTTTACAGATTTTTTAATATTTATTTTTCTTATTTTGGCTTTGTTTATCTATTCGACAAGTCAGCAATACTATTAAGTGCCTGACTCTGAGAATATGTAAGATGCATAAATCAATGTAAATCAATGTGTGTGGGGAACTTATATGTAGTTAGTGGACAAAGACATACTAGTGGAGTAAAATTTTGATTTTAAGTCATGTGGTTTTCAATGCTTTTCCCTACTTCCCCTTCCCTTATCCTTCAGGCTTCATTAATGGCTTTTTATATGTACTGCCTTCAGTGTAAGTTTGCTACTTCATACATAAATGACAAAAGAATGATTTTGAACTTGAGAATCTTAGTATTGATTAGTAAGAGTGAAGTCTGAAGGATTTGGAGGGGGGTGTTAATCAGTTACTACAAAGTAGAGAAGAACATAGGACAAAGGAAGACTTTTTGATTCTCAACATCTTAACAGAAAAGACCCAGGAGGTAGGAGTGGAGCTTGGTTAAGAGGATGGAGAAAAAGTAATTAGAGACTAATGAGGAATTCCCCCCACTGCCCTCTTTGCAGGCTACATTCCATGCCTTGGAGGGAAACGATAGGACAGCAGACCTTTTTTAAGGGGGATCTGTGTCTTTTTTTCTCAGGATGCGGTCTAAGGGCACTGTATCCCTTACAGAGAAGCTCAGCATAGAGCCAGAGTATGGATCAGCAAGCGAGATAAGAAAAGCAGCAAGGGAGGAGGTTAGGGATAAAAGGAGTCTGAGATGACTTCCTATTCTCCCAACACAAGCGAATTTTGGAATTTGGGGAGAGTTTTCTAAAAGGGTCCAGAAGCAAAGAAAGAGAGCCAGAGAATTGAATAAGTCTTTGCCATTTGAATGAGGAGGACCTAGGTATGTCCACTGAAAATAAATGACTCTGGCTGTCAGCTACCCATGTTGCCTTGGTAAAGGGCAATGGTAAGAACTGGCTGACCCATTACATCACTGCAGAAATCTGGGAGAAGAGTGGAGGGCCACAGACCTAAGGATCCCCTCTCTTCTGCACTCCTTTCATACCTTGATTTCTCTTTCTTTTTAAAAAATGTTTATTTCTTTTAAGAGAGAAAGAGAGTGAATATGCACATGAACCAGGAGGGGAAGAGTGAGAGGAAGAGAGAGAATCTCAAGCAGACTCTGTGCTTTCAGCGCAGAGCCTGATATGGGGCTCGATCTCTCAAACCTGAACTGAGCCTGAGCCAAGATCAAGAGTCAGCCACTTAACTAATGAACCACCTGCGCACCCTCCTACCTTGATTTCTATGGTGCTATCTATGCCCCCTGACTAAAGCCAAAGTTACCAATAAGGGAAAATGGTGGAAGTGAAGGGAAGGAATTCTGCACACACTACTGAAAAGTTACAGGAAAAAAAATGTTTGTTGTTTTTTTTTTTTAAATTTAAGTTTACTTTTGAGAGAGAGAGAGTGTGTGAGCAGGGGAGAGGCAGAGACAGAGGGAGACACAGTATGTGAAGCAGTCTCCAGGTTCTTAGCTGTCAGCACAGAGCCCAACATGGGGCCTAAGCCCACAGATGGTAAGATCATGACCTGAGCCAAAGTCGGATGCCCTGACTGAGCCACTCAGGTGCCCCAGTGTTGTTTCTTTTTTTTTTTAAACAAAGAATTGACAGGTTTTTAAATTTGCAAGATTAAGTGATTTTTGTTTTGTTTTGCTATTGAGAGGAAATGGAAAGCCATCAACAGCGCAGCATTCAGCTACAGGGAATTACCGGCGCATCTTTTTATATCCCGCTTTTGCCTGTAACCGTTACGCCAGCTACACTTCCAACGAACAGCAATACAAGCAGCATGACTGACCCAGAATCGGCAGATTGGAGAGATAAGCTCCTTAGGAAAGGGCGGTATAAGCCAGAATGTTCACAAAGCATGTGAGTTTCAAATAGCCAGGGTGTGAGGGCATGGCATTTGGGGTCTGAATCAAAGCATGTGCGTGAGAGGTAAGCATGGAATAGGGGCACAGTGAGGTCCAGTCAGCAAGAAGAAACCGCTTCAAGGAGTAGTCAGAAAGAGTATTTAGAACTTAATTCCTCATCATAATGGAGGAAAATATTAAGGAAGAACTGATGGGTTTTCTGCCTAAAATAGAATTTTATTTTATAGGCTTTGCATACAGTGATCTCATTTTTACACAGAAGCCATTATTTCTCTAAGGGGAGATCCAAACCCCTTTCTCTCTTCGGTGTTGGAACCCAGGACCCTTGGCTTCTGGCTGTGCGACATCAGACACACGACCTCTGACTGGAGTTTCCTCATTATAAAGTGTGGAGACTGAGGATAATTACCTCATAGGCTTGTTGTGATAACTGCGCAAGCTAACAGGTGCCTGGCGCATAGTGCACAAGTGCTATCTAGTATCAGCCTAATATTTGTTTTAAATAAACCTCACTACCCTTGAGAAAGCTAAGTACTAAATACCCCAGTGCTTCTCGGTTTCTGGGTTCAATAGAGGACACAGAACCATGATTCCGGGTTTGGGCTAACCGAGGTTATGTGAATAAGAGATTGAAGGACTCTCCATACAACTCCGACTCGCAGTTATAAATAACATTTTACTGCCCGTTCCCTTTGTTACAAACAAGGATTTTGTTGGGCAGCTTTGCCTTCCCGAGAATTTTCTGTTTTGAGGTTTTCTTCCCGGGCTCTTGTCCATTTCTAAGTGTCCTTCGGGAACTGTTTTGTTTTGTTTTTGTTTTTGTTTTTTTAAGATACGTGTTCCTTGTGGTATAGATTTTCTTTTTCATTGATTTGAGGATTCTCTGGCTACTAAGCTTTTAGAAGCCTGTTCAAAACAACATAGTCCCACTTTTTTTTTCCCCTTAGCATTCATCCATTTAAAACCTTTAAACCTTTCAGTCATTAAGAAAGGGAATGTAAGATAGCAGGATATTCAAGAGAAGACTCAGAAACTCAGTGTTAGTTCACAGAGACATGCGCTGGTGGCAGCCACCACTTTTCTACTGGCTTGCTGCTGGGGTATCTGGGACAGAACTTTTCTGTCTCCCTCCAACAAAGACAGAAATCCTTTTCTTCCTGTATTCCCCTTAACGTATCCCAAGGACCTAGAATACTACCAAAGACATAATAGTCTCTGAGTAAGTGTGCACAGAATGAATGAAGGACAGATATCTTCTGTATTGAAAAAGATATCAAGAGGTGATTTCAGTTTTTGAACATACAGACTGGTTCCTTTTGGATTATCTTATTCGGGTTCAGAGATTATATTACTTAGTTTCATAGGAATTAAATTATATGCTAAAGCTTTTGAATTTATGCAAATGGAATAAATGGTAGGAAAATGTAGTGATCAGATTCATTATATCTCTCTCAACTTTGGGTTCCCTTCTCTGTCACTCTCTCTTCCCGGGGCTAATGTGATTCTTTGTGTAGACTATGACCATACTTATCCAATCCACTATGAAAATTGGTCTTGAGTGTCTGATGAAGTTTGCCAATCCAATATTTTCCTGAGTAAAATTTCCAGTGGAAATTAAGTAGAAGAAGAAGAAGAAGGGCAACTCTGAAAGCATAGATCACATCACTGGGCAAGATTCTATTTAATGTGAATTAATGTCCTATTAAACTTCATTTTCTCTTTCTGCATATAAAAATGATGAAGATAGAGCATATCTTAGACATAGGAATGTTTGAACGTGGGAAGTAAAGCCATTCGGTAAGAGTTTCCAAATAAGCTTAAATTTGATAGGGGGAGAGAATGACCATTTGGTAGAAATTGTGAAATACTAAAGGTATGAGTGTGGGTGGATTTGGGAGAGATTTAGCTCACTGATCCAGGAGCTCTTTGGATAAATCTGTTTTGTAGACTCAGACTCTTGAATGTTTGCCGTGTGACAATATTTGTTCCATTTGGGAGGGATGGATTTGGCAAACTCTTACTATTGTTTCTCATTAATGGTGTACAAGGCATTCATGTTAGATTCCATTGAGAAAATATGTCCAATTTATAAGGTAAGAAAATAGAAGTTTGAAATAAATGGAGAGTATTTTATATTCTTTCCCTGTAAAAAGATGCATGATAATTACTTATTAATATTTGTATTAGAAGAAAATTGTCACTAAATGCCCCAAGAAAATAAGACAGGTTTTAATCATATGCTATCCTGTGAGGTTATAAAGAGGGCCAAGGGCTCAAGTTTCTGCTTCACTCTGAGGAAGTGTTACCAAATCTTATCAATGGAACTTGGCCATAGACATGTCTTTCTGTTTCTCCACTTTCTCCAAGAGTACCTCATTTGCTCAGAATTTATAAATTAAATGAGGAAGTCTCACCAGAGACTGACCAAGAGGTTAGTGTGAGTGATACATCATTACCACATGAACTGTTTGAATTTAGTAGAAATTTTTTTTTATTTTTAAAAAATATTTTATTTATTTCTGAGAGAAAGAAAGACAGCATGAACATGAGAGAGTCTGAGAGAGAGGGAGATACAGAATCTGAAGCAGGCTCCAGGCTCTGAGCTAGCTGTCGGCACAGAGCCCAGCACGGGTCTTGAACCCATGAGCCATGAGATCATGACCTGAGCTGAAGTCAGACGCTTAACCAACTGAGCCACCCAGGTGCCCCTGAATATAGTAGAAATTAAAAAAAAAATTACACTATGATTGATTTCTATCTCTGTGTTCTGATTATTTTATTGCTTTTGAAAAGAGGCTATTGATTACTAAGGACTGGTAAAAAGAAGAGAGTTTTCCTGATTTTGGTAAAGATTTGCAAAGAGAAACTTTATTGTATAAGAACTTGGGTAATATAGGTATATTATAAATTACATCTGATTCACAATGAGTTTTTAATATATAGTTTACCAGACTAACCAAGACTCGGAAGTAAGAAGGGCAAAAAACAACTATTTTGAATGTAGATCCACGTAGTTATTGGGGGGATTTAATATGTGACACACTATTGGGTGACTTCAACTCTTTGGTGGCTATTAGTCTAGTGATTATCTCCTGGGAGGCATGTTATAAGACCTCATCTGAATTGTCAAGGCAGAATTATTGGCATTAGAGGAAACATAAGTTGTTTAACAAGCTATATTCAACATTAGAGTCTCATATATTGAAGAAAAAAAACTACCTACTTTTAAAATTATGAACTACAAAAACCTAGCTTTATAACAGTTTAGGTAGTGAAAATATGCAGCTGATAAAGTAGTAAAATATTTGGGATGAGCTGTGCAGTTAACAAGGTCAGTGGCAGGGGTGCCTGGGTATCTCAGTCAGTTAAGCTGAGATACTTGATTTTATCTCAAGACTCTTGATTTTAGCTCAAGTCATGGTCTCACAGTTCGTGGTTCTTGGTTCATGAGTTCGAGCCCCATATTGGGCTCCTTGCTGACAGTGGGGAACCTGCTTGGGATTCTCTCCTCTTCTCTCTTTCTGCTTCTCCTGAGCATTCTCTTTCTCTCAAAATAAATAAACACACACACACACACACACACACACACACACACGCAAAACAAGGTCAGCAGCACATGTCTATCACTTATTTTCTTTGTGGGCATGTAAGGTACGATATTTATAGCTAGGTCAATTATATACAACAGGGGATATAGCTCAGTGGCAGAGCATTTGACTGCAATTGTATACAACAAATATTAGTGAAAATACAATCCCAACTCTTTGTAAGAGTTTATGATATCCTACATGCTATGGCCTTGGACCAGTAGTAGCTTTTCCCATTTTTCACTCAGTTTCTGATTCACTTTTACATTGTAGCCCCCCACCTGAAATGTTCTGGTATCCCCAGAACATCACTATTAATCACCTCATTCAGATTTCTGCTTGGAAGCCACATATCAGAGATGTCAACATGACAGTCATCCATCCCAACCCTTCTCACCGGTCTCTAATGCCTTTTCATACTTTATTTTCCTTTATGCACATATTGCATCACCGTATTATATATTTAGTAAGTTTTTTAAAAATTACTTTTCTGTCTCCATCAACAGAATATGCAAGAACAGGGGCACTGCTTTGGTCAGTGTATTAACAGAGCTTAGAACAGTTTCTGGACCAGGGTAGACATTCAATAGATAGTTGCTGAATGAATGGAAAGATGAGTGAACAAATGAGTAGCTTTTGGCATTATGGGATAACTTGAAATCAACACTTGCGATATCATTCAGAAAGTCTGCTTGTACTCTTTTCATTTTCTCTTTTTGTTTTTTTTTTTTTTTAATTTTTAAAGCTTTTCTTTGGATATCTGAATTTAGCAACCGAAACAAAGTAAATAAGCAAAAACAAACCCTCAAAATATTTTATGAGACTTATGCCAAGATCAGGGTTACACATATTGCAAGGAATTGCATCCAGTTGAATTCTATGTATGACCTACATCAAAACTGCTCAGGAATGTTTCAAACCAACCTTTATATTTGAATACAATTTGAGGTAAAAACAAGAATATCTTATTTTTAAAAGCAAGATATTTTTCCAAGGATAATCATTTTGTTTTTCATGAATTTAGATATCTTAAAACATACAATCAAGACTCTTTAAGGTCTTTTAAAAATTAATTGTAGAGAATGGAACAAAATATCTCAAAAGGCTGAAGAAAATTTTCAGAAAATACATTTCTCACAAGGATATTTATTTGTCTTACTTTTCTGTAAGACACCTAACTAATAATTTAGCTGACAATACATTTTAATTTTGTAGATACTCATCACTTTGTGTTGTTCTTAGCTCTGATGAATCTTCTGATGAAGGAACCTGTGCTGAACTATTTATTTAATGGAGAGAGAATAATTTGTTTTCTCAAGTACGGGGTCAAAATTGTCCAAGTGAAATGAGCTAAATTAAAAAACAAACAACAGCAGGCCTGTGATGTTCTGGAAATGCTACTCATCACATCAGGTTTAATAGTGAACTGAACTAGATTATTTTTAGAATATCAGTGGAAAGACCACATATAGTCACCTTAAAAAAGACAACTGCCAGCCGAGGTAGACATATTTAATATCGGAATTGAGAATGTTTCAAGGCATTGAACTTGAGATGCCCTGAAGGACTCCAATCCATTGTTCATTATGTTCTCCCTCTAGCAGCTATGCCTGAATTTTGAGCAAAATCAGGCATCATAGAAAAAAAAAAAAAAGACTCTTAACGTGCTATGGCTTTGAAAGGAAAGTCTCTTGAAAATCATTTCTGCGGTGCCTGGGTGGCTCAGTTGGTTAAGCATCCAACTTCAGCTCAGGTCATGATCTCGCAGGTCATGAGTTAGAGCCTTCTGTCGGGCTCTGTGCTGACAGCTCAGAGCCTGGAGCCTGTTTCAGGTTCTGTGTCTCCCTCTCTCTCTGCCTCTCCCACCCCCCCCACACACACCCTCCTCCTCCCACACCCTGCTGTTGACACTCTCTCTCTCTCAAACAAAATAAAATTTTTAAAAAATCATTTCTAAGGAAATAATTAAATCTGAATTGAAGATATTTAAAATTATTAAAGTTAAATTAAAGCTATTCTATTAATTAAAAAATACTATTTAGAACCTCCTTTTTAAACACTTCTTTTTTTGTGGGAAGTCCTTTAAAAGAAGTTCCTATAATTTAACAAAATTTTTGAGAATCAAAGTAATTTTCAGAAAACCATTTTAGAAAATTTTAAAGTAAAATCTATCTCAGTTTTTTCTAAAACATGTGAGCATGTTTCACACCAAATTTTCCCATTTTTACCAGCACTCATTTGTAAATCTGTTCCTCTGCACTTTTGGCTGTGAAAATATAACAGTGCAACAAACTTGATGGTAAAAGTGTGTTCTATCTTCCGATTTACTTAGAATTGAAAGTATTAAAATAAACAACGGACTCAAATTTGTGGCTCGGCCGTTATCTTGATTGAAGTAAAAAGAAAGCATTTCCTTAATATTAAAACAATGTTCTCTTTTTGTAATTATCATTGCTTTGTGTTGAGGTTTTTCTGGGAGTTTAAATAGCATTAAGGAACAGCAAGACTTTTTTACTATACTAAAATATACAACCAGTTAGAAAGAAAATAACATTTGAAACTGCTACTTGGGAATTCAAATTCTTCTTGCTTCCTTGCTACTGAGAATAACTATGTCATATTTAGAGCAAAACTCCAAATCTAGAGGTGCTCTGAGCCACCATGTACTTGGGATGCAGAAAACCCAGTCTTTCTTCTTCTGGAATCTTCTCCATTCCTTAATACTTATTCTGTCTGTAGTTACCAGGGAGGGGACTAGCCCACACACAGATATAAATGTGAGAGTCTGTCTGAAGCTTTTTACTTCCTCTGCTGTGGTATCCAGGGGTTTGCCATCCTTCTGGGGCTGACCCCACCTCCCACTGACTGCCTGCCCTTTTGATAAGCCCTCCAAGGGTTTCTCTCTGTGTCTTACAGAGGAACTCCTGTTTGTCTTTCACCAGCTCTTAGACACCATTCTTTCCTTTATATTAGAGTCATCTCCTTCCCAGAACTTGCAGACCTGGAGAGATGCTGAAGTAACACAGGGCTACTGAGGAAGCAGGCTGAGTAGAGTGTTGGTTGGGTGGAGTCTAACTCTATACCTGGAAGAAGTCCCCTTCTCTGCTGCCCCCACAATATCCGTGCCTTGCATCTCAGACTGACCACTTCATACTGTAATTTTCCCTCTTCTTCCTTCTTTCCTCCCTCCCTCTTCCCTTTGTTACCTTTCCCTTCCTTCCTCCCCTCCCCCTTCCTTTCTTCTTTCCTTCCTTCTTCCCTCCCTCTTCCCTCTGCCTTCTCTCCCTCCTTTCCTTCCTTCCTACCTTTCTACCTCCCCTCCTACCCTTCTCCCTCCCTTCCTTTATTCCTACTTTTTTTCCCCTTCCTTTCAATATATTCTAAGCACTCATGTACCAGGCATTATGTGAAATATTTCATAAACATTGCCACGAGTGCCCAACAATCTAAATACATTTGCATCTGAGCATATTTTCAGATTTGCAGATTTTAGGAGGAAACCTCTCATCTACAAAACAAATATCAGGAATTCCCATTCTTTCCCCTTTCGTTGTCCCAATAAGATTTGAAAACAAGAAATGAACTCTTCCAATTCAAGGGATGTATCTCAGCAAATGTTTCAGTGTGTCTGAAACACACAGAAACTTCTCTTTCAAGAATGCAGGGGGTGTGCTCAATGCTCACAAACAGTCTCTAGGGGGCGGTATGACTCAATGCTGCAGCTCTCAAGATTGTTATGCATGCAAAACCTCAGTATGATATTTGTAGGTTGGCTTCTCTATCTGGCTAATGAACTGTTTCTAGGGAAAAAGTCACCGAAGAGAAAGCAGATTGTGTTATTTTATCATTCCCTTTATGACTCCTGTTTCCAGCATATGATAAATGGAATGACTGCTCTCAGGACACAGAGTTCTACTTAGTTTGGGAGTCAAAAGAGTGCAACATTTAGGACTAATGTCAGAGGAGAGGGTCCTATTTTCAGAGGAAATGCCTTGATTGGGAGATTCATTGTCTTGTCAAGTCTCAGTGTGGAGGAGAGAGGTAAGAATTGGGGCTCTTCCTGATATTGACTGAGACCATGGTTGGCTTTCTTCTCCTAGATTTTAGAATGAGTTGAGAGCATTACAGGCCTGTGAAAGATTCTTACGTGTGTCAGTATTTGCTGTGCAGCATTAGTGAGCTGACCCTGAGGAACAGGGGCCCGGCCAGAGGACTGAGAGGGGTAGAGGGATGATGAGAGGGAGCAGAACCAGACTAGGTTCCCTGTCAAGACCCAGAACAAAGACATCTAACCCCTCGGGATACTTTCTGTGCAAATTCAAATGCTATGGGACATTGTGGATTTTTATTATAATACAGATGCTGTAGATCACATAATTTTGGTTGATATTATGTTAGTTTAAATAAATCTTAAAATAGGGGCATCTGGGTGGCTCAGTTGGTTAAGTGTCTGACTTCAGCTCAGGTCATAATCTCACAGTTCATGAGTTCAAGCCCCGCGTCAGGCTCTGTGCTGACAGCTTGGAGCCTGGAGCTTGTTTCAGATTCTATGTCTCCCTCTCTCTCTGCATCTTCCTCACTCTCTCTCTCTCTCAAAATAAATAAACAATACAAAAAATGTTTTAGATTTTAAAATAACTTTTAGAAATGAATAGACAAAATCTGGGCAATTTAAAGATAACAGGACTCTGGGGGCGCCTGGGTGGCTCAGTCGGTTAAGAGTCTGGCTTTGGCTCAGATCATGATCTCATGGTTTGTGAGGTCGAGCCGCGTCGGGCTCTGTGCTTACAGCTCAGAGCCTGGAGCCTGCTTCAGATTCTGTGTTTCCCTCTCTCTCTGACCCTCCCTTGCTCATGCCCTGTCTCTCAATCTTAAATAAACATTAAAAAATTTTTTTAAATAAAGATAACATGACTCTATAATATAAGAATTTTCATGCCATCAGTTCATTTAACTAAAGGTTATATATTGATGCTTACTGAAAAAAGTCAAACTGTCAAAGGTTTTATAGACAAACTGACATATTTGTGATATATCCATATCTTAACAATAGAGAAGAGGAGCAAAAACAATACTTTCAAATAAATCATATTTCCAAAAAACATCAGCTACTAAAACCTTGAGGAAGCTTTACAAAATTTCTTCATCTCTGAAGTCAAGGTCAAATCAGCGGTACAATTTTGTCCCTCTTTCTCAAGAAGGTATTACTAGCTTGTGTTACCACTAGGCTTTGTATCCTATAGGCATTGAGCATCTCATTGTGCCTCACTGTAGGACCTGAGGAAGGCTGGTATTCCGATATGAGGAGATGCTACCTGATGTTACCAAAGGCAAGTTCACTGTTGAGCTAATGAAGCTTATGCTCTGGGGTCACTCCCTTGCCCAAGCCTCTGTGAGAGCAGAAAGTTTCTGGGAGTTTCAGGTGTTCTAGGTCAGAAGGGTAATCCAAACTGTAACCAGGAAACATTTTTGCATAAAAAATCCTGATAATTGCCTAAACATATATCAGAAGAAAGGGACCTAAATTGATAACATTTCTATCATTGATTGGGATTTTAAAGGTCTCATTCTAAATATTTACTCAGGTGAATTTTGTATTTGTAATTTGTATTATTTTTCTTGAAGATGGTCTCTCAAATTGTGTGTGAGTAAGTTTGACAAAATCTGTCTTCATCCCCAACTGTGATAAGTAGATGCAAAATGTGCAAAACTCAAACATAATGCAAATGTGTTTTGCTCATATAATGCTGCAGAATAGAACAAACTGGTGGGAGCCCTCCTCCTCCATAGTCATTCCGGGACCTAGGGTAGTGCATATTCTGCCATCCTCGGTATAGCTTCGAAGGTAAGTGTGGGGTCGTCAATATTCCAGGTAGTCAGAGGGGAAAAAAAACAAAAACAAAAACAAAAAAACTGGTGCAGGGGAGGATTCTGAGGGCCAGGGGCCAGCCTGGGCAGTGATCCTTTTCACTTTTGTTCACATCCCATTGGGGTAGTCATATTCCATAACCAACATGTAAGTGAGGCAGGGAAATGTCATCCCCCAGGGGTGCTCAGGAAGGAGAGGAGAAGCTCGATTTGGGGTAAGTCTCTGCAACAAGCTGATTCATTGAATGTTTTTGATCATCTAGGCACACAGATTACATGGACGTACCTTTTTGAGTAGAACCATTTCGCTGAAGCATGAAGAAGGCTTCTAAAAAATATATGACATCAGATTTAAAATCTCAGTCTGGAGCTGTATTTACCTAGCAATTGTTTAATGAACACGCATACACTTAATGCTTATTTACATTCTGATGTGGATGGATAACTGAGTCTTCAAAGCAGGAGTTGTATGCTTCAGACTTTAGACTCTAAAGAGATTGTTCACCGTGTGTCATCAGGAAACGAGAAGGTTAGGGGGCCTCCTACCTTCTTTCAGTAATTGAGGTCAGGTGAGGACCCAGAACAACAGCAGCTCTGCCATTACTTAATCCCCCACTCACTGTTGAACTAGGGAAAACACCCTATGGGATGGAAATTAATTGCGTGATACCTTTTAATATGTTTGCTTAAAATGAATGTGCAAATATCACAAGGATTGATGGTACATATGATGGAGTCACTGCACATGGAATGAGGATTTGGAATGCATAGAAAAACTACTGGTTAGCAAATAAAGTGACCTTCAAAGTGAAGGCAGAGGCCCCTGAAATGCATAATATATAGAATTTCTTTGAGAATTACATTGATGAAATAATGTATAAAATGATCCTTGTTAACTATAAAGCACTATAGAAATGCAAAGAATTTTTAACTGCTTTTTTAAAGCAATATTCTAAAATTTTCATTATGATCTCCTCCTAACCAAAACAGTAGGTAGTAGATGTCCAAAAATGTATTTGTTTGAAAACAGTTTTATTTTAGTTTTTTTTCAGTATTAAGCTTCTAAAACTTATAATTTTTTCAGTGGAAAATATGATTTGATATATATTTGCTTTGCACATGACTTTCCAGATAGCAGCTAATACTTAAGAGTAGAGCAAATTGAGTCTGAAAGCTGTATTTGCTCTTGAGATGTAAAATACTTCTTGTTCCTCAAGTCGTTTCTTTTCTTTACTCTTTTAAAATTCTCATAAAAGTTGGAGATTTAGGTTTATAAATTAGTCTAGTTTCTGTCTTCATTGGTGTGAATTTTCTGCTAGATAAAAGTATGTAATTCTTACTTGTTCTTATTACTGCAGTCTGGAAGAATGTTGAAAATTATAAAAAATGGGCAAGAACATGACGTTTGAAATAACAAATAATAAATCAGCAGCAAATATAAGAAGCAGCTTAATTGCAAAAATGTTACTAGGAATTTTTATATAGAGAGAAACTAAGAATATGCTCCAATAAGAGCTTTGATTATATGTTTCAATCACTATTTATTGGTTCGGTTAAGGCGATAATATATGGCGAGTGATTATAGTTGATGATGATGCCTAATCCTTTTCCTTTCTAGGTGATTCTGTCCAAAGTTTCTGATTCTCATCTACCCAATGCAAACATTAACTAAAAGGCAGTGATTACTAGATTTGTGTGTGTGTTTAGACGTATTATGAAGTTCTATGCACTATGCTAATCCAGTCCTGAAAATTTCAGATTTATTTTTAACAAACTTCTTTATATGCAAAAGAATATTTACAGTAGTTCAGAAACCACTACGCCATTTATACGAAAGCAAACAGGAAGTTTTAAAAGTACTTTTAGTAAAAAAATAAGTAACACAAGGACCTTAGAACAGAATCTCTATATTTGAGGTCAAGAAGGTGGTGGGAAAGTAATTAAATAACAAAAGTCACCAAATAACACAAGGTCACTGGATAACAAGATAAGTAATAAGGAATAAAATTAATATTAAAGAAAACAACTACATTTTTTATTAATTTTGTAATGTTTGTTTATTTTTGAGAGAGAGAGAGAGAGACATATAATGCAAGTAGAGGAAGAGCGGAAAAAGAAGGAGACACAGAATCTGAAGCAGGCTCCAGGCTCTCAGTGGTTAGTACAGAGTCTGAAATGGGGCTCAAATTCACAAACTGTAAGATCATGACCTAATCCAAAGTCCCACGCTTAACCGACTGAGCCACCCAAGTGTTCCCCAATAACAGCTATTTTAAGAATAGTGAGAAATCATGGTGCAGTAGTAGGACTGGAGTGACTCCTTTTTTTAAAAAAAAAATTGTTTTAATGTTTTACTTATTTCTTTTTTTTTAATGTTTTATTTATTTCTAGGAGAGAGAGAGAGAGACAGCGTGAGCAGGGGAGGGTCAGAGAGAGAGGGAGATACAAACTCTGAAATAGGCTCCAGGCTCTGAGCTGGCAGTCAGCACAGAGCCCGATGTGGGGCTCGAACCCACGAACCGCGAGATCATGACCCGGGCGAAAGTCGGACGCTTAACCAACTAAGCCACCCTGGCGCCCCATATTTATTTCTGAGATAGACAGAGAGGCAGTGTGAGCAGGGGAGGGTCAGAGAGAGAGGGAGACAGAATCCAAGGCAGGCTCCAGGCTCTGAGCTAGCTGTTAGCACAGAGGCCTACACAGGGCTTGAACCCACAAACCGAGAGATCATGACCTGAGCTGAAGTCGGATGCTTAACCTACTGAGCCACCCAGGTGCCCCTGGAGGGACTTCTTAAAAGAAGTGAAGTACAGGCTGAGAAAGTTTTTTTCAATACAGACATGAGGAGCAGCAAAAGGATTTCACATATGAGGCTCAAAAGAACAACAACAAAAAAAATTCAAAATAGGAATTATTAGTTTTTTAAGCTTATTTATTTATTTCAAGAATCAGAGAGTGCGAGTGGGGGAGGGACAGAGAGAGGGAGACAGAAGAGTCCCAAGCAGGCTCCTCACTGTCAGCATGGAGCCCGATGGGGTGATTGAACTGAACTCGTGATTCAGGAGATGCTGACCTGAGCTGAAACCAAAAGTTGGACGCTTAACCAAAAGTTGGAGTGCCTGGAGCCACCCAGGCACCTCAGAATTATGAATTATTTCTTTGAATAATGAAGAATTCTCCAGCAGAGCACTAAGAAGATATCATGTAATAGGTTTACTGAGTCATGCTTAGATGCCAGACAGAGCAGCCTTGGGGGGGCTTTATTCCTTAAAATAATGGAGCTGGTCTTCTGCTTCCAGAAAAATGAAGTACACATATTTTTTTCTTGATTTTTCCCATTAAGCAAAACTTGTATATTTACATACACAGAAAATGTGGGTCTGAAAGGTGGAGAGAGGAAAGCAGACCAGCTATAAATCTAAAGATGAAAAGACCAAAATGGTTCTGAGCTACTTGTGTTTTATTTTTGCCTCATATATCCCATACTTGAGAAGCCAGTAATCCAGAAACACCAAGAGGCACAAAAGAAAAACAAACAGAATACCTCTGACAATAGCCTGCTCTCTCTCTAGCCAAAGGCCCGCAAGAGGATACACTAAGCAAGACAGAAAACTTTTACACAATAACAGGTCTACTCAATCTCGGGATTGAGTGTGAGTCCCACGTCAGGTGCAGAGATTATCTGAAAATAAAATCTTAAAAACAAAATTGTGGGGCGCCTGGGTGGCTTAGTTGGTTAAGCGTCCGACTTTCGCTTGGGTCATGATCTCGCGGTTCTTGTGTTCGAGCCCCTCGTTGGGCTCTGTGCTGACTGCCAGCTCAGAGCCTGGAGCCTGTTTCAGTCTGTGACTCCCTCTCTCTCTGACCCTCCCCTGCTCACGCTGTCTCTCTCTCTCTCCTAGAAATAAATAAAACATTAAAAAGAAACAAAAAAAAAACAAAAAACAAAACAAAACAAAATTGTGTGGCTATTAAATGCCATCTGAGACATGCTTGTGGTGATGAAACTCATCAGTATGTTGATTATCAATACCAGTCTGCTGTTTGTGATATTGCATTGGATTACGTTTTTGCATTGCTGTAGTTTTCTCATTGATGGACATTAGATGAAGAATACACAGGATCTCTCTGTATTATTTCTTATAAGGTGGTGGAGTGGTTCACTTGATGGATTGTTAATTCATCATGCTCTGCACACGTGGGTTCAAATCCCATTGTTGTTAATTGTTTTTCCCACTGTGGCTATGGAGTGAGGTTTCAGTGTTTTGTGAACAAGAAGATTCTCCAGTTTTTGTTGAAAGTGGTTGTAGGGAAGAAAAAGAAAGAAGAACGGGAGTGTATTATTTCTTAAAATTGTATGTGAATTTTAATTTAAAAATGTGGAAAAATGTGGTTTTTCTGGTTTTCAAAAAGTTGTAACATAAGAATGGGTTGGAAGTAAGAACCTGAAGGCCAAATAGGAGACAAAAATCAAATTATCAGCTGTTAGTTGGAAAAGCAACTCATCGTAAGTATTGAAATATTTACCCATTAATATCGTATTATTTCATAAGAATGTTTGACTGATGTTAGTGACACAGGTTTGCAGAGCTACCACATTCCAAAATACTACTGTCCTTTACCAAAAAGAGCTCAATTTTCCCTGGGTTGAGGTTTCCTTCTCTGTAGAACTCAAAGACCAGGAGAATGGAAATATTGATTAAAACACAAACCATATTTAACTCAACTACTGTAGCAGTAGCAGAAACAGAATGGATCATTGGAATGATTTTACCATAAACATATTTTTTTAAGTTTGTATATTTTTGAGAGAGTGAGCAGGGGAGGGGCAGAGAGAGAGGGAGACAGAATCAGAAGCAGCCCCCAGGCTCTGAGGCAACAGCACAGAACCCAATGTGGGGCTTGAACTCACAGACTATGATATCATGACCTGAGCTGAAGTCAGACGCTCAACTAACTGAGCCAGCCGGGTGCCCCACCATAAACATATTTTTTTAACCAACAGAAGGTATGTATGAAGCATCTGTATGTCAAAGGACATAAATTTACTTTAAGCATCATCTTTAAGTTCCAGAGAATGGGACGTGCACAAACCCAGCCTTGGAAGACATTAAATATGAAAAGCTTTTCTTTTAAGACTGTCCACTGCCCTTTTCTGCAACAGCTTCTCCCTTTTGCTAATTCCTTTACCTCCATCTGTCAAATATTTTCTGCTCAGGGCTCCAAGAGGTCCAACCAGGGTCCACAGGACCTCCTGTGCTCAGGGTAATCTGAGAGTATTAATCTTGTGGAGTAATTCTCTTTGACCACAGAAATCTAGGATCATAGGTCTGTGAGACCTATCTCATTTTAAGAGATCTGTAAGGTCAAAGGTATGTTTATTTTATTTTATTTATTTCATTTCATTTCATTTTATTATTTTACCTTTCATTGTTTCATCTGCAGTAATGATGTAAAAGCCATGATAGGTAAAAGTATTGACATCTTCATCTAAATTAAAGCAGGGACATCAAAACTACTAGGTCTCTGTACATTTTACTGCCACAAACTGGTTATTTTTTTAAAAAGTAATTTTCACCTAAGAATGTCTTTAATTAAACAATAAATATTATTTATTTTATTAAATCTCAATCCTTGAGGATAAGTCTTTTAACATCCTGTGGGACAAAATGAGACGTTTGCATAGAGAACTATGGCCGCGTTCCAAAGTAGAATGGTTGTCTTTAGAACAAGCTCTCATATGATTAAGCTGAGAACTCAGCAAGCTGCTTTTTTATTAGAACCACATTTTTACTTGAACAAATATCTGACAAACTATGGTTATTCACACTTGGAATATTTTTGTGAAAATGAACAGAGTGAGCCAAATAGTTATTGTTGTAAATGATACAATTCAAGCTCTCAAGCAAAGATTAGAGTTTTTGAAAACTTGTCTCGGCACTGAAAGCCTGCTAGGTTCCTAATACTAAGACTTTCCTGATGAGACTAATGGTGATATTAGTGAATATGATGTTCTGATCTTGGGTATTCATTCACCTTAGAAGATCTTTACAGCCTAACAAACCAGTATTTGTCAAATGGTCAGTATATGGTACTACAAAATAAAACATGGGAGAAGACCTGTTCAAAATACTCTTGTATTGCAATGTATCAGAATGCAAACAGTTATTAGTATGGCTTCAGAGTCTGTATTGAACCTAATCTTTAAAAAGATACAAGTTGTCGGGACACCTGGGTGGCTCAGTTGGTTGTGCATCCGTCTCTTGATTTTGGCTCAGGTCATGATCCCAGGGTTGTGGGATCAAGCCCTGCATTGAGCTCAGTGCTGAGTGTGGGGCCCACTTAAGATTCTCTCTTTCTCTCCCTCAACCCCTACTCTTCATGCTTTCTCTCTCTCTAAAATGAAAATTAAAGAAACAAACAAACAAGTTGCTAAATTTTGGCAACATATCAAAAAGCATATCTATAATTATCTGAAAGGATTACTAAAATATTCCTCCCTTTTCCATCTCTATCTGGGAGAGCTCAATTTTCCTCAAATACTTCAATCAAAACAACACATTAAAACAGATCGAAAGTAAAAAGTAAATCAGCAAAAGCAGCTGCAATCCATTTAGCAGACAAGAGAGACATCTACAAAATGTAAAACGCCACCCTTCTCACAAAATTTTTATTTGGAAAAATACAGTTACTTTTCATAAAAAATGTGACTCGGGTTAATATCTAACAGATTTGTTATTATTATTTTAAAACACATTAAGAAATATTTTTAAATGGTCTCAGTGTTCATTTCTAACAGTGTATGTTTATATCCTACACTTAAAAAAATTGTCTTGAGTTGCCTGGGTGGCTCAGTCAGTTGAGCGTCTGACTTCAGCTCAAGTCATGATCTCACTGCTTGTGGGTTTGAGCCCCACATCAGGCTCTGTGCTGATAGCTCAGAGCCTGGAGCCCACTTCAGATTCTGTGTCTCCCTCTCTCCCTTCCTTCCCCCTGATCACACTCTGTCTGTCTCTCTTTCTCTCAAAAATAAACATTAAAAAAAACTTTTTTAAATCTTTGTGGTCCTCAAACATTTTTTTAGAGTATAATAGAATTCTGAGATCAAATATCATAAAAAATTTTCCTCTAGCATATTTATTCTCCCAGATAACATTTGCATTTTCTGCCTTCCTCACTTATTTAACCCAGAGCAGAGAATTTAGGTGGTCTTTCCAATGTTATCACTGGGAACATGAGGGAAATTGTTTTCATTAAAGAACATTTTAATGCCTCTATGAAACATCATTTTCTGCAGATGCATAAAATGATTCTTTGCAGCAGAAAGCTCCACCTCCCTAAAGTACAGGACTGGCAGGATTTATCTGTTCCTCTTTACACCTTCCAGAAAGAGATGACATAATAGCTAGAGCTGGACTTATATTTACAAAAAAGGAATGCTCCATGTGGAAAGAGATTAGGATATGCAATCCTACTCATTGGCTATGTAAGTAAGGAAACTAAGACCCACAAATGCTGCGTGACTCCTTTAAAGTCCTGCAACAAGTTGGCACATCTCAAACGAGAACCCAATTTCCCTGACCTTTGTTTGTTCCTGTTGTTCTGTATAGCAGAACTTTTGTTTTAAAATCACATTTTTTCTGTTTAACATTATGATGGGGTTGACCTTCATCTCATCTCAGTTTAATGACTTCATCTTTCACATGATTTCTTGTGGGTAGAATTATACACAATTACTGGTAGCACAGCGCAAGTTCTAGAGCTATTGTTAACTTGAAATGATGAGTAAGTACAGGATGACCTTTGCTGATCAAATATAGAAACAGAAGAGGCCCCCTCAACTGTGGAGAGTGAGAAATTGCTCAATGGATTCATGCATATCTACGTGTGTGCAGGTCTGCTGGTGCCTGTGAACTTCACGGACTATGGAAGTCACTGTGAGTTCACATCAATGGCTAACTTACATAGCTTTTGGTCTGACTCTTAATTTTTTCATTTCTTTCCATTTTTTCCTTCCATAACATGGCTGAGACTAAAATGTCCTTTCTTTGCAGAATCTATGTCATGTAAAGCATATTACTAATTCAAAATTAAGCAGTCTTTATCAAGAAGAATATTTAGTGTGCTGAAAAAGAAACTCATTTAATTAAAATAAGGTCAATCACTACAGTTTAAGTTTCCTTTCTGTATGAATCATTCTTATTTTTACTGTTTTGTGGTCATATATTGGATGCTTACCCTAGAACAAGTTCTCAGAGGCATGTAATTGATCATAGAATAAGTAAACCAGGAAAGTGTGAACACAATGGAATACGTATAATGCCACAAATGGAAGAATAAACTTCAGAAATGGATCTCCCAGTGTTTATGTGGCCATGCAGCTACTTTTACCACACGCCACTGAATGTGACCATTAGGGAAATGAGAAAGCAGCATGACACGAAATGAGAGATTCACATGACACAATGTGAATCTTTGACAATCATTTTTTATCTCATTAGTGATGACTACCCGATAATTTAATTCAGAATACAGATTTACTTTGGGGCCCCTAGGTGACTTGATTAGTTAAGCGTCCAACTTCAGCTCAGGTCATGATCTCATGGTTCATGGGTTTGGGCCCACATCGAGATTTGTCTTGACAGCTCAGAGCCTGGAGCCTGTTTTGGATTCAGTGTCTCCCTCTCTCTCTAACCCTTCCCCCTCATGCTCTGTCTCTGTCTCTCTCAAAAATAAATAAACTTTTAAAAAAATTTAAAATAATGCAGGTTTACTTTGAGAATGAAAAATCCTATATCATGTGTGTGTGTGTGCACGTGTGTGTGCACGTGTGTATGTGTGTGTGCATGTGCACACAATGGTGAGGAGAGGTGATATATATGTGTGTATACTAATTTTCACCAGCACTCTATCATATGTCCTCAAAACTCAGTGTTTTGAAAAGCTGAAAAAAGAATTCTGGAACCTTCAGATAGTCAAATGATCCTCTTATATTGCATCTGATAAATCACTTGGAGCTATTGTGGGCATAACTATATAAAAATAACTGGCACTCTGCTCCTCCTACGTCCCCTTGCCAACACAGAAATATCCATAGGAACTCAATATTATCATAGGATGAAAACCAACACGTTTTGTCTAAGATTATCTGTATTACTTATATGGCCAACACTTATTTATTTATTTTTTAATAAATATCCTTGGTTATTTTTAGTGACCAGCAGGCTCATTCTGTTCCCTACAAGAATTCTATCTTCAGAGCTCTGTGATCTCTGACAGACTCTTCATACACTGGAATAGGGCAGTAACACTTTTTCCCCCAAAGTGGAATTCAATAAAGTTAATATATTTGGACCTCACTGTAGAGGGATTAATTATCCAAATGACAAGACTTTTTATAAGGCAATTTCCTCCTACAGAGTTATTGCTAAAGATGGAGTTATTGAGAGGCTCTGAGTACAAGTTATTAATGTGTTTATTTCTGCCTTTTAAAATCAGAATTTTAAAGCTATGAGGATGTTAGGGAGCACATTTGGTTTGTTGTTAAGGACAAAGATGATACATGAAAAATCCTACTCTGACTACAGGTTCTTTTCAAGTTTAGTTACCTGAATACCTCAAGAGCACTGTCAATAATTATGCATGTCTATCATTGATATTAGTGAAGGTGTGTTAATTTCTGCAAGAATCAGAATATGATTCAGCTCCTCCACTTGGCTGCTGTATTCAAGATTCTGTGCTTCCAATCAATAATAGTATTGTTTAGATTTTTCAGAATCTCAAACATTTTAATAAGCTCGAAGAAAAACAATATTAAAATGAACTATAAGATGTTTATCTTCTTTTATTCATTCATTTGAATATTTACTGCCCACTTATTTTAGGATAATTACTCTTTAGACAATGGAGATCAAATATAAACTTAAAAAAAGATATGGTGTCTACCCTCATGAGACTTACAATCTAATAAAATCCAGAGACCACAATGGCTAGGGAATAAGCCTGTCAGACTGCTTCTAGGTTACTGAGAATCATATTTGGAATGGGCCAAGGCATAATTAGAAGTAGCTTGAAAGAAGAGTAATGAAGACTAAATAGAGTACATCCATCTTTCAATTTTACCAAGATCTAGCCCTAGAAATGTTTTCTGCCATCTCGGGCCTAATGTTGGTCAGAAGAAACCAAAAGCCAGAGAATAGAAATACCTTTTTAAAAAAAAAAAAAATGGCTGTCAGAAATACATACATGGCTTAGAACACAACTATGAGAGGATATAATTCCAGGCCTACTCCCTTCAGAAAAGCAAAACAACACACGTGTTAAAGGTCTTTGACGTGAGAACAACTTTAAGTGTTCTAAAAAAAGTTTGAAGTTCTCTCATGTTTGATATTTTGTTTACTGTTTGAAAGCTATTTTATTGGTCCCAAAAAGGTCTCAAAAGTAGGTGGAGCAAGGACTTAAGTATGACAATTACTAAGGCAGAGACATGTGTGAATACCACTCACAGAATATAGCCCTGCCGTGAGTCTTCTGGTGCCCTGCCCTCCCCTTGTGACTCTCAGCCATTTTTAATGCAATTGTTTAGGTAAAATGAGCTACTCTGAGACTCTCTATATTAGTGTTTATAGCTCTTTCTGATCAGAAAAGGGCAAAGGGCTGCGGATGTGGTAATATCTCTGTTTGGGTAGACATTGATGATTGCAAAGTAAACAGCAGACTTCTGAGGGGAAATTCAGCATGTACATCTGCTGCAATCTTGTCAAAAAACAAATAAGCACCAAGATTCTTATTAAGCTTCTAGTGCTTGTTTAAAATGAAGAGGATAATAATAGTCGTGGTGGGGCTAAGACAATGGGAAAGAGGAAGGACCAGGCAATGTTTAAAAAAGAAAAGAAAAGCTTCATGGAGAACACATGTTTTTCCCAGGGGGAATCCATTTTCAGTTTAGATTCCAAGCAAACACTTTCTCACCCCTTTGAAGGACTATGGAATAATCCTAAACACCCCATCCTCATCCCCTTCACCCCCATCCCCCTCACCTTGCAGAAACCCTGTTCTTAGAGGTGTGGGGAGTTTGTAACATGGGATCTCCAACTACTGGGCATTAGAACCCTTTGAAATGATAGCCAAAATACTGTGTGTGTGAATGCGCATTTTCTTTTTCTTTCTTTTTTTCTTTCTTTTTTTTTTTGAGAGAGAGAAAGAGACAGAGTGTGAGGTTGGAAGGGGCAGAGAGAGAGAGAGCAGACACAGAATCTGAAGCAGGCTCCAGGCTGTCAGCACAGAGTCTGATGCGGGATCGAACTCACAAACCATAAGATCATGACCTGAGCCAAAGTCAGATGCTTAACCGACTAAGCCACCCAGGCACTCCACATTTTCTATTGAATAAGTTTACAGCTTTAATTAACTCCTCATGGGATTTTCTGACTCCAAAATATTTAAAACCACTATTGCTGGTAAAACACTGTTAAAGCAGAACACAGATATAAAACAAAAGATCAAGAATGTTATAGTATCACCCAGCCAGACATTTTCAGAATATGATTTAGACGGAAATGTTTGCATTAAAAAATTGCATAGAAGCTGCCCTTTGAACAATACATATGCAACTTCTTAAAGTTCACATGAAGGGCTACTAAGCAAGAAGTAGTTATATACGAGCAGGTATGAGAATGGGGCCATTTCCAACCTAGAGAGTTAGATAAAAGATCATCAGATCAACCACATTGCAATTAACCATTGCATTCTTGGGTTTTAAGTTATCACTTACTGGGAACCTACTATAGAGCAGTTACTGAACTAGACACTATGTGTACATAAATTTAATACATGTCATGTTCATATATATAAAAACATGTCCTATAAGTTTCTTCTTGCTATTTAAGTGTTTTCTGTAGGTCTTTGTTATGTGTTTCTGGAGCTCAGGCCATAAGATATAGTAATGCTATATTAGTCTGCTCAAGCAGCTATATCAAAATACTATAGATTGGGTGACCCTAAAAGCTGAGAACAACAAGTAAACTATCAATGGTACAAACTTCCACAACCCAAAGCAAAGGGCTGGATCGCTTGTACAAGACAGAGTATGAAATAGTGAAATCAACTCTGCTGTTACTAGCTAATCCTCATCTTCAGCCCATATAAGCGAGATAAAGAGGCCAGTGATGTCAGCGAGGATTATTTTGAAGAGAGTTGCTGATGTGCTATGGACTTGCCCTGCCTCACCACCATGACTCTTGACAGAGAAAGATGGTAGAATGCCTCACTCTCACTTGTGCCAAGTGACAGAAAGAAGTTTCAAGACCACTCTTTAGAGGTTTGGGGATGCATTCCTCAAGGCCAGGGATTTGCAAGCTGGGCTGTTTTTGCTAAAAGAAATTCAGCGTAAGAGGTTTTCTAGAGGTGGAAGTACAAAAAGATATCGTATGAAGAGCAGGCTAAATTCCATCCATCACAGAATGAAAATGGGTCTTTGTTATGGATCAACTATGAACTTCATGGGCTGGGATTGTTTGGAAGTTACCCTGCCTAGGAGGACTATCTAGAGGTATGATGGATCCCACAAAGGGAGGAAATCCCAGAAGATCAAGTGCTGGGTGGAGAGTCACAAATGCCATGATGGAGGAAACACATGACCTGCCACTCTAGAACTACAGTCTTAAGTCCCCAGTGTGAAATCAACAAAGTCTGTTTTGGGCCCCTGCTTGGTCTAAAGAGTATCAACACCATATCATGACTGTATCAATCAGGTGAGACATTTCTCCCCATATTTTTTCTATACCCCACATTAGAATATACCAAAAGTATTACATAAGTGGAGGAGAAGGTAGACAAAGGGTGGGGTGGGGGGGAGGAAGGCACACATGCTCTCTCCTCTGTAGATTCCTGAAGTACGTTTAAGTTGGTCGAGGGGAGAAAACTAATTGGGCAAAAACTGAAATTTCTATTATGGCAAATGGAACTGGATTGGAGTTTTATATTATATATAAAAGTAATGTGACTATACATCCTGATTTGTATAGGACAGCCCTGATTTTTACCTTATGCTTTTATGCAGATAATAGCCATCCTTTTCTCTTTCAACAGTGACATGGTTTGAATGATAACTTAGATATTATCCCAATCTAAGAGTGACCCAAAAGTATAAGGTACCTTGGTAGGAAATTCCATCTACAGATGGGAAGAACAAGTGAATCTTTCAGGTACGAAGGGGAGGGGGTTTCTTTCTTCTATGCAAAGTTAATCTAATAGGAAAACTGAATGAGAAGAGGAAATATGTATGAAAATATTTATAGGAAATTTTGGAATTATATTCCTGGGTTATAAATGAGTCATGTTCAAGAGATTAGTTTTTTTTTTGTTTTGATCTTTTCCTCTGGTAAATGTTACCTTTTTTTATTGTTACATAGAGATATCAAGATTATATACAACCAAGATTCTGGTGACCAAAATCATGTAAGCAGATTATGTTACACGATTTTATCAAAATAGTTATTTCTATCTGAGTGTATTTCTCATTACATAAGAGACAAGTAAACTAAATAAAGCTCTACAAAATAAATTCTTGCCCAAATAAATTATACGTAGAAAATATTTCTGCCATTTCAACTAAAAATACCTTGTTTTGGATATATGGCTGTTTTGCAAAGATAGCATTCAATTAACTGGTTTTAAAATTAAAATATTCAGATGATACCATGATGGAAAATATAAAAATATTTGAGTTGCATATTGTTTATAGAAGTAAAATTTATCATAGAAACCATTCACTTCCATGAAAATAGTCTAAGAAAACAGGTGTAGAATAGATTATATTCCATTTAAAACATTGCTTCCTTTATTGTTTTTAAATAGACATATGTGAAACTGCACCCGCTGGGAAAAAATGAAATCAGAATGAATCACATACCCAAAGGTCATTGATCTAAAAATATAGGTCCTGTGAAATGGATAAACATATTCTACTTAGTGAAAGTCATCAAGCGAGAGGATTTTAGAATCCATCCAAACCGTCTAGGCTTCCAAGGTTGTTAATTAATTTATCAATAACAGAAAAGGCAGCCACTGTCCTCATGGGGGAGCAGAGCAGATAAAAAGTGATCCTGCTGAGGAAGGATAGAGATCAAGGGGCTTAACCTCTCCACAGGAGAGAGAGAGAAGCATATGTGCAAACAGGAAAAAAAAAAAAAAAAGGCAAGCCTCAGCACTTGGCTTCTTACAGTGAAAGTAGATGAGCAGAGCCTGGAGAAATACTGTTTGTGATGATGGGCGCGCTGCACTCCCAGCACGGAGCTCAACAGCAAGGGATGAAAACAGAACCCGCATTTGTTTTCATCTAGATAGTAAACATAAGTTCCTAAAAGGAATGAGAAATCACCAGGCCTTTCTCATGTAGCTGTTTCTACAATTATTATGGAGGAAGGATGATGTTAAGGGAAACAGGGGTTTACTTGAAGGGAGGGAAGACACAGGCATGCAGCAGTTTGTGAGTTTTTTCAGCTTAGAAAAAATAGCTTTAATTGAGCCCCTCACCAGCAGACAGCTTTCTGGCATATTAGATACACATTTCAGAGTTTTAGATAGCTTGGCATAAACAGTTGTCAGTTGTCCCGCCTCCCCGAAAGCTAACGGGATAGGTTTCTCTTCTATAGCGGTGGTTTGAGGTGAGAACACTGTGTGTTGATGATACTGCTTATTGGTGAATAAATACACATAAACACAGCGTTGTAACCAATAGTGAGAGTAGTGAGATCTGTTCACCCTGGATGCAGGCTATTTAGGGACATGTGGCCCCTAGAGAATTAAAAACAATAACATCAATAAAAGTCACATTGACATTTATCACTTTGTGCTGGCAATTATGAACAATATCAGTAATGTTCATATTCTTCCCTAAAGATCCCCTCCCTCCGCTGACTTCCCCACACCACAGTACGTGTATGTATGTGCATATACACAAAAAGCTACACACACTCACATACAAACTCCACATACATGGAGAGCTTTCTTTATTGGGAAGTTTATTCACTTGTAAATTGGTAAAATGGTCTTGTGAAGTTCGAGTATAACCTGGTCTAGGACTCAGCTCTAGTTTGTCGCAAATTCTGATTATTATGTCATTCGATAAGATTTTGAAAAGATAACTTGTTTAAAATAATACTTTCTTTTTTTCACAGAGTCTGTAGGGTTGATCTCTTAACTCTGTGAGTGAGGTAAATCTCCAACTAATAGATGAGACTCTCAAAAATTATGGTTGCTAATTGTTTGATATCATATAGTTCATAAACTAGTTAATAAAATAGACATGAATTCAGATCTTCTCAATCTAATACTTTATTATGATTATAATAAAATTTTATTTGAGTAAATTTTTATACACTCAGTAAATTATTTTCCAATTAAAATATTATTATCTCTTAATATAGACAGGGGTTACATATTTACCTATTTTTTGACTTACGTACAATCAAGGAAAAAGTATTTTCAAATCAATTTTATTTAAATTCTAATCAAGGTTTTCTTTGCACAATAACATGTGAGGTCTATCGAATAGCAGATGCTCCAAAATAATTTGTCATTTGTCTTCTTTATGCAGATGTGAATATAAAATACTTCTAACCAAGTACAGACACAGCTGCAAGTGTGGTTGTGTGTGTATATGTGGATATTTCTGCTTCTTATGATGTACTTAATTACACAATAGTACACAGGCTCTGAGTAGTTAATAAAACTGGCTATAAGTGAGCTCAAGAAATGCATTTTCACAGACATTGCCAGAGGATAATTTCTGAAACACTTGACTGGCAAATGCAAAAACCTAAAAATTTTATTAATATCAAATATGTTTTTAATATTGAATTATTTGGAGCTAAAAAATGAGCCTGATTTAATTAGTTTTAGGATACACAGAGGGATAATTTTGAATGTATTAAAAGAAACATGATCTTACATAATCATTGCAATAAATAGGTACCATCAGGGTTTACACTCAATGAGAAAGACAGACAAGTGAACCTAAGTCTTATATCTTTTTGTTCAGTGTTCTGTGCAGGGTGCTATGGGAACACAACTGGAGGTTACGCACATCCAACCAGTGTCATGAAAAGTGGTAATAAAGATGAGAGATTAGCTAAAGGAAAGAGGAGTAGAGAAACTGGTGGCTGGAGAGAAACATCATGAATTCCATGAAGGTCAAGTTGAACAAAAGTTTGAGGAAAACAAGCTGGTTATGGCAAAAGCATAGATTGACGGATCAATGTAGAGAAGTAAGTGCTAAGTGACATACAAAGTAGAGAGATTTAGGTGAGAAAAGGAATTTGAATTTATTTTGGATCCATGGGGAAATCAGGCAAAGACCGATAGTTCTCAACCAAATCTTTTTTCTTCCTGAATCATCTTGACTATATTTCAGCCTCTCTCAGACCAGGGTGTAACCAATATGATTGAGCTGCAGTGTGTGACAAGTGAGTGGTGATAGGTGCTTCCCCTATGAACACCCCCACTCTCTTTTCTCTTTCCAGCCTACTGGGATAGTGAGATTCTGGATAAGCTTGGATGCCACATGTTGAAGGTGCCAGAGACTTGATCAACCTAGTTGCTACCAGGTTAACACTCAATATAAACTATCTCATTCCCAGGATTTAGGTTATTACCACTGGGCCTACTTGTTACAGTAGTTTGGATAATCCTAACTAAATGAGAATACATTGAAATATTTTAATCTGGGTTGTATTATAATCATGTCTATATTTCATATAACTGTCTTTAGCAGCAATCAAGGTGGGAGGAAATGATTTAGAAGGCTGCTGTAATACTCAGATTTGATAAGGACCTGGACCAAGGACCATAGATGGTTATAACTGGTAAAGGAAAGTTTTTTCTCCCTCCCTCTCTCCTTCCCTACTTCCTTTCCTCCTTCACTCTCCCCTTCCATCCTTTTTTCTTTCTCTTCTTTTTAAATTTGGGAGATATGGTGAGATGTGTGTGTGTGTGTGTGTGTGTGTGTGTGTGTGTGTGTGTGAAATAAAAAAAATCAATGGCAGTTAAGATACATGGAACATTCATAACCCAAGACCTTTAGAAAGTAAATCTGTAAGAGCTGGTGATTGATTATATGAGAAGGATGAACGACACAACTCTAGAATGACCCACAAGTGCATGGCTTGAGTAAGTGGTTTGATGCTGTGTGGGAAACTTAGAGAAGGACCGTAATTAAGAGGAACAGTCAATAAGTTCAATATTAAGCCCACAGACTTTGATTAGGCTATAAACCCCTAAGGGACTGAGGAAGACGTGTCTACAAGACAAGTCAATTTGGAATTTAGGCAAGAGGTCTGGGCCATTGACAGCTTTGCACTGTCATTTTTGTGTGAAACAATAAGAACTGGCTGAGGGGATGTCACAGGCCTTCAGGCTGCTGATGGGAAATATGATTTGGAGATGAGTAGAGGAAAAAGAGACAGCATCTGAGTGTGAGAAGAGAGTCCAGAGAGAGAGAGGGTAAAAGCAAAAGAGTATAGAAGAATCACCAAGGCTGAAGAAGGAGAAAATTTCAAAGTCCAACATTCCACAAAAAATTTAAGATAAGGACTGAAAATAATTCATTAGGTAACACATCAAGGATGCCATTGTTGACGTTACAAACAGTAGTTGGAAGGACATGGTGGTGACAGTAGCCTGATGGCAATGGACCGAGCAATGGTTGGACAGAAAATTCCAACAGCAGATGACAGGACAATGACTACACAGGGATGCTGACTCAAGTGAGAGATTAAACTTTAGTTTTGAATTGAGATTAAAATTTTGTTTTGAATTGAGAACCGGTTATCATAATTATACTATGAAGATAAGAACAATTCTAAGGATATGGAGGGAGAAACGATATATGATGAATTGATGTCCTAAAGACATGGGAAGAGGGGCGCCTGAGTGGCTCAATCAGTTAAGCCTCCGATTTTGGCTCAGGTCATGATCTCACAGCTTGTGGGTTGGAGCCCCGCGTAGGGCTCTGTGCTGACAGCTCAGAGCCTGGAGCCTGCTTCGGATTCTGTGTGTGTGTGTCTCTCTGCCCTCCACCGCTAGAACTCTGTCTCTGTCTCTAGAAAATAAATAAACATTAAAAAATATTTAGGGGCGCCTGGGTGCCTCAGTCGGTTAAGTGTTTGACTTCTGCCCAGGTCATGATCTCGTGGTTTGTGGGTTTGAGCCCTGCATCAGGTTCTGTGAGAACAGCTAAGAGCCTGGAGCCTGTTTCAGATTCTGTTTCTCCCTCTCTCTCTCTGCCCCTTCCCAACTCATGCTCTGTCTCTCTCTGTCTCAAAAATAAACTATAAATTTTGTTTAAAAAATTTTAAAAAAGAGACATGGGAAGAGAAGGGTGGATGGATTTAAGAGCAGGAAATGATGCCTCTTCTGCTACTGAGAGGGAGGAAAGTCAGAAAAACTGAAGTTTATGCAGACTATGTAGCAAAACATTCAAGGGAGATTTCTTGTGAAGGGTTCTCTTTCTGTGATAAAGAAGTTACATAAACTGCCTGGGTGGCTTAGATAGTTAAGTGTGTGACTCTTAGTTCTGGCTCAGGCCATGACCTCATGGTTTATAAGTTTGAGCCCCGCTTCAGACTCCATACTGACAGGGCAGAGGTTGCTTCGTATTTTCTCTCTTCCTTTCTTTCTGCCCCTACCCTACTCTCTCTCTCTCTCTCTCTCTCTCTCTCTCTTCCTCTCTCAAAATAAATGGATAAACTTTAAAAAAGAAGAAATTTCAATGAAGGAAGAGAAAATGAAATGATATAGGAAATAAAAACTGTTCGTGAGAGGAAGGTGATAGGGTAATAGATTTGGACACTGAAGTCAAAGTTCGGAGAAAGCTCCTGAAGGCACTGGGAAATCATATCAGCTAGGACACAAAGGGTTACTGGGTCGCACCAAGAACCCACGTGGGGCTGGAGACCATGACTCTACATGGACACCCATCTCTACTCTTGTGTGATTTTCTCCAGCCTTGCGGGATAGTTGGAATTTACCAGCAGAACATTCAGATGAGAAGCTCAATTCAGGACTGAGGCTCATGGAGCTTTTTTTTGTTTTATTTATTTCTAGGAGAGAGAGAGAGAGAAAGACAGAGTGAGCAGGGGAGGGTCAGAGAGAGAGGGAGTCACAGACTGAAACAGGCTCCAGGCTCTGAGCTGGCAGTCAGCACAGAGCCCGATGCGGGGATCGAACCCACCAACCGCGAGATCATGACCCAAGCGAAAGTCGGACGCTCAACCGACTAAGCCACCCAGGTGTCCCTCACGGAGCTTTTTAAGTGAATAAATGGGTGGCAAAAGAAGGAAGCAATGGGGATTGGGGTTCCTGCTAAAATGTCTCAAATAGACACGGCACTTAGTATTAGCCAATAAATTGCTTTAGGTTGTGTTACACATAGTGTGGAAACAATGTGTTGGCACACAGTGTGAAAATTCAGTACCAGAGGGATAAAAGTAAAAGCATGCTTTAATGATTGACTTTTAGTCCACGAAACTTTATTTGAAATATAAAGGGACTGCCGATGTATTTTACTGCACTCTCTTAGTGGGGCATACGTTACTGCCCCAAACTGACACTTTCCTGCCTAACAGCTCTTCCAAAAGATGACGGCTAATTCCGTCCTGATGTGTTGCTCTGCCTTCCTATAAAAACAGCCTAAGTTCTTGAATTTAAATTGGTGATAACATATTTTCACTTTTCACATGTCCTGGGTTTTATTTAGCTCCATTTTGCTCTCAGGAGAGGACAAAGTACCAGAGGGAATACATATCTACTTGAAAAATTTTCTCTTGGCTTTCTGAGTTAACCTACTGCTCATGATACAGAATCAGTCCATGTGATTTAAAATCATCAGAATGCAAAACTTCATAATCAGAAAAAGCATGGTGCTAAATTTAAACTGGGAAAGTACTTTATAATCAGAGAGAGATTCTATTTTGTTCTCTTAATAATAATAGAGAGTGACATGTCTTTGCCACTAGCTGCCTTTTCTCTGTTGCTGCTGTTGCCAATAGCCACAGGGCTGTATGTTGAGTCTAATAGATGGTGACACATATTGTTAATTATGTTGACATGAATTCTTTTGACCCCACTTCATAAGTAAGGAGTGGGATAGGGATGTTTCTTGTAGTTTTGGCTATGTGCTGAAGATAAATATTACTTACATTCTTACTGAGTTACAAGAGGGTCTATTTACATTTGTGACGTAGTGGCTGAGTGTGTTGTGTGTTTCTAAGTGTGTTTGGGAACATATATACATATGTGTGTAAGTAGGTATGTATGCTTTGGGGCTAAAGACCTAACATTAACAAATTCCTGCAATTGATAAAAATAATTGAGCAGTTAATGAACTTTTCTGTGTCAGTTGCAGTGTAATCTACACAGGACAGAATTTAATCCTCAAAATAATTCCAACATCTCAACTTTATTGATGTGGAAGCTAAAACTCAGAGGTAATGACCTCTCAAAGCCATACACTATTAGACATATAAGGGCCAGAGATGACCTTGAAGTCCAGGTTTTAAACATACAATCAATATTCTTCTTAAATTGTTCTCAAAAGACTTTGTAAGATTGACTGCAATTAACTAAGCAAAGAAAATGTATCCCATTTCCCAAGCTGTACATATATGAATGTCATAATCTATGGTATCCAATAGAAAAGATTTCTTTTTTTTTTTTTATGTTTTTTAATTTATTTTTGAGAGAGAGAGAGAGAGGGAGGCAGAGGATCTGAAGTGGGCTCCGTTCTGAAAGCAGAGAGCCCCATGTGGGGCTTGAACTCACAAACTGTGAGATTATGACCTGAGTGGATTTTGGGCTCTCAACCACCTGAGCCACCAGGAACCTCAAAGCTTTCTTGACATGTGTCAGCACCAAGCTGTATGATCAATCCTTCTTCAGGAAAAATAACTGTAAATGTAAACAATAATTTAAAACTATATTGTTTTGTCACACCTTGATGGCTTTGTCGGTTAAGTGTCCAACTTCAGCTCAGGTTATAATCTCATGGTTTGTGAGTTCGAGCCCCACAGCGGGCTCTGTACTGACAGCTCAGAGCCTGGGGCCTGCTTCAGATTCTATGTCTCCTTCTCTCTCTGTCCCTCCCCTGCTCATACTCTGCCTCTCTCTGTCTCTCAATAATAAATAAATATTTAAAAATTATAAAACTATATTGTTTCTCACTTTTTATTTTTTTATTTTAATTTTTAGAAAGAGAGAGAGGGAGAGAGAGAGGGAGAGAGGATCTTAGGCAGACTTAATGTTCAGCATGGAGCTGGACACAGGGCTCAATTCCATGACCCTGAAATCATGTCCTGAGAAGAAATCAAGAGTCGGTTGCTCAACTGACTGAGCCACCTCTATGTTTAAAGACAACATGTTTCTTAGGTACAAAGCTAAAAGCCATCTTCTGAATCATTATCTCCATCAAGAAATCAAATCACCCTGTGAAAGCTGACCTACATTGGTCCTTCTACATTTAACTTCTTTTTCAACTCAACAATTCACACAAATGATTTTTGAAAATAGTCATCAGTTTTGTTAGTCAAAAATGAGAGGTATTGCACACCTCCCCTTGAATGGAGTGCCTCTCATGATCCTTGATGAGGAGAGGGAACTTGAAAAGCTGTTACACCTGGGGCCCCCTTCACCTCTGAAGATGCCCTCTCAACCATGGGAGTCTAATCTTTTGCAGTCTCCAAGCGTTCTGTCGACCCTGGATGTTGAATTGCCACCTGTTTGCTATGACTTAGATATTTAAATTTCTTAGCACTCAATTGTTTGTATGTTTTGTATTAATAAAGCAATTCTTTAATAGACTCTTCAAAAAAAAATAAAAAAAAAAAAACCCAAGAAGAGTATGAAGAATTATGTGTGGTCAGAAAAACAAAAACCAAAATGTGTAAGTCCTAGGTCTCTTCAGATCCAATCATCAGCTCCTCCAAACTGCAATTTCTCACAACACTCTGAAAAGTTCTTTGGTGATAACATACCAAAACATGTTATTTTAGGAACAAGCCTCCTTTAAAAATGGTAATTCAATTTCTGGTTGAAAATTGACAAATTTCATAGAAATATTAAACACTCTTATTTATCAAAATCCCTGTTCCTCTGAACAAAGACCTCCCCAATGAAAATAAAGCTCAGGATGACATTGGAGAGAACTTTCCTTAAATGAGGCTGTTGATGTGAAGTATTGCTTTTCATGCTCCAATTATAAATAAATTATAATAACTTGCATGTATTTTTTTTCCTGACGCTGGAAAGAAAATGGTAAAGAAAAATAATTGAGTTGATTATGCTAATACAGTTTAATTTCAAATGATTTAAGAGGACAAGTTAGATTAAGAGTAGAAGAAGTAATATTAGAATTATCCTTAAAATGAACTTTCAGATTATTTTTACCCTGATCATCCTTATTTGTTCTATTCCCTTAAAACCAAACTAAGCTACTTGGTCAAAGTAGAAGTGACAGACAGTAGTGACGAGTATATGAGCTCCTTCACATATTCTCCATGTCATCTTAGCCAAGTTGTTTTCAACAGGTCTATGCCTCAGTTTCCTGTCAGTAGGAATAATACTAGATGATGTGATTTTTTTTGTATAAACTAATGTTGTGGACTCAGTGTCTGTGTCCCCATGAAATTCATATGTTGAAATTCTATCCTCCAATGTATGGTATTAGGAGATGGGGCTCTTGGGAGGAGATTGAGATTAGCTGAGATCATGAGAACAGAGTCCTCATGAATGGGATTAGTACTCATATTAGAGTCAGAGGAGAATTTGTTTCCACTCTGTTTTCTGCCATGTGAGGATACAAGAAGCCTGAAAGAGATATCTCACCAGAATTGGACCATGCTAGCTCCATACTTTCAAGAAAAATTGTTTATAAGTCATGCTGTATATGACACTTTGTTACAGCAGCCCAAACAAACCAAGACATATACTTATAATATATTTAGTACAGTGCTTGATACATAGAAATTGTGCCACTAAATGTGACTTTTATGGTTTGGTGGCTTTAGTTCACTGGGAATAGAATAGTATTTATCGCTGGTCTTAGTTTGTCTATTAATATCACTTTCCTGGAATTAATTGACATAATGAATATGAAATTTCACTGTGACTAAATTCTGCTCATGTTACTGACTGCTTACAACACTCTCCTCCACCATCAATCCTTCCTTGTCAGCCTCTATTTCTATATAAATATTACATTACTCTTCAGATGTGTCTCTCTTGTGTGGTTTCCACTACTGCTTACTTAAAGCCTGTTTTACTTTCCCGTGGCTTCTCTGACAAGTTGCTAAAACTTGGTGGCTTAAAACAAAATAAATATATCTTCTCATAGTTCTGGTCAGAAGGGTGAAATTGGTGTCTTCAGGGCCATGCTCCTTCCAGAGGCAGAGGGTAGAACCTGTCCCTTGTTTTTTTCAGCTTCTGGTGTCTCCTGGCATTGTTTGGCTTGTGGCAACATCACCTCAATCTTCAAGGCCACCATCTTTGTTTTCTTTTGTTTGTTGCAAAAAGTTTTATTGCTTCCATTTGGCCCTTGGCTTGGAAAAGGGCTCTAGGGTAGTTAAAAACCTGTTGAGTGACCCAAGGGAGAGGCTCAGGCCCAAGCCCTGGCACTAGAGGGATGCCAGAGGGGTCTCTTGGAGGCTGCAGGGCTTCAGAAAGTCTTAGTCATGCTTGAAAGTGAGACTTTGGAAGAGATACTAGCCCAGCCCAGCCTGGAGGTCAGCCAGCCTGCAGTTAGTCAGGTGGTCTCCATCCTCTGAATGACTTTCAGCTCTTCATCTAGGAAGTGACTCTCCAAAAAATCACACAGATGGAGGTCTGTGCCTGCAGAACCCAGATGCATGTAGATCCAAAAAGTCCTAGTTCAAGTTCTTTTCCAGAAGCAGGGTTTTACCCCATCTATAGCATCCAGGGTTTTACCCCATTCATGCTGGGTCGGCTTCTTCACTTCCTAGAAGAGGGTGAGTCTGCCACTTTGGTTTTGCATCTTCAAGGGAAGCTCAGCAATCTGGTGTTTCTCCTGGAAGAAATAGCCTTTTCTTCCAGAGATATGTCAATGAGGTGGAGATAGAAGCCTAGAGAGCTTGGTGTAGGAGGCCTGCAGATGCATGTTGACCAAGTGGTTGACAGAGCCTCCATCTTGGTGAAATAATTTTCACGTATCTGAGAGCTCATGGTTGATCCCTAATAAGGAGATAGGCTCAAAGTAAAGTGATGACTGGTCTGGGAAGGCCACCATCCTGAAATCTTTCCCTGTTGGCCTTCTTATCACCTTCTCTACTTCTGTCTGAGTAACCTCCCTCTGCTACTTTCTGGTAACACTTGTGAATGGACTGAGAGCCTACCTGCTCAATCCAGTACAATCTCCCCAAATCAAGATCGTTAATCATGTCTGCAAAAGTCCTTTATCCTTATAAGGCCAAATTTACATATATCAGGGATAAGTATCTAAAATCTTTGGGTGGCCATTATTCAGACTACTACATAAGCGATCTCTCCTTTGAATCCACAAATTTGTTGCTTTTTTTCTATTGGCACTAATTTCATTTTTATAATTGGTCTCACACATGTTACACTGTAGATGAACTGAAAGTAAAACAATGTCTTTTTTCATATCCTTTTTTATCTTCTGTAGTAATAAGTTCATAAAATTGTACATGACTATCAACTGTTACGTTAAATTTAGTAAGTTTTAGAATTATAAGTAATACTTATGGTGACTACTGTTATTGAAAATATTGAGTTTTCTCATTTTTCAATGTATAGGAAATCTTTTCTTTATTTACATTCAGGTGTTAGATCTTAAGGTTGCCAAAATAATACCATGTTCTCATACACAAAAAGTTCATAGCCTCGCTCAAGAGAGATGAGCAATAAAGAAATAACCACAAAGAAATGCAAGAATGCTAAATACACAAAGGGAAAACAGAGAGAGGACTCCCCTGGAAGTTAGATATTACTTCTGAACATGGTGGAGCTAAATTGCTTCTGTTATAGAGGTTATAACCAATTTGTACATTTCTGATCATTCAATGCCAGACTCATGATTAATAGACTTTGAATATTATCAATCTGAATTCCATGTGACATATAGTTAAAACTTAAAATTTTAGTGATTTTGATTTTAGCTCTTTGATATATTATGCAGGATAAAGTCATCCATGTTACTTTCAAAAACACAATTGTATTTGGCTACATTTTACTGTTGTTGTTTTTTTTTTTTTTTTTTTGCTGAGATGACAGACAAGCATCTTACATCTTGGTTTATTGACTTATTTATTCCCCTCTTTAAAACAATAATTATGCCTTCACAGGAGCATAATATTGTCTTATAATTTCTGCTTTACCTTCTGAACCTTCTCTCAAATGCAGATGTAAGTGGCATGAAATAGCTTTGATCTTTTATTCTGATCCTCCAGTAATAATCTTTCTGATGTGGGTGAATAACAGCAGTTTTCCTCTCATGATAGACCTTTTAGAAATTTTTTTTTCCCCTGGGACCCAAAGGGCATTGAATTGGGCTCAGAGAGTCCACAGAGTTATGGGAATTACAGCTTGGTTTTTACTATACTTTCATATATGATAATTTTGTCTCCCAGTAATTTATTCCCAAATGTATAAAAAGTAAGGCTAATCTTTTTGCCTGTAATATTTTGCCAACCTTACTAGAATCATTATATCTTGATTTTTTTAGATTTTATGATACTTCTTTTCCTTTTCTTAAAGAGATCCCTGTTCTCCTTATTTCTAAATGACATAAAGCTCTCACTTGGATCTAGATAACAGTGAATACATTAAACCTATTTTATTTCAAGCATTTTTGTTAAAGAAACATATTCCATGACACTTAGTGAAAGTAGTAAAGAAGACTTCATTCAAGAGGATTCCTACAATAGGGGTTTGGGGAGAGAGATCAGGCTCAAGTCTGAATAAGGAAAAGCAGGAAGGGATAGCCAAGGAGCAAGGTGGGAGTCAGTGGATGAGTAGTTATGAAGAGGAAATATCAAGGCTACAGTGGATAGAGACTAGATAAGATTCTTGCCGAAGACACACCAGGGTGATAAGATATCCAGGATGGGGCATAAGAATTCAGTTATTTACAGAGGGTGGTCAGATACCAAAGCTGGATGATTCTGGATAAACTGACTTAGGATTCTTGCTAAGACTGGACTCCACAAGAACAGAGATAGAAGTGAAAGGTACGGTTCAGAGGAGGCTGACCAAAGTTTAAAGAGAATCTTTTTCATTTTTGAACACTTATGAGGGCATTTAAACAATCTGGTAAAATCTTTCATCAGCCGCACTTATGGACACTTACTGCTGACCATACACTGCATTAGATGTTTCAGATTCAGTGCTGAAGGTAGTTGTTATTCTTACGTTAAAGATGAGAATACTGAGGATCAGAGAGATTAAGTAACCTGTGCAAGGTCATCTAGACAGGAAGTGGTGAAATTAAATTTGGAACTAGTTTTCCCATTCATTAGTTCATCTGGTATGTATGCATTGAATACTTACTCTACATCAGGCACCGTTTTGGACAGTGAAGATACAGGGGTGAGCTGAAAAAAATAATGCTTCTGCCTCCACAGAGCAACAGCAGAATATGGGAGATGGAGTGTTATTTAGGCAACCACATAAATAAATGTAACATTTTATCTTTAGTGTTTATTATGAAGAAAGAGACATGATAATTTGTGTTATGCTAAGATTGGTTATATTCTCAGGAAGGGCTTCCTACGAGGCTGCCTTGGAAACCATTCACTACAGCTCAGCTATAAGAAGGAGGTGTGCAGTGTGTCCAGGACTGGATTGTGGACTACTACTATGGACTGGATTGTGTCCTGCCACTTCTCTTCTCCATTCATATGCTGATACCCTAACCCCCAACGAGCTGGTATTTGGAGATAATGGCTTTTGGGAAATAATCAGTTTTAGATGAGGTAAAGTGGGAAGAGTTCCCACGATAGGATTGGTGCCCTTAGGAGAAGAAACATGGGAGAGAGCTCTCTTTCTTTTTCTCTCCCTGCATGCATACAAAAAGGAAGTTATGTGAGCAAACCAGATGGCAGCAGCCTACAGTCATGGAGAAGGACCTCAGCAGAAACCCTCCATGCTGGAGAGTTAGCCTCCAGAACTGTGAGAAAATAAGTTTTTGTTGTTTATGCCACAATCTCTGTCAGTTAAAACAGTCCTGCAGCCTGAGCTGACTAGACAGGCATGTACAAACATTCTGTATAAGCAGATGACTTGGCCTGTTTGAAGAAATAGAAGGCCAATGTGGTTATTGGGCAGACTACAAGAGGGAGTGTGATTTGAAATGAGGCTGAGGATCCAGGTAAAGCTAGTTCATGCACAGTCTTGGGACCAGCTTTAGGAATATGACTCTTTATCTTAAGGGCATTAGGTAACCATTGAAGAGCTCATGACTTGACACATTTGCATTCTGGAAAGATCAGTCTAACTGCCAAGCAGACTGGAGGTGCAAGATGGGGATGGTGGGGATGGGGATGGTGGGGAATTGGGTAAGAGCCAGGAAGGATTCCCTTGCTTCTTCCTTGTACAGCTGAATTCATGGAAGAGGGAATGCAGAACAAGGAACAGTATTGGATAGAAGGATGAAAGATGTGAAACAGTATATAAACCTTCAAAGTTGTCTTACCCAAATCTCTATATATAAAATTGCTTATAAACCAAACACAGAAACAGATTTGGGGTAACATTAGAGGTTCATTTTTGACATGTTGATTTTGAGTTACCCTTGAAACATTTAAGTAATGAATTCCAAATAGGTAATTAGTATACTGGTCTGGAGCTTAAAGGAGAGGTCAAGGAAAAAGATCTATGTTTGTGGTCATTTGCTGCTTAATGGAATTTGAAGAGATAAGGAGAGCATAGGAGGGTCAGAGAACCAAATAAACTCCAAACTTTAAAATACAGTGGCCAGAAAGAAGCAAATGATTTGCAGAGGTCAGGAATGGGTGAAGGAAGAGCCCTGACTTGCTCCCATCTCTCCCCTGTCTGGCAGGAACCAATAGTTCTCTGCCTTTTTGGTAGCATTTACCATTTTGAGCTACTGGTAGAAGATTGGAGAGTAGGAGATTGGTAGAAATCTGAGTATTTCATTCTGTATTAGTTTTCTATTTGCTGTTACATTAGTGTCTATTTAATTGCTTAAAACAACATAACTTTATTATCTTACAGGAGTCTGAAGAAAGTCTCACTGGCCTAAAATCAGGTGTTAGGAAGGCTGTATTCCTTCTGGAGAATCAAGGAATGAATTTGTTTCCTTGCTTTTTCTAGCTGAAAAAGATCACCTGTGTTCCTTGGATTGTGACCCTTTCCTCATCTTCAAAGCTAGAAGTGTAGCATCTTTAAATATATTTCTCTGTCTCTGACCCTTGCTTCTGTGCTAACATCTCTGACTCTCCTGTTTCTTTGACTTATAAGGACACTTGTGATTACTTAGAATCATCTAGATAATTCAGGATAGCCTCCCCATTTTTAGATCCTTAGTTCAATCATGTTTGCAGAGACCTTTTTGATATGTCAAGTAACGTATGCATAGGTTCTGGGGATTGAGTTGTAGACATTCATAGGAGAACATCACTCTTCTTACCACACACCCCTCACCCATCCAGCTCATTCTGGCTCCAGCCCCAGTCAGAAGTCCCCTCCTAGTGAGGTCTGAGCTCCTGACACATAGACTCCATCATGGTTTCAGATCTTACCAGACACCCCCAGCCTCGGGACTCTGCTAACCTACTTTTGCCATTCACTTTTCAGGGATAGCGGATGCTCCCTGATGCTGTTAATCTTGGGTTTGCCTGGCTTTTTCTTGTTTGGCTTTTCAGGTCTTCCATTACACAGGTAACTACAGACTATATGTGAAAAGCCTCAAGTTTTTCTGTTTTCCCAACTGGCTGGACTTTGACAGGTAAGAACTGATGGCAGCTTGGGTTCGAGTAACGCTAGAAACATTTGCTCATATTTATGTGAAATGATAAAATCAAAATGATTACTTTTGAGCAAAGATCCCTGGGTCAAAACCCCTGCCGTATTCCATCATGTTATTATTTTCTGAAAACAGTTATATATTTCTTAATAAGTTTCTCTTATTCCTCTTAAGAGATGGATCAATTGTATTTGTGGAAATTAGAGAAAAGACTTCCACAAAACTTTCTTTCCTTCTTTTATTAGGTACTAGATGATATATTATTAAAAATTTCCATGCATGGGTGGATTTTTGTTATTTGGTGGTGATTGAAGCAAGTCTTAAAGTTGAAGGAAAATTAAGGCCATCAGGTATGTATCCAAGGAACCTAATTTTTGATGGAAGTGATTTGTAAGTGATAAATTTTAAACAATCCTCAAAACACAGTTTTTCAGAGATAAATTCCAAAATTAATGAATCAATATTTCCCTTGGGATGTGGATAATGAAAAGAACACATTTTAAAGATCCTTAAAACAATTTTTTTCAGCTGTCTTAACTTCATCCTGGAAACCTTTGCTTCTCTTCAGCATCAAGATCTTGATTAGAGTATATTATCTGGATTGATTCAGAAATCTATATACTGGAACAGCTTGGTGAAGTGGATTTGGACTGTTTGGATTCAATCCCAGCTCTGGAGCTCATTAACTTCGTGATCTCAATCTGTTTAGCCATTCTAGCCTTGGTTCTCACGAGTAACAAAGAATCAATTCAACCCATTTTAGAAGATTGTTTGAGGATTAAATGTAAAATAATTGTTTCTGAGTAGGTGGAGAGATTTTTTTTTCTTTTTTTTTTTGGCATGACTGCAATAGAAAATCCCAGTTGTAAAACTAAAGATTTATTTTTTTAACTCTCTCTCCTTCCATTCTCTAGTATTCTTTCTGTTACGTTTCAGTTGTCTATTAAACACTACAGGGGAAAGTAGAGTAGAAAGTTAGATAAATAGGCTTGGACTCCAAGAAAGAGGTCCATATTGTAAATATACACTTGATAGTAATCACCATTTAGTGTTATGAGATCACCTATGAGAGATGAAAACATATAGAAGTACAAAAACCAGTTGCATTTCTATACACTAACAATAAAAAATTGAAAAGAGATATTAAGAAATTAATCCCATTTAAATGGCATCAAAAAGAATAAAACACCTAGGGATAAATTTAAACAGGGAGGTAAAAGATTTGTACACTGAAACCTATGAAACATTGATGACGGTTATTGAAGAAGACACAAATAAATGAAAAGAGATCTCATGCCCATGAATTGGAAGAAATAATATTGTTAAAATGACAATACTACCCAGAATGACCTACAGATTCAATGCAATTGCTATCAAAATTCCAATGGCATTTTACACAGAAATAGACAAAACAATGCTTAAATTCATAAGGAACCACAAAAGACCCAGATAGACAAAACAATCTTGAGAAACAAGAACAAAGGTGGAGACATCACACTTCCTGATTTCCAACTATATTACAAAGCTATAGTAATGAAAAAAATATATAGGGTTTGGCATATGAACAGACACATAGAATAATACCATGGAATAGAAAGCCCAAAATAAATTCATGCATATATGATCAATTAATTTTTGACAAAGGAGCCCAGAATACACAATAGGGAAAGAATAGTTTCTTCAGTAAATGATATTGGGAAAACTAGACAACCACATGCAACAGAATGAAACAGAATTCTCATCTTACACCATACACACACAAAAAACAACTCAATATGGATTTACGACTTAACTGTAAGACCTGAGCCATAAAAATCTTAGAAGAAAACACAGAAAGTAAGCTCTTTGACGTTGCTCTTGGTAATAATTTTTTTTTAATTAGTTGACACAGCAAACGTAATAGAAGAAAAAATAAACAAATTAGACTACATCAGATTTAAAACATCTACACAGCAGGGGCGCCTGGGTGGCTCAGTCAGTTAAGTGTCTGACTTCGGCTCAGGCCATGATCTCATGGTTCGTGGGTCCCACGTTGGGCTCTGTGCTGATAGCTCAGAGCCTGAAGCCTGCTTCAGATTCTGTTTCCCACTCTTTCTGCCCCTCCCCTGCTTGTGCTCTGTCTCTCTCTGTCTCTCAAAAATAAATAAGTATTAAAAACATTAAAAAAAAAATCTACACAGCAAAAGAAACCATCAAGAAAATAAGAAGGCAAGCTAAATAATAGGAGGAAATATTTATTTGCAAACAACATAAATAAGAGGTTAATATCCAACTTAGTCAAGAAACTCATACAACTCAATAGCAAAAACACCAAAATAATCCAGTTAAAAAATGGACAGAGGACCTGAATAGACTTTTTTTTCAGAAAAGACATCCAAATGCCCAACAGATACATAAAAAAGTATTCAACCTCGCTGATTATATAGGAAATACAAATCAAAACCATAATGAGGTATCACTGCACATCTGTTAGGGTGTTTAATATTAAAAAAAGATAAGGTATAACAAATGTTGGTGAGGGTATAAGAGAAGAGAAAACCCTTGCACACAGTGGGTAGGAATGCAAACTGATGCAGCCACTATAGAAAACAATATGGAAGTTTTTTCAAAAACCTAAAAATAGAACTACTGTATGATCCAGCAATTCCACTTCTGGGTAGATATCCAAAGGAAATAAAATTACTATCTCAAAGAGATATCTATCTTACCATGTTCATTGCAGCATTATTCACAATAGCCAAGGTATAGAATGAGGAAATCCTGCATTTGCAACAATATGGATGAAATTAGAGAACATTATGTGAAGTTAATAAGCCAGAGAGAGAAAGAAAAATACTGCATGGTATGACTTACATGCAGTCTTTAAAAAAATAGAAATCAAACTTACACAGAGTAGAATGATGGTTGCCAGTGTCTGGGGGCAGGGAGAGGAATAAGAAGATACTGGTGAACACAAACTTTACAAACTTATACGATGAATAAAGTCTGAGGGTCTAATGTCTAACCTGGGGACTATAGTTGATAATACTTTATTGTATGATTGAGAAACTTAAATGTTCTTACCAAGAAACCAAAGTAAACATGTGAGGAGATGGACATGTTAATTAACTTAATTGTGGAAATCTTTTCACAATGTATATTTATATCAAATCGTTATGTTGTATGCTTTAAATATCTTTCAATTTTATTTGTCATTTATACCCCAATAAAGCTGAAAAAAGTTTAAAAAATCAATCATCTAAGATGTTGAAGGAAACTGGTCAAATGTTTTCCGCTGAGGTTATTGTCTAATACTAATACTAAATCTAGTTTATACAGTTTAATATAATTATATTAAAATTATTTTAAGATATTAAATTATAGTATTATTATTTATATAAATTATTCTATTATTAATTATATAAACATTAATAATTAACATAAATATTAAAACACCTTATAAGGCACAAATGAAACGAAGGAAGAATATATTACCAGAGAAAAGAACTAAAATTTAAGAGAACTCAAAAATTTCAATGTTGGAGAAATGAAGAAGAATTACCAAAAGAGCATGAGAAGGAGCAGCCAGATATGTAGCTGCAAAACCAGGAGAGTATAATGTCCTGGGAGCCTAGTGAAATAGCCTCTCAAGGAAGAGAAATACTCACTGCGCCACACCTGGATGCATCAAGTATGATAAAGACTGAGATCTGACCATTGAATTTAGCGATGTGGAGATTACTAGTGACTTGATCAATTTTTGTGGATTAGAAGAAGGCAAAAACATAATAGGCACGGGTTCTGGGGACAATAGGGGGAGGGGAATTGAAGCCGGTAACTATTGCAAACTTTATCAAGAAATTTTGCTGTAAGAAAAAGTGAGAAATGGACAGGTAGCTGGATGGGGAAATGGGTTCACATAAGATTTATTGGTTTTAAGATGGCAGAAATAACCGCATCTTTGTATATTCAGGAATGTTAACTCAGTTGCGTAGGAAATAGTAATACACAAAGAGTGGGGAGAATAAGAAATAGAGAAAGGGGGGCGCCTGGGTGGCTCAGGCGGTTAAGCGTCCGACTTCAGCTCAGGTCATGATCTCACAGTTTGTGGGTTCCAGCCCCACGTCGGGCTCTGTGCTGACAGCTCCAAGCCTGCAGCCTGCTTCAGATTCTGTGTCTCCCTCTCTCTCTGCCTCTCCCCTGCTCATGCTCTGTCTCTCTCTCTCTCAGAAATAAATAAAACATAAAAATTAAAAAAAAAAGAAATAGAGAAAGGGACGTAACGCACAAATGGAAGGGTCAGCTTGCGCTAGATAGTTCCTCTATAGGAGCAGGAGAGAAGTTAGAAAATGTGAGAGAAAACATAGTAGAAGGATACATATGATGATAAGAGCTCTTCTGATTGCTGCAGGTTTCTTAGTGCAAAAAGAAACAGTCATCAGTTGATAAAGAAGATAGAGAGGAGATTTTGGCAGCTTGAGAAGCGAAGGGAAAAGTAAAAAAATCTTATCTAGAAGAGGTAAGAGGGAGTGAATGAATGGGGGAGTACAGTATGACTGCCAGGTGCTGTTAAGGGTGTGGTTTTGGTTAGTGATCATGAATTCAGCATGATTCTATGCTTTCTTTCTGCTATATTCACCTGCTTGGGTGCAGGCACAGAATAGAGAGAAAGCTGATTTAATGAGAATATTTTCACTATGCGAGTACAACTCAGAGTGGGATGGAGAGGCTGAAGATGAAATCAAGAGTGTGATTATAAGGATTGATGATGAGATGTAAGCTGAATAAGGAGGGAAGAGAGGACATAAGGAGAATGGAGGACAGTGAAAGACAGTAAGAGCAATGGACTAAAGATTGCAATCAGGTGAAATTTTCTGAAAGTGAATACTATGAATACCAGAAAAAATAAAGTAGAAAATAGGAGGTGACATCAGTCACGGATCTGGCAGAAAACCAATGACATTCAAACTGAGCAATTTGAGAAAAGTTTGATAAAAAGACTACGGATAGGGATCTAGATTTAAGGATCCCACATGGAACACGATTCCCAGTGGGTTAACAATCCTAAACCTTAGGGGTGAAGTAGAGGAAGGTGGAATCTAGACAGGAAGTGACATGGAGCTGGTCACCTGAAAAGACTGCATTACTGGGTGGAAGGGCATTCTGGGACTAGCCTAAACTGATTCCACTCTCCTCCTGCCCTCTAGTGTCCTAGAATCACTCCTATTGGCCAAACCATGTGGAAGCCAGAAGTGAAGGGAGATTTCTGATGCAATCCATGTAGGGCATAGAACAAGGTGGAGGAGAACAGGAAGTGAATCTGGGGGAGCAAACAGAAGTTGTCACGTATAAGGGTTAAAGAGACTGACACTGATTCAACAACTGAAACCTAGGCGGAAATATTACTGGGGAAGTGTGAGGAGTAGTGGATGCCCTGGGAATGAGGCAGATAGATGATGGTAACAGGAAGATATGGAGGGACTGGACTTTGATTAGATGGAATCCAACACTGGTGATTGCATACTCAAGCAGAGGATGGTCTGGAAGAGACAATGATGACCAAGGAGCTTTGTGGTAAGAAGGAAAAACGACAACTACTAGAAATGACTGTAGAAGAAGTATGCCTTTATTCATTAATTCAACAAAGATTTATTGAGTACCTGATATGTACTCAGGACTACTCTAGACAATTGAAATACATAATGAAAAAAAAAAAAGAATAATATTAAAACTCCTACCCTTGTGGAGGAAAGCACTTAATAACTAGTAAGCATACAAAACAACCTTTTTATGGTATCCCAAAGCATGGTTTAGTATCATGGAAAAAATGTAGCACAGAATAGGGAGAGTTAGAAGTATGAGGAGGGGGTGAGATGGCTATTTTTTAAGATTGAAATGTTAAGCAATGCTTAAGAATGTAAGGCTGCCAGAAGGATACTTTTGGATAAAATACTTTTAGGTGTGTAGGAAGCTGTGGGGTGAGAGTACTCTGAGCTTGGGAGAAGGAAGGCTAATACTGGGCCGGATAGATAAGGTTCATGAGCAGAAAGAGAGGAAGGAGAAGCCATTGGAATGATTTGTGCAGTGCCATGGAAACGAGACCCCGCAAACCTCACCTCCATGCCCCATCTGAAGAACTCTCTAAACTCATCATTTTATGTCACAGCCTCTTCTACCTCTCTGGTCTTCATACCCTCCCTTACACTGGCTAGTTTTCTTCTGCCGGTTTCTTCAAAATTCATATGTTCCACGATGTTTTCCTCAGCCAGATTCCCTTCGCTCATGCAGGTATTACCACAGGGCTTTACCTATCGACCACATACTTATGGCTCCAGAATTTACATTGTGACTACTCTCTTAAAATATGTCAGGGTCAGTCTGTATTGTGGGGAGACTTTAAATGAAACTTATCCAAACTTTAAATGAGAATTTCCCCCTCAATCCAGCGTTTCTTTTTTTATTATGTATTTTGATGGCTTTACCATCTATCCAGTCACCCAAGGTAGAAACTATGATACCTTCTTAAATTTCACCTCCATTTTTTTCACTGACACAGCATTTCAGTCTGCTCCTGCCTTCATATAACAGGTTAATTAGCCTTAGAAACATCACTGTTCTCATTCTCCTCCACTGTTTGTGTCCATGCTTAATGATATTCTTTAGTAAAAGCTCTAATCAGATTTTGTGAGCATATAGTATAGGGCAAAGGCAAATTTTAAAAAAGTAGATGGTGCTATTCAAATATGTTACCATAATTACTTTCTTTTTCACCATGAATTGACCACACAAGAGCAGAACTATAGTTTATTAAACATTAAATAATTGGAAGCAATATAATTAAATACTTTTAATATATAAGTAATGAAGATGATGTATTCCTTTTGCTGGTAGATCCTTTGCTCAGTAAACATAAAGGCAAAGGAGTGCACAATCTCTACATCTGGCATTTAATTCCTGTTTATATGAATGCACTTCTTTCAGAATTTATTTCCATGAAATCATCAGTTCTGGACTTGGAGTTAAGGGAAGTAAACTGACATAGATATTATGACTGAACACTAGGTGGTTTATAGTTTAACTGAATATTTAGAAATGCCATCCGTTCTGGAACTAATTTTTTAATCTAATGCTTTATGGAGAGTAAATAAAAGCAGCACTCAAACTGATAGGCACCGAAGGAGAACTGTGCAAATATTTCCGTAGTGTTGGCACCGTGAGCACTTACTTTCTTCAAAACACTCAAGTTTGGCGTCACTGGGCATGACTGGAAAGGCTAAGTGGTTTCAGAATGCGGCTTCAGACTTCACTTCTCATTTACCTTGAAATGCAATCAAACACTGCAGGAAATGTTCTCACGAATAGACCTTTTAACATTTTGTATTGAAAGCATTTAACCTGCGGCTAGAAACTGGTTCTGAAATAGTTATCTCAGGAAAATAGTTGGCTTATTCTCCATACAAATCTAAATACAACCCAGTTCAAAATTGAACAAATTTCAATTTCATTATCAAAATCAGAGTTTTCTATTGGATTCATTGTTAATCTTGACTGCTTCATTAATAAAAGTATGTCCCTAAAGTATAGATTGTATCTTGATGAATGTTGAGCGATCAGACTAAGTATAGCCCTGTATAAATACAAAATAAAAAATAAGATAAATGCAACTATCATTAATGCATGAGAGCAACAGTGCCTCTCAGTCCTCTTTGTATGGTCATTTTCATTTCAAATATTACAAAGAGCTAATACTTCTAGTTTTCTTCTATCTTTGTAGAAGTCATGATATTACCAAGTGGGTAATTCAGAATTGCTATCAATGTTCCATTTATTTTTTCCCCCAACATTTAGTCCTACATGCTTTTTGATATTGCATAAATGACTTCAAGTTGTTTAAACAATAATTTCTTTATTAAAAAAATTCAGAGAAAGAAACTAGACAAATCCAATATAAATTATTTTTTGAGAAGTTTTGGCACAAAAGAAAATAGAAAAATGAATGGTGATGGGGAAAGTGGGATCAAAAGAAGGTTTTATTGTTTCGTTTTGTTTTTAAGTTTATTTATTTTGAAAGAGAGAGAGAGTGGGAGAGGAAGAGAGGGATGGGGAGAGAGAATCCCAAGAAGGCTCTGCTGCAGGGTTGAATGTCACCAAGCGTGAGATCATGACCTGAGATGAAATAAAGAGTAGGACGCTTATCAACTCAACCACCCAGGTGTCCCTGTTTTTGCTCTTTTGTTTTTTTAAATGAGACAAATGACTACATGCTTGTGTGATGTTGGAAATAATCCAGATGAGGGAGAAAATTTGGTGACTTAGGAAATAGAGGAAAGAATTGCTGGTGAATATGATCTAAGGCACACGTATAGGAGTCAGAGTTAGATAAAAACACAGATAGCTCACTAAAAGCAGAGTTCACGGGTGCAAATGCCAGTAAGTTGAAGATATAGAAAGGGAGTCTAGAAATTCTTTTCTGACCACTTCGATTTTCTCCATTATAAAGAAAGAAGCTCCTCACTTGAGGGCAATGATGAAGGAGGAAGTGCTGGAAGTTGGAAGAGAAGAGGTATGGAGAGAATGGCAGAGGTGAGCACCAGGAAGCTGATGGCTCCTTTTGGGTCCTCGGCAGTGTACTTTTGTGCTTTTCATCCACCATGTTCAAGCGCCGTGCTGTAGATGTGATGTGGACTAGGTGGAGAGTTGGATTAATCAGGCTGTGATTTGCCAAGTAAGAGAAGAGCACGAAGGCTGAGGATGATTTCACAGGAGTGTTGTAAGGATAATGGAATTTAAGTTAGATAAGGAGAAAAAAATATATAACTGGTATATTTATAATGTATTTACAATAAATTTATATGTGTGTGTATATATATGATACACACACACACACACACACATATGAAAAGGGATAGGATCATAGAATTGGACATTTCAGTAGGCTCAGAGGAATGCTGAAGCAAGAGAACCAAAGAGAATGTGCAGGAAGGAAAGAAAGTGGTATTAAAAGAGTTAGTAAAGGGGATTGAAATTATAGAAGGGTTGTTTTTGTTATTAATCACACAGGTAGAGTGGTTGAGACAGATGGAAGACAAGGTCTTCAGAGGAGAAGGGATTTAAGACCTGAGAGTCCAGAGAATTGGAAGAAGTATTTATGTGTATACCAATAGCTGAGACTCAGATGGGATTAGGAAACCAGAAACAAACATTTGAAATATATGGGCTTTGCCATGGGATTTCCACAGATAACAGCCTCAATGTGCGATGAGATTCAAAACTTGGGGTGGGGGGTGGGGGTTGCCCAGAAAAGGGAAAAGTAATCATCTGAAAGTCACAATGAGGATTAAGTGGAGGGGTTTGGGGAAGCCAAACAAAACAAAACCCTTCATGCCTCAAGGGGGCCTCAGAAAGCCACCTCCTCAAGAGGGGAGAATACTTAACAGCAAGAATATAATTACTATCCTCACTGAAAATATTAACTCACAAAATGGGGCAGAGTTTGTATATATCTTTCTCCCCACCATCTGGAACAGTACTTTGCACTTAGTGGGAAATTTTGTTGACTGGACTTCATTTTACTGCATCATTACTTACTTTATTATGCTGCTTTAGCAATAGGTGGTTATATTGGAATCCAATACAAAATATGACACTCTAAAATGGTTAGACATTTCATTACCTTCAGCTGGAAAAACATTTCGTAAGCGCAGAAGTGCATAAGACAATAGGAAATATGCATAGGATTTATGGTTAATGAGGTTGCTAAAATGATTTAAATGACAAAGTAAGACTAGATATTTTACAAAGGACATCTTAGTAGTTGGTGGGGAGAATGGAGATAAAGATTAATAGAAAATAAATGGCTCTGTGAAATGTAAACTCATTTAAATTGAACTACAATTTTACAAACCCCAAGGATATTGTAAGATTTTTTAAGTGAGTAAAAAAGACTCCAAGGCAAAATGTTCCTCAGGAGTTTTATTGCATGCACCCTCTGGTGAGGTTCCACGACTCAGGAGAGGGGAGTTGGGGAAGTTGCACCCGGGTTGGGGGGTGAGGGGTTTTATAACCTGTTGGTGGGGGTGAGGAAGTCCAGATAACAGGGGCGGTCTCTTGACTGGAAAGTCCGAGGCAGAAGATTTCGGTTTCTTGCCTAAGTTTCTGTTTCCTGCCGAAGTCCTAAAGGTCACCAATGTATTGGCGGGAAGGTCAGCCATTCTTAAGAAGTGGTGGGAAGGTCACCCATCTCAAGAAGTCTGCCATACTGTGGTGTCTCTGCCCTACCTCTCAGCCGGCCCAACAGATATCATTACAGGAGATCAGATCAAGCAGTGATTCTAATGAATTTGCCAAAGCAAATGGAGCCAAGAACTACCTTCTTCACTTTTGCCCATGGTGCTCTTCCTTAAATATTCTTACTAAATAAATTGAATAAGTCAATGATATTCTGAGATGTCAGCGAGGAATGTTAAATATGTGTAGTTACATTTTTTTATGTAGTATCCTGAAAAAATTGGAATGAGTTCATATCCATATTGATTCTTTAGGTGGTATGTTCAGTGGTAGCCTTTATTGAATGATAGAGTGAAAAGGATGAAAATATAGAGGTATTACCAAAAAAAAAAAAGATTCATAGAGAATCTTTTGGGAAAGCATAGCAAAATAAAGAATATAATAATTTTAGTTTATATTTTTGGCTCTTTGTTTTCTTTTTAATACGGTTGATCAATCATTACACAAACATTACACAAATACAACAAAAGTTTTTGTCTCCATAGGTTTTACTGAAACAACTTCATGATTCTCTCCAATGGGTTGCTTTCTTTTGTGTGGTAGGCTGACTAATTGTCTCCTAAATATTTCCACATTTAATCCCCAGGGCTGTCAATGTTACCTTATACGCACAAAGTCTTTGTAGATGTAATCTTGGATAATCTAAATTAAGATTAGTAGGTCAAATATAATCACATTGATTTTTATGAGAGGGAAGTCAGCCAGGGAAGAAGGTGTTGTGAAGACAGAAGGAGAGAATGAAGAGAGGCAACCAGAAGCCAAAGAATGTGGAAGGCACCCTCTAGAAGCTGGGAGAAGCAAAGAACAGATTTTTTCCAGGATTCTCCGGAAAGTACCAGCAGTGTAGTCACCTTGACATTCAGTTCCGCAGACTCATTGTTGACTTTTGACCTTCAGAACTTTAAGGGAATAAATGTGTGTTGTTATAGGCAACCAAATTTGTGGCAAGGTTTTTTTTTTTTTTAAGTTTTCTTTATTTATTTTGAGAGAGAGCATGGATGTGCATGAAGGAGGGGCAGAGAGAAAGGAAGAGAGAGACTGCACATCCAGTGTAGAACCCAACGTAGTGCTCAATCGTATGACCATGAGATCATGACCTGACCTGAAACCAAGAATCAGATATCTAACTGACTAAACCACCCACATGCCCCAGTGGCAATTTTTAATAGGGAACAAATGCAGTATGTATTACTTTTAAACCAAAAAAGTTATTGTATTAAAGTTAAGAAATAAAAAAGGATGAAATATTCCTTTCTTTTAGAGTAGTTTACATGTAAGTGAAAAACTTATGGAGAATCTTTCTAAACATGTGCCCATTGCCAGTTTGACCTACAACTTAAGAATTACTGAATAAAAGGGTTAAAGTATTCACCTTATGGCACTCACACAAATTGCTAAATATTTATTTTAAAAGCTTTTTAAAATAATGTCTATAAAAGCAGATTGTGTTATTTAGAGAATCTTTGGTCTTCATCCCATTTCTGGCACAGAGCTCCTAAAAGCCTTGTGATTTCTTAAGTGATGAGGATGATAAAGGTATTTTTGTTATGGTAATGAAATGACTTTTGAGAGCACCTAAGGATAGGGCTGTTTGCCTTGGAGCCAACCACGTGACTAGAGAGTTGGAACTTTCTTCCTACACCCACACCTCTGGGGAAGAGGGAAGGTCTAGAAGTTGAACAATCACCAACGTCCAATGAGTTAATCAATCGAGCCTGTGTAACGACACTTCCATAAAAACCCTAAAGGACAGAGCTCAGAGAGCTTCCACTGGTGAACATGCCAAAACTGGGGAGATGGTACCTCAGGATAGGACGTGCACATGCCATGCACTTTCCTCATTCCTTGCTCTGTGCATCTTTTTCCATCTGGCTCTTTTCCTGAGTCATATCCTTTTATAATAACTGATAATTTAGTAACTAAAATGATTCTCTGGGTTCTGTAAGCTGCTCTAGCAAATTAATCGAACTCAAGAAAAAGGTCACAGGAGCCTATAATTTATAGCCAATTGATCAGAAGTATAGGTAGTGACCTGGACTTGGAATTGCCATCCTGAGTTGGAAGTGGGGGCCATTGGAATCTCCAATTTGTAGCTAGTCATCAAAAGCACGGGTTACAGCCTGGCCTTGTGATTGGAGTCTGAAGTGGTTGGGGGCAGTTTTTGAGATTGATCCCTCAATCTGTTGAATCCCATGCTTTCTCCAGGGAGAGAGTGTCAGAATTGAGTTGTACTCTTGGACGTCTTGCTAGTGTCCACGAATGGCTTGGTGTTTAGTGGAAACTTTCCCCACCCCAACAATACACATACACATTGGGATTCAGACCAGGAACCCAAAATATTCTTCTTATTAAATTGATTGTTTTTGTAATTTGCTTTCCAAAACATCATACCAAGAAAATCCAGAAGATATTAAAATAGTTAATTGCAAAGTCTTACCTGTGTAAGCTTAGATATAACTGCTGTAATCACAAAAGAAAAGATGTGACTACTTAGGAACTGAAAAATTACGTGTGTCAAAAATCCCCTAATCAACCATCCTGAAACAAAAAAAGAAAACAAAACAATGAAAACATAGCATACAAGAAGAGTTAACATATTTAAAATATAAAAATGTAGAAGAACTTTTTAAAGTATGAATAAGTAATCATATTTATGTATTCATTAAGGATACATAAAACTAGTAAGGAAACATTATTTACTAGTACCATGGTTCTAGTCATATAAGCCATACAAATAAAAATATAAATGTGGGAGCATTTCTATCACTTAAATAAACCAAATACAGAATAAATAATAACCAATGCTAGTCATTAATGATAGTTCTATTTCCTTAAATTAATAGTATATTAGTTGGTATAACTGCTTTTGGGAAATCAACATTGCAACATGTACCAAGTGCAATTAAGAAGAAAAGAATTGACATAATACTACTACTTCTGGAAATCTATCCTAAGGAAATAATTACAAATAAAGAAAGTTACATGCATGATAATGTTCAAATTGCATTCTTGACCCAGTGTAAAGTGTGTATGTGTATGTGTATGTGTGTGTGCGCGTGTGAGTGTAAAGAACAATATGGATGAAAAAGAAAAAAAAGAAAGGTATTAAAATTTTTGATTTACTCTTTTCCATTAATGAGATGGATTAAATAAAGTACATATTCCATGAAATAATTAATATGGTTTATACTTATGTGCAGGTAAGAGTTATATTTTAACTTAAACTGTTTTGTCAAAATACAAATTAATATATTAATAATGGAAACCCACAATGTCAAATTACTTATTCAAATAATTATGTAAATTATTAAAAAGCATAGAATAGAAACGTAAGTTTTTATTATGGTAAATAACACGTTGGTGACAGAAATACAGAAAAAAAATTATAAGGTAAAAGGTCTATGTTTACATTATAGTAAATTTATGCATTTTATAGTTTACAGAATAGACCCAACTGGTCAGTAAATAAATTCACTTTTTGAACGGCATAAGAAGACAGAAGTCTATCAGGATTTTTTTCAAGTATGTATATTATCAGGATTAAAGATACGACATCAGATTTGAATAAGCAAATTGGAATAAAAGATACATAATGCACAGTGTTGATGAGAATGTGATGAAATCAGCACTTTTCTTCTGTTGGTGGGAGTACAAGTTTGGAGAGCAGTCAGGAAAAATCATATTAAAATCCACATATTCTTTAACAATTTCAATTTTAGCAATTTATTCTAGAACTGTATAGAATGCATGGGCTGCATTTTGGGTAGTTCAACTTCAAAAACAGGTGCTTCTCTCTCTTTCCCTCCTCTCTGCCTCTCCCCTGATTAGTCTCTCAGTCTCTCTCTTTCTCTCTCCCTCTCTCACAAAATAAATAAATAAACTTAAAAAGTGGGGAGGCATCTCTGTGGCTCAGGCAGTTAAACTTCAGACTCCTGGTTTCGGCTAAGGTCATGACCTCTCAGTTTGTGAGTTCAGGCTTCCTGTCAGGCACTGACAACACAGTCTGGGTTGGATTTTCACTCTGCCTCTCTCTCTGCCGCTCCCCTGTTCCCTCTTTCCCTCTCTCAAAATAAATAAATAAGCTTTAAAAAATAAAATCAGGCACATGTATCACCTTAATAATTATTTTAAAAAATATAGAACCATAAAAATTAATGTATCTACGTGTATGTTCTTATATAACAGAATATGTACAACTAAAGAAATCTTATATTATGCAATAAGTTAATACTGGAAGCTTAAAAGACTTAGGGGGCACTTGGCTTATTTTGATTGAGAAGTATATATTTTTATTTTATATATTCCTGGTTTATTGCCCTTTCACTTTTTCCCATTACTTTGGCTTACTTATATTTTAAAAGGCTAAAACCACAAATAATATGCTGAAATTATTTACCAGGTGTAAATGAAAAGACATTTCGTGTTTAATCCACGTGTAGTAACCTCAAAAATCTCTACCTTTTCCTACATAAGGTGTAAGGCCACAAGTCTAAATGTCTAAACCAAACTGACTCCAGTTTGACAGGCTTTAAGTTTCCCCTCTAAACTAGAAGGCCTGAGTTTCAGCTTCCCTGGAACTATCAGGCAGTTACACATTGCCCAAGGCAGGAGAAACCACCCTTGCAACACCCTATCAGGAAAGGCCAGCGACCACCCTCCACATTGTTAAGGGAGAGGCCTGGAGATAGAAACTATAGATAGGACCCTGCTACCTAATGTTAAAGTTAACCTGTTAGTCGCCTAAAAAGACCCTAGGCTCGCTCTGTAATTGGTTGAATTTAAAGGTACTCTAAATGTAATTGGATCCCGCCAAAAGTAACAAATACTCTAGACAATGTGTATGGTCAAACCCGCTGTCAATGATGTTGAATAATTATGATTGGATCACTGTTCCCAAGTCACAACTTCTGTAACTCCCCCGTCTCAAACCCCATAAAAACCCTACTCTGCCCTTGTTCGGGGCTCTCAGCACGGATCCACGGCGCTGGTGAAGTCTGTGAGCCCGAGCTTAAGCCTGTAATAAAGCCCTTTGCCTTTGCATGCGTGACTCGGTCACCTTGGTGGTCTCCGGTCGGTGAGGATACTGCGATCTGGGTATAACAAAGGGATCTTGTTCTATTTAAATGAAGTGTTTTCTTTCTCTTTCTTTTTTCTTGTTTTTAATTGAGTTACTTTCATATGGCTATTTATGTTACATACCAACACAACTAGTTGAAAGGCATATTTTTAGTTAACTTTTAAATATCTATAAGAACAACTCATCTAACTAGTTTTTGGCGAGCTAAAATATTAATGATAATAATAAATGACAAAATGTTCTTTTAGAGTTAGCTGTAGCTACCACTTTAAGGACAGCAAGGGCCATAGTTGGCAAAATATTTGCTCAATATATGAGGATTAATAGTTGAGAAGGGCATAATTCTTTATCATAGACAATCTCAGAGATAATTATTTTTCATACATAAAAGGAAGATTTCCTTTAACTCAGTAGCCATTTCTTAGAATCATAGAAAATTAATAATTTAGGTAAGTTGGTTACTTCTTAAACTTACCCATGAAGAAATGGGTCCAGAGAAGTAAAGCAACTTCTGACATTTTCAGAAGGAAGTTGCAAGAGGGAATCCAACATCCTCATCTGACTCTTAACCTCCTTTATCTTGCCCCAGTCAGAAGAAAACACACACAAAAAAGCAACTCCCGTGCCCCAAGCTACAATACCTTTTTCAGGCTAATGGACGCATATAGTCGCTTTGACTACCTTTCATGCACTACTTCCTGAAGACAAAAAGAATCCTTTTAGCGGATTAGCTGCCAGCTTTACTCTCCACCCCTATGATTAATGAACAGGGATTCAATGCTTTCAGGTTACTTGATTCTGACAAAAGTTTAGACTATTCAAACAAGCTTAATGTTAATTCATTTGGAAGTTTCTATACTCTTCAAAGCAAACATATTTGCTATACCTAAGTAAACATATTTTACATAATTATTTTATTGAGTTTTTACTCCATGAAATTTCGCATTTGTCCTACTCTCCAAAACATCATATAATTTCTAGGCTGCTGTGAGTGGATATGTTTAGAGAAGAGTATCTGTAAGAAATTATTTTATTCAGTCTTAAATTTCCATATGAACTTGGAGTAAAACCAATAATTTTCCTTGCAAAGCTCTGATTTTCATAATAACCTGAGGGTGTCATTTTACTAAAATTGTTTTTATGTATTCATTTGGAATCTGTTTATGTTATTATTGAAAAGCAGAGAATAAAAATGAGGTGGCAGTGTCAAAAGATGGGTGAGAAATATAAAATTCACGTTTCTTAATTTTTAAAAATTTTTTTTTTTAATGTTTTATTTATTTTTAGGAGAGAGAGAGAGACAGCATGAGCAGGGGAGGGTCAGAGAGAGAGGGAGTCACAGGCTGAAACAGGCTCCAGGCTCTGAGCTGGCAGTCAGCACAGAGCCCGACGCGGGGCTCGAACCCACGAACCGCGAGATCATGACCTAAGCGAAAGTCGGACGCTTAACCGACTAAGCCACCCAGGCGCCCCTCACGTTTCTTAATTTTTTAAATTTCCAGTGAATGCATGAAATTATTTTCCATTATGTTTTTCTTTAAAAAATAAATGTCTGTAGTAGTATCCAGAAAAACCTACAAAATAATTAAATTATAGAAATGTTAAGGTCTAGAGGCGCCTGGGTGGCTCTGTCGGTTAAGTGTCCGACTTCGGCTCAGGTCATGATCTCACAGCTCGTGGGTTCCAAGCCCCTCTTCAGGCTCTGTGCTGACACTAGCTCAGAGCCTGGAGCCAGTTTCGGATTCTGTGTCTCCCTCTCTCTCTGACCCTCCCCTGCTCATGCTGTCTCTCTCTCTCTCTCAGAAAAAAAAAAATTAAAAAATGTTTTAAATAAATTTAAAAAAAGAAATATTAAGGTCTCTAATTTCTGAGAAAAGCTAGTGGAAATGTTTAGTCAGCTGCATGTTTCTTCCTGTGTGCATATGGAAGAATTTATGGGCAAGCAGCACTTTTTTCAGGCCCTATCACACATAGAATAAAAACACCTCTGCAATTCAGGATCCTGGGCTATACAGGAGGTACACTGAAACTCATTCAAATCATAAACGCCTGAGATTTAATGTATTTCAAGGTGAATATGAAACAAGCCATCTAACTAATTTACAATCATTTAGTATATTCATTACAAAGCATATCTACTTAGCAGTGTTGTTGGAAAGCGAACTTTCAGTGTGTGTGTGTGTGTGTGTGTGTGTGTGTGTGCGCGTGCGTGTGTGTTCTATGCATAAACATTTGTGAGGATATGTGTGGATTTAACTGCCCAAGACAGCACTGGCCAAACAAAACTTTTCTCTTGGCTTCTGTGTCAGAAATTACATAAACGTTTATCACAAAACTCTATGCGTCCCCTAATCTAGGACAATTCAGGCCAGAATAACAGCAACAAAATGCGATTTGGGCCCACTTCAGTGAGTTGTACTGTAGACTTTTACTCTGGCAAAATACGTGCTACACTATTGTAAAATTTTCTACAAAGCATTTTCTTCTCTTCTACCAAATCTTAAATAACCATATGGAAATCTATCACCTAATGAAAATCTTAATTCTTACAGGTTTTAGGAAAAGAAGAATTTAATGTTAAAACAAATGAAATGGTTTGATTTTGTATGATAGCCACATTTTAACTTTGGGCTAACATCTCTGACAGTTAACTCAGAAAAAATAAATATATATCCATATTATCAAATATTTCACTACAATATATTTTCCCTTCCTTTATTAGAGTTTTTCTCTGTTTTAAGTGAGTGATATCAAAAGCATTCTTGGCCAATATAATTGGGGCATTCTAGTTGAAGTGATAAGTCAACTTATTTTTAAAACATGATTTCCCACAATTTGAGGTCACTCTAAAGTTATCTTTTTTTATATAATAAGTTCTAGAAAGACATCCATGGAATGTTTAGCTGAAAAAAGTCTAGAGAATCTGAAAAAAGATCTGTGTTTTCTTTGAATACTTATGAAAATATTTTCTTCAAGTACAATTAAATGTTCAATGACACTCTTACACAAGATGGTTAAAAATTAAGTTCGATGTTCAGAAAAGAGTTTACAGGAAATGCAAAAAATAGAGAAATATATTAAATGACGCCATAAAAATACAATCTGCCAGGTCTAGAATGCAGGATTTTCTCCATAACAAATGACCCAGTTTCCTCAACAATATATGCATGCTTAAAAAATTGATGGCACTGTTAAGATTAAAGAAGTCTTAAGAGAGAGAGAAAAAAGAGAGAGTCTTAAAAGATAACCAAGTACAATTTGCAGAACTTATTTAGATTCTAATTTGCACAAATATCTTTAAAATATATTTTATGGGTCAGTCAAGAAAGATTAAACATTAAGTACAAGATAAAACCAATAATTTGTTATTAATGTTGTTGAATGAGGTAGTGATCTAGTAAATTTCTTAAAAATCCTTATTGGTAAAAGATATAGATAGGTAGATAGATGGATGGATAGATAGATAAATAGGTAGATAGATAGATAGATTGATAGATAGCTACAATTGAAATGGTAGCTTGTCTGGAATTTATTTGAAAATGTTGTTTTAAAATATTCCATTAAAAAATTGCCAAGAGAATTGGGTAGATGAAACAGAAATGACATAATGTTGATAATTTTTGAAGTAGAGTGTTTTACAGTGGATATTTATACTTATGCTATGCTAGAATCTTTATGATAAAAATGTTAAGTGATAAAATTAAGAATATTGTATCAATTAGGCACAAAACTGAGTGGCTTACCCCAATAGTCATCTGTTTACCTAGAACTGAATTTATTTATTTATGTATTTCCTTCCTTCCTTCCTTCCTTCCTTCCTTCCTTCCTTCCTTCCTTCCTTCCTTCATTTATTAGAAGTCATGCACGATCAAGTCGCTTGGGAGGGAGAGCTATGGGTTCTGAATCTATTGGGCTCCCAGGCACATGGCTGGGCATGTGAAGTTTGAGTGGGCACAGGAGACCCTCGGCCAGCCCCACCTCACAATTCTTTGTGTTACACATCTGGCAGAACACAGCTGGTGAGTGTTCTGGTTTGGGCTGAGCTGACTTATGCATCTGCAGTCAGCTCTAAGGTTAGTTGCTTTGTGGTGGCCTCAGCCTTGAAACCTTGTCTCCAGTCCATGTGATTGATCACTTATAGCAAACCAACTCAAGGCTGTTCACATGACAGGTGGCAGAATTATAAGAGTTGGTAGAAGCATGCCATTCTGTTTTTCAAGGCAAATCACAAGGCCTGTCCAGATTTAAAGTTTATTTCTTTATTTTGAGAGAGAGAGAGCATAAGCAGGGGAGAGGCAGAGACAGGGAGATGCAGAATCTGAAGCAGGCTTCAGACTCTGAGCTGTCAGCACAGAGCCCCATGTGGGGCTTGAACTCATGAACCTTGAGATCATGATCTGAGCTGAAGTGGGATTTTTAACCAACTGAGACACCAGGTCCCCTAGGCCTATCCAGATTTAACAGGTAAGGATATCAACACCACAACCTGATGGAGGAACTTCAAAGTCATATTGTGTCGAGAATTAATAGACATTTTTGCAATTTGCCAGACATTTATGAAAAAAGATGAGAATAAAATCTTAACAGTGAAATTTTATTAGACATTAGAATACATTAAAATTGGATTGAAGACAAATATTCTGCTACTATGAAACCTCTAGTCACCATTATTTTAAGGGTCCAAGCCAATTCGGTAATAATAAATTTTATTTTAGTGCTTACCATGTATCAGGCTCTTTTCTAAGAGTTTTACATATATATTCCACACCACAACCCCAGGAGGTATTACTATTTTCTTCATCTTGTAGATGAGAAAGCTGGATGGAGCATGAGGGAATTATATAAATTTCCCACATTCACACAGCTCGAAAGTGGCAAATTTGGAAACAAACTCAGACAGCTGGGTTCAGAGTGTGCATTTTTAATGCTATACCAGAAATGGAGTCTTTTTTTTTTTTTAATATTTTATTTATTTCTAGGAGAGAGAGAGAGACAGCGTGAGCAGGGGAGGGTCAGAGAGAGAGGGAGTCACAGACTGAAACAGGCTCCAGGCTCTGAGCTGGCAGTCAGCACAGAGCCCGACGCGGGGCTCGAACCCACGAACCGCGAGATCATGACCTAAGCGAAAGTCGGACGCTTAACCGACTAAGCCACCCAAGCGCCCCGAAATGGAGTCTTTTAAAAGAAAGAAAACATGCATTTTAACAGTAGCAAATGTAATTATATACATCAAAAATCCAAGAAAATATTAAACTATTTAAGCTAATGACAAACTTTAGCAGAGTCAATAGATCAAAGAAAATATAGAAAACTCTGTATCTTCCTATACCCTAAGATAATGTTAGGGGAAAAAATATTCCATTAATTATGCTACATAATAAGTTATCTAAGAATACATCTGTTAAGTATCGGGAGATAAAGCAAATAGCTGCAGAGGGGAGCCTGGGTGGGTCAGTCGGTTAAGTGTTTGACTTTGGCTCAGGTAATGATCTCAAGGTTTGTGGGCTTGAGCCCCACATTGGGCTCTGTACTGACAGCTCAGAGCCTGGAGCCTGCTTTGGATTCTATGTCTCCTATCTCTCTCTGCCCCTACCCCCTCTAAAAAGAAATAAACATTTAAAAAAATAGTTGTGGAACATAAATGAGACCTGAATAAATGGGAAGGCATATCATACTCTTAGACAGTTAATCTGAAAATCACAAAGACATCTAGTCTACCCCAAATGAATTTAAACACTGAATGAAGTTTCAACAAAACCCCTAAATAAGTGCTTTTTCATAAAATAATAATGTTTAATCTAAAATACATATTAGACAAAAACACCTAAAAATAAATGACACAATTCTTTTTTTTTTTCCTTAAGTAGTTTATTGTCAAGTTGGTTTCCATATAACACCCAGTGCTCATCCCAACAAGTACCCTCCTCCATGCCCATCACACCTCTTCCCCTCTCCCTGACCCCCATCAAACCTCAGTTTGTTCTCAGCATTCAAGAGTCTCTCATGGTCTGCCTCCCTCCTTCTCCACAACAATTTCTCCCCTTTTCCTCCCCCATGATCCTCCATTAAGTTCTTCCTATTCACGCATATGTGCAAACATATGGTATCTGTCTTTCTCTGCCTGACTTATTTCTCTCAGCATAACACCCTCAAGATCCATTTGTTGCTACAAATGGCCAGATTTCATTCTTTCTCACTGCCATGTAGTATTCCATTATATAGATAAACCACATCTTCTTGATCCATTCGTCAGTGAATGGACACTTAGGCTCTTTCCATGTTTTGGCTATTGTTCAGAGGGCTGCTATGAACATTGGGGTGCATGTGCCCCTATGCATCAACACTCCTGTATCCCTTGGGTAAATTCCTATCAGTGCTGTTGCTCGGTCGTAGGGGAGTTCTATTGTTAATTTTTTGAGGAAGCACTGTTTTCCAGAGAGGCTGCACCCCTCTAACATTCCCACTAACAGTGTAGCAGGGTGCACGTTTCTCCACATCATTGCCAGCACCTGTAGTCTCCTGATTTGTTCATTTTAGCCACTCTGACTGGTGTGAGGTGGTATCTCAGTTTGGTTTTGATTTATATTTCCCTGATGATGAGGGACGCTGAGCATCGTTTCATGTATGACACAATTCTTTAAAAGATGAATGGAAGTGCTTTCTCCAAAAAATAGTAAGACCTGTTGTAAAACTCTCGTGATTGAAATAATGGGTTACTGGTATATGAATAAATCAATAGAAAGATGAAGCAGACTATAAACCTTGTAAAAACAGACCACATAGGAATTCATAAAAATTTCATATATGAAAAAAGTGACATTACCAAGTATGTAATGAATGGACTGTTGCATGCTGGGATCCTTGTTTATTCATGCAGAAAATAATATTAGGCCATGAATTCCTACCATTAAAAAACAAGCAAGCAAAAATAAGTCAATTGTACCTAAATGTGAAAAAGCTATCTATACACCCAAAATAAATTGTCCTTATGCCCCTGTAACTGTGAGTAAATTACTTAACCAGGAACCTGAAAAGAATGAAGTATAACTAACAAACAGAGGAGCCTGGCTGGCTCAGTAGGTTGAGCATCTGACTCTTGATTTCAGCTCAGGTCATGATCACGGGATCACGGTTCATGGGATCGAGCCCTGTGTTGGGCTCCATGCTGATTGCAGAGCCTGCTTGGGATTCTCTCTCTTTCTCTTTCTTCTTCCCTACCCCCTCAAAATAAATAAGCTAAAAAAAAAGCACCTTATATACGGTAGAAAACACTATGAAAATAAGTAAAATGGGGGAAATTAAGGGCTAAGAGGAAATCTTTGCCACACCTAATCCATAAAACATTAGTCCCAATAATTTCTAAAGAACAACTGTAAAGTTATTAGAAAAAGACAAGTATCTCAGTAAAAATATTAAAAGATAAGGAACATTTTAAAGAAGATATAATTAATACATATGATTAATAAAAAGTATTTGAAAAGAATTTTTAGAGAAATTTCACTATGCATTGAAATACATAGAAAACTACAAAGAAAAAAATAACACCCACTGTTGTAAATATTTTGGGGGGGAATCTTTTCATTCTCTTTTTATTTGCATGTACATTTTCAGCAAAATTAGAATTGTAATATTCCTACTGTTTTTATGCATTTATTTATTCAATGTAATAACTATTTTTCTCTTTCATTAAATCTTTAATGTCATGATTTTAATGACTAAAGATTTTGTAATTTATTTAACCATTTCCTATTACTGAGCATTCAATTTACTTCCAGTTGTGCATTGCAAATTGCACATCAGAAAAATTTAAAAGCTAAAATGTCCAAGAAATTCTTTTTTGTTTATTTGTTTTTGTTCAAATGGGAGCTATTTGGCAGAGGAACCTGGTGACTTTTGATTTTGGCTCGGGTCATGATCTCACAGTTCACCAGTTTGAGCTCCACATTGGGCTCAGTGGTGACAGTGTGGAGCTTACTTGGGATTTTTTCTCTCTCCCTCCCTTTCTGCCCCGTCCCTGCTTGCACACACACACACTCTCTCTCAAAACAAATAAATAAACATTTTTAAAAAGGATCACTTTAAATATATTTAATGGCAGAGTTAAGTGAATCTACCCTTAGTGTAACAAACAGTATTGGTATCATTGGTCTCTGTGAAGTCAATTCATTCTTCTTGGTCCATTCTTCATCCAACATTTCAATTCCATTTCCATTCTCTATATATACCTACTCTTCTGGTCAGATATGCATGTTCTTAAATACATTCATATTGTTTAAAAATAGTCTTTGTTTTGTGCCTATCTGGCAATATACTTTATTCATTTAATTTGATTTATCACATATTTATTGTATATAAATATTCTTGCTAAAGAAGTATCTATCTCACTTTCATCTGCTGTTCATTCAACTCTATGTTTAAAATATTTATGCATTTTTATGTCTGTACATCAGATTTACTGGTTCTAACCACTGTCTATAAATCATAATGTATGTCTACCACATTTACTTTACTTCATTTAGTAATGAGCACATTGTTTACACTTAAAACTCTACCACCATGAACGATGCTTGTGTATTCTCAGCAATGTTTTATTTCTCAGCTACCAGGTCAGTGGCCACAATACTCATGAGTCTCTTTGAGAATTTCTATGTATTTATATGTCTGTAAATCAGTAGGCTAGATCACTGGGTAGATGCATTCTTAATTTGACCAAGCACTGCCAGATTGCCTTTCAGAAGGTTTTCACCAGTTTACAGCTCACACACAATGCCTGAGAGTTTGTTTCCCAGTGGGATGTGTTTTGATATGCTGTTGTTTTATAATTTTGTTTAGAGGAATAAGGAGTAACATTTATATTGAATTTATATATAAAGTGAAGAAAAAGATTTGTTGTTACTCAAGGAATTCTAGCTCTGTTAAGATTAATTTAAGTGTTTAGAGTGATTTAAGCCCCTGCTTCACCAGGGGCCAGATGTGTGTGTGTGTGTGTGTGTGTGTGTGTGTGTGTACATATATGTACTTAACTCAAATATATATGTAATGTATACATAATATACATGTGACATATAATACAATTTTATATGTCAATTACAGTTTGTAAACAAAAATTTAAAAAAAGACAAAAAACAAGATAGGCTCAATCCATTTAAATATTTTAAAACCATGTATTTTGTCAATATACAGTTTGGTTGAGCAACATATTTTATCTGCTTTTTTAAAATTAACAATGAATACATGATAGATTATATCATTCTCTTAATGATAGATTATATGATTAATCTCTTAAAATTTCATAATTATAAACTATCAACCATATATATTTAAAAAACAACAATTATCTGTTAAGCACTGGAGGGGAACTAAAAGCAAATAGAAACTGGACCAAATGATTTGAGCCTTGAAAAAAGAGAGACTAGGTGAGTTTTTCATTTATCTTCTCTTTTATTTGATGATACTTAAGTTCAGATAGCATTGGGTGGCTACAGCTCAGTTTGAAAGCTATACTCATACTGGTTTTAGGATTCAGAGGGTTGAGTTCAAGAATGTCAAAATAGATGAAAGTAGAGAGAGGAAATCTGAGAAAGGAGATAAGAATGTATAAACTACACTCAAATATTTTCTTGAACACAGCAAAGGTAATTGCCTTCTATAACAAAAATCAACATTCATCAGAGGAATATAGAACTCAGATTCTCTATTGCATGTCATCCAAAATATTCACTATAAAATAAAATATTACCAGACATACAAAGAAACAGGAAAATGAGAACCATAAGCAAGAGAAATAGCAAATAGAATTTAACATTGAGGCAATTCAGATGTTGATTTGGCAGAAGAAGACTACTATGACTATTGTAAATATGATCAAGCACAAAAAAAGAGGAATATGATTATAATTGTAATGAATGAACAGGCATAAAATGTATCTGAAAAATGGAAACTATAAAGAATGACCTGATGGCAATTCTAGAACGTAATACTGCAATGTTCAAATAAAACACTTTCTTTCTTTTTTTTTTTTTTAATGTTTTATTTATTTCTAGGAGAGAGAGAGACAGCGTGAGCAAGGGAGGGTCAGAGAGAGGGAGTCACAGACTGAAACAGGCTCAGGCTCCGAGCTGGCAGTCAGCACAGAGCCCGACGGGGCTCGAACCCACGAACCGCGAGATCATGACCTAAGCGAAAGTCAGACGCTTAACCGACTAAGCCACCCAGGCGCCCCAACTGTGAGATCATGACCTGAGCTGAAGTCGGACACTTAACCAACTGAGCCACCCAGGCGCCCTAAATAAAACACTTTCTTGATAGGATTAACAACAGATTGAGGAGAGCATAAAAAAAGGACCAATGAACTTGAAGATAAATGAATAGAGATTAACCCCATCTGAAGAAAAAAAAGGAAAAAGACCAAAACTATGAACAGTGTAACCTATGGACAGTATCATAGAAGTGAAAACACAAGAGATGCTACAGCAGATTTTTCAGGCTGAAAAGGAAATATGATAATCATAGAATATTTAAATTGATAGAAAGAAATAAAAAGCACTTGCAATGGTAAAAATATATAAACATACAAAATATGTCTTATACTTTCTTACTTTTTAACACATTCAACTTACTATAAAAATAAAAATGCATGACATTGTTTGATGGGGTTTGTAATATGCAGATGAGTCATAAATGACAATAATAGTATACAAATTGGAAACATGTAAATGGAGTTACACTGGTTCAATATTTTATATTTTTTATGAAGTAGTATAAAGTTAACTGTAAAAAATATTATGAATTTTTGCCAAAGGCCAGTCAAAGAATTAAATTAGAATACAAAAATATTTGGTTAACTCAAAGCCAGCAGGAAGGAAAGAATATAAGAACAAAAACCAAATAGGCCACAAATAACAAAGTGGTAAAACAAATTCTAACTAATAAATAATTATACTAAATGTAAATAGAACAAATATGACAATTAAAAAGCAAGATTACTGGACTAGATACAAAGCAATACTCAACTTTATGTTATCACAAATGATAAACTTGGTATATTAAAAAAACTGTTTAAAAGAAAGGAATGGAAAATATATGCCATGGAACATTAAGCTTAAGAAGGCAGAGTCTGATTATTAATATCAAAAAAAAAAAAAACAAGACAAAGACTTATAAGAGATAAATAAGAAAATTTCACAGTGATAAAGGGTAGTTTGTCAGGAAGACATGACTGTTATAGATGCATATGCTCCTAAAAAAAAAAGAGCTTCAAAACACAAAAGCAAAGAAAATCGAACAAAGGGAGAAATAGAGAAATCTGCAAACATTTTTGAATATTTTATGCTCCTTCTTCACTAATTAAAAGAAAATTAAACTAAAAAATATCAGTAGGAGATTGCTAAGGATATAAGAGATATGAAAAACACTACTAACCATCTTGATCTTATTGAGAAGAATGAATTTTAACCTACTGAATAAAATAAGAATCTGAGAACACATGTGTACACACATTTTAAAATAAAAGTAACATCATATGATACACATTTCTTGGAAATTTTCCTTCTATTCTTTCTATTTTAACTTTAAAACATATATTGAGCATTCACCTACAAATGTGGATATAAATCTTTATCTGTAATAACTGTGTAATATTACAAGAGTGAATATAACTTTATTTAAGTATTCCTTTTTAAATGGCAATTCATATTTTCCAGACTTTTGCTATTATAAATTATACTGTGGTAAACTCCTTATAAGCAATTTGATTCTTTAAGCAGAGATTTTCCAAAGTGTATTTAGCTGGCATGCATATTTTTAAATTGTACTAGGTGCTGATTTTTAATTTGATAAGTAAACTTTAGCAAAATATACATGTTACAAAAATGAGTTTTCTGCCCTTATTAATTTAATAAAACAATAACAAATTAAGACCTAACTGCACTGAACACATTATGAATATACATGGCATTAAAACTCGATATTATAACTAGCTAAATAATATATAAATTTAAAAAGAGAAAGGAGAATAAGAATAAGATTAAAAATAAGGAAAATGTTTTGGGAAAAAAATGCCTTTATCTATAAATTAAAAATATGTATTTAAAAAATGTTTAAGTAATTAACTTTTTGAGAGATAGAGTGTGTATGAGCAGAGAAAGGGCAGTGGGAGATAGAGAGAAAATCTTTTTTTAACGTTTATTTATTAATTTATCTTTAAGTTCTTATTTATTTACTTGAGATCAGGTGTGGGGAGGAAGGAGCAGAGAGAGAGAGAGAGAGAGAGAGAGAGGGAGAATCCCAAGCAGGCTCCAGGCTCTGAGCTGCCAGCAAAAAGCCTGATGTGGGGCTTGAACTCATGAACCAGGAGATCACGACCTTAGACCAAGTCAGATACTTAACTGACTGAGCCACCCAGGTATGAGAGAGAGAGACAGACACAGAGAGAGAGACAGAGAGAATCTGAAGCAGGCTCTATGCTCAGTGAGGAGCCTCACACAGGACTCGATCTCACAACCCCAAGATCAAGACTTGAGCCAAAATCGAATGTCAGAATATCAACCAAGTAAGCCATGTAGGCACCCCCCTCCCACCAAAATACAAAGAAATCTGCAAACAGATTTATTAACCATTTATTTAACCTTCTAATCAATTGCATGCAATCAATATCAAAACCTAAGTTTCTTTAGATAAAGGAGTACATCTCATTATTTTGGCTTCTATATTGCAAACATGACCACCTGACTGGAATTTCAGCTGAAATTAAATTGTAAATTATTATTTTTATGTTACAGTGTTAGTTTTCATGCTTCTCTCCTTGTCCGTTGAGAATTATTGTGGATTGAACTTGCCCTCCTGCCCCACATTTGTGTGTTGAAATCCCAAACCTCAGTACCTTTTTTTTTTTAATGTTTCATTTATTTCTGAGAGAGACAGCGTGAGCAGGGGAGATTTAGAGAGAGAGGGAAACAAAGAATTGGAAACAGGCTCCAGGCTCTGAGCTGGCTGTCAGCACAGAGCCTGATGCAGGGCTCGAACCCATGAACCGTGAGATTATGACCTGAGCCTAAGTCGTCACTTAACTAACTGAGCCACCCAGGCTTCCCTCAAACCTCAGTACCTTGAATGTAACCTGATCTGGAAATAGACAGTTCTTTTACAAATATAATTAGTAAAGTTAAAATGAAGTCATACTTGAGTAGCATGGGTCCCTAATCCAATATGACTGTGTCCTTATTAAATAGATACATTTGGAAAGAGACATGCACACAAGAAGAAGTTCACGTGAAGATGAAGGCAGAAATCTGGGTGATGCTTGTTTGAACCAAAGGAAGTCAAAGATTGCCAGCAAACCACCATAAGTTAGGCAAGAGACACAGAACAGATTTTTCCTCATGAGGGCCCAGCCTTGCTGACATTTGATTTTGAACTTCTACCCTCTAGAACTCTGAGACAATAAATTTCTGTTTCTTAAGCCACCCAGTTTGTGGTACCCTTTTTTTCTGGCAGCCCTAGAATACTAACCCAGGAATTCAGGTAGATGAAATTGTTTCTCCATGTTTATGATTCATAGTGTATATAATATTCAGTATACCAAACTGGAAAAGGTCAAGTACTTCATAGGTGCCATTAAAAAAGTGCCATTAGGGAGTGACGTCACCAAAATGTCAACATAGTAATGACACATGCATAGATATGAGATGAGCTGAATGATATAGGCATTGTGATGGAGCCTTAGACTACTATAGACTTTTGGAGTATATGTCAGAAGCAGGATCATCTGCTTCCCCACCGCATTTAACTGGGGGGAACTGAATCTATGGAAAATGAAACTGCAAATAAGGCACAGGGAGGAAGGGCTACTATAGAGGAAAGTGAAGACAGTAAATCCTATGATTTCACAAGAACATTTTTCTCTTTTGTTTTTCTTCTTTTTATTGTATCTATATGAGAAGATGGGTGTTAGCTGAACCTACTATGGTAATCATTTTACAATATATGTAAATCACACCATCCCACTACATGCCTTAAAGTTACACAACGATGTATGTCAATTATCTTTCATTAAAACTGGAAAATATACCACTAAGTTTTGTTCAGACATATTTAAATAGCATCTGTTTTATATTTGCACTTTATCTAGTCTTAATAATTCAGGCTGCAGAATCCCAGATAGTTTCACAGAAACTTTCTGTTTCATCTACAAACAGCAACCAGAAAGTTTCTCATTTTTTCTACCCTGCTTTGAAAAACTAGATTGGCTGTTTTTTGTTTTGTTTTTTTTTCCTAATTCAGTTATGGTCTGTGGAAGGGATCTGAGAATACTCCATTTAAAAGATCTTCTGGGGAATCAGGGTGGCTCAGTCAGTTAGTTAAGCGTCTGACTTCAGTTCAGGTCATGATCTCACAGTTCTTGAGTTCAAGCCCAGCTTTGGGCTCCGTGGTTAGAGCTCAGATCCTGGAGGCTGCTTCAGATTCTGTCTCTCCCTGCCTCTCCTCTGCTCACACTCTGTCTCTCTCTCTCTCTCAAAAGTAAATAAACATTTAAAAATATAATAAAGAAAATAAAAGAAAGATCTTTCATAGGTATTATTTTTAAGTTGCTTTTAGTTATTTTTTGTTGTTGTTTTCTTCCATAAATTTCTTCTTTTTTTATTGCTGTTGTTTTTTGTGTGGTTTTCAGATTTTGGATTAGTAGGATTTTATAAGTATGCAGGAATGGTTTGCCATTCTATATAATGGGAGATATAACAGTTGTCTTCACTAATATAAACAAGAATTGTTTTCATCTATAAAGCTTATATGTGGAAAGGATATATTTTAGGAAAATGCTTTGAAACAAATAGCTTCCAGGATTTTCTAGGAGCTTGAGCTTTCAGGAAAACTGACAGTGATAATTTGTGACAACCAGGAAGGAAAAGAGGAAGAAACATATTGTTGATAACAGGAAGAGAAAGAAATGAACTAATTTTCTCTTATAGTTTTTGAAATGCTTACAAAATTAAATATGAGATTTATTGTCAAAAGAATTTATATTGTAATGAAACTATGGAGATTTCTTATCTCTGTTATTTCTTTTCGATAAGAAAGGAGAGCAATTAACATAAGTGATAATTCCAAATAATTCCTAAACTTCTTGGCATACACTCAACTGCCTTCATTGTCTTTTAACAAGAAGAGACTTTCATGGACAATGTAAGATCCAAATGGGAGTAAAACTTATATCCAAAACATAACATGCATAGATTCATTTCAAAGGCAAAATATACTTAACCATTCTCATTGAATAATGAGTGTTGACTTAATTTTTTATGACCTACTAAATAAATTTAGAGTGTATTATATTACTAAGTTAATTTTTTTAGTCCGAAGAAATGTACTTCACTCTTCTTGGCTTTCAATAGCAGTGCATCATTTTAGGAGTCTCTTATAATTGTTCTATCAGAATCACTTTTCAATGGGGCTGTATCAGAACAATATCAAGAAAAATAAAAATCATTCTACAAATTTATTCATAATCAGAACATTAATGTATTGTGAGGTCAACAAATATGATAAAAGAAAAATACATAATCTTCAAAGGTAAAGGAAACAGTATGGCCCAATAATTTGTAGTCAAAAGTAGCTTTCATAGCACCATAGAAATTTGATTCTTTTTAAATAGTATCATCATCAACAACAACAAACTTGTCAGACCACGGTCTTTGTTCATAACCTCGTTGAGTATTTGCTAGTTCTCAAAGGCCATGTTTAATAAAGTAGAATTTATATTGTTTTTCCTTTATGGCACATACTCTTTATATTGTATGTTAGAGAAATCTCTTTATATTGTATCCCTCCTCCCATAACATAAGCTGTTTAGGTGAATATTTATCTGTATGTGGTACCCAAAGTCAGCAACTGTCATCCATGTGTTATGGCCTGGATAAGGTTTTACAGAATAGAATATATGTTGTATAGAGAGAACTCTGAATAAGTTTTCAAGAGATCTGAGTTTCAGTGTGGTTTTTCCCTGTGTGAATTTTGTAACCTTGTTTTAATTTTTTTACAACCTCTCTTTAATTCCATATCTGAAAAATAAAAGTGTGAACTCAATAGTTTTAAGATACCTTTAAGTTCTAAATTAGATTGGTAAGTAGCTCTCTTTCAACACTGCTTACATTCTTCTGGGAGGCTTTCTAGACAGACCATTTCTCTCTTGCGAGCTTTCCCACTGCTGTGAATACACATATTTTTAAACAAAGAAATGGATTCTGTGTATATAGTTTTTATCATTTGTAATTGTGTTTAGTCTTTCCTGTGGAGAGCTGGTCCCAAAATTACAAGCTTTTACTCTCAGCCTAGCACTTGTGAAACCTGTAAGAATGAAGAAATGTCAGTGGCCTTGAAACCAATTTGTTGGTTCATTGTTTATTATTATTATTATTTTTTTAATCTTGGGGAAGTTTCCTCTGACTTATTCCCAAGAGAATTTAATTTTTCAGATGGTAGCTTTTCTGAGCACAGTTCCTTTCCCTTGTCACTGACTTCATTTTTGAAAGTCACTGTCCTCAGAGATTGTTCCAACACTCAAATTGACAGGGAGAAGGCTATGATCCACCGGCCATGCTTTCTCAGCTGATAATCTAATGTCTAGGGCTAGCATCGTGATAAGCAGTGCCGTGGATCCCTGGGGCTGGAGGGTATGAAGAGCTGGGAACTGCTATTAGGCTTTTCTTTGCTTTTCTTTCCTTTCCTTTCTTTTCTTTTCTTTCCTTTTCTTTCTTTTCTTTTCTCTTCTTTTATTTTTTTCTTGCTTTCTATTTATTTATTTATTTTGAGAGAGAGAGAGAGAAAGTGTAAGTCAGAGAGGGGCAGAGAGAGAGGGAGAGAGTAAGAATCCCAAGCAGGCTCCTCACTGTTAGTGCAGAGCCCAATATGGGGCTCCAACCCAGGAACACTGAGATCATGACCTGAGCTGAAGTTGGTGGCTTAACAGACTGAGCCACCCAGAAACCCCAGACTTTTGTTTTCATGATAATAAACAAACAAACAAACAATGCTTCCTAGCCTGGTGAAAGCAGATACTGTTTTGCAGAAATAGTATTCATTATTTTTCATCCCAGTTTTAGATAAAATATGTGTAAATATGTGTATATGAATTTTCTCCCTTTAGCTTATTTTGTAAAAATACCCAGGTCAGTCCTCTACACAGTGTACAACACAAAAGTTGTTCACAAGCAACTACCTACTGAACGTGGCATCTTTTCTTACCATATCTCCTCCTTTAGCAACAGAAATCCAAGACAGTACTTTGGGGGCAATTTGATCACTTGTATAATTAATGTTAGAAACTTTTCCTTATTTTGAGTTAAAATGACCCCAGCTATAATTTCTATGTCTAGGGCCTTCTTTCGCTTGCCAAAGCCAAGGAAAATCATTTTAGTCCCCTTTTTAGATGACCTCCTGCAAAACATTTGAAGACTGTGGTCCTCTATTTTCATGTGAAATCCATTCACATAAACTAAGTTAAGCATTCTTATTTCCTTTCCTCATGCCCCATTTGGAAATTTTCCAAACTGCCCTTGTCTCCTTCCAGGGAATGGCTCGTTTAGCAGGTGGGTCACTCCACAATAGATGGAACTGTCACTTATTTTATGCCAATTCATTTATTGATAAAACTCAAAATCGCATTTGCTTTTCTGAGGGCTTCCTCATTACAGTAATTTATTTTAAACCTAAAATAAAACACCTTTAATTCTTCGTCACAAGCCCTACTCTTAGACTACTTGTCCCCACTCTGTTTGTGCCAAAGTTGTCATGGCTTAGAATCAGGGCTTTATTCATCCACACATTTCTTCCTAATTTCTTCTTTGTTACAGTTATCACTTCAAGCTGTTTGTTTGCTGATGGCGAATCTGTAATTGACGTCTTGCAATGCATTACAGTAAAACTTGCAAACCTTCCTGTGGACTGGCAGTAGGAGATCATTCTCCTCGATTTCTCTGGCCTTCCATGGAGATTAGCGCGCTGTTTGGTGCCGGCAAATGTTAGGCAACATGAAAAAGTATGATTTAATTATTGAAAATGTTTGGAGGAATACTAAAGGTTCCCAGTACAGTGGTGTAATTGAATCCATTGATGCCTATAAACATAATAAGAATTTTTAAGCGGTCTTTTCTTTTTCACTGTTATGGATTTTAGAAGAATTATTATTTCTTATTATTTTTATGCATCTGTCTTGCTGATCTGATGCCAAAAAGTGGATTGTATACTATCGAATCATGGGTTGGCTCTGCTGGATTCTGACTCATGCCCTAAATTAAGAGATGGCTCCAAATGTTTTCTCAAGGGTAAATTCTGCTTCTGCATTTGAGCTACAAATTAAGAGACAGACTTTGAAAAAGATGCTGGGGCTTGAAGAACATTCTCAAGGACAGACATGTAAAAAGACAGACTGTTGTGGTTGGATTCAAAATAAGATGTAAATACTGACCTCCAGGCAATTTGTCTTTCACAGGGAAAAAGTACTGAACAAACCCCACAAAATCCTCTGGATTCAGGCAGACCCCAGTGAGAGGTGACAGGTGTTGTTTTTGTTTTTCATATCCTGCGTTCAGCATTTTTAAAAGGTTTTATGTAGTTTAGTGATGTTAATTAAAGAATCTTACCTGTAGTCTTGGTTTAGTTAGTTTCCTCTGCTTTTGCCCGAGGATTCAAAAGCTATTTTGTGAAAGCAGAGGCTTTCTGCTGTTTGTTTGTGTGCTCAGCCATCTCTGTGTTTTAATCCTTTCTTCAAATCCATCAACAGAGACTCTGGGCAGGTTGTTTTAAGTTCTCAGAACTTACATTTTCCTCTCTGTAAAATGGCTTTTCGGTGAGCAGAAAATAAAATCACGCATAGAAAGGACCTGACAGTGTCCTGGGTGCATTGTAGTAATTGCAAAGTTTCATGCTTCCTTTCTACGTTTAAGCATTTCCCCAGTGCTCTCTCCTGCTATCCCCACCTCCCAGCCACCCAGACAGATGAACACAGATTTGTTTACTTCTAGAAAAATGTTTGTGGTCTTACTGTAATGTTAGTGAAGACTCAGTTTAAGGTCGCAAACGCATCTGGTCCACTTTTGTTAGAAGCTTCTATCTGTTTTGGTGCTGTTGCTTGTTCACTTGATTTTGCTTCTGGTGACATGAAGAAAATTTAAAAAATAATCCCTTTAAAAATTATAAAGATATTTCATCTGACCTAGAGGTCTGCTAATATTGAAATGACTTACACTCTATTTAAAGTGTTCGATAGAAAGAAATGACCCTCTGCTTGGAGGGAGGAAACCTTGAGGATTAATCAAAAAAATTATTAATAAAGACAATGGCTGTGAGTGAGGTGATGATGGTGGGAGTAAACCAGTCATTGATGCAACCTTCTTTGGGAAATAGAAATGACCATGGCTCTTTCTGACTCTGTTTCAGGGGGTAAAGAAGAGAGAAGAGTTGCCCACCAGTGTTTTTATACTGTTTGGTTAGAGTCCAGAAATGGCAGAGCTCGTGACTGCCCTTCAGTGAGATTTCTAAGAAAAGGTTAAGAATATGCTAAAAGCCCCTTCTTTCTGAGTCTTGAGAGATAAATTAGACACCAGTGCCAAGTGACATTTTGTAAGCGTTACTTATTGATGACTATGTAAGTTCTCAGACTAATTTCCAAGGCACCCCTACCTTCCGCTAATGTTTTTCATCACCAAAAAATGCTTCTTCCCTCATATTTTCTGTCTTTATTCCAAAAGCAGGACCAGGAAGTGATGTGTATGCTCTGATCTAAACCCAAACACACTTGTCTACTGCAGGTTTCCAGAAGAAAGTATTCATTCTTGTCAAAGAAGAAGTACATACCATTCTTTATAAAATCCTAATCCTTCCCTTTGTTATTATGTGATTAATAAAGGACGGGAGGACCATGGTTGCACATGATTACGGGGACAATGACCTTAATCATTGTTGAAGTTCTCCATATGGAATAGAAATTCTGGTGGTTCCCTGATTAACAGATTCCAGTTTTTCCGGGGTTCTTTCTTTTCTCTGTGATGTTCTCAGTGGCCTCCTGAAGCTCTGGGATGGGGGGTGGCATTGCCTTTATATATCATCAAACTCCTGTTAAATTGAAATCATTTGAAACATTCTCAGGCTGAGGACATTTTTAAGGCTTATGGAATTCTCCTGGTTAAGTAGCTCTTCAGAAGTATGAGACACAGTCTTGCAAATTTACCTGCCTTGAGGTTGTTCCCTTTGGTCCTTAAAATGCCCCTAAACAACATCAATTATATATCCTGTTAAGGGATTTGAAAGCACTCTGTTGGACAGGGACATCTGCTCTGTTCTGTGGAATTCTAGTGCACTGACTTATTTATTAGTTTAACCCAAATAAGTAGTGGTTCTTAACTTTTCTGAGTCATGGTCTCTTTTTTAAGGATCTGGTAGAAATTACAGATCTTCTCTTCAGAAGAATACACACACACACACACACACACACACACACACACAGAATTTTGTGCTGAATTTCACATTATCAATGGATTACCAAGAGTATATCCCTAGAATTCAAAAGAAACTCTGCCTTAGATATTTCTGATGCACGGTGAACTTGGGTCTAAGACAGAAGTTCTGACAAGTTTCTCTCATGGGAAATGGAGGGCTGTTGTGCAACCACAAAGCAGTGTTTGCTGTTCAGCATCACTGCCTGTTTTGGCTGCTAAGCATTCATTCACATAAGACAATGCCTGTACCTCTTTCTCATTCTGGATGTTCCTTTTGCTCTTGTATGCAGGAAATATCTTTGGGTGAATATGGCAGGGGGAAAGTCCAAGGAAGAGAGAAGGTGGTGGGCACCATGAGATGGAGAGGAGATTAGAGAGCATATCACTACTCTCAGTCTGCTGGGGAAGAGTTTGGAGATCCAGCTTTGCAGCCGTGACTCACTCTTGGAAGGAACGTGCATTTTATGCTAAGCTTCAGGTTCCCGGATGTCCTATAGTGATTGCAAAAATGGCCTCAGTTCCCCACTCCACCCCCACTCCCCACTGTATCCAAATTCTTTTGCAATGTGATTTTGAAGCTTTTCCAATCATAAAAGAGGAATTTTTCTATATATCTTAAATCTGGTCAAAACTTACCATTTGCTTTGGCCAGTTGAATATGGCAGAAGGGACAGCTTAAATCCTTAGAATGATCCAGACAACCTATACACATATAACCAAACCAAATGTTTGTTGTGGCATATCCTGGAGGTTTACTGGCTGCATTCTTTGCAGCATTATTACTCAATTAGATTACTTAGACATCTAGACTAGTTTGATATGGACCTAAACACCAAGAGGGTCTTTTTAAAAAAATTTTTTAATGTTTTATTTATTTTTGAGAGAAAGATAGAGACAGCATGAGCAGGGAAGGGTCAGAGAGACAGGGAGATACAGAATCGGAAGACAGGCTCCAGGCTCTGAGCTAGCTGTCAGCACAGAGCCTGACACTGGGATCAAACCCACAAACCATGAGACCATGACCTGAGCTAAAGTCAGATGCCTAACTGGCTGACCCACCCATACACCCCCAAGAGGGTCTTAAAGTGGACTTATTTTCCCAATAAGTCTTGATGTCAGCATGTGATATGGAAAGTAGGGAATATTTCCCCAAGAACTGCACTCCCAAGCTTGGCCTGCTTCAGGAGCAGAATATTCACTCAAAATTACCATGTCAAGAATTGCACTAGACCTTGAGATTGCAGTGGGGAGCACAACTAATTCTAAAGGGGGACCATCTTCTGGCAGGGCTAGGATGTGGATTTACCTCAAGCCTGTAGCGCTGAACCCAAATGGCACACTTCACACCTTCAGGTATTCTCTGTTCTCAGCTATAATTGTACTGACTGGCATTTTTGGAATGATTTTAATTCCACTAGTTCTGAGTTAGAACTCAGTTTTTACGAGTATAATTACTTTAGAATCTTTACTCTTAACTCAAAAGTGAACTCCAACAGGAAAAAGCCTGAGAGGAAAGAAAGAGCAGTCAAGTATTTGATAGCTTGACAAAATTGTGGCTATTTTCCTGGGCTATGATTTACGTAAATTTTGCTAGCCCTTCTCTTCCTCCAGGTTTTAAGTACTTTGGTGTGGTTCATATGAGGTCAAATGTTGTTGCTTCCAAAACACAAGACTCTTGTGTGGAAGATACGGAAAGACTTGGAGCCAGGTTTGCTGATCTTGATCTAATGCTCTGCTTCAGAGTTATGCGACCAAGGAGGAGTTATTTGACCTCTTTGATCTGGTTTCCTCATCGGAGACATGTCATTGGTGATGACTTGATTGCCTCATATAAGGAGTCATGATAAAAAAACAAAGCTACTGAAAACTTTGAGAGTTCTATTTTACTCTTAAACAATAATGCTAAATTATCTTAAATTAACTTGAGTTTTTTTCCCCATCTGCAAAGGAAATGGTACAGGAGAACTGGATTGACTGTCCATCTTTCACATTACTAGAGAGGTTAAACATCACCACACCTACAGACAAAAGTCTTTGCCATGAAGCACACCTATATTTGTTTAAAAATTACATTTATTTAATTTATCTTACATTTATTTTATTTTATTTTATTTTTACAAAAGCCACTCCTTTGTAAGTATGAGACTATGATTAGAAGCATGGAGGACTTGGGGCGCCTGGGTGGCTTAGTCAGTTAAGTGTCCGACTTTTGCTTAGGTCATGATCTCGCGGTTCGTGGGTTCGGGCCCCGCGTCGGGCTCTGTGCTGACTGCCAGTTCAGAGCTTGGAGCCTATTTCAGTCTGTGACTCCCTCTCTCTCTGACCCTCCCCTGCTCACGCTGTCTCTCTCTCTCCTAGAAATAAATAAAACATTAAAAAAACATTAAAAAAAAAAAGAAGCATGGAGACTTGAGTTTCCTACATCCTCCCATATAAGACCACTGGCAGCATCTGTGCCCATCAAGGCTGCAACCTACACCTACTGCTACTACTTAAAAAAGGAAAAGGAAGGAAGGAAAGAAAAGAAAAGAAAAGAAAAGAAAAGAAAAGAAAAGAAAAGAAAAGAAAAGAAAAGAAAAGAAAATGGCATAGACAGTGAGTTAAAATATTGCTTTGTCTCTAGTTATAAATGGTTAATATGAGAACAATAACAATACTAAATCTGGCTCAATATATGTATTCGTTAGGGTCCTCCAGAGAAACAGAACCAATAGGAGGTATATACACAGACACATACATACATGTATACAGAGAGAGGGAGAGAATATAGGATTTATATAGGAATTAGCCTGTGTGATCATGGAGGCACACAAGTCCCACGATATGCTGTCTGAAAGCTGGAGCGGCAGGGAAAACACTGGTACAATTCAATCCAAAGTCCAAAAGCCTGGGAACCAGGGGCACCAAAGTCCAAGGGCAGAGGAGGATACATATCTCAGCCCAAACAGAGAGAGCAAAATTGCCCTTCCTTTTCTATTTCAGCCCTCAGTGGATTGGATGATGCCCATCTACGTTGGTGAGGGAGACCTTCTTTACTGAGACTACCAGCTCAAACTCTAACTTCTTCTGGACATATCCTCAGACACATACATAAACAATGTTTAACCAGCTATCTGGGCATCCCTCAGCCCCATCAAGTAGGCGTGTAAAGTGAACTATCACAGTGGGTTTTGTCTTGATCCCAGAAAGTGAAAAGCTACTGTTGACCCAAATTTCTCATCTGCACCATGGACTTTGGGTACTACTTTTTTGCAGTGGCTTTTCTTCTTTTTTTAACTAACTGTCCATGTGTTGCTACAAAATATCGGACTTTTTAGTCTTTTACATGGTAATTAATTGAAATTTTAAAATGTTACTTAAAGTTTTCATTTTGTTTTGTTTTATTTTAGCTTCTTGGTACTTTACACCATCAAAGAATGAAGGGGAGAATGAAAGATATACAAAAAAGTTTCTAAAGTATAAACTCACTAGCCAGGCAAGTGTCTTTTTCATAAGACCTTTCTTATTGAACAGATAAACCAATAAAAATTTTATGAGATGTCATTGACATGTAATTCTGACTTCACTTTAACTATGTTCCCTATGAACATAGTTCACTACGAACTATGGATTTCTGGGTACTAGGTTTATTACCACTTAGATTTCCACACTGTATTTTTCTGTTCATTAATTGACCGATTTCTACATCATATCATAAAACACATAAAACCCATGGCCAAGTATCTGTATTTCTGAACAGAACACAATTAAAGAAAAGTCCACAGCTATGCCTAATGGCTTGTTGCAAATTCGTAGTCTTCAAACTTAGCTGAGCACCAGTAAGGTATTTTCAGAGAGAAGACGATGAGTTAATTTGCGATACATTGAATGTGAAGCATCTGTTGGATACCTAAATGGAGATGACTAGTTGAAACTTAAATATATAAATGTGAAACTTAGAATGGTTGCCTCAACCCTCAAAGAATGAGCTTACCTGATGCTCCCGAGGAAGATAATAATCACAGCTCAACAGGACTTTTCTGTGGGGATAATATTAGAATCAAAATTGTGTGTAATTATTTCCCCATCTAGTACAACCAACCATTAGAGCCTGCTCTCTGCAGTCAAGTGTCAGGCCATTGTCTCTTTTACTCTGGAATCTGAATAGAGTGTGGGGCTCTGGGAAGGGAGCAGCGATCTGCTCATATTCCTTGCAAGCTGGAGAGGGCACAGCTTCCTAGAATAGGAAGTAGCTTCCTTAGTGTAAAGAAACTTCTAGAGAATGATATTAAGTGGTTGTTCATGTAAATAACAAATTTAAGTGCTGGGAAGACAGTAACAAGAGTTGTGTTGTCTTGAAAACAAAGTAAAATATTCCAAAATTCGCAAGCTATTTAATATAGAAAAGCTAGGTAGTAGACCAGCTATCACATAGACAGTAGTAATAACATTTGTTGAGCGTTATCAGGCCTGGGCACTATTAAGTGCTTTACATATATTAACTTATTTAATCCTCACTGCAGCATTGCAGAGTAGGGAATGTTATTCTCATTTAACAGATGAGAAAACCAACGCCCAGAGATTTTAAGGTTTTTACCCCGAGTTAAACAGCTGGTGAATGGCAGAGATTTGAAGTTAGACAGTCTGGGTTCATGAAGTAGTTTCTGCATGAATAAAAAATTAGCACAATTTATATAATAGAGTGAACAAATGTTACAGAAAAGGCTAATCGAAAAAAGGAAACTTCGGTATTTTTCTTCAGTTAATCCAGAGATTTACTCTCCACTCACTGTGGAGAAATCATGCTATTTTATTAGGGAATGCAGTGTCTTGTTTTGTTTTGTTTTGTTTTGTTTTGTTTTGCTTCAGCTGCCTCTTCATCAGAGCTCTGTACTAGTGATAGAATTGCGGTAGGACTCACTGTTAAAACATCACACACACAGAGCAAACACTCCTAAATACAGACCACAAACTGGTGCTTAGAGGGGAGGTGGGTGGGGGATGGGTGAAATAGGTAAAGGGGATTAAGAGGCACAAACTTTCAGTTATAAAATAAATAAGTTATGGAGATTAAAATTATAGCTTAGGAAATATCATCATTAATATTTTAAGAATATTGTACAGTATCAGATGGTAACTACCCTGTGGTGAGTATTGAATAATATATAGACTTGCTGAATCACTATGTTGTACACTTGAAACTAATACAAGATTGTATGTTAATTATACTCCAATTAAAAAAAATTTAGGCGCACCTGGGTGGTTCAGTTGATTTAGCATCAGACCACCTCAGGTCATGATTTCATGGTTCATGAGTTTGAGCCCTGCATCAGGATCTCTGATGCCAGCACCGAGCCTGCTTCAGATTCTCTGTTTCCCTCTCTCTTTTCTCCTCCTCACCTCTCTCTCTATCTCAAAAATAACCATTAAAAAGTTCTAAACGCACACACACAGTGGCTAAGAATGAGCTGGTACAGAGACGTCTTGTTTGCGTACTATTGATAATTGCTACCACAAAACCTGGATTCCTATAAGTAATCTACTTTCAACAAAAAGGTAGTTGTCTAAAGAAGGGCTCTGAGGCAATTACTGCATAGTCAGGGAAAATTCTTTGGCAAATAAGATTTAAATAATAATAGTAACAATATTTAACATTCACTGAGCACTTACCATGAGTCACTTATTGCTTTAGGTTCTTTTAATATGTAAACTTAGTCTACTGAACGGTCCTATCAACAAGGCTTATATTTCCCCACTTCATAGATGAGGAAACAGACAGGTTCAAAAACTTGCTCAAGAACACAGCTAGAAACATTAAGGAGGATATTAAATGAGAAATCATTCAAATCATATTTCTATTCTATTATTTTTATTCTATCATTTTTTGATTATTAGAAATGCAATTTATTGCTCCTAGATGTAATTTGCTGTTACAATTTTGCATGTGAACACAAGACTTTTACTCTTCTATTTCAGTGCCCTTTTATGTGATTAAGGAAAAATTCTTGAGACAAGTATACTAATTATTTTCTAATGATTCCTTACAATGCGTGATATTATGTGGGTGAGGTTATTTTTCCCATTGGAGTGTCACTAATTTTATTTATTGCCAGACATTATATGTTAGCATTTTTGGTTTACATTGGCATTAGAAGTCCACAGAAAACATAACTGAGTACACAACCCCAAGTACTGTCCCTTTTGCTAGCTTTCTTTAGGTACAAGGAGACTTAAAATCTGAACCAAAGGGAAAATTGTAGAGATAGAAACCTAGGTCCCAGTTTCAAGCAACTAAAATTTTAGGTAATGTCATAGTTGGCGTAGTTTCAGCAAACAGCATTATTTTCATAATCAGAAATTGTATCTAAACTTTAATGTAAGTTTATATTTTGTTTTCTCTAAATTTTATTAACTTCAAAAACAAGATTATTTCATGATTTTCCTGTTTCTCTAATATCTGTTTTGTTTGATGTTTTCCATTGTCATAGTAAGTTAATTATTATTATCTATTTAGAAAGAGACTTTTGAAGATGTGACTTCTGAAGGGAACTTAAATTCACAACACATGTTTAAATATAAATAGTTCTCATATTTATAGGGAATTGGCTCTTTGGAAGTAAAACACAATGATTAGAAATTAATCTCAGTAAGTTTTGAATTCAAATACTAACATGCATTTTGCTCTTTCTTTTTTTTTTTTTTTTAATCTTTTTGAGAGAGACAGACAGAGACAGAGTGTGAGCAGGGGAGGGTCAGAGAGAGAGTAAGACACAGAATCCAAAGCAGGCCTCAGTCTCTGAGCTGTCAGCACAGAGCCCAATGTGGGGCTTGAACTCATGAACTATGAGTTCATGACCTGAACCAAACTAAGCTGCTTAACCAACTGAGCCAGGCAGGCACCCCAGGTATTTTATCTTTATTGTGATAAGAAAAAATAAAATGAAATCTACCCTCTTAACAAATTTTTAAAGATGCATTACAGTATTATTAACATAACCACAATGTTGTACAATAGATCTTTAAAACTATTTATCTTACATAAATTACAACATATCTTACATAACTAATAACATATTTTACATAACCCATTGAAAAGCATCTCCTCATTTCCCCTTTTCCCCAGTGTTTGGCAACCACCATTCTACTTTCTACTTCTAGGACTTTGACTATTTCAGATACCTCATATAAGTGGAATCATGCAGTGTTTGTCCTTCTGTGACTGACTTATTTCACTTTGCATAATGTCCTCAAGATTCTTCTACGTTGCTGCATATGGCAAGATTTCCTTCTTTTCCATGGCCACATAATATTCCTGTTTGTGTGTGTATCATATTTTCTTTATCCTTTCATCTGTTGGTGAACATTTAGATTATGTCCACATCACAGCTATCGTGAATGACTTTGCAGCAGCAAAGAATAGACAGCCCTGGAAATAAGCCCATGCACATGTGGTCAATTGACCTTTGACAAAAGTACTCAGTGGAAATAAGATGGTCTCTTCACCAAACAGTATTAAGAAGGTAGGATATCCACATGTCAAAAAAGTAGAACTGGAACTTTATCTTAACTCATACACAAAAATAAACTCTAAATAAATGAAAGATTTAATATTAAGACTTAAAATGATAAAACTCAGAATAAAACAGGGAAAATCTTTATGACATTGGTATTGACAATGATTCCATGCATATAACATGAAAAGAATAGGTAAAAATAACAGCAAAAATAGATCATTGGGACTAGACCAAATTAAAAAGCTTCCATACAACAAAGGAAACCTACAAAATGGGAGAAAATATTCCCAAACAGTATATTTGATAAGAGGTTAATCTCCAAAATATACAAGGAACTTCTACAAATCAATAGTAATAGTAAATAAAGTAACAAATAAAAAACCAAATGACCACATTTTAAAGTTGCGCTAAGAACTCGAATAAATATTTCTTTAAAGAAGATACACAGGGGAGCCTGGGTGGCTCAGTCAGTTAATCGTCTGACTTCGGCTCAGGTCATGATCTCTCAGTCCATGAGTTCGGGCCCCTCATGGGACTCTGTCCTGACAGCTCAGAGCCTGGAGCCTGCTTCACATTCTGTGTCTCCCTCTCTCTCCGCCCCTCCCTACTCATGCTTGCTCCCTCTGTCTCTCAAAAATAAATAAATGTTAAAAAAATTTAAAAAATAAAGAAGATATACAAATGGTCACTAGGTATATGAAAGAGGTCAACATCACTAATAATCAAGAAAATGCATTTAAAACAACAACGAGATACCATCTTACATCTGTTAGAACGACTATTACCAAACAAACAAAGAAAAGTTAACAAGTATTGGCAAGGATGTGAAAAATTTGGAACACTGTTGTACACTGTACACTGTTGGTGGGAATGTAAAATGGTGCAGTGCTATTGAAAACAGCATAGGGGTTTCTTTAAAAAACTAAAAATTAAAACAACCATATTATTGAGCAATTCTATTTATTTGTATTTATACAAAATCAGGATCTTGGAGAGACATGTGCACTCCACGTTCCTTACAGCATTATTCACAATAGCCAAGATGTGCATTTGGAATGTTATTACTCAGACAAATTTCCCAGAAAGCATCTTTGCTAGGTAAAGCCACAAAGAAACAGAGTTTGTGTTTCTCGAGTTATATTAACCAATTTTTACCAGTATAAATGTTTTTTAATTTCTCCACTATAAACATATGTTAAACAGAACTAAAACTGCTAACTAGTTTGATTGAAATTTAACCAATTTTAGCTTCAAAACACCATTTTCAATTGCATTCTCTACGGTGTTCTCTCTGGTGAGCTAGATGTTTGGTTATATTATTCAAAGAAGTCCTTTAGCAAGAAAAAAACTAGAATCTATTCATTCAAATAACTGATGTTTACTGAAGAGTCAGGCTTCAAATATAATAATTTTGCAAATTAAACACTGGTGTCCTAAACTGTGCTCAAGTTTCATTCAAAAGTGAAAGAATAAATAGCTGTGTAATGAAGAAAATTATTGGTCCTGTCTAGATGATGGAAGGACCCTGAGGATGGACAATTCAACATAAGCAGTACTTTAAGGAAATGAAATCTATCTCGGCAGAGATTTCTGGATGTCTTTCTAATATCCATGGCCCTGCATTTATCTCCATAGTATTAGAAATCAAGTTTTAAATGGGCTCCTTGCCAGCTAGTGATAATATGGCTAAGTTCCAGCCAATGAAATATAGGTAGACATACAGGAGATTTCTGGAAAATCTGCTTATAGAAGATCTACTTCTAGAAGGGACACCTCTTTATTTTTCTTATCTTTTTTATCTGGTCTATAACTCAGACATGGTAGTTCAAGTGTCAGCAGTTATCCTGGATAGTGAGAGGATGTGAGGGTGAGAACAATAATTGGTCCTAATGGACTAGCTCTGGACATTTTCTTTCCAAACTCACCGTGCTAATTAATATCTGCTATCTTTACCTGTACAGAGGTGTTTATGCAATTATTTAAACATTTGATTGCTTTCTGCCTTTCTTACATAAAAAAAGACTAAAATATGAATAAACAAAAGTGTGAAACAAATGATAACACTTAATACAACTGAGACAATTCTAGACATTAGCAAATCCTTCGCTCTGTCTACCTATTAGATTAATGCCATTAATTATGAAAGAAAAAATATGTATAAATATGTAAATATAAATATATGCATAGTACTCAAATATATTTTTAAATATCATTTTCAAGCCAGCTTATATGGGACTGTTTATTGTTTGACTTTTGCATACTGAGATTTTCAGATGAACTTTTAAGAACTCATTATGGATAAAAGCAAAATAATCCTGTAGTTACTTTGGAATCCTATGTTTTATGACAGTGTCATGCTCAAAACAAGTTTGAAAATGCCTTAAAACTTAAAAGAACATTTTTTTGAGAAATCACAAGTAGTGTCATATATTTATTCTTTTAAGTAGGTTTGGCTTGAGACTCCGATTTCAGTCATAGATCAGAGAGAGAAATGTTACTAAAGAAAGACACGGATATTCATGCAGGTATGCACATGGACACATTTTGTAAAAGATCTCTGAAGTTGCCATGAGAAGTAATAGCATTTTTGGAATTAGTGTCTGGCTCTCAAGATGATTCTTTAGGAGAAACATTTATTTGGTTTTATGACTTAACGAATATAGTGGTTTGAGTAAGTCCCATTTCCTTAAAACAATATAGTGCAGTTTCTTATCTGCCCTATTTTAGCATCTCTGTTTATAGCTTCCCAAGCCTCAAAGATTTTCCTACCAAGAGCCTTCATCCTGTCCCACTTACTGGCCAACATAGGAAGTTCCATGAGGACCATTAGCACCACAAACTTGTGAGGACTTCAAACTGTCATCAGTTAGTCAGCTTTCCTCTCCACGTTCTTTTCTCTTTCATGATACATATGACCCAGGATCTTGGATTTCAAAGTTAGCCACATTTTTTTTTTTTTTTTTTTTTTGCATTTGGGCTCTTTTTGTCTTCTCATGTTGACTTACTCATGGGATGATATATCATCAGTATCCCCTATTCCAAAAATTTACAACTTCCCATTCACCACTCTGGATATGAAGTACTTCTCCAACTTCCCTCAGACCAAAGGTTTCATTGCTTCATTATATTCGTGGCTACGCCTTCCTGAAGGCTGGACCTCTTTCCCATAACTAAGATGAATGCTGATCCTGTAATTCAAAACCCCAGTGGCATTCATTCCTAGAAATATGATTCAGGCCCTTGTTTCAACTTTCTCTGTCTCTCTTCCATGACCGCCTGAGGTAAAGAGTGTGGGCCTCATACCGTTAATATTGTGTTCCCCTCACTGATAGTTACATAGGCTGAAACGTTTGTGGCTTTCTTTGGAAACAAGATAAAATCCAAATTTTTAAAATAAATTCTACAAAATCGTACATGAAGAGATCCCTGCCTATCTCTTCAACCTGTCTTCCTCTATTTTTCCCCTTATTCTTACACTCCAGCCCTTCTGACCTTCTTTTTGATTGCCAGAACCCATCAAGTTTGTTCTCAACTTTAAGACGCTACCCTCACCATGTCTTCTTCTGGAAATGCTCCATTTTTAGATATTCTCATGGTCACCTCTTCTCAACCTTCAGATTCCATCTTTTGCTTTCACTCACCACTATAGGGACAGTAATCACCAATCCTGGCCCTCATTCCTACTCTTCCGTTCTCACATAAATCAGAGACAAGCCAGAGACTTGCTATTAAAAAATACTTTTACGGCTTTTTAATTTGTTTTTTATTTATTTGTGTGTGTGTGTGTGTGTGTGTGTACTCTTCCTTTCTTAGAATTCTGCAAATGACAATGCCAGCTTTTCTTTTTTTTTTTTTCCCTGTATTTGGACTTGTTTGATTTTTTAAAATCTTTCTTGGCTTTGTAAATTGAGCTTCCGAGCTTAACTGTCTGGTTCATGAAATTTGGACAACTTTCTTGAATTCCAAATTACTTTGTTTATAAACAGTGTCCCGGATAGTTGGTGTGAGCAGTCAGTTTACACCACAGCTTAAAGAGCTCTGCTTCTTTCTCTCTCTGTTCCCCTCGGGGGCTCCACCATCTAGCTCTTATTAAGGAAGTAAAGCCACAGATGTCATCTAACAACCTTCCCATTCAATGCAAGAAATTGTTATTTCCTGCTAAGGGACCATCCAGCTTCTTGGTGAATAACAATGGTGGTAATGAATTCACTACTTCACCAGCCAAGTCATTACAACTTCATAAAACTTGAAGACTTTCTAGAGACTTCATTCTCTTATTTATCTTAAATTGTTCCCTGAAAACCTCCACAGAAAGGTTCTAATTTCCCACTTTAGATTACATAGAATAAATTCCTTTCCACATACTGGCCATCTGGCCATCTGGTTAAGTATGAAGGGAATAAATTCATAATGAGGATAAGATCATCAGGGGATAAAGGTGTGGATTTGAGGAGGTAAGGGATGAAGCTAGATAATCAAGAACAAGCAGCTACTGCAAGGTCAGTAATGTCATCGTGTAGTGATCAAGAAGCCATATCTGTCTTCTTTTACCCTGTTTACTAGTGCCATTTAGTTTCCACTGAGAATCCAGGAATAAAAAAGACTGATACCTGTGGGGATGCCTAGGTAGCTCAGTCAGTTAAGTGTCCCACTTTGGCCCAGATCATGATCTCATGGTTCATGAATTCAAGACTTGCATTGGGCTCTCTGCTGTCAGCACAGAGCCTGCTTCATTTCCTCTACCCCCACCCCCACTTCCCCATTCATGCTCTCAAAAATGAGAAATTTTAAAAAAAACCATTTTTTTTTAAACAACAACAGCAAAAGACTTTAACCTCTGAAAGGAGAAAATGTTCCCAAAATCATGGAAGGGTGATGTGAAAAACACATTTATATCTTCCTGAAGGTAATTTGTGGTATCCTCAAAACTTGTGGTATTCTCTTACACAGAAAATAAATCATAGCTTAACTTTTCTGTTTCCTAGAGTTTGGAGCCTTACAGCTTTGATCTTCAGTTGTCGCTGACCAATGTCCCCATAGAGATTCCCAAACAAATTTTCTCTGTCTGGGTTCTTGCAACATAGCTCTTGAATACTTTTCCTTTGGAAAATCAGACATCTGTACCTTTCTTTCCTTATTCCATTACTGTGACATTTATTGAGTGCTAACATGTCAAGGTTACAGTATACTTGTCCCTTTGGTATGAGGGCCCAGATGTTGGTAGTCTGTCTCCTTTCTCTTCTCTGCTGGTATCCTTCCCTCACTGGGCACACTGGGGTATGGCACAGGTCCTGCCTGTTCACGTGCATGACTACTTTTACCGCAGAGGCAGGGATTCTCAGGATATAATTTACACACCAGAGTTGAATAATAGGCACACAGACTCTGGTTACTGCCTTAGCTTAAAAGATCTACATGTGTTAAAGAATCTCTTTTAGGCTTGCTTTCCCTTTAGCTCCAGCTGTTGATTCCTGGATTTCATTTTTTTGCTAGTTCATTTGAACTTGTCGCTCTATAGTGCAAGACTCAATTTTTCTTTTTGTTTTCTTCAAGTCTCCAGAAAAGTAAAGTTCTACCAGAGTCTAAAAACCCAGGGCAGCCCCTTAAGTTCAAAGCAAAACCACTCTCCAAAGTCACCTAAGTAGTCACTAAGGAGAGAGTCCCTGAGATCTTTCCACCAATAATTTTTTACTCTTACTTCTCTTTTTGTTAAAAACATAACATTCTAATCAGTCTTCTGTAGGCTACTTCTACTCTTAGTCATTGCATTCTAAAATTTTGACATTCCACATTTTATTTCTGTTCTTTCCAATTTTTCTTCTTCTTCTTCTTCTTCTTCTTCTTCTTCTTCTTCTTCTTCTTCTTCTTCTTCTTCTTCTTCTTTCTTCTTCTTCTTCTTCTATTTTTAAAAAATCATTATCCCATTAGCTAACATATAGTGTATACAGTTTAGTCTTGGCTTCAGGGTAGATTCCTATGATTCATCATTTATATACAACACCCAGTGCTCATCCTAACAAGGGCCCTCCTCAATGCCTATCTCCCATTTTCCCCACCTCCCCCAACCTGCCACCCCCATCAACACTCAGTTTGTTCTCTATATTTAAGAGTCTCTTATGGTTTGCCTCCCTCTCTGTTTGTAACTTATTTTTCCTTCCCTTCCCCTATGGTCTTCTGTTAAGTTCTCAGATTCCACATATGAGTGAAAATATATATCTGTCTTTTTCTGACTGACTTATTGTAGTTAGCATAATACCCTCCAGTTCCATCTACCCTGTTGCAAATGGCAATACTTCATTCTTTCTCATTGCCAAGTAGTATTCCATCATATGTTATACCACATCTTCTTTCTCGGAAATGAAAGAGAATGGAATCTTTCCACTTTTCTTAATCCCAAAACTGATAGCTCCTTGAGGCAGAAACTTTGTTTTCTTATCTGAATTTCCAATGAATAGCACAGGGAGAAAGTGAATGAATTCACTTCTAAAAGCTCTGAATTACTTCTGTCACAGCATCTGTACCTTCTAGTGTTAGCATCTTCTTCCAACATCACCTTAGGGATCCTTTCCTTTTTCTGGAAATCACTTGATTCATATTAAGGCAATGCATTCTTATCAATAGTCAATAGACTGTTTCATCCTGTTTGATGTGAAACACTTACAACACACATCTAGTTCATTAATAATTCAAATCCATCCAGAAGGAATATCTTTCCATTCCTTTGTCCTATACCATCTCTACTTTAACATTCAGACAGTTTCAAAGTCAAAAGGATTAAAACAGACTAGGGAAAAAAACCCCACATAAGTAATGTAACCTTTTTTTTAAAGCTTTTTTAAATGTTATTTATTTATTTATTTCTGAGAGAGAGAGAGAGAGAGAGAGAGACAGCGTGAGCAGGGGAGGGTCAGAGAGAGAGAGAGAGACACACAGAATCCAAAATGGGCTCCAGGTTCTGAGCTAGTTGTCAGCACAGAACCCAACGTGGGGCTCGAACCCAGGAACCATGAGATCATGACCTGAGCTGAAGCCTGATGCTTAACCGACTAAGCCACCTAGGTGCCCCAGCATCCTTTTAAGAGTCTAAAGAACTGGAGCAATTTCCTAGGAATCTCACAACAAATTAGCCCCAGGATGTCCAAACAAAAATCTTTACATTCTGGGAATTTAAAAATCCCAGAATATGGGATATTTAACATCCCATTATTGAACCATATTCAAATGGTTGAATTTATTATATGCCTAAGGTCTACACATTGTCACATGAGACAATTCACAAAGAGAAGAGAGATTTAGGAGAATAATACTAAGCCAGAAACATGTTCCACCAGATGTCAACACATTACCCCATTCTGTCAATACCCAGCTCAGGTTCACCTTATTTTGTATCTGCTCCATCTCTGCAGTTTTCTCTTCTTTAGACACCAAGACAAAAACTCAACATAGTTGCTAAAGCAACTTTTATTTTGACAGCTTTAGTATTTCATCATTATGCCTTTGTTTCAATGGAAAATGTCTTCCCACGCTCTTAACTGAAGATGACTTTCTCATTAAGCCAAAGCTTTTGCATCTTCTTACATAACCAATGTGTACACAACCCACCTGCTTCTGGGTTACTTTCCATCTGTTCTTCAAGACAAATTCTATTACATATAAAAACAACTTTTTTTTTTCTTTCTATGGACATTATGTCTCCATGTAAATGGAATTTGTAATCAACTTGGGTCATCTTCATACACAACAAAATGCCTCAGGAATTTCATGACAATTAATTTGCAGAATATTATGCTTATGAAGGCTAATCATTCTATATTTTTATTTATAAGGAAATATTTCTGATGGGCAAAGGGCAATTTAGATTTTATAATATATAATCACTTGGACTATAAGTTCACCAGAAAAGGGAATCTTCCTTAATCAGAACCCAAATGGAGTTGAAAGTCATACAATGCTTAGGATTTCAGAGAGATTGGGACATGGGGATTTTCTAGTGTGTTCCTAGCCTTGGACTGCTTTGAGAATTCAAACAGAATTTTTTGAGCCCTCTCAAAAGTTTTCATATTGTTCAGGCTTTCTTTCTTCCTCTGAGGTCACAAATCATAACCCAAGTAAAGATCACTTGATTTCAGTCCAATTCTTTTCATTTTTGATGAAGCTCATAGAAACTAACTGATGTACTTGATAATCTAATCATTTAGACCTAGAAACCATGTCATCTATTAACAGAACATTTATTTTTTACTGTAATACAGTGTTTTTTTATTTTAAAAATATGTTTGAATATTATTTCTACTTCTTTATTGATCAATACACCTAGAGTGACATTAAATTCAATAAAGTTAAGAAAACCATATCCCCAGAGGTTTACTGGCCTTTTGTAAGTCAGTTACCTAAGGAGAAATATTTTCAGATTCTCTTTTACTATTTTGCTTTCCTGTTTCAGTGGTCTTGGAACTTAAGCAGGTGTTTACTAGTGTAATTATTATTGCTATTAAATTTGCAATTATTATTTTATAATAATAAGGAATGTAAAAAGACAACAAAGTCTTCAGGGTGATTTCTCCAAAGACAGCATTGATTTTGCTTTTCTTTGAACAGTCTTTTCTCTCTTTTTGCTATTGGATCCCATAAAATATTAGAGAAAACATATTTAGAAAATATTACAAGAAAAATGAGGTGAAAATTAGAATTTCACAGCCTTTCCCAGTTTCCTTATGTACATTGTCTAATTCCTGTCTTTCTAACATGAGTTTGTTCAGTGATTTAGGACCATCTTAATCATTTTAATGTTCTCACTCAGTTGTAGGGGAAAATGAAATAGCTGAATTTATGCTAAAAATAAACCTTACAGATTTGCTGGATTGCATGACATTTTAGAGTAAACAACTGTCCTCCCTCTTGGAGAGCTAATCCTGCCTGGCTTTTGACTTTCCCAAGAGATTGTCCTATTAGATGTTTTAAGCTGAATGTGGGATAATTGTTTCCACAACTAGCACAGATTGGTTTTCTCAAAAAAAAATGAAAATGAAAATTCTATCCAATTAAAATAGAGCTATTAATACTATGCTGTGCTGGAAAGTAGAGCTCTTCAAAGACCTGTGCAATTTATCACAGAAACACACATTTTCCCAGCAAATGAAAGAGATGAGTGAAGAATTAAAAGCTTTATAAAGAACTAAAAAAGCAATGATTTAACTTTCCTTAGTTGGCATATATGAGAATATTCACATCCCTGGCGGAGAGTAGTTGCCTTCACATTGGCTTCACTAACTTTGCACCAGAGGGAGGGTGGTTCACAGGGGAACCACAGAGTCCTGGCTTTCATAGACTCAGCAATGGGAATGATTAGCACCATTATGATAGGGTATCTAGATTGAAAATACTTTTTTTTTTTAATCTAGTAAAGTTTCCTTCCATTTAAATAATTTATTACTTTGTGAATGCTATGCTTTGGAATTTCTGATTGTTAGATAATCTAGCCTTTTATTGTATTTAAGTTTAAATCAAGAAAAATGCCTTGTGCATTGATATTCAAACCTTAAGGTTTGGGATTGCAGGAGTGCCTGGGTGGCTTAGTCAGGTAAGTGTCCACTCTCGGTTTTTGCTTAAGTCATGATATCTCAATTTGTAAGATTGAGTCCCACAGTTGGCTCTGTGCACATATCATGGAGCCTGCTTAGGATTCTTTCTCTCTCCCTCTCTCTGCCCCTTCCCTACTTCCACGCACTCTCTTTCTCACTCAAGATAAATAAATAAACTTAAAATAAAAAGATTTAGGATTGCAGTAAAACATCCGTTGATGCTATCGTGAGTCAATATGCTTACTCATATTCCAGCAGCCCACTTCTTATCCCCTTTGGTGCCAAAAGACAAAGGATCAAAAAAGGGTAGACTCATCAATATCTGCCTACACATCAGAATGAGTGAAGACATTATATAGGCAGTGTTCTCAGATGTAGTCTCCCAACCACCTGCATTTGAATCTGCTTGGATTTTGCTTGTTTTTAATGTTAATCCCTGGGCCCTATCCAAAGTCTGAAGAAACAGAATGTATGAAAGCAGACACCAAGAATGTGTAATTTTAACAAAAACATTGTAAATATCCTATAAACATAAAAAGTGAAGAATACCACCGTATGGTGAAAAAGCAGAAAGGCAAGTGGTGAGAGACTCTGTAATTGTGAATGCTGTTTCATGACATGCACTGAGATGGAAGATGTTTCTGGTGAATGAAGGATCACAAAATGGACACAGCAGCTCCTTTGTGGTGGTTCTATTATAAGGTTTTTAAAATTTTATTAAAGTTTATTTATTTATAAGAGAGAGAGAAGCAGTGAGGGAAGGAGTCAGAGAACGAAGCAGGCTCCATGCTGTCAATGCAGAGATGGATGTGGGGCTCAAACTCCCAAACCAAACAATGAGATCATGATGACCTGAGTCAAAGTCAGGCACTCAACTGACTGAGCCACCCAGGTGCCCCTAAGTTTTTAACATGCCAGAAGATGAAATAAAAATGCTTCACTCACTTAGGCCTTGAGGAGGATTTCATTTTATTAAAAGTAATGGAGCTTGTTTCCAATAACTATTATATATTTCAAGGAGTCTAAATTACCTTTGAAATTTGAATTTAGACCTTATTTCATTCCAACTTAAAAATTATACATTAAATCTTCAAAATACTATATCAAAACAAACATTTATTGTATAAAGTTCAAGTATACATAGAGTGTTCACCAAGTTAGATCATATGCTGAGCAATGAAAACAAGTCATAACACATTTCAGATGACTAAGCTTTGTAAGGTATGTTCTAAAAGAGCAGAGGTTACTTTACAGCACAAAGCCTGATATATCTATATCTGTATCATCTATATCTTTAGCATCTATATCTGTATCATCTATATTTTTACCTATATCATCTATATCTATATCATCTATATCTATATTGGTAGAGAGAAAGGAAGGAGAAAAATATAGTTAGAATCATCAATGGGTGAAAGGTATAAGAGGAACAAGGTATTTACACAGCTTCAGATTATCTCCCCCAAAATTGCTTATAAATTACAAAGGAAACCCCTAAAGTGGCAGATACCACGTTAATCAAGTCAGCAGAGTTAACATGTCCTATTAAGGGGGCAAAAGAACACCATGTTCCTCCCATTGTGATGCACTAAGAACACAGCAAAAAAGAAAGACAGGCTGTGTCTTGAGTTGAGAAGATGAAGCAAATGGAATTCTTCACTGGGGATAGGAAAGTTAATTGTTACAATTACTTTGGAAATCCTCATGGCACTATTGACTAAAGCTGAACATATGAATACTTAACATCCCAGCATTTTCACTCCTCAGTACATATCTGCCAAAAAGTATGTACATAGTTTTTTTTCCCCCCCATAATGGCCCATACTCAAAATAACCCAAATTTCCAAGTGCATAAATAAATTTAGGCAACATTGTTTTGACTCCTAATTCAACTTTCATTCTTGTTATTGGCTATTTCTTGGACTCAGGATTCAATAATATAACAATAACAATGTTATATTATTGTTTATTCTGGTCTCTAGTTTATTTACTTCTGATTCGTCTTTATTATCTCCCTCCTCTACTAAATTTCAGCTATGTTTCTTATTTGAATTTTTTTCTTAATATAAGCATTTATAACACAAATTCACTCTAACATTTGTTTTGCTCTGCATCCCATAGGTTCTGGAATATTGTGTTTTCTTTTTCTATTCCTTTGAGACATATTTTGATTTGCCATTTGATTTCTTTTTGGCCCATTGCTTGTGCAGTACTGTATCTAATATTTACATATTAATTATTTAATATTTACATTATAGATTTTCCAGCTTTGTTATGTCATTGATCCTTAGTTTTGTAGCATTGTGGTTGGGAAATATACTTAATATGATTTCAGTCCTCTTAAATTTGTGATATTTGTCATGTATTTTTTTATTAATTTAACCAGGGAATTCTTCTAAATATATGTGAAGAAAATGTGTAATCTATATTTCTTGGATGGAATGCTTTATATATATCTTTCAGAACCATGTATTCTGAGTATGAGTCAATTAAAAATTGTTTTTGTTGAAAAAATTATTGTCACTGAGGGAACTTGTTTAAAATAAAGCATAGCATGGAATGTTTAGGTGGCTCAGTCCATTGAATAACCAAATCATGATTTCAGTTCAGGTTATGATCTCATGGTTGTGAGATCGAGCCCCATGTTGGGCTCTGCACAGGGCAGGAAGCCTGCTTAAGATTCTCTCTTTCCCTCTCCCTCACTTGCATGCTTTTTGTTTTTCTCAAAATAAAAAAATAAAAGTTTAAAATGAAGCATATCAGAGGGAACGTGGGTAGGGGATGGGTGAAATAGGTAGAGGGGGTGAAGAGTACACTTATCATGATGAGCATTGAGTAATGTATAGAATTATTAATCATGATATTGTACACCTGAGACTAATATAACACTCTAGGTTAACTACATTGGAATTAAAATTAAAAACTAAAAAAAAGGGAAAAGGGAAAAAATTGGGCAAAATTAAAACTGTTAACCACTGTTATGTAAAACACCATAAATGAATCTTACCAACCTAATGAATGGTAAGTAATAAAACACAGAAAACACTATTCTATATGACTCCATTTATATAAAATCTAAATTAGCAGTATTAAACCAGAATATTAGATACCAAAATAGCATTTACTTTGAGGAGGAGGAAATTTTCTTGGGACTGGGAATAAGGGAAGTTTCTGGGCTGCTGATAAATTTTCCTCTCTTTTAAGTCAGTGGTGATTACATGGATGTGATCACTTTGATAATTCATGGAGTTATTCACATAGGAGGTGCACTCTTCTCTGTTGTATGTTATGATATATAACAAGCAAATAGCAAAATCTGTGTTAAAAATTTTGTCAAAGGACACACAAAAAACCCTAAATAAACCTAAACTCTTCATGCTTGGCATAATTTAACATTGTAAAGATGCCATTATTCTCAAATCTGATTATAAATTCAGTGCACTCTTGGAAATATGTCAGCAGAATTTTTTAAAGGACTGGCCAAAATTAAATTTAAAAATTATATGGAAATATATGAGTGCATGAGTAATAAAGATTAAGGATAAGACAAAGAAGACTCACCCTAAAGTTATGAAGACATTCCATAATTCCACTGTAATGAACTTAAAATAAAATAATATAGCATGTTTCTAGTCTGGGAAGAGAGAGACCAATGCAATGCAATACAAACCCCAGAGTCTAGTTTGTTTGAAACTTTGGTACATAATAGAGGTGGATTTAATCTGTATTATCATCATCAACAATAATAATAAAAGAGTATTTAGTAGATGATTTCGTGAGACTTCATTATATAGAGAAAAATAAAATTCTGGAACATGTAAACAAATACAATCCAGATGAATTTAAATTTGACAGCTAAAATGAACAGATACTAGAAAAAAATAAAGGAGAATATACTTATGATGTCAGAGCTGGGAAATATCTCACTGAGAAAGGAGACCCCCTAGGAAAATAAGGAAGTTCACTACATAGGCTCAAAGGGGAGCTTGAATTACCAAGTGTATGGAAAGAGAAGTGCTCACACTAGTAATCAAAACAGTGACAGGATTCTTTGGGACTCTTCAAATGAGGCCAGTGTAGAAAGTACAAGAACAGCAAAATTTGGCGAGGATATCAAAAAATGGGAATCCTCATGCAGGCTCGGTGAGAGAGAACATGGTCTGAGTTTAAACATTCTGAGTCTCCATTCAGCCTTACTCATGAAAGGCATGGAGTCCACCCAGTGACGGAGTCAGTCAGAAAACAATTTCACACGTCTTGTCAGGATACATCTAGAATCTGGGATGGTCACTGAACACATTTGCAGTACAATGGGAGTGAGGATGGGATGAAGAGAAAAACAGAAGACAGGCTTACAAAGACCAGTGATGTCAAAGCACCCTGAGTGGTAAAGTACCGTTAACTCCACGTTTTGCATCTTAGGTGCAGGTGAGAAAGGAGAAAACAGAAATAAAAAGAAGCTCTATTTACAAGCTTTATTTGTCTTACAGGGACAAGTTATGTTTAGCAAGAAATCAAAGTAATGACCACTGTATCCAATTGTGTTACCTCTGAGTTTCTCCAAGGGAAAATAAACTATTAATATCTGTGTGAACTGGTAAATTTCCCTAGAAACCTAAAGTCGCAAACATTTTAAACAGTATGACAACTCCTCTAATCTGGGTCCGGACTTCCTTTTGTCAGCTGGCCCTGGCACAGCCATCCCATGCACAGCATAGAGCCTTGATTTATAAGCTGGGAACTGAGGTGAATGACTCTATTCCTGAATTTAATAGCTCTGAAATAAGCACAATAGTAGTGTCCACTTTATAAAACTGGAGGGAAGTTAAATCAAATAGTTCATGCACAAGATTTGGCATATAGTGACCCCTCAGTAAATGTCAGCTTCTAATTTTAGGTTCTGGTAAGAATGTCCTTACATTTGAGATTCTTCTTAGCATTCTACCTGTATCTTAGATGAATTTATTTATTGTTACTTTCATAAATCATGCAGACCTCCAAACTTTTCCTCATACCTAGAATAATTTTTCTTAACTACTCTCCAAAGTTTTGTGTGTTTTTTTTTATTATATCTCTCATAGTTCTTTAAATTTACTTTTTTCCAGGCAGACTTTTCAAACACCAAAATTAAGGGGAACTTTGCAATATTTGGTCAATTTTCAGGAAAAATAAAGTTCTCTGGTCTTAGTATATTTTTATTAGTAGTAAAAAAATATGGAAGTGTAAAGCACAGCTCTTGCTAGGAAGTACAACTCCAGAAGACATATTTTATTACAAAAACTTCTATAAATATTCTTTAATCTGGAAGATGTCCACATGAAACAACAGACCAGATTCTGTCATTTTGTTCAGTAACTTAATGTTTCAGAATGAAAGCAGGAAAGAAAAAGCTTATAAACAAGCTGAATCAAAGAGAACTAATTCTATTAAGTGCTTCCCTTTATTTATGAAAACAATAGATGTTCTGGAGTGGGGAGATTGTACTATTTTCACAAACAAAAACGGTTAAACCTTTTTAGAAAAATGTAATAGGGCAAAAGGTGTGTGTGTGTGTGTGTGTGTGTGTGTGTGTGTGCGTGTGCACGTGTGTGTGTCTTAATGTTTATTTATTTATTTGAGTTAAAGAGAGAAAGCATGAGTGGGGTAGGGGCGAAAAGAGAGCGAAAAGAGAGGGAGAATCCCAAGTGGACTCTGCGCTATCAGTGCAGAGCCTGACTTGGGAATTGAACTCACGAGTAGTGAGATGATGAACTGGCCAAAATCAAGAGTCTGACCTCTAGCTGACTGAGCTACCCAGGAGCCCCAGGGTGTGTGGTTTTCAATCTTTCAAAATAAGAATCAGAAGTTTGATGAGTAAACACCTCAGGGAATAATCACAAGCTGCTTTACCGAACTACAGAAATGACTTTGGCAGGCCCATTCTTTCTGCCTAGTAATGTCGCAGTGACTTTGAACTCCTTTGGTGCTATTGAAATCTCTGCTCACACAATGTGTCATTATTACAAACTTCGTATATCAGTAGTCATTGTATTTATTCATGCAAGAGCACCACTGGAAATACCTGTTCTGGGACAGCGTTTGTATTGAATGGGCCATTGTAAGTGTTTATATATAGTCATTTCCCTGAAAATGCTGTCTAGATTAAGTGTCTGCTGGAAAATCAATAATGTGCTCCATTTTCAAAATAAACTAGCTCGTCGCTCTGAAAAACTGCAAACAATATATTTTGCACTAGAGTATTTTCCTTTAACCATTGGAAAGATAAAATTATGCTTATATACTCTGCAGTTTTCTTGATTTGGTTTCTATATACTTGAAACATCCACAAGTAACCTCAACAGTTAGATTGATTTATTTTGATAATACGAATCTCTTGCAACATCTTCAAGCCCCAGATTCTTCAGTCTGTGCTCGTGTAGTAATCATACCTCAGCCTCACTATCCCTCATGCATTTTAGAGACTCTCCATTGTTCCTACATAATAGCAACATGTATCCTTCTGCTGCTCCTGCCCAACCTCCTTGCGATATTTTTTTAATCATTTATTTAGCATTTCTTTACTTTAGAGAGAAAGCACAGGTGGGGAAGGGACAGAGAGAAGGAGAGACAGAATCCCAGGCAGGCTCTGCACTATCAGCGTACAGCCCGATGTGGGACTTGAGCTCACAAACTGTGAGATTAGGACTTGAGCTGAGATCAAGAGTCAGACGCTTAACACACTGAGCCACACAAATGCCACCTGCTTGCCTTCCATCCATCACTATGTTGTAGTTGGGACTCAATAGTAGAAGGCAGGGCCAAGTGTTGGCTGACCCACACAGATGGGGAAAGGCTGCAGAAGGAACACGGGGCACCCTCATAGGAAGATTTTCGAAAGATTTTCATATAGGGGCAGAGGGCCAAGAAATGAATCTCGGAGGAATGTGATTTCAGCACTTTAAGCTGAGGTCTGAGCATCGTTATGACTTGGCTGTTAGTTCTGTTCTTCGTAAAGTAGCCAACTAGGGAATCCTGTGACAGAGGTTTGTCAGGGGGTCACAGAGGGGAGTTCTCTGATTTGGGAGGTCTGATATTAGGTGTCAGGTATCCATGTCCAGTCACAGCAGATGCCAGGTCAGAAATTGCAACTACTGTATTTAGTTTACAGAAGTGTTTGGTGACAGAGGTGAGAGCACTATTCTCATTTCCAAACAGGCTGGTTTGAAAATGTTAATGAACCAGAGAACTAGGATAATAAACCTCTTCATCATCTTCATCCGTCTCAGGCTCAAATGGGTCAACAATTTATCAATTCTTCTGTTATCTTTATATCTCATGATTTTCTACAGAGGTGTGATTGTTCCACTTTTATGATATGGTATTTCCCTAAATGCTCCATGTTATGGGTTCAATTTGTCTCCAAAAAAGATATATTGAAGACAATCCTCAGTATTTCAGAATGTAACCTTATTTGGCAATAGAGTCATTACTGATATAACTAGTTAAGACGAGGTTATGTTGGAATATGTTATATTGGAGTAGTAGCCCCTCATTCACCATGAATGGATCCTTATAAGAGGGTGAGGTAAAGAAAGGGTGCCTGGGTGGTTCAGTAGGTAAGCTCGGGTAATGATCTTGTGGTTCGTGGGTTCGTGGCTTAGAGCCCTGCATCAGGCTCTGTACTGATCTTGCAGAGCGTGCTTGGAATTTTTTTCTCCCTCTCTCTCTCTGTCCCTTCCTCACTTGCTCCCATAAGCACATTCTCTTTCTCTCTGTATATCAAAATAAATAAATAACCTTAAAAAAAAAGATGAGGTGAAGACAGACACAGAGGAGAGATGGCCTTTGAAGACAGAAAGAGATTGGAGTTGTAACCGCTACACATCAAGGAATGCCCGGGGCCCACCAGAGCCTGCTTAGGCGACGATTCCCGACTGGATGCTTCAGAGACAGCATGGCCTTGCCCACACCTTGACTTCCAGCTCCTAGTCTCCATACTGTGAGAAAAGGAACATCCGTTGTTTTACATCATGTAATTTGTGGTACTTTGTTAGGGCAGCCCTAGGAAATGCATGCAGTCCACAAAAGCAGGGGTATGTTGTTACATTTGCTGCTGTAATCCCACTGACAGCCCGATGCTTCCCACCCAGTCAGTACACGGTCTGAGCAAGTATATATGTGCCTGTCTTTCTGTCACTTCTGCAAGATTGAATGTCTGTGAGGCCAAGGACTATGCCTGATTCGTCTGAGTCAGCCCTAGAGAAAGTGTTCTTCACTTCATCCTGAAGGATCTGTTCAGGGCATAGTCCATTGTTTTTCAAATAAAGCTATGAGTAGGATAATGGAAATATGTATACTCAGGAAATACAATTGAAGCCTATTTGTTTACATAGACTGTATCATCCTCTGTAATTTTATTATTACTGCTATTATTATTCAAATAGACTATATTATCTTCTGTAATAGAGTAGAGAGGAGACAACTTCATATTTATTCCTATTCCCAGAATACTGGGGGAAAAAATAGAATAATTCACACTTGGGCCACTCGTATCTGTGAGAATGTACCGTGTTCTTGCAGTTCTCAGCTGGTTCATCCCTGGTTAGTGTCTAAACTCTGGAAAGAAACGTCCCCCTTTGTTTATGTTCACAAACCCAGTTGCTTCCTGAGTGTTTCCCTTCCCCCGTCAGCCATCTTTCAACAGGAAAGGCAACAAACAACTCTTTTACTGCGGTAGCTGCTAGCAATCCCAGTGGCACAAGGCGTTCACTCCAAAGAGTTTATTACTTAGTAATAATAATAAAAACAAAAGAAAATCCCCAAGGACGAGGCTGGCCGGCCAGTGTCAGTATTATCATTATTCAGAAAACAGAAGCCATCACGCTGCCATTACCCATAAACATGTCTCGCTTTTACTGGCAGATGTTTCACTTAAATAAACATAATCAGGATTTGGGAAGATTCACCTTGGCAGCAGCTAAAATCCATGAATATTCACTAATCTCCTTGTGTCCCAGTTGCTCCTCCAGCTGCTCCGAAAAAAGACATGGAGGAGGGTGTGCTGGGGACGGGCCCTTGAGAGGATAAAGAGCCATGTATTGCCCTTGATGCTGTCATACACCACACCTGGCAAGAGAACACTGACGGTTTTTTCGAGTGCCCTCATACACCGTAAAATGTGCACAAGTACCTGTTTATTTAATAATACTCTAATAACCCCTCCAAAAAATGCTGGTACTGAGGGGCATTTAATAGCAGTTTTTGTATTCCAATCACCCTACCTTTGAATTCTTCGTTAAGCTCTTTGATGAGCTAAAAAAAATGTGATCATTCCATTTATCAAAAACTAACAGGGATATTTGCAAGAAACAGAAACACACTCATGGCTGTTATACAAAGGGGGATTTACTTACCATCAAGAGTCAATAGGTTGTGGGGTGGGGCTGGCTGAACCTCTCAGAACTCGAGGGCAGGGTATGGAGATAATTCATAAAGAGCCAAAGCACCTCCTCTTTCTGTCCCTCCTCCCTGTCACCATGCATTTCTCTGCAGACTATCCCTCTGTGTTCTTTCACCAGTAGAGGCCTAAGTAACCTCTCCTGTTCTCCAGTTCTGGACTTTCCTGTTTCCAAGGACCACCACTGACTAATGCTAAGCTTCTCCGTGTCTTCATCCAGTCATCCAGAGAGTCATTGCAAATAACTCAGCTCAGGCACCCACTGTCCACACTGTCCAAATAGGCTAAAAGGACACCTGAAGGCCAGCGCTATTCTATCCGTGGAGAAGAAGCAAACTGAGGGCAGGGTAGGCACCTGAAACAAACTTCAAAAGGGCTCCAAAGACAGATCACAAAAATAATACTTTCTGGTTGCAAAGTGTAAATATAAGCTGCACATTGTATTAATCATACCATTTTAGCTTATTCAAAAATTGCTGCACAATTCTGACACTTTTTTTCTTTTTTTTGAAATATTTATTCATTTTTGAGAGAGAGAGCATGAGGGGGTAAGAGGGATAGAGGATCTGAAGCAGGCTCTATGCTGACAGCAGTAAGCCCAATGTTGGGTTCAAACACACCAACCCTGAGATCATGACCTGAGTCAAAGTCAGACACTTAACCAATTGAGTCACCCAGGCGCCCCTGACAACACTTTCCAATACCTGGAAAAAATGACGTAATGTATTGATTTATAAATCACTGAGTAGAATATAGGGTTTTTTTTGGTATTATTTCACTTGGTAGCTAGTTAGCAGTGATAGGCTTATAGGTAACATTTTCTCCATAAAAATATATTAAGAAATTCTCATGATGCTCAAGTATTAGGATTCTTCTGGTAGAGAATTTTTCCCATCTTGCTTCTAGAAAAGGAAACAATTCACAGGTTACTTTGCAGTTCTTAAGAAAATTCAACTTAGTCCCTTTAGAAAACTGATCTCTGTTTTAAACTAGTCTATCCCTGTTAATTTTTCTCTAGACTGCCATTATCAAACTCAATCTCAAAACTGTAAAAGGATTTATAACTTCTCCCCTAGAAAAATGTTTCACTTGATTAAACTCTGTTCTGCCTTTGAAATCACCTAAAGTAATCATTCCTCAGCTCATGGAACCATCATTCAGTTTCATTCATATGCTTCCCAAGGAGACAAGAGCAGATGTATAATACATTCTCTTTATTAACTTACAGAGATCCAGAGTATTTGGGTATGAAAGTCTAAATGAAAGAGGTCACCTGTCAATCCTAAACCAATCAGAACATACAAAAACATACAAAACATACAAAAAAACAGACAGTCAAAATACACACTGTCTATGACAATAGAAAATAGAGACATATTATGCTTCTTCAAATGTTTGATAATTCATAGTTTATACTGATAATTAACGAGTAGGAAGAAAACCTAGACTTCAGTCTCATGTGTACAATGTATATTTTGTATATCATTGTTTCTGTCTAATCTTTAGTAAATGCCTAACATTTAATAAGTACTTAGTATTTGTTGAACAAATATAGGTGGATCATTTAGACATATACTAGAACACACAAAAATATATGAGACATATAATAGAACAGCACACACAGAGGGGCACCGGGGTGGCTCAGTTGGTTGAGCGTCCATGTTCAGCTCAGGTCATGATCTCACAGTTTGTGGGTTCAAGCCCTGCATCAGGCTCTGTATTGACAGCTCAGAGCCTGGAGCCTGCTTCAGATTCTGTGTCCTCCTCTCTCTCTGCCCCTTCACAGCTCTCTCTCTGTCTCTGTCTCAGTCTCTCTCTCAAAATTAAATAAAAATGAATTAAAAAAATAATGGCATAAAGCTGACTCAGGCTGTCTAGTGAGAGATACAGAATAGTGACAGTGGTCACATCTTTTAGATGACACATCAATAATAATATGCAACTAACCCAAATATATTTATATTTGTAGTAGTTAGTATTAATAGAAATAACATTTTTAGCACATTATAAGGATACATTTAACACTACTTGGTCTATGAGTGACTAACATATATTGTTCAGTCATTGGGTGCTAGGCTTACAGACTTAGAATCATTTGTCGTCTCTGCTTATTATCCTGTTCAGCTGAACTACTGTGCTCAGAAGGAAGGGAGTGCAAAATCTTTTCATTCAACTATGAACATAGGTTGAGGTATCCTTCAGCAAGTGCTGTTTAATCAAAATGGAATAAATCACATATTCTTCAGGCTAACGCTCTGGTTCTGACAGGAGAAAAGGCAGGTTAGAGGCAGAGAGTGAGTGGGCTGTACTCGCATTGGGCAAGGAGCCTGATGAGGCATCCTTAGTATTTCCCTACCTCTCGGAGCTTCAGTTTACTAATATGACAAATACTAGGTTTAGACCAGATGATCCATAAGTTTCTGATTTTCTGTGGAATTTAAAATTCCACAATGTTTATAGGACTCAGATCTTCACTGACTGCTGTTTTTAAATACAAGTCTGATCTTTCAAGATCTGTATTATGTTGAATCAGAACAAGATGGATTTCTAGCAAAGATAAGGAAGATTAAGCTTCGGGTCTCCTTCCTTACATGGAGCCCTTGAGATCTGGGAGTTGCCGGGAGGTGTAACGTATTCCAGATGGGAGGAAATCCCAGGCTGCAATCAGAGAGCATAACTAGGAAAACATTTTTGGTAAATTGGTTTAAAATACATCAGAAACGGGGCGCCTAGGTGGCTGGCTTAGTCGGTTAAGCGTCCGACTTTCACTTAGGTTATGATCTCGCGGTTCGTGGGTTCGAGCCCGCGTCGGGCTCTGTGCTGACTGCGAGCTCAGAGCCTGGAGCCTGTTTCAGTCTGTGACTCCCTCTCTCTCTGACCCTCCCCTGTTCACGCTGCCTCTCTCTCCTAGAAAAAAAAAAACATTAAAATAAATAAATAAAATATATCAGAAACAAGATGAATCTCTTAGAGACCAGAACTTGGTTATCTTTTCCTTTGTCATTCTAAATGAATATTTACATTCATACCTGGTTTTGTATTTACAGTTTTGTTAAAGAGAACCACCTCTCCAAATCGTATAAACTTTAGGCCCCACAAATCCTGAATGGGTCCCATCAAGAAGCTATTGTAAATCACTGAAATGCTCCTTCTATCTGAGTCACTGATGGATGATTTTCTCATCTCCTAGTTCTATTTGTGCTTCCCAAGACTTTCCAGTTTCTACTTCACCTTTCACTGAGATCTGGGAATCCAGGACTTTCTAACCCTTCATTGCAGTGAATCGTCTGGAGGACCGCGGACTTTGACTCGTGTTTGCCACTTCTCGAAACCTGTGAGCCTGGATCCTGTTCTTGGTGTCCTCTACATGTTCTCAAAGAATATTCTCTGTATTAAAGAACCGGTCTTCACCTACAAGGGAGAATTTATATGTTCTGTGACTCTGAGAAATATTCATTGAATAATAACAGCTTTCCAGAGGGGACCTGAATTTGCCTTACGACACACAGACTGTGTTTAGACTGACTACCCTTTCCTCAGGGTGACATCGATACCTACTTCTCTGGTCATTTTCCAGTCATTCTCACAACTGTCCTGACAACATTCTGACAGTGTATCAATCTCTTGGGTCTTCAAGCCCCACTTCCCACATATTTCAGTAACTGATCCATCAATCTTGCTTTTCAAAAATGAGTGTGGAACTAAATAAGTCTAGTTGGTGGTCATTTCAGAAGCAAGGTGAACAGAATGGATTGGCATGTGATACTTAACAACATTCTTTCTCATGAAATATATTTCTCCTAACACTTAACATCTAAAAATTCCAAAATATTCTTTCCTTTTACGCTTTATGCCTCTTTTTGCTGTCGTAATGCCTGTGATTAAAGTATTTTGTTCTTTATATCCTTTTTTAGGAGTATATTTAACCTTAAAAGCGAACTTCCTCCATTTCATTTTGCCAAATGATTTCTTTGGTTCCAAGGCCATTTTCAGTTTGATTTTCAGATTATAAAAGAATACATACTGGGGAAAGATTTCATTTATATAGTATTATACAGTAGTATTATGCATAGAATTTTTTTAATCATTTTGTGTAAATGAAAAGATTAAGTCTATGAAATCTTTTTAGAACTCACAGGTGAACACCGTGTGTTCCACTTGTAACTGAATAGTTCTTTTTTTTAAGATTTTCAATTTTTTAAAGTAATCTGTGTACCCACTGTGAAGCTCGAGTTTACAACCCTGCAACCAAGAGTTGCCTGGCTCAGTTGATAGAGCATACAACTCTTGATCTTGGGGTCATGAATTCAAATCCCACATTGGGTTTAGAGCTTACACTAAAAATAAAAAATCAAATTGAATAGTATTATTTTCAAGACTTGAGATATAAAGCTTGTAAATTTAAAGCATTGAATTTCCCCGGGTGCTTAAATTAAGAAGTTTACAATATTAAAAAATGAGAGAGAAACAAAGATGGTCTTGGGAGACAGTTCCCCTTGGGATGGCCTCTTCTGTAATCTTGTGTCTCTAGCACTAAATGACTTTGACTGAATCTCAGCCCCAGCACCTGCCCACAGCTCCCTACAGTTGGCCTCTCCAGACCTGGATGACCTTGATGTTCATGACACTCAGTGTTCATGACAGTGTTCTGTCCCCTGAAACTCTACTATCATGAGTAGACCCAGAACTATGGCTGATCTCATGGGAAATTGCAGGGGAGATGCACTCAGATAAAGCAGCCCACCCATCCCAGGCTGAACTAAATTTCCAGGGCTGTCTCAGCTATTTCAGAAAGTGACTATTTTAGAGAGTCATGCATTTCAAACCCTTCCTAGAGAAAAGGAATAAGCTACATAGGTGTAGGGAAGCTTTCAGTGAAAAATGGGGAAGTTGATCTCTGCTGGAATCAGCTTGCTTGAGAAGTAGGTATTATTTGTTCCATGTAATTCACACAATACAGCTGTAGAGAGGAGATGTGTACCAGTGAGCAGGGAAATTTTAGGTATAGTTACTAGATAAAGCATGACATTGGAGCCAGCTGGCTTCTGAATTTCATTTGAGTCAGTGATGGAGGAGCAGCTGAGAACAAGGTCAGGATGCCTGGAAATTCAGGACACAGAGATCCATTCTCCCCCATCTGCAGACAGATGGGGCTCAGGAACCCGAAGTCAGAGAATACCAGCCTGGGGAGGTTGGGAGGAGGACTGGAGTACGCTCATTCCTAGCCGCTGTAGCCAAGAATCAAAGGGTGGTTAGAGTGCACCCTCAAGCTGCTGGGCTGGGACACCAATGTCCAGCTCCAGGACAGAGACAGAAGCTCCCGGTCTGTCTTCACAGTGGGACACTCGCAGCAGCAGGGCCAGCTTCACAGGGCCTGTGCTCAGAGCTCTACTGCAAGGCCCCACGCTCAGAAGTAGGGTTTCTCTTGAGTTTTAATGCCCTGCTATCATGTTCTTGAAATTCTTAGCAATTTTCTCTTCGAATGTGTGTTTCTGATTGACAGCTGATGGGAGTGAATCATTTACCAGAGGCTTCAAACTTCGGTGTAGGCATGGTTCCAGCTCTACTGCCACCATCGCCCCTCACTCCTGCCACCTTGGGAGGGGGGTTGGCTACCTACTCCCCAGCAATGGGTATTGCTTGCCGCCCCAGACAGGGACTGAGTTTGAACACAGCAAAGGTCAGGTGTGCAAGGATCCCAGGAAGTGTAATAATCTGCACTTATCACGTGAGTATCCCTATGCCCAGGGGAGCATGGCATTACATAGTGAATCAAAAATACCAGAAGAGGGATCTATGGACCACAGAAGAAAACAAAAGCTTTCTTCCTGCTTTTTGAACAAGGGGTCCAACATTTGCACTTCGCACTGATGGTTCTGGGCAGTTAGAACATGGTTCTGAGCCACAGAAAACGATCACTTGCAAGACGTGTCATTTTGATGGAGCATGAATACAAGCCATCAAAACTGTTGTCTGATATTCCAACAAGGTGAATGGCATGGCTGGTTTGTCCTACACATCTAGAGGTTTCTCATCGTTTGATACTCTTCATGGAATTAAGAATGTTAACAATTATTATGCAACAACCAGTAGGGTGCTACAGGAGATTTATATCCCAAGAGGGAAATATCTAGCTTCTGGTTTGGCAAACTTCTACTAATGTTCTAAAGACAATTATAAATAAATAGAACATTGCAAGACAGTGCAAATGATTTTATAAGAAATTACAAGGGAATAGACATTCTGTGGAAGCAACACATTTTCAATGAGTTCATTTTCTCAGTATGTTTTCCTTGAATATGTATTATTTTTCTATTATATTTGTAAATGATATTGGATATGCGCTTTTGTATGTACATGTGTTTTATATGTTATGTATAGTTATTTATGTAGATTTGTATATATCTAGACAAGGCCCCTGTAGGAACTACCACCTATGAATATTATGTTTGTATCTTTCTTTTTCTAATTAAAACTAATGTCACTTAAGTCAAAAAATACTCAAAATTTCTCGGAGGTATTGATTTCTAATCCTTTTCAACCATTTTTCCTCTCTCTGAGTATTTTCATTTCTTTAAGTTTATTGCATCTTTAAATTATAAAAATGCCAAGCCCATTGTGAAGCCCAACAACACAGCCAGGGCAGTGCTTATCACTCTTCAATAAACTTTGCTGTTTTCCTTTATGTTTAGAGTTTTATAATTTAAAAAAATTTTTAATTTATTTTTGAGACAGAGAGAGACAGAGGATGAGAGGGGGAGGGTCAGAGAGAGAGGGAGACATGGAATCTGAAGCAGGCTCCAGGTTCTGAGCTGTCAGTACAGAGTCTGACATCGAGTTCGAACCCACAAACGTGAGATCATGACCTGAGTCGAAGTCGGCGGTTTAACTGACTGAGCCACCCAGATGCCCCTAAATTACAGTTTTAAAGGTCTGGCTGGCTTAGTCAGAAGAGCACATGACTTTTCATCACAGGGTCACGAGTTTGAGTCCCATGTTGGGTATAGTGACGACTTAAATAAAATAAGTAAACTTTAAAAATAAATAAATAAATAAATTACAGTTTTAAAAAATCATAGATCCCGTTTGCATCCCACCCACATTCTCAGGACAATCTTAGGACTTGCACAAGTAGGTCTACAGTACATCAATATAGTTGTAAAATACAATCAACATTTTTATTTATGAAGCCCCTGCTGTTATAAATTAATAGTAAAAATGGCCACAATTCTTCATTCCTCCCTATACCCATACCCTTCGGTATGTGGCTTTGCTACTCTTCCCTTTGGGAAGTGAAGTCTATTTTCCTTCTCCATGAATCAGGACTTTGTGAAGATTTTTGGCCAATAGAATATGTCAGAATGGCATTGTGTCAATTCAGGGCCTTGAGCTCAAGAGGCTTCCTGCATACTTCTGCTTGGTCTGTCAGAAGACTACTGCTACTTTTCAAGCATGCCCAAGCCATCCTGCTGGTAGAGACAAGCCTGCAGGAATAGGGATGAGTATTTCATTCTTATGTTGTTTTTTTTTTTTTTTTTAAATTTCTAGGAGAGAGAGAGAGCGCGAGCAGGGGGTCAGAGAAAGGGAGTCACAGACTGAAACAGGCTCCAGGCACTGAGCTGGCAGTCAGCACAGAGCCCGACGCGGGGCTCGAACCCACGAACCGCGAGATCATGACCCAAGCGAAAGTCGGACGCTTAACCGACTAAGCCACCCAGGCGCCCCAGGAATAGGGATGAGTATTTCAGCTCAAGCTACCCTCGACCAACATCTGACCACGGACTGACACATAAGCAGGGCCTCTGAGATGAACCAAACCCAGTCCAGGTCAGCACAACTGCTCAGTCCACTTACACACTTATAGTTTATTGTTTTAAGTCACTATGTTTTGGGATAGCTAATTACAAAGCAACAGCTAACTAATACTCCCTATGTGATCTATTATGACTATATGTCAACTATTGTGTGTGAGTCAACAAGATGTAAAGACAAAGGATATACCCAGATTGACTCCTTGATCTCAGTGAGTTCACAATAAAACTGGTTTGTGGACATCTACGCACAGAAGCAACCATGCTACACATATACTCAGTCCAATCCAAGACTATCAGGCAGATTCTTAAAATAAGTAAATGCTTAGCTAGCTCATCCAAGGAGAGCATTGTTTTGGAGACAGAGACAGAGAAACAGACACACAAAAAACTAAGTGCACTATAGGACCTGGAGATAGCCCTCCATGGCTGGACATAGGCATAGAGGAAAAGGGAGAAATTGAGCAGCAGACTGGAGTGCAGACATCAAATCATTAAACATGCCTTACTTAGGAGTAATTCCTTAAGATAGCTATGTTTAAATCACCTTCTGTGGCACCCTTGGAGTCTTCTGAGATACTTCAGTGGAATGGAGATGAAAAACGAGGCAGACTGACCTGCTAGACACTGGACACCTCATTTACACACCCCCTACCATATTTTGCCTATAACCCCAAATAGACACTTCCCATTCAAAGCCACTTTTTCGTATCTCATGTATGCTGGTGAAATTAGTTTTGGGGTGGATGGGGAAGGAAAGGTCTCTTAATTTTGCCTCTGAGTTATCTACTTGGCATCTCTCTGCACCTTCTAACCTTCTATAGAAGCTGCTCTTGGTTAGCTTCTTATCATCTGGGCCACCATCCATTAACTGACTACAGATCCCTGAGCAGGATGGTGAATGCATGTTTGGCCACATTTCTCTTCTTGACATCTCTCTGACTACTTTGTAACACAATCCCAATAGTTTATGGGGATTCACTTTTCCTGAAAAGACGAGATAAAGAAAATTCCAAGGTAGGGTTCCTGCAGTTTTCTGAGAGTGCCAGAGTCCTGTTTGATCTCTCTTGCCCTTCTTTAATCTATTCTTTAGAGGAAAATTAAGTTTCTCTATATAAAAGGTATATCACATCATTTTCCTGGTTAAAAACTTTCCATGATTCCTCACTACACCTAGAACAAGGTCTAAATTAATATACGATAGCATGTAGCAAACTCCTCATCTTTTAAAGCTCACAGAATGAATACTTTCCTTCCTACCCTATTCAAAGTAAACAACTGCATGTTGTGATTTATTATAGCTTGTTGTTTGCTTTCTTGTTGAAACTTATTTGAAATTATTTTCTTTTATTTTGTTTCTCTTCACACCCTCAGATAATATAAGTATCATGCGAGTAGGTATTGTTTCTATCTTGTTTGCTTTTGCAGCTTAAGTACCTATCATAATTTCAACACAATATGTGCTTAGGAAACATTTCTTAATGAATAAATGGAGAAAAGAGTAACAAAGTATTAGAAGGAGTTACTTGCATTCACTAGCTGTTTCTACTAGCATGCTGTATAACAAATGATCCCAAAATTCAGTGGTATAAAACAACAAGCATTTATTCTCACAAATCTAAGTTGGCTGGTGCAGCTTTGTTTCAGAAGGCAGTGGTTGGGGTAGCTCTACTCACACTAAGGGTCTGTGGGTCCCAATCGGTTCCATATATCCCTCAGCCTCCTTCTATGAGGGCACTACTGAGATATGTTCTATGATAGTGACAGAGGCCCATGACATTAAGCTCATTACAAAGGCACTTTGCAAGGTGATGGTTATATCAGGTCATATAAATGAGTCATACAACACAGCTGGGGTTAAAGATGTGAAGAATTACATCTCCTTTACTCTCCAAAATATTATCAAAAGTAGGATAAAGGCCTATGTCATTCTCACTTTGAAACTCTGTTCTTTTTACTCTACCATGTTTGGTTTGATTAGTGCAATGTTGTGAGGTGACATTGCTTTCACCACAGTGACAATTATTATTATCATTACCATTATCACTGGTGTACTCACTAAACTCGAGAAGGTAATAATGACTTTTATGAAAACTATGTGATAGAGAAAGAAAGAAAGAAAGAAGGAAAGAAAGAAAGAAAGAAAGAAAGAAAGAAAGAAAGAAAGAAAGAAAGAAAGAAGAAGAAGAAGAAGAAGGAAGGAAGGAAGGAAGGAAGGAAGGAAGGAAGGAAGGAAGGAAGGAAGGAAAGGAAGGAAAGGAAGGAAGGAAGGAAGGAAGGAAGGAAGGAAGGAAGGAAGGAAGGAAAGAAAGAAAGAAAGAAAGAAAGAAAGAAAGAAAGAAAGAAAGAAAGAAAGAAAGAAAGAAAGAAAGAAAGTGATATGGAAGTTCCAGTTGATCTAGTAAAAAAAGAAAAAGAAAGCAAGGATCATAGTCAAAATGCTGAAAAGAGAGATGAAGAGAAAATCCTTAAAAGCAGTCAGAGAAAAAAAGACATAGAAGGACAGATAAACTCAGGGTGCTTAAGTGGCTCAGCCAGTTAAACACCTTTCGATTTCCACTCAGGTCATGATCTCACGGTTTGTGAGCGGGAGCCCTGCATTGGGTTTCATGCTGACAGCGTGGAGCCTGCTTGGGATTCTCTCTGCCTCTCTCTCTCTGCTCGGCCCTTGCTCTCTTGTGCTCTCTCTCTCTCAAGAATAAATAAATAAATGCAAAAAAAAGAAGTACCAAAAAAATGAAGAATGACAGGATATTTTCCGTTGAAAACAATGCAATTGGAAAATAATGGAGCAGCGTTTAAAGTACTGAAAGATGATGAAGGAAAAAATTGTCAACCTAGAATTCTATGCTCATAAAAGAATCCTTTTAATTATTGAAGATGAAATAAAGACTCTTTAGTATATTTTAAAAAGCTTAACAAAATTTTAACTAGTGGACTTTTGAGATATATTAAGGAAGTCCTTCAGGTAGAAGGAAAACAATACCAGATGGAATTAGATCTACGCAAAGGGATGAAGAGCTGCAGAAATGGTAAATGTGTATGTAAATATCTCTTCAAAGGTACTTGCCTGGAGCAAAAATAATAACAATATACTGCAAGTTTTTTTTAAATCACATATGTAGAAGTAAAATGTATGAAAACAAAAGCTGAGGTCTTGTAGGGAATAAATGGATGCATACTGATATAAAATTCCTTTACTATTAATGTATTGGATTATTGTCATTATTATAAATTAAGCAAAGAGATATGCCTTATTTGAAATTAAAATGCATTATCAAGATAAAAAAGTTAAAAACCTTGGATAACAATGATAAAATATTACATAAATGGAACAAGAGTAGAAAGTTGAGAAATATATCAAAGTAACTGTAAGAGTTTAGCAGATGAGGGACACCTGGGTGGCTTTGTCAGTTAAGCATCAGACTCAGCTGAGATCATGATCTCACGTTTGTGGGTTCGAGTCCCGTATCGGGATATGTGCTGACAGCTTGGAGCCTGGAGCCTGCTTCAGATTCTGTGTCTCCCTCTCTTTTTGCTCCTCTCCCACTCACACTCTATCTCTGTTTCTGAAAAATAAAATAAACATGAAAAAAATTTAGTATATGATAATTCATTCTAAATCAGTGGAGAAAGAATGAATTATCCAACAAGTATGTTTATAACTAGGTAATAATATTTCTGCTGCTTTTCTGAAGTTGTATTATTGCAGATAAGGATTAAAGACTATTAAAAAATTAAATCATGCATGGAGTAAGGAAATGTAGGTGAAGATTTATATAAATAGATTATGGGCACTATATTACCAAAGCTGACACTAAAGAAAGAATCTGTAAAGAAAAGATTTCTAAATGTAAATTTAAAAAATGAACAAAGTCTGAAAGACAAATTTTAAAATGACAATTATTTGAGTCATTAACTCTGACAATTAAATCCTTAATACATTGATTGCTTAGAAAACAATATACCAATGGAAATACCAAACATACCAATGGAACCATAGGCAAATGGTACAAATAATCTGCTTATTCATGCATACACTCATATATACATGTGCATATATATGTTTTATACATATATGTGTCTATATTTGTGTATCAAACAGACAAAAAACTTCCAAAAGCAATTTCACCTGTGTGTTTACTGAAACACATCTTGGAAATTAAATGCATTTTACAAACAATCAATAATGTGACAATAAGTTTAAAATGCATTAATAGGGGCGCCTGGGTGGCTTAGTCAGTTAAGCGTCCGACTTTCGCTTAGGTCATGATCTCGTGGTTCGTGGGTTCGAGCCCCGCGTCGGGCTCTGTGCTGACTGCCAGCTCAGAACCTGGAGCCTGTTTCAGAGTCTGTCACTCCCTCTCTCTCTGACCCTCCCCTGCTCACGCTGTCTCTCTCCCTCTCTCTCTCTCTCCCTCCTAGAAATAAATAAAAATATAAAAAAATAAATAAATAAAATAAAATGCATTAATAAATGATAAAAATCATGTTACAAAACAACACATAAAATATTATCCTATCTTTTTAAGATATGTATACACATACATACAAGAAAAAGGTAAAATGTATCGAGTAAGATTTTAAGAGTTATTCATGAAAAGTGGGATTATGGTTAATTTTTTTCCTCTTTTTTTCCTACTTTCTAAAGTTTTATCGTTAATGTAATTTTGTTTTATATTTAGAAAAAGAAAACAATACAAAATAAATATCCTTTATTTCCTGATTAAGCCTAGGAGAAAGCCACTGAGGTTTTGGTAGCAAATAGAATCTGCTGTAAATTTACACAGGCAGAATGTTTGCATTTTCTATGTGATAGGTCAAACAGATGTCGCTACTTACAAAATTCCTCTTCATGACACTAAGCAGATTAGTTTCAACATAACTACTTTCCCAGCATGATTTTCCCTTAAGAAAACTCTGACCATGCCGTATACACTACTATGTCTCTCCTTGACCGAAGCATTAACCTCGTTTGGACATTTTTAACATTACTCAAGCTAACATTACCAAAGAAATTGTGTAAAAGGTCAGTCCCTGAGATACAAAAATAAAACTACAGTATTGTTATTGATAAGACACTTAATATTAAAGAATGAGAACCCTGAATATTTAAGATTAAGATTCTCTTCTAAAGCTTTCTCTAGATTAAGACCATGTTTACGTGTCTAAAATACTTTTTGTTTTGGATATGTTGAGACTATAAAGGGAGAGTTCTTCAGGTTCTCCTTCATTTCTTTTTAAATAACTGATACATTCCAGAAAATGCAGACGATCACGAAGACATGAACTATCGAACTTGAATCTACTTGTTGAGATAATATGACAATGAAGAAAACAGTGTGTTGCTTTGTTTTGCTTTCATGACAACCCATGACATGCCAGCTCAACAGCTTTTGTCCGTTTGTAGAGTGGCAACCTCCACAGCTGCTCCAAGATGAATTTCATCTCCAAATGTTTAGAAATGCCATAAAAAAGTGAAGAATCCATTTATGACAATGTGGATGAACCGAGAGAACATTATGCTAAGTGAAATAAGCCAGACACAGAAAGCAAATACTTCATGATGTCACTTATATGTGCAATTTAAAAAGTCAAGCTCATGGAACCAGAACGCAGAAGGGTGGTTGCCAGAGGTTGGGGAATGGAGGGCTGGAAAAATATTGCTCACAGTCCCATGAACAGGATGGTGACTGTAGGAAACAATACTGTATTGTACACTTAAAATTTGCCAAGGGATCTTAAGTATCCTCACCATAAATACACACACAAAAGGTAACTCTGTCAGGTGATAGATGTGTTCATTAATTTGATTATGGTAATCATTTCACCATGTATGCATTTGTTAAATCATCGTGACATGTACCTAAAAAAAATCACTTCAGACAACCTAAATATATGCAATTTTTATTTGTCAATTACACCTCAACAGAGCTGAACAAATAATAGTTTAAAAAGGACTGAAGAATCAAGAACTTCACCAAGCATAATGATGGCCCTTGTATCGGGGGAGGGGAGGCAGTATTGTAGTGGCTGGAAAGGAAAGGAATGGAGTTCAAGGGCAGCTTTTGGCATCCTGTTAATTCTGTTCCTTTATCTGGCTGTCAGGTTCACAGGTGTTCAGTTTGCAAAAACTCAGTGAGCTCTACACTCAGGTGCCATAAGTTTCATACAATGGTAGTCATATTAATATTGCTCCAGGTTCTATGGAAATTAACTTTCTGTTCTGTTTGCAGCCTAACATTTTCTTAGAGGTAATTTTTGTTAAAACCAATGGAAAAAAATATTCATTTTATTTATGGGTTTTTCTAAAACCCATTCATTTTACATGCTTAGTGTACTCTATTTTTATCATTGTAAAGCCAGAGTGGTTTTGGGGTGTATTAACGCAACTTTCTTAGACAGGAGCTAAGAATTTGGAGAAAAAGATCCCAGGAACACAACACATCATGTAGGCAATTAATTAGAACAGATTCCAACAAATTATATCTACATGTCTCTGAAGTTAAGATGGCTCATCTAAGTAGGTTTGCGATGATTTTAGGGCTCATAATTTTTCCTTTCCAGTGTGAAATTATGCAATGCAAATGAAATAATCATATCATGGAACATCAAAATGACAGATGTTACTACCAAAATATCTGCAGGATGGCTTTAGTTGTGTTAACTTAGTATGCCCAACCTGCTGTAGACAAAGTTGAAACAAATATGAATCAAAAACATCTCTTCAAGGAGTGTCAAAGGTAAATATAAGGAAATCGTCACAGAAGCATTGAGGGAAATGTGGTGCCTGCATGTTGAGCTCTTTGAACATGGAAGACAGACTCATCAACTAGACTTTGGCATCATCATGAAAGATGTCACAGTACTAGAGTCTTAAATGAACTGAGGAAGCTTGAACAAGACTTTGAATATTCCCAGCTTCCTTTCTGTTGAATAGAACTATACTATACTAACCTTCTGGGGATTTCTTGTTTGTTTGTTTTCTTTGTTTTTTGTTTATTTGTTTTAAAAGTAAGTGTTGATTTTTGTTTGTTTTGAGACAGAGAGAGAGTGTTTAAGCAGGAGAAGGGCAGAGAGAGAGAGACAGAGACAGAGATAGAGAGAGAATCTTAAGCAAGTTCCACCCTCAGTGAGGAGTTTGATACGGGGCTCGATCCCACAACCCTGGGATCATGACTTGAGCCGAAATCAAGAGTTGGACTCTTAACCGACTTAGTCACCCAGGCACCCCTAACCTTTTGTGTTTTTTTAAGATTAAAAAACATTTATAGGGTTGCCTGGGTGGCTCAGTCGGTTGAGCATCCGACTTTGGCTCAGGTCATGATCTCATGGCTCGTGGGTTCGAGCCCCGCATCGGGCTCTGTGCAGACAGCCAGCTCAGAGCCTGGAGCCTGTTTCAGATTCTGTGTCTCCCTCTCTCTCTGACCCTCCCCTGCTCACGCTGTCTCTCTCTCTCAGAAATAAATAAAAACACTAAAAAAAAACACCAAAAAACCATTTATAATGAGCCTGGAAAGGAACCTTCCCTTAAACTAACAGCATTACCAGGAACAGGAGCACCACGGAATGCATAGAACAGTTTTTTGCAAAATACAGTGGCTGTTCAAATGTTATCATCCTCGTTTTATATAAATGCATTAAGAAATCATTCTAAGCAGATTGATCATTTTATCTCTTATTCATGAATTATTTCTTATTTTTTAACATAAGATTTCTTCATCACATCCTAATTTGGATGATCTATTCAAAATGATGTTGACATAGTTTGTAACCACGTATCTCAGTGTGCAAACTATTTAATATGTCGCTATGATACAGCCCTATTTTTTTATGTCTTCCAAGCAAGCACAGTCTTTTTACAAGTAAATTTTAATCCAGCACTCCAGTGATTTGAGCTTTTGTGCTGTTGTCTAGAATTTGTCCATTCAACAAACAGATATTTTTTTGAGAAATAACTGTTGCCAGGTTGTTCGAGGTGCCCAGAATGTGACACTGCAGTGATCAACTAAAAGACCCTATTCCTCAGGGAGCTTGTATTATAACAATGAGACACATGATTAAAAATAAGTAAAAACCAAGTCATTCAGTATAGTGTGAGGTGATAAGTGCTATAAGAAATTTTAAAAAAATAGGAGCGCCTGGGTGGCTCAGTCGGTTAAGCCTCTGACTCTTTCTTTTTTTTTTTAAGTTATTTATTTTGAGAGAGGGAGAGAGAGCACAAGCAGGGGAGGACCAGAGGGAAAGGGAGAGAGAGAGAGAGAATCTCAAGCATGCTGTGCACTGTCAGCACAGAGCTCGATGTGGGACTCAAACTAATGAAACCATGAGATCACGACCTGAGCTAAAATCAGGAGTCAGGCACTTAACCAACTGAGCTACCCAGGCTCCCAAGCCTCTGATTCTTGAATTCAGCTTAGGTTATGATCCCAGGCTGGTGGGATCGAGCCACTTGAGATTCTCTCTCTCCCTCTTCCTTTTCCCCTCCCTTCTCCTGTTCTCCTGTTCTCTCCCTTCCCTTGTGCATGTGTGGACTTTCTCTCCAGAAAAGAGAGGGGAAAAAATAGAGCAGGGTGAGGAGATTTGGAGTGGGAAGAGTAGTTCTCACTGAGGAAGCAATATTTGACCCTTGGTGGAGGGACTAGCCACGCCCTTCCCTGGGGCAGAGCATTCCAAGCAGAGGGTACCGCCAGTGCATAAGGCTGGAGCAGAGGGAGCCAGGAGGACTGTGGTAGAGAGGAGTCAGACGGTGGTCACTGGGAGGACCTCAGCTTTCTCTCAGAGCGCAATGCAGTGTTCAACCACAGGCATAACACGAGGCAAATTGCTGGGTTTTAAAAAAAATGCATTTTAGATTTTCAAAGGATCCCAGGATCAGCCCATCGGCTGCATTGAGAAGCCACTTGAGGAAGACCAGGGGTAAAAGCAGAGAGGCCGGTTAGGAGGTGATTACCCAGATGAGAGAGTCTGGTGGCTCCAACGAGCACTGTAACGGAGAGGGTGGTCAGAAGTGGTTTGGACGCGGATGTATTCTGAACAGGAATTTCCGACAGATTTGTCTGGGATATGAGAGGAGATAAGCATAATGCTCCTGTTTGACAGAAAATTATAATGCAGGAAAACACTTTATCTTTAAACCCTTGTGGGCTTTTGTTTGCTCTAAGTGAGTTCTTTTTGTTATTGCACAAAATGAAGCTGGAAGGAAATGAAAGCTTCGTTAACACATTTCTCACAACGTTAGCAGAGTGAATCTCAGGAAGAAAGGATTCTGTGAGAGGGTCTTGATAATCCTGCACTGCCTGACAGGCCCCTCTGATCCTTGAGAGGACAGCCATGCTGTGAATGCTGTCAATTTGTCTCATTTCCATCAACCAAAGTTGAAGTGACATTCAATGATTTCATGAATTGAAATGCTGCAGCCTTTTGACCTTGGGATTTCCAAATCTGTGATTATTTTATTCTTTCCTGCAATCTTGCCAAGCTGTCTTCAAGAAGAATTTTAAATTGCTGTCAAGAGAAAATCGCTTACAGTTCTTTCAGATGTCACGAGTCTGTCATTTTTGCAGATGGGCCCCCATTGTGACTCAGGATCTGAGGTGAGGCCTTGATTTTATTGTCACTTTCTTTTCGTTTAACAATCCAAGAGCATACCTCCCTCTAATTCTTTATGCATGTGTGTGTCACAGCGGGTATTGTTACATAATTGCTTTAAGGCAGATCGTGAGCTTTTTTATCCTTTTAGGTTCTTGTCAGAAGGATAATTCTACTACAAAACTTTTTCAGTCGGTAAAGATTTTATCTGACAGTCCCATAAATGGCGGAATATTTGAAATACTTATTTAAAATACATAAATAAATGTCAATTGATTAATTGATGGATCAAGTGGTAAGAAACTAGGTCTCTTTTGCTTAGGGGCTCCAGAGACTGGAAAAAAACCTAACTGGGTAAGGGAGAAATAGAAGAATTTTTCCAGGCTTGGATGAGTATAAGGTTATCTTTTCCTCTTTTGCAGTGTTCTCTATATAATAGTTTTTACTTGGTTCCTCATAAAGATGATACATTGTGCTTTTTTTTGAGAAACATGGGTATCATTCTCAAATAATTCAGAGGATTCTTTGTTTTATTTTAACCTGTGCTAGTTATTAAAATTTATTTTATGTGAATTATAATCGTACAGGTATCATCATGGAAAATAAAGCTATTTTCTTTTACCCCGGTCAAAACCATCTGTCGTCTCTACTTCTAAGTGTGACACTATCCTCCCTCACACAAAAAGTCGTTCATCTCCAATGCCTACTGCATCTCCACAGCTCTGTCACTTCCAAGAATCTGAAATATAACAGTTGGAGTCCACAAGAAACACACAGGCTAACGAGAGAGACCACAGTGCATCTTGTTCAGGTGACAGTCCTTCTAACTCACTCGTTTACAGCAAGAGATAAACAGCCTGCTAACTCAATGTACTTTTGAGATCCAGGTGGCTTAGTTATAGCTTTTATAGAGAGAATCTACATCTGTGCCTGAGGTGAGAGGTTGTTGTGTAGAATAAGGACACTGGACTATGAGTCAGGAGACCCTCAACTCTGCCACCACCTGCCAACACAACTTATCACTGGAGAAGAATGCTCTTTGTATCATTTAGTCTAACAATGCTATTGTATGATTCCATTGGATTTATCAGTGGCAACCTTACTGGATAAAGATAATATTATAAAGAGAATACATTGTTTTAGGATCTTCTGTAGCATTAATTATTTTTCCTTTCTCTTTTTGAAAAAAAAGTTTTTTAGAACATTTTTTAGGTTTACCACAAAATTGAAAGAGAGGTGCAGAGATTTCTCATATACCTTTTAACCCCACACATGCATAGCCTCCCACATTATCAGCATCACTCATCAAATGGTACATTTTTTACCCAGAAGGAAGCCACATTGACACATCATAAGCACCTAAAATCCGCAGTTTACTTTACAGTTTGCTCATGATGTTGTATATTCTATGGGTTTGGACAAATGTATAATGCCATGTATTCCTCATGAAAATATCATACAGGGTATTTTTACTGCCCTAAAAATCCTCTCTATTCTGCCTATTTATTCCTTCTCTCCCCTGCCCGTGGTAACCATTGATTTTTGTCTCTACACTTTGGTTGCTTCCAGAATGCTGTACAAGTGAAATCATTCAGTATGTAGCCTTCTCAGATTGACTTCTTTCCCTTTGTAATATGCATTTAGGGCTCCTCCGTGTCTTTATGTGGCTTTTCACTTATATCTTTTTAAAAAGTGATAAATAATATTCCATCACCTGGCTGCACCAGTTTATTTATCCATTTACCTATGAAAGGATGATTGGAAAATAAACCCAGGTGAACATATAGGAAGGAAAAAAGTGAGAGATAGAGAAAGAGAGAGAAGCAAACCATAAGAGACTTTTAACTTCAGAGAACAAACTGAGGGTTGTTGGAGGGGTTTTGAGTGGGAGACGGACTAAATGAGTGGTGGGCATTAGGGAGGACACTTGTTGGGATGAGCACTGGGTGTTATGTGTCAGTGATGAATCACTAAATTCTACTCCTAAAACCAACAATACACTACATATTACCTAACTAGAATTTAAATAAAAATTTAAAACAAAGAAGTTGATTTAAAAAAAGGTCATTTTGATTGCTTACAACTTTTGGCAGTTATGAATAAATGCTTATTCTAGAAATATTTTTAATGCTTATACTGCAGGGTTTTATGTGGACATCAATCCTGAGTTCCTTTGGACAGACACCAAGAAGTGCAGTTGCTGGATCACATGTTAAGAATATGTTCAGTTTTGGGGCACCTGGATGGCTTAGTCAGTTAGGTGTCCAACTTCGACTCACATCATGGTTTCATAGTTTGTGGGTTTGAGCCCCGCGTCAGGCTCTGAGCTGTCAGCACAGCCTGCTTCAGATTCTGTGCCTTCCTCTCTTCTCCCTTCCCCTTGTTTGTTCTCTCTCTCTCTCTCTCTCTCAAAAAATAAACATTAAAAAAAGTTTTTTAAAGAGTATGTTCAGTTTTGTGAGAAACTGCCAGCATGTCCTCCAAAGTGGCTGTACCATTTTGCATTCCCACCAACAATGAGTGAGAGCTCCTGTTATTCCACATCCTTATTTGCCTTTGGTGCTGTCAGCATGCTGGAGTTTGACCTTTTTAACAGGTGTATAATAGTATCTCGTATTTGTTTTAACTTTCATTTCCCTGATGGCACATGATGTGGAGCGTCTTTCATGTGCACATTTGCCATGTATACATGTTGTTTGGTGAGCTGTCTGTCAAAATCATAGGCCTATTTTTTAATTGGGTTGCTTGTTTTTTATGGTTGACTCTTAATAATTCTTTGTATATTTCAGAAAACAGTCCTTATCAGATGTGTCTTTTGTAAATATTTTCTCCCAGTCTATGATTTGTTCTAATTCTCTTGATATTGTGTTTCACAGAGTGGAAGTTTTTGATTTTCATAGACTCCAGTTTATCCACTATGTCTTTAATGGATTGTGTCTTTGGTGTTATATAGCATTAATCTTCAGGTTTTTCCTCCTAGATTGGGATGGCCATTCAGAGATTTGTGTCTGCTTTTTTCTGTCTAACTCACAGGTACAACCAGGATGTTCTATGAACATATGCATCACAGTGTTACAGTGATTAAGCTCATTGTATGTGCAAGAACCGTAAAGTAAAAAATAACTATCTTAGGGGTGCCTCGTGGCTCCATCAGTTAAATGCCTGACTCTTGATTTAGGTTCAGGTCATGATCTCATGGTTCATGAGATGGACCAACAGTGGACTTTGAACTGGTGGTGCAGAGCCTGCTTGGGATCCTCTCTCTCTCTCTCTCTCTCTTTCTCTCAAAATTAAACATTTTTGAAAAAAAAAAGAATAACAATCTTATATTTAGAAAAAATAACTTCATCCCCATCTTTAAATTTCTTGACTCCTTTTATACTTAAAACCCCAAAGAAACATTCTATTATATGGAATAAAAAAATTGCATTCATCCAGAAAAAAAATAAATCCAACAACGCAATTGCCACAATTGTACCCTTATTAAAAAAAGGGAAAATAGAAAAGTAATTCCTAGCTAAAAGAAAAAGCAATTAAAACAAAGTTCATTATTGCCAGAATATAAAAGAGGACATATACTATAAGAGGGAGGGGAGACCTTGTGTAACTGTGATTTTCCTAAATAAGATGGTGAAACTGAAAAAAAACAAAGCTTCAAATTACTGTTTTCAGAAATTCTCTAGTTTTGGAATGGAAAGATAACATATGTGGTTTTGGTTCTCATTATTTCTAAAAAGCAAATCTTGTTAGTGGTTCCTTTTTGGGCAGGACAAGTATGGTGCTTTTCCCTTGTAGGTAGCATGCCCCAGATCCAGTGTTGTATGAAAGCCTGGACCACACTGACTCAAGAGAGTCACTTATGCTCATAGACTCCAAACTTCCTGTTCAATTAGATTCTGTTAGTAGATTGAAATCAGCCAAGGGGGTGGAGGGAGCATTTACACAACAGAAATTGACAAACACTCAAATCTTCCCTCCCTTCCAAGGTTCATGATTAAAGATTGACCAGTACACCCTTGCCCTGGTCCTGTAAACTCGAACACCCATCTACCGCTACTTATTCCATCTTCTCACAGAGATCCAGTCTCCCAAGTGATGCTGCATACATACTGAATAGACCACTAATCTGGAATCTTCCAGATTCTAACCGCACCCCATGGCCTTCTTGCTTTGATAATTCCAATATTATAATTATAGTGAAAAGAGTTGGGTAAAGAAAGTGGTATTGGGTAGAAATTACAAGCAGTACATAGTAACAGAGTGGCAGGCAGAGTCACTGATAGGTGTATTGTAGGGACTGAGTGAATATAAATTGAGTTGAAATAAATTGCTTTACCTATCTGATTTGGTCAATGCTCTCTTCTCGAACACATAGAAAATAGTCAAAACGGCCCAAACTATTAAAAAGCACCAACAGTTTGAGGGGCTTGACATACAATCATGAAAACTATTTCATTGAAACATACTTATAATGTAGAAAGAGTAAGTTTTATAACCTCTATCACATAAAATCTCAAAGCACAGAAATATTAAATCATGAACTAAAACCATGCAGTGAGATCGTCATAATTAGAAATAAAAACCTCCTCATTCTGTTTTTGTTTTTGTTTTTTTGTGTTTTGTTTTTCTGTGTTTTGTTTTGTTTTGTTTTGTTTTACAGGGAGAGACAGAGCATGAGCAGGGGACGGTCAGAGAGAGAGGGAGACACAGAATCTGAAGCAGGCTCCAGGCTCCGAGCTGTCAGCACAGAGCCAATGCAGGGCTTGAGCCCACAAACTGTAAGATCATGACCTGAGCTGAAGTTGCTGCTTAACCAACTGAGCCACCCAGGTGCCCCAGAACCTAATCATCCTTAAAGCCCCACCCCATTTGAAGATAATATTCTAAAGTAACAAAATATGATCTCTGTATAACAAGTACTGATATTTTGGGAATGTACAAGACACACATTTTTGTCTGGTAAATATATCACTTTCAAATAAATAAATGTCATTTCGAGACAAAAGTGAACAAGACTGGAAGTTCAAATCTGAGCATTGATATCCTTGTTTAAGACACACCATTTGAAAACAGATAATTCTTAGGTAATCTTTAAAATTCTCTTATTATGGCCTACATTTTCCTATGACAGCAGTTCTTTACATCTGTGTGTATATATGTATGTTATACATGTGTGTATGTATAATATATACATTATAGTTTACACAAAACTTTAACGTTTACAGTCTCATTCTTATTTTGGTTTCATATTCCTGGGTAACAGTATTGATTTTATTTCATGAATAAATAAACTACAGTTTAGTAAGATGATCAGTTGCTCAAAGTTACAAAACGTAGTGAGCTGGTTTCTGATAGACCTTTTTTTGTTCTGTATTGTCACTGCGTGGAAGGACAAAAATGATTCAGATATGGATATTTTTGCTTTACCGTGTTAAATTTGGGATTATAATCTTAATTTTTCTCAACGTTTTGAAAGGCAAACTATTGCTCCTGCCATTGTTATTTATAGCATGTTTTTATTCGGGACATATGATAATATTAACTACGATTGACTGTTTGTTACGTGGCCATGTTGTGCTAAGCGTTTAACCTACATAACCTCATTCAATGATCCCAGGGCATTTTAATCACATGGATTTATAAAAAAAAGGAAGTGAAACTTAAATATGAGAAAGAATGTGTCCAAGTTCACATAGTGGTAAGTGCAGATTTGAAATGTGGCTCTAATTCTACAGCCTAACAGTGTTATTAGTATGTATATTGCTTCCTACCACCTGGTGCTTGCTCTGCTCTGTCCCACCTTAGAGAGTTTTTCTTACACAAATTGCTTTAAGTGAATTAGAATGTGTGGCCAAATAACCTTAACATAACTGATATGTCATTGCTCTATATTTTAATTGCCTTCTTTTCTCCATGGCTTTTGTCATTTATATATTAATTCAATATTTATCTAGTAAAAAAAAAAGGCAGTGTTCAGTTGTTAGGTGCCTTGGTTCTAAGGTCACACTAGCTGAGCCTGTATCCTGATTCTGCTTAATTTCTGTGATGCGTTATATATGAGTTACTTATACTTTCTGTGTATCAGTTTCCTCCTCTGTAATATGAAGTTAAAAATGGTGTCTCCTAGCTTTTTTTTGTTTGTTTAAATAAAGGGATACATATGAGATACCTAGAATAATGCCTGACATACAATGTTAGTTCCTATTCACTAATATATAATATATGTATCAGTTATATACAAATAAATAACATTAGATTCCTCAAAAGCTCTAATCAAGGTGTTATACTACACTCTGGAAATGTTATTCTCAAAGTCATGCTTTGTAGTAAGAGTGAAAAGAAGCAGCCTCTTAATCTGCTGCTAATTTGGAAGAATATGTATGGTGCAGGATTTAAGTTAGACTGAATATTAGTTCTTTAGTGCTAATTTATTGGGCAGCTCTATGACCTTTCATTCCTACTTTATAAAATAGGAATATTCATATCTAGCTCACAGAATTGCCTCGAGGCCTCCTTCTCAAGATTTTGCAAATCAGGGCAAGTATAGAAAATGATCATATCCAAGCAGTTTCTGGGGGTGAAGGGGCAAAGATGTGTCAACCTCATTCCCCTCTGGCTTGACCCAACTGTACCCCATTGCCAACACCCCATGGAAAAGCTCTGGTCCAGGGACTCACAGGCAGTGTCAGGATCAGTGGATACCTGTCCCATAGAAGACTGCATGTTAGTTCCGCTGGGCTACCTCATGTTAATGAGACTTTGCTGTATTTGTTGAAAATGCACCAATACTACAGAGTGAGTGATGTCTACCATGTCTGATTTTTGTCCCTGTGTTTCATCCTGCCATGACTTTTTCTCACACTCCCTGCCACTCACTGTTTATTCCTGTGGGCTAGGGAATTCATTTATCAAGTGTCTGAAATTATGTCAAAAAGTCCAAGAACGCCAAGGGGAGCTGTCCCAATTAGGAAGATATGAGAAACCAGGGGCATGAAGGACCAGGATCAAAAGACACAAAGGAAACCACTGTGTTATTCCCCTGTCATTGTTCGGGAATGCCACTCTGGAGCTGGGCCTTCTCCATACACTCTTAAGACAGGCTCCATGCCTCTTCTGGACTCTGTCACGGTGAAGAGACCTTCAGCTACTTTGTACTCCAAAACAGAGTCTGTTTAGTAATTAAAATGTCTAGCTTAGTGTAACAATCTCAACTGGAGTGTTGATTAACAGTTAAAGGCCTTCTATCTCCCAACTTGGCCCTGCTCCAGCGGAAAGCCTACAGTAGAAAGGGCTGCAAGCGTCTTCTCTCTCGACTCAGCCAGATAGTGGCATTTTCTCTCTCAGAGTGCTTACAGACATTGGCCCTATCTCCCATGACTAAGAACTGCTATTTCCAGCTGGCCATTCATGAATCTTTGCTCAGTCCCCAGCTACACAGTTTTTAAGACCTTCGGCATCTTTTTCAGGAGGTCTTTCTGCCCCTCCAGGGGGCCCTCTGACAGGGGCATCAGGCACCCCTCTCATCCTTCTCAAGTCTGGCCCACAGATCCTTGGGACACACATACCTTAGAACTGTGATCAGTGCCTGCGTGGTTGCTTTTCAAAACATACTCCCAGCTCTGCTATAAAGGTTGCTTAGGGTAGTTTGTGACAACTGCGATTTTTCTTCCTTTTTAAGTCGATTTATTTATTTTGAGAGAGAGAGAGAGAGAGAGAGAGGGAGCATGAACAGGCAGGGGGCAGGGAGAGAGAGAGAGAGACAGAGAATCCCAAGCAGGCTCCACGCTGTCAGCATGGAGCCGGATGTGGGGCTCTATCCCATGAACCGTGAGATCATGACCTGAGCCAAAATCAAGAGTTGGATGCTTAACTGACTGAGCCAGCCAGAGCCCCAAACAACTGAGATTTTTCAGGTAAAAGCCATTATTGGTTTACTTTGTCCTTTGAATGCAGGGGGCCCACAGCAAGTTCTTCTGGTGCGCAGCTGAAGTTCCCCTCACTAGTCTTGAGGTGAATAAATGGCTCTCACTCCTTCACTGTGGCTTTGGGTTGGTGGGCACGCAGCAGACAGCTTGGTCTGAGGAGAGGCTTGACAGTCTTGAACTCTCCTAGCCACTTTGATTTCAGAACTTTTATACTTGCGGTGAGTGCCTAAATGTCACATAATAGCTTCAGAACCCCTCTTTGAATGTTCTGCACAGCTGGCCTAGTACCTTACTTGGGAGTGTGAGACTGATTGACTATCAGTTTATGTCTACTGCTGAAACAAATAAGAATTGTTCATTATTTACTGAATTTAATATTCATGGAATTGTTTAAATGTATAATTTCATTCATGTGAGATAAAACTGTCTTAAAATCAGGAAAATTTCCTTTCTGAAAACCATGGCTTGTGCAGAAATTCTCCCAGGGCTGGTGCTATAATTTGGGAGACACTCATCAATAGATTAAATTGTTAGCCAGTAGAGTTTTAAGTTATACCAAAGATCATAATTATATTTGGGATGATGTGAAATTGAAAATAATGTTTACGATTTGGGTATCAGAGACTGGAATTCAAGGCAACCCTAAGAGGATTTTAGACGCCAGATAAATAATTATTCCTCTACTCTAATCTGGGAGATTTGCCAGATTCCAACTGATTATGCTGCAACCAGGACATCCTGGTGCCTTGGTTGCCTAGCAACCATTCTCCTCCCATTTTTTTTTCCTCTTCCAGAGGTGCAGAATACAATGTCATTTGGGATTGAAGTCAGCAGATAAGAAATTCAATCTCATTACATCAACCAGAGCTTATTTGGTGTGGACACACCCCAGGCTTTAATGTCAGACAAACCCAGATGCGAACATTGACCTTGGAAAAGATAATTAACCTCTTTGTGTTTGCTTTAAAACTGAATATTACATTTCGGTCACTTGCCCCAATCTTTTAAATGGACCTGTCCCACTCACAGCACACCGCTCAGGAAGGCAGCACTTAAGATAGTCTTCTCATGAAGACAATTACTCATACACAGGGGTCAGTTCGCAATGTGCTTCAAGAGGGACAAACCCAAGTTTTGTCAACATTCCAGAGAAGAGTTCTGGGAAACTCTCTGCCAAAGGAAGGTGACAGTGGTCAGCCAATTAATTGATTCATTTTTTATTCAAATAATAGTTACAGAGTGCCTCTTAGGTGTTTTATAAACTATGCCAGGAACTAAGGATTCAATAATGAAGGTGAACATATTCACTGCCCCAATGCAGCTTATAGTCTAATGGATGTGATGACCATACGTGAGTAAATAGGAAACTAACAAGATATTTACAGGCTATAATTTTTGCTAGGAGAGGAACAGAGAGGGGTGCAGGTGGCTAGATGGAAAATAACCAGAGGAGACCTAATCTGGGTAATGAGGTTAGAGAAGTTCCACTGAAGAAGGGACATTTCTGATGATATTTCAGGAGCCTGTCAAGAAAAGGCCCCCAGCTGGGAAAGAAGGTAGAACGGATCAAAGATGTTAAAGTCTGAGGCAGAACTGGCAATGCCTTAAAGCATTCGTATAGTGGGGTAGGTGTGGTAAAAGCAAAAAGACAGAGGATTTAGCTGGTTGAGGATTTCCCAGGATACTGATTCCCAAGGGTTTTTCTGTGGGTTGTGCTCCGGCATCTCAGATTGACAAAGGCTTGGTATGGAGACCCTCCTGTGACAGTGTTGTGCAAATAAGGGAAAAGCCCTTACTATGCTATTTCTTTCCAAGATGAGCCACGTAAAACACCATAGGAGTATGCTAAGAGCCAAGAATGTTAGTTTATAGTAGAAAACATGTGATACAATTTGGAATCCTCAATTGATTTAAAAAAAAATTTTTATTATTAGTATTATTTTATTTCAGAGATAGAGAGGGAGCATGAGCAAAGGAGAGGGGCAAAGTGAGAGAGAGAGAGAGACAGAGACAGAGAGAATCCCAAGCAGACTCCATGCTCAGCCCAGAGCCCTGGGTTCTTTCCCAGGACCCCAGGATCACGACCTGAGCCTAAATCAGGAGTCAGATTCTCAACTGACTGAGCCACCCAGGCACCCCTGGAATTCTCAATTTCTTATGAGCAGGGACTGTTCAGTGCTAGACCACAGCACAGTACGGGAAACACACAGCAGGCTCTCAGTAAATACATGTAAAAATCTGTAGGATACGAATAAGTGAAGGACTCAGACAACAAAGAACAGAGTAACAATGAGCCATTCCTTAAATCCACTTACAAATCTTAATTAATTATTATTTAAATGGTTCTCATAAACACAGGATAAAAGAACTATGACAATAGTAACTATTGTTGTTGTCCCCTCTACAGACATCTTTCATAAACACCAATCTAGTCTTTTCTTCTTATTGCCTTCATTCTCTTTGTGAAAATATTTATTTTTTCATTGTTATTTTCGAACGTATTTATAAAAAGCAGAATATGACGGTTGGTCATTGTGTGTAGAAAAGAAGAACTGCCTGTAAACCTTGCCTCTGTCATTAACTCTGTGACCTCTATAGCACACAAGGGAATTCTCATGACAAATTAGTATGTACATCATTGGGAGGAGGCAAATAAAATTGTACAGACTGCTGGAGCAGATTACTGTGCAGAGAGGCCATTTGCTTCCAGAAAATAATGGGCTTTTTCCAGTGGTCACAGGTAAAGGATATTTTTCAAACCTTGGTAACCTGTTCTTATAACCTAGAGCCCATTTACTGTGGACCTATGTCTGCCTCATCCCACATCCCCACCACCAGATTTAACTGAGCGTTCACAACCACAGTTAAATGTATTGAATGTATATTTTTCAAATTCTCTTGACAATAACATACTTTAATGCTTATGTTTTAAATGTAAAGTTATTTCCAATTTTAATTATTTGTGAAGCAACCCAGGCTAAGCAAAAATAATTATAGGATAATAGTAAGTGAATAGAAGAAAAAAACATGTATTACTCCACTCCCCAAATAACACAGTGCCTCCTTTGTGCAAATGTTTTGCACTTTCCTCCATTTTTTATTTGTATATTTCATATTTTTAATATGATATGTCATCCATGTGTTCATCGACCATCTATTACCATAACTTATCTACACGTTGATGAAATTATTCATGTTCTTTTAGTAACCATATACATTTATACATAATATACACACATAATACATATATCAGGATTTAGTTTTATTAATAACTGTTTTTCTTTAATGTTTATTTGTTTTTGAGAAAGACAGAAAGACAGTGTGAGTGGGGGAGGGACAGAGAGAGGGAGACACAGAATCTGAAGCAGGTTCCAGGCTCTGAGCTGTCAGCACAGAGCCTGAAGGGGGGTTGAACTCACAAACTGCGAGATCATGACCTGAGCCTAACTTGGACACTAAACCGACTTAGCCACCCAGGTGTCCCTCAATTACTATTTCTTGACATAGAATTAGTTTTGAACTTTTCATGCTTATATATAATGCCCCAGTAAAGGACGTCCTTAACTAAATTTTGCACATACTTCTATTTCCTTAGGCTATAGAAATGGAATTTATTAACCAAGTTTTAATTCAATTTTAGACATATGCTTTCATTGCAAGTTGCCCTCTAAAGCTGTATAATTTCTGCCCTTTCCCTGCCCTCAGTATGACATAATCGTATTCTAAAGCTAAAGCAAAGAGAGGGTATCATGAAATGTGCAAATTAAACTGATATAAAATTATGTATTAATTTTAATTGATGTACTACTACAGATAACAATTAGGTGCTAATTTTGGTGAAGGATTATGTCTCAGAATCGCCTTAGAAAAATAGCTATCTCTGCTTGAAAGGGGACAACTGTGACATGAGTTTAAATTCTGACTTTGTTTGGAGACTGTTTGATTACAATGTGCCTTGACTCAGAAGCATAACTTGCCATGAAGGATGTTCAGCTGGCCATTAAACAACAGAGCACAGGCAGGAAATGACACAGCACATCAGGGTTTTGTTTATGTATCACACACTCAAGAGATGTACTGAGCCACTATTGTCTGCTCAGTGTCCTCCTAGGCATGAGAGCAAGGAAAAAGAAATTGTGGGTATGTTTCATATCTTTCAGAATCGTATTCATTTAAGGGAAAACGTGCATACAACCGAAAAATTCCATATCCAGGCAAGGCAGTATTTGAAAAATAACAACTGACTTGCACAAGTCAATTTAAGTCCTAACAATCTGAGGAAAAAAAGAAAATCTTGGGTAGTTCAATTAAGAATTTATTATTTATTTACTTATTTATGTTTTTTATTTTCTTTCTAGTATAGTTAGCATACAGTGTTATGTTAGTTTCAAATCCACAAAATAGTGATTCAACAATTTTGTACATTACTTACTGATCAACATGGTAAGTGTTCTTTTAATCCCCATCACCTGTTTTTCCCATCCCCTTGAATTCAAGTGAAGAAGTGAAATTTGAACCGGGCACTATAGAAGGGGTAGCACTGAGATAGGAAGAAAAGCGATACGATCCAGACAATTAGAAATGAAAATGAACATGTCATAACTACCTTCCATTAGCCCCCGTGGATTAGGATTGGAAGATTCTGTTGGGCAAGTGTAAGCACTGGAATGGATAAGAAAACCCCACTCTGATTTATGATTTAAAGTGAGTCATTTAAAGGTTTCTGTGTAAGGAAATAACATGAAAGTCACCATTCAGCTGCTCGTGCAGGCATGCATAATAAATATGTTTGAAGACCTACTGTGAACTACACATTAGGAAAGGGATCTGGTTTCTTTTTAAAAGTATTTATATATTGGGGCACCTGGGTGGCTCAGTCGGTTAAGCGTCCAGCTTCGGCTCAGGTCATGATCTCATGGTCTGTGGGTTTGAGCCCTGCATCAGGCTCTGTGCTGACTGCCAGCTCAGAGCCTGGAGCTTGTTTCAGAGTCTGTATCTCCCTCTCTCTCTGACCCTTCCCTGCTCACATTGTCTCTTTCTCTCTCTCTCTTTCAGAAATAAATAAAATATAAAACAATTTTTTTAAAGTATTTATATATGGTGTACCTGGGTGGCTTGGTCAGTAGAGCATGTGATCCTCGATTTCAGGATTGTGAGGTTGAGTCTCACCCTGCAGTGTAGGGGTTACTTAAAAATAAAATATTTTTTACAAAAAGGATCTGTACTCATAAAGCCTTCGACTTGGGCAGAAATGCTCATTGCTACTAACTTTACTTTGGTTCTGCTGCTAAAGACAAATCAGGGAATGAGAGTTCCTGGGGGGGAATCACATTTCCCTTGTCATGCATTCCCATCATCAGGAACTGGGGCAACAGAAGTGCTCTGGTTTCCCTGCCCACTGTGGACTTACAGCTCACCATGAGAGGAGAAGTAATTCATCTGAAGTGTGGAACTAGAACTTTTCCTAGGCTCTGTCTTTGGGAAATAACTTGGCCACAACCTCTACCCATTCGTACGGTGACCTTTCTGAGTAGGCCCTGTCGCTGCTGAGGAGACCTGACATTGTCCAACTAAGCCCACAACAAAGTGGATGCATCTAATATCCAGGAGAGAAAGTATTTATAAGCCAGCTTGGCCACACATCTAAAACCACACTCCCCAGTCAGCTGTATGTGTAATGAAGCAGGCCTCTGATCTTCCTATTGGTAACCTCTGACTACCTCGCAAATGAAATAATGAAGAGAAGAAAGGAACCATTTGCTCCTTTCCACAAGAGAGCTAAATTTTCATGTGAGGCAAAAATGAAAAACAAAACAAAACAAAACAAAAACCTCAAGTCATTTTCTTGCAGGCTTTTATTTTCTGAAAGCCTAAACTCTGGAAGATATTTCACAAGTAAGGATAAGAGAATCCCACCACTTTGAAGAAGGTGAGGCTCCAGCCCAAAAGGTGATGATGAGGTTCAGTAAGTCTGAGGCAGAGACCGGGTCCATTACACTTTTGGTATTGTAGATCTGTACTCAGCTCCCTTGGGGCACCTACTAGATTAACGAGACTTGGAAGAATGACTGCTGGGTGCATCTCACAAGACTTGACTCCCACCTGAGAGTTCCCAGCTTCAGAAGAATCCAGTGCCCAGGGCTGGCATGAAAGATGCTGAGTTCTTGTATTAAAATGGAATGGGGCGCCTTGGTGGCTTAGTCGGTTAAGCGTCCGACTTTCGCTTAGGTCATGATCTCGCGGTTTGTGGGTTCGAGCCCCGCGTCGGGCTCTGTGCTGACTGCCAGCTCAGAGCCTGGAGCCTATTTCAGAGTCTGTGTCTCCCTCTCTCTGTGACCCTCCCTTGCTCGCTCTGTCTCTCTCTCTCTCTCTTCTAGAAATAAATAAAAATATTAAAAATAAATAAATAAATAAATAAAATGGAATGACCATGCATGTCAGATTTTGTGGAACAGTCCTGGGTTATTTTGTATTATTTTGGTGTAATTTTTAGGTGTTCCCCTTCACACTTAAGAGGATACTGTTTTGATGATAAATTATGTAGTGACTTAGAAATGTGTAAAGACCAGGCAGGGCTGTGCAATAAGGATTCTAGTAGTGAATGGTGTGGGCAACAATGAGTGAATAAGAAATCTGTTAGTCAAACTTTGAGTAAATGACAGCGCCTCATATGTAACCTAACCATGAACGGCCCTTCTCGGGGGCTGGAGTTGCATCTCATCTTCTTCCTTCTCTGGCTTCCAAGTCTTCACCTTCCTAGTCTGCAAATGTAGACCATGCTTCAAATTCTTCCAAAATGTCATGGACAGATTTTTCACCAGGAGCCACAAGTTTAATAAAAACAAAAATGCCTAGTATTGTGGACGGAATGTTTGTGTTCCCACCAAATTCGTATATTGAAATCCTAATGCCAAAGGCAATCATCTTAAGAAATGAGGTCTTTGAATATGCTTAAATCGTGATGGTGAAGCCCCCCATGAGTGGGATTAGTGCCCTAATAAGAAGAGACACAGAATCTTTGTGTCTCTTTCTGCTCTTGCCGTGTAAAGATACAATGAGAAAGGATATCTGTATACCAGGAAAAGGGTTCTCCCCAGAACCCAGCTGGACTGCCACTTTGATCTTGGATTACCAGTCTCCAGAACTATGAGAAGCATTTGCTGTTTAAGCCAGCAAGTCTGTGGTATTTTGTTACAATGACCTGAACTGTATAATATCCCTAAGAATTGTATAAATCACAATAACTCACATTCAACTCCACTGTGCCTTCCCTTTCCTGGGAACTATCTAGTCCCTCCTTATGCTTCTTTTTCCTCATCGTTTTTAATAATGATTGGCATACAATATTTTTACTTGTGCACCTGATAGTTAATTTTTCTTTCTGTAAAATGGGCTCCAAGATGTAAGGGACGTGTTTTTCTAGCTGTAAGCCCAGATCCTTTGGACGGTGCTTGGTACATAGTTGGCACTCAATAAATGTGTGTTCAGTTAAACAAAACAAAAAAAAATTAGTGACTAGAGTCTTGGAAACTAAAGTACTGAATAAAATGGCCCCCAAAAAGGCCACCAGAGAATCACTGGTCGCAGTCATAAAAACATACTTTGCATCTTGCTTGCTTATAGCTCAGCTTTTTAACTTTGTAGTAACTTGAAAATATTTTTTAGTGGTGCTGAGAATGGTGTTTTTATTTGCCTTATTCTTGAGAATCCTTATCACATATCCACTTTTGCAAATGTCATCTTTCTAAAGGAGGAAGTAAATCAAATATTCAAAATTAATGCTTTAATCTAATTTCGTAGATCATTTTAGGCACAGATTTGCCAGATCTTGAATAAATACTTGAATAAGACCTCAGAGTCTTCTAGATGAAATCGAGCTCCTCGGTGACTTTTTAACAATCAGTCCTCCAAATACAACAACCAAAAAAGAAGTCCTTAACAAAGTGAGTTAGGATATCTTCACTGAATACAGACTTTGTGGTTTTAACCCAAGTCTATAGAGGCCTCCATAGTTTGATCCTACTTGACACACTGAACAAAATAGTTTCCTAAAGCCCACTCCTAATTGCCAAGATTTAAGACTTTTGCATGGAGCGTATCAGAGATCTTGATATAAGGCATTGTCAGCCTATAGCCCTTAGGTCTTGCAACATTTTAAAGACAGAGAATTTATGGTTTGGGGGGTTGTTTTGATTGGTTTATTTTACTTTGTTTTGGTTTAGTTTGTTTTTTTTTTTTTTGTTTTTTTTTTTTTTTTTTTTTGCTTTTTGTTCTGGGAAAAGCTCATGTCATTCAAATCATCTTTAACATGCTTGCTAAATAAATCTAGTAACAAAGGCAATACATCCTCCTGTTTTAAATGGCCGAGTTTGTCAAAATGTAACAACCAAACCCAGAAATTAAGGAGTTTCCTAGATGCCAGGGGCACACCGCCTGGCTCCTCACTGAACATTAAAGGCATCATGTGGGATTTCCTCGCTAGTCTTTCATGGTAACCTACCAGCTGTACATCAGAAATGATTGGTGAGGAAAGACATGCTACTTGTTCCCCTGGTAGCGAAAGTAAGTAGATCATACAGTTCAAGTGTTTTAACCTTTAAACTATTTTGTTAATGTTTTATTTATTTTTGAGAGAGAGAGAGCCACAGCGTGAGCAGGGGAGGGTAGAGAGAGAGGGAGATACAGAATCCAAAACAGGCTCCAGGCTCTGAGTTAGCTGTCAGCACAGAGCCCTATGCAGGGCTCAATCCCATGAACTGTGCGATCGTGACCTGAGCTGAAGTCAGATGCTTAACCGACTGAGTCACCCAGGTGCCCCAACCTTTAAACTATTTTAACCTTTAAACCTAATAAAACTATTTTGGGCGGGGGGGATGGGCACGGAGAGGGGCACTTGTGGAGATGAGCACTGGGTGTTATGGAAACCAACTTGACAATAAACTATTTGTTAAAAAAAAAACTATTTTACCCTTTCTCCCCACATCTTCTTGGGAAGGTTTAATATTTTATTTTGATTTTGGAAAAGGAAAAACAAGAAGCAAAATTTGATCACAACTAAATCAAAACATCCAAAGTAAATAAGATACACGAGTCAATGTTTTTCCTTAGCATAGCAAACTGTCCTTATTCTAAGTGGACTGATACACTGTTAGAGGCTTTGTATAAATGAGCCTCCCCAAAATCTCTTTGGTAGGGAGTCTCCCTGTGCCTGTGCCTGTGCGGCAGCCATGAAAATGTGCTACTCTGCTCTCCTGCCACAGGGAGTATATTTGGGTGATGGCCCCGGCAGCCACCGTCTCCCTGGATCTGCTGCCATGGCTTCTCCTGGCTTGTGACCCATGCATTCTGGTAAGATCCAAGACTCTTTCAATGGGCATCTCTGGCTCTGACTCCCCAGTGGCTGGAACTGCACTTTAGTCTAGGATTCTTTCTACCCAGTGCTCTTCTCTCCCCTCTCCCCTTCCATGGAAGTCGGGCCTGCATCACAGTCTCAAGGCTCTCCCCACTTTCTCTCATTCCCTTCACAAATAAACCTCTGGCATGACTAATCCCATCCTGGTGTCTGCTTCTCAGCAGACTAAATGACTACAGCATCAAAACTTCTATAGCCGCCTCACCAGAAGTTTCTTTTGTACATTCAACAGGTGTTTATTAAGTATGAAAGTGCCAGGCACTGCCCTCATCACTGGAGATACAGATGTTACACTAACAGTGAGCACACCCCTTAGGTATAGACTATACTTCATTGAGGAAGCTATATATTAAGCCAATAATTATGAATGTAATGAAAAAGGAATGCTATGGGAGCACATTGGGGCATCAAATAAATTCTAAGAGTGAGGATGGTCACTCCAAAGCATACACTTTTACATTGGGACCCGAAAGTGTGGAATTAGCTAGACAAGCAGGAAGGAAAAAAGAAAAAAGGTAAAAAACTTACTAAACTAAATAAGCTTTACTTTACTTACTAAATAAGTAAAGTCTGAGAAAAGAAATCAAGATTTGTTCTGGCAACTACTGGGAATTGAGTATGGACTGAAAGAACCCACAGCTCTCAAAAAATAAGTAGGCATTTAAAAACAAATTTTTAAAAAGAGACACCTTGGTGTTCAACTTTGGCTCAGGTCACGATCTCACGGTTAGTGGAGTCAAGCCTCATGTCTGGCTCTGTGCTGACAGCTCAGAGACTGGAGACTGTTTCAGATTCTGTGTCTTCCTTTCTCTCTGCCCCTTCCCAATCCATGCTCTGTCTGTCTATCTCTCTGTCTCTCAAAAAATAAATAACATTAATTAAAAAAGAAAAGAAAAAAGAAAAGAGAAGAGAAGATAAAGAAAAAGAAAAGAAAAGAAAAAAAAGAAAAGAAAAGAAAACTAACAGATGCCTGTAAGTTCAATATAATGAAGAGTTCCTGAAGGATATGTACAGATATGTACAAGAATTGCTCTCTGGGGCGCCTGGGTGGCTCAGTAGTTAAGTGTCAGACTTTGGCTCAGATCATAATCTCACGGTTGGTGAGTTTGAGCCCCACGTTGGGCTCTGTGCTGACTGCTCAAAGCCAGAAGCCTGCTTTGGATTCTGTGTCTCCCTCTCTCTCTGCCTTTCCCCACTCATGCTCTCTCTTTCTCAAAAAAATAAACATTAAAAAAAAAAAAAAAAGAATTGCTCTCTTCATTCACATTTGGAATAAATGTCTTATCTGAGCCTCCCCTTTTCAGCTATATCTGCTTCCTCCTGCACATCCCATGACCCCTGTAACTTATAGCATGCTGCTGTGTTCCTACGCTCCAACTGTAATATCCAGCCACGTAAGAAATATTGTTAGAGCAAATCATCTAGCAGCTCTCATATTTTTTCAACAATCATTTTCTGACCTTGGTAGGTGTTGAATAGTCATTTGCTGTGAGTCTGATGTACACACATAGCCTTTAAAATTCTAATGATGTGAAGAATGGTATTTACGATGATAGGCCAACAATCCTCCAAGGTTTTGTTGCCCTCCAAATATGGGTGCTTTTCCAGCCTATATTCACAGAGTTCCAAATGAAACAGTCAAATTTCTGGTTGGATGGTTCATATGAAAAGCTCACTTGGGTAATTCAGGTCTAACAAGAAAAATGTAAGGTGATGCTTACCTAGTTTGACCATTTCCATGAATTCTGTTAATAGGAATTTTCAAAAGGCCTTCTCAACTTCTGATATCTATTGGTGACAAAGGAAAGAATGTATAGGAAAAAAAATAATGTTTGTCAAATATTTCCTATAGGCCAGCCTGCAGGCAAGAACTATCTACCTATCTATCTATCTATCTATCTATCTATCTATCTGTCTGTCTGTCTGTCTGTCTATCTATCTATCTATCTATCTATCTATCTATCTATCTATCTATCTATCATCTAACTATATCCATCTATCATCTATCTATCTATTAATCATCTATTTACCTCACCAAAGACATTCACACATCACATATGGAAAAAATCATCTAAAAATACCTAGAAAATTAAGGGAAGATATTTTTCACTTAAATTATCCAGAGACTTGCTTTCAGGTTGACTATAATTTCTGTTAAGAGAAGATCTTTGAATATATCCAACTAAGTGTTATTTAAAATAGCACCTAAATGCGTCCCTTTAAAAGTACTAGTATCATATGTTTTGCTAAGCATAATGATAAATCTGTCATCTTAATCTGCCTTTCTCTATCATTAATTATAATGCAGCTATTAGGTTAACAATGATGTTGCTAAATAAAGTACACTAATTTTACATTAGGATTAAATGTTAAGGAAAATTATATCTTCCTTCAAGAAAATTATTGAAGTATAAATAGAGTATAATAGTGTCTGCCAATACCTTTGGCAAGAAAACGTCAAGGGACCTATTTTTTATATAGAAAGAGGTCACTGAGGACGTATGTACCAAATAATCTAGTATATTATAATATGTAAATAAGATGCCAAATAATATTATGGAATAGAGAGAATTCTGAGTAATGAGATCAGTCAAGACAAGATTTTAAGAAGTTATATAGGTTAGAATCCTGGCATATTTCAGTGTCAGTTTAAATCTATAAATCACTGGAGAATTCAGACACTTAAGATTTGTCAGAGAGTGAGAGAAAGGTAGCTACAGTAAAGAAGTGCTGACACTTGAGCTGTCTCTCTCATTTAAATCCCTTCCCCTCTCTTGACATTTAAGTGCAAACATTTATTTGGATAACTACTGGAATTTGGAAAGTAATTTGTTTGTGAAATGTCAGTAACTTTGTTCTAAATCAGGGGTCAGGAAACTAAAGGGCCAGATAATAATTTACGCTTTGCTTGCCAGAAGGTTTCTGTCATGACTCCTCAACTCTGTTATGGCACAGGAAAAAACAGCCTCATACAATACAGAAGTGAATGGGTGTGGCTGTGCTCCAGTAAAATTCTTTTCCAGGGGTGCCTGGAACAGCTAAGCCTCTGACTTTTGATTTTAGCTCAGGTCTTCATCTCACCATTGTGAGATCGATTCCTACATCAGTCTCCCGGCTGAGCATGGTGCCTGCTTAGTATTCTCTCCCTCTCTCTCTGCCCTTCCCCTAATTGGTCTCTCCTGCCCTCTCTCCCTCTCTCAAAAGAAATAAAATAATAATTTTTTAAAATTCTCTGTTCCAAAAAAAGGTGACTGGCCACACATGGCCCAGGTCATAGTTAGCTCTAAATGGCAAATTGTGTTCTTTAAAGATTTCTGGGTACTTTTTAAAGTGCTACTATCCCTTTCTCAGTAGACTTCATGTGTTTTAAGATATTTTTAAGTTTTGAGTTTTTAAAATGAATTTTGAATAAGTTGTTAAAGATGGTCTCTACCTTAACTCGAATGTTCCTGTTTTCATATGCAGTGCTCATAATTAGACAAATACTTGCCACTTGCTGTAGGCACATCACTGCCCTAGGTGCTGAGGATACCCCTGTGAATAAAAGAATCAAATATGTCTGTCTCATGCTACATACATCGCAGTGGAAAATAGGCAGACAATAACAATAAACATAATATATAAGTACATGACATAGTATTGTAGAAATTGATGTATGTTTTAGAAATGGAATACAAGCAGGGTGGTGCAAAGGGGATGGAATGGAAGATGAATGGCAAGTTTGCTTTACCAAGCAGAGTCAAGGTCAACCCCATCGTGAAGGTGAATTTGAGCGGACTGGAAGATTCAGGAGTTGGCCATGCAGATCTCTGGGAAGAATGTCCCACCGGAGGAAAGGCTTGAGCAAAAGCCTGTGCCTACATGTTTTCTCTCTGAACAGACAGGGGTCCTGTGGCTGGAGCAGAGTGAGGAGACAGTGAGGAGGTCCGATGGAAGACAGTCATAAGGAATTCAATCAGAGCATCAAAGGGTGAGAGAGTAGGGACTCAAGAAACATTGTAAAAACTTCATGTTTCTTATCTTTGAAAGAAATGAGGGAACTTTGAAAGTTTTTCAGAGTCACATAAACTAGTTCATATCATCAGAGGGACTACTTCACTTTTATGGCCTTAGACTCTAAACTGGAAGTAAAATATGCCAGAGATTAAGGGAAGAGGAGCAAGCAGGCAACATATTCATATTCTCGTCTGTGGATTGAAGATGTCAGTACTAGCTTTTCCCCCCAGAAATTACTTGTGTATGAGACAGAGCACTTCACCTTTTCATGGGAATACACTTTCGCCACAAGAAAAGAAAATGTTTTCTCCTTATCTTTTCATGGCAGACCTAAGTATAAGAGAGGAAGAAAAAAAAAAAGTCGGCCTGATGATTTACTGCATCTCAGTCTGAGTAATCACAGACACACATTTTTAAGACATACACAAAGATATGTTTGTGAAACCTGTTCAGTAGCAGATTTCAGCATTCACAGCCTTCATTTACGTAGATGGCTTTATTTAATTGGTGCTTACTGGTAATATTAAGTAATCGGAATTCATATTCTTGTGAAAATTCTCCCCTGAAGGCCAACTCATTTGTAATGAAAACCACATTTTGAACAGTGAAAGAGTCCAGCTGGTTACACTGGCAAGACATTTTCATCTTCCTGAGTACATTTCAGCTTTCGAAGCATGGCATATTTATAAGAGAGAAGGTTTTCTGAATTTAAGCTTGATGAAACGTGAAGTCAGAGATATGCAAATATCCACTCACTCCTCTGCTGAGAAGTTTGTATCAAGAAAGCTCTTCTGCTCATTAGGAAACTGATCAGCTGCATTGCTTAGCTATTAAGATTTCTCTGATCAAATGAAGCTGCCCAGATGAAAGAATTGCAAAACTAACAGATTGGAAGAACTCAACCAGGGAAATAATGCTCCAAAAGCAAAACACTCTAAGATCAAATGGACTTCAAGCACATCTAACTTACATGACTCTTGTTAGCTTTTGGAAGCTGGTAGATAAAAACCTTCACTTTGAGTGATTCGCCTAACACACACTGTTTTCATATTTTATAGAAAATCTACAACATTATTATTTTTGTTTACTTCCTCAGTAAATGTACTCTGGGACAGAAATACAATGATTCCTACATAGAATCTTCAAATAGCAAGCTGTTAAAGCTTTGTTTTTGTTAGAAGTTTCAGCAAAATCATGTTCAGTAAGAAAGCCATAAGGAATATACAAGCTCATGACTAATTCAATGTCAGTATTTTCTTCTTTTTCATATTTATCCACTTTCTCATTATCTTTTCTTTTTCTGGTAGTTCATTGTCCATTACTATATTAGATAATATAAATGATAAAGCACTTTAAACAAAATTTCTTTTAAATCTTTGACCTGAAGATTTCACTATAAGTTAAAAATTCTATTTTTAAAAAAATTTTTCAATGTTTATTCAGTTTTGAGAGACAGAGAGAGACAGAGCGTGAGCAGGAGAGGGACAGAGAGAGAGGCAGACACAGAATCTAAAGCAGGCTCCAGGCTCTGAGCTTCAGCACAGAGCCAGACATGGGGCTCGAACTCATGAACTGTGAAGTCGTGACCTGAGCTGAAGTCAGACACCCAACCACAACTGAGGCACCCAGGCACCTCAAGAATATCTTAAATAATTTTCACTAAGACTTTCTTAATAATCAAACTAAGCTGTACTTCACTGTGCTGTTTCAGAATGCTATCCACCTAAATGCACCTAAAAGTTTCTGTGAATTACTAGGACTCTTTTAAAGCAGTTCTTCTCTTTAATAACGTGGACCAGCAGCGACACACACTTTTGTGTGCTACACATCAGATTACTCAGATGGCTTGTGCATAGTAGTATCAGGCCACCTCTCTCCTTGTTCCTTGTACCCAGTCAAATACTTCTTATCCTCACTGCACATGTGTATTATTTGGACTCCCAGCAGAAAATAGAATGGCACCTGTGTGCTAGTCAAAGGAAAAACAAATATTTCATAAGTATCATTTTGAAATACATGGTAGGGTTTAGGAAAAATGCCACAGAGGATGACCATTCCAGGGCCCATAAGAGTAAGAGCCACTACTGGGGCACCTGGGTGGCTTAGTCGGTTAAGTGTCCGACTTTCGCTTAGGTCATGATCTCGCGGTTCGTGAGTTCGAGCCCCGCGTCGGGCTCTGTGCTGACTGCCAGCTCAGAGCCTTGAGCCTGTTTCAGTCTGTGACTCCCTCTCTCTCTGACCCTCCCCTGCTCACGCTGTCTCTCTCTCTCTCTCCTAGAAATAAATAAAAAAAAAAACATTAAAAAATTAAAAAAAAAAAAAAGAATAAGAGCCACTACTATTTTCACTCTTGAAGAGGAAAGGAGAGAGAGAGCCATTACTGGGATCCAGGAGTGAAAGTGCTCTGCAGAGAAGGAAGGTCCCTTGAGAGCAGTAGTGTCTTTTGGTGAAGGGATATGACCCGTTCATGGCAACTGTTAGTAAGGTGAGCCAAGGAAATAAATGCCAGGACATCATACTCCTCCATCCCTTTGGTTTCTTCCCAGTGTCCCTCAGAATACAACCAGAAACCAGCGAACAGGGGATACTTTTGATGCGTTCTTCACAGGTCTTGCCCACCGGAATACAGAACGCAGTGAAGAAGATAGAGTGCATCTCAAGAGGTAAATAAGGCACTGCTAGCACAGCTTCCAAATCAGATTCACTGTTCACTTGCATAGTGGACAGGACATTCAGGGAGGCTAGATGGTTCACTGTGGGTGACTAGAAAGGATTCTTAATGAAATCCCTCTAGTAGCTGAATCCACTTTGTTCTTACAGAAGAGCCTCTTGAGAGGCTTATGTAAGAATCATGGCCTGTATAATCAATTCTGTAGTCAATCCTTCCAATGCATCTGTGATTAGCTTGCCGTCATTAATACATTTTTCAAAATTTTAAGTGACTACTTGGCATCTATCTTTAATTTAGTGGAACTACTTAGCATTGACAGTGGTTCAAAACAGGAGATTGAATGGAACTAATGCAAATAAAGAAGCTTCGGATGAATACTGCTGGCATTATTCAAACTTTATCTTACTCAACAAAATAATAGATTTCAGAATGCCTTACATTTTAAAATCACTTTGAGGTGTTTTATTAATTCTCTGTGGGACAAATTTTAATTCATGCTTTCTACAAATGAAGTCGTTCAAGGAAGCTTCCAACAATGCCAGGAGGTTCTTTGGCTCACCAAAAAAGAGTCAGCTTTCCACACCAAATATTTACCCAGTACCATTTGGGACCAGATAAAGATCTAGGCACCAAGGTTTCCATTGTTCTAAGGGATTAAAGTCTTTTCCAAGAGATGCAAACACTTGATTCATAGGCAGGTGTTCGGTTTAATTATACAATGATTTGGGTTTGCTTTTGTTTTTAACTAGAGTGTCCTCAGATAGATTCTATGTTCTCAAATTTAGTATAGTCTGTTACTAGTCTGTTACTAGTGTCATAACTCCTGGTCTATATGTTAAGAGACAAAGTTCTGACCTTGTATCCAAACAGAGATGAGAAAGAACACAGCCTCAGCTAAAACACATCATTACTGCTTTCTTGAAATAAAATATTTCAATTTTTATTTTTGGGTAAAGAGCAATCTGACCGAGGTTCCATTCATAAAATCTGTCTTGGCCATATGAACTAATACAGTTCAATTTATTGATGATTCTTCCTGTATTAACATTTTTTTTTATTTTTATTGTGTGATATAGCATGGCTGAATATGTATTTAATTTATATTGAATGAGTTATTTTAAATGACACCCAAGACACCTAGTTCTTAATTGAATTGTCTAGGGTAGATTTGTTCATCTTATTTTACTAAAGGAAATATTCTTTCTTATTTTGACTTATATGAAATAATACAAAAATCCTAGGGTAAAACACAATTCTTATTAAAATTGGTTTCTATTCTTGAAAGTTAAGTTGTCAGAATTTTTTTGGCTTTTTCATGCCAAACCTATAGGTCATATTTTGGTTGTATCCTCAGAATAACTTTTTTTTTTCATGTTTGCATGACTTTTTCAATTTCTTGAATCTTTATTATGAATCTCTTCTCCAGTACTGGTTGTATGTCTGCATTTTCTTGGAGGGGAGGGAATGTCAAGGACTTTCGTTTCTCTTTGCTAAACATCTAGGAGTTGAATGATATTTTATTCTTTAACAAATGCCTAAGTTATGTACAAAAGTAATCATACCATTATATGTTACCACCAACAATATATGACAGTTCCAATTACTTTACATTCTTGTCAATACTTGATAAAAGTAGGTCTTTTTAACTTTAGACATTGTAGTTTATGTGCTGTGAAATATCACTGTGACTTTGACCTGTATTTTCCAATAGTTTTATGAATCTTATCACTTTTTTTCCCTTTATACTTTGTGCATTTAGTGTGTTTTTAAAGCAACCATGGCTAAACATAAGTCCCAAAGTTTTTTCCTCATTTTTTATTCTAGATGTTTTATAGTACTAACTCTAAATTTATCTCTATTTCTTGTCTCTCTTTGTCCCATTAACCTACTTGTGCCCTCTTACACCAACACCACACTATTTTGATTACCGTGTGCTTATAAGTTTTGGAATCATATGTCTAAGAACTGTGTTCTTTATTTAAAAGTTGTGTTAGGGACACCTGGCTCAGTCGGTTTAGTGTCCGACTTTGGTTCAGGTCATGATCTCACAGTTCGTGAGTTCGAGCCCTGGGTCGGTCTCTGTGCTGTTAGCTTGGAGGCTGAGGCCTGCTTTAGATGCTGTGTCTCTCTCTCTGCCCCACTCCTGCTTGTGCTCTGTCTCTCAAAAATGAATAAATGTTAAAAAACAATTTAAAGTTGTGTCAGATATTCTAGGTGCTTTCCACATTCATATAAATTCTGGAATCAGCTTATCAATTTCTACAAAATAACCTGCTGGTTATTTTGCTTTGAAAGAGAGTTTGGGATCTTAAAAAAATTACTTTTTTGGGATGTGATTGTATGCGTAACCTTCTCCCTGATGCTTTTGTTAAATTATTTCTTCTAAACACTGTTCCCATTTTCTTTTCACACTAAAGATTAAATTGTTTTTATCTGGAGCTAAAAATTTCCAAATGAGTTGGAAGACATAAATATAGAATTGACAATATATTATTAATGTCATCTTATCAAGCACACCTTTCAGTCTGAACTTTCTGCAGCTGATTTTTTGGTGCATAAATTTACTGCTAAAGTGAATGTACAAATCTCTGACAAAACTTCCAAGGTCGATTTTAAGGGATAAATTGAAAAGCAAGTTTGCAAAAATAAATCCTCAGTAATGTTTCAGGAAAAGCAATGTGATTTTTTTCAACATAATTTTAAACAAATTTTATATTAAATGTAATGCATCTTAATTGTTAAAAGTTTAAAATTGAAATGAAAAAGGAGAAGAAAACTAAAATTACCCATAATTTCAGAATCAAAACCCTGCTACTAACATTTTGGTGTATTTCCTTCCAGATTTTATATTTCTCTGGTCCTGTAGGTCACTATTTAAATGTTTATTTTAATTAGAAAGTAATGTAATTAAATTGCCCATATTTTATAAACTTGGTTTTTTTCTTTATTGTCAGCTGATAGGCTTCTAATAGATTCACTTTTCCGTTTGTGTGACTTATTTAAAAATGTTTTATTTATTTTTAGGAGAGAGAGAGAGAGAGAGACAGCGTGAGCAGGGGAGGGTCAGAGAGAGAGGGAGTCACAGACTCTGAAACAGGCTCCAGGCTCTGAGCTGGCAGTCAGCACAGACCCCGACGCGGGGCTCGAACCCACGAACTGCGAGATCATGACCTATGCGAAAGTCGGACGGTTAACCGACTAAGCCACCCAGGCGTCCCCCCATTTGTGTGATTTAATATGCACGCTATTAAATATTAAATATTAAATATGGTTGCACAAACGTGTCTTCTGTTTAAAAGCCAGATGTTTACCACTGAGGAATATTACTACACCTGACACTAAAAGGAGCAAGTCAAATATTTAATAAATAGAAAAGTAATTGTTACTTATAAGGGAAAAAAAGAGATGCTCAACATTCAAAATTGTCTCTTTTCCAAATAAAACATTCAAGATGAACATTTCCCTTTTGATAATCAACTATTTGTTGAACTAGTCTTCCCCTCTTGGGTGGATCATTTTTCTGAAGATTCATTTCAGGAGCTTCCCTGTCTGGATTTTTCAAAAGGGACTGGCAGAAAAATGCTGGGCTCACCACGACCCAAAGACATGTTACTCAAGTAATCATAGCCCACTGGTTCGTTATTGTCACAGTGGGTACTAAGTGGGCAGATGTTAACAATACGAGAGGATATCAGGGTGGTAGCAACAGCCTCTCAGAATCCTGAAGAGTGCAGGACACCTGGGTGGCTCAGTCAGTTTAGCCTCCAGCTATGACACAGTCATGATCTTATGGTTTGTGAGTTTGAGCCCCTCATCGGGCTTGCTGCTATCAGCATGGAGCCCACTTTGGATCCTCTGTCCCCGCCTCTCTCTCTGCTCTTACCCCACTCATTCTGTCTCTCTCAAAACTAAATAAAACATTAAAATTTTTTTATAAATAAAATGAAATGAAAAAGAAAAGAACCTGTAAGTATGTAATCTTATAAAACCTTTCAAAGAAAACCTCTCATTACTCGATAATATGTAAAGAGACAATATTAACACCATGCTTTCCAGCAAAGATTGAGAATGAGGTATTTTAACAGACATAGGCACCACTGCTTCTGTGTTTCTCAATCAGACTGACAGAAATAATCAGCTGGGGCTCTTGTTAGAAATCTAGATCCCTCAATCCCAGAACCACTGACTCAAAATTTCCAGGAAAGATTCCACCTTTAACAAATCCCACCCCTCCTCAGGCAATTCTAAAAATATGGCAAGTTTGAGGGAATGAAACACTTTATATGAATGCGCTGTTTCTCAAAGTATTAGACTTCAGCGAATAATGTGGTCCTAGAAGTATGTTGAGTGTACTCATGTATGCTGAGTCAGAAAAGGCATGTCACCATTTTGCTGGATCCTAAGAGTAGCTTTAAGAACACAGATTATAGAAATTGTTGCTAGAGTGAATTTTATGTTACCTGCTTTGTTTTTGCTATTTGTCACAATAAAAGAAAAGAATATACATTATAAGGGAATTGTGTAGGCTCTAAGTAATTAGACTGCCCTATTTAACAGATGATTTTTCTAGAGATTTCATGTATGGTTGATAATCAGGTCATTTCAAGGTGTTCTATAACATTTACACTCAGCTTAAGTTTAAGGAAAGCACGGTTGCTACCTAACTCTAAGTGATCGTGCATAAACTTGTTTGTAGCAATGATGTGAATCATGGATTTTGTTTCACCATTTCAATGATTCATGCCACTTCTTATAAAATAATTCATCACTTTCCTGCTTAACTTGAGCCAAAACTCCTGCAGGGTAAAACCAGTGCCTTTATCTAATTAGCAACCTCCTGAATAGAGTACCATAATCAGGTTTAACAAGGGATGAGGACCATGGAGCTAAACACAAATAGGATTAATTCAGCAGTGTAAGGGAGAGGGACAGAAGTACCTGCTGTGATGGGTTATCTGAGCCCTACAAGTGCCTCACAACAGCAGACACAGAAAATAAGAACTTGGGGAAAAAGTTCTCTCTTCTGAGAAATTTGTCTTCTTCTAGGTTCCCAAGTGGTAGCCTGGGAATAGCATGTACTCACAGCCATAAATCTTAACCAGCTTGTTGCTGTTTTGTCTGGTAACTAACAATTCAGGCAAGCCCAGGAACTACTTATCGCAATTCACTACTCTTCCTATTTGTTTCTTTTTTCTTTTTCTTTTGATAACCTTGTCCATTCCGCCACAAGATTGTTTTCCAATCCCCTTAATAATTACATAAGGCGATTTGTGACATAGCAATTGATAAGGGGTTAGCTAAGTGTTTTTTAAGATTTGCTTCTTGCTTATCTTTTAAAGTGTATTTTTACATCATAACACTAAGAGAGAAGATCATGGACTGTGCAGCTGATTTTTCTTCTGTAAGGAAATAGCCCTGTGGATGGATGGTGTTTGTGGGTAACAGGGCAGAGTACGGTCTCTGTAATGCAAAATCAGTTGCCCAGCTTGGGGATATATGTGTTGAGCATCTGTATCTCTGGTTTTCCCTTCTTTGATCAGTAAACTGGCTAACAGCAACCTGTTTTTTTCCTTGAGACAAGATACATGCTTTAAACATTGCAAAAGAATAAGGAAGACAAATTCATTATATGTCCTTCTTTTGGGCTGGTATGCAGGTCATAAGAATCCTGTTTTCATGAATTATAAGACATCAGTCTTGCTCTTGGTTTGGGGAGCCTTAAACAGTCAGAGTCTCTTCTCTATGAACCCTAACCCATCTCTAATTCTTTTTTTTTTTTTTAATGTTTTATTTATTTCTAGGAGAGAGAGAGAGAGAGAGAGAGACAGCGTGAGCAGGGGAGGGTAAGAGAGAGAGGGAGTCACAGACTGAAACAGGCTCCAGACTCCGAGCTGGCAGTCAGCACAGAGCCCGACGCGGGGCTCGAACCCACGAACCGCAGATCATGACCTATGCGAAAGTCGGACGCTTAACCGACTAAGTCACCCAGGTGCCCCCCCATCCCTAATTCTTAAATAGTTATTTTCATGACCTATTTACTTTATTAATTCTTTAAGCATAATCTCACCAATGAACTCAATAGCTACTGGCACACATAACATGTGTGCCTTCTGCCAGTGTGACTTACTACCCGGGTGAGAATGTGAGCAGAAGGGGATGGTGACCATCTCCTACAGGATGACTTGTGCAATCACTAGTTAGTGTGTATTCCCTTTAGGAGAGGCCTGCCCAACACTCTCTCATTTATTAGGGAAAAGTAATTCTGAGAGATGGATATTAGCATTCCCATTTTATTGATACAAGTTACTGAGGCTGTGATGTCAAACATCTTATAGAAGTTCAGAGAACCACTGTGTGAGAGAGCATGGATTGGAAAGCAAATCTACTGCCAAGCATTTATTCATTTTCTTAGATCACACTTACAAAATACTGTTTTCTTATTAAGTCACAGTTATTAATCTCTAATACTGTTCCTCAGTCTGTCTATGAAACAGTCACTACCACCCTATTCATTAATTTTTTTAATTATGAAAGTGACATTATATTACATCATCAATTCTAAACTATAAGTGAAAGCTGGGTTTGAAATCTCAAGTAGCCAATGCTTATGTTGCCTGTCATTTTTCAAAGAAATTAATAAGATAATTATATTCACTTCTATATGCACAACTGTATCATTACCTAATGGACATTTCATATTCAATGGCAAGGTAGAATTACACTATATTTTGAATTTTGTAATTTTTCTTGAAGTTTGGAATTCCTTTTTTTTTAAGTTTACTTAAATATTTTGAGAGAGACTAAGAGAGAGACAAGGAAGGATAGAGGGAGAGAGTCCTAAGCAGGCTCCACATTGCCTGCACAGAGCCTGACACAGGGCTTGAACTCACCAACCGTGAGATTATGACCTGAGCCCAAATCAAGAGTCAGATGCCCAACGGCCTGAGCCAGTCAGGTGCCTCTGTAATTTATTTCTTTTGGAAAGTTCTATTCAGTAAGAAGCAACCAGGTTTAAAAAAATCCAGGTTTTTTTTTAAGAGTGGCTAAAATATAACTGTAATTTTTAAGAAATGAATCCTGCTTATCTAAAAGGCACTAGGGTGAACTTTGGATGTGAATCTTTTAAAAAATCAGCCCAGTAGTATATTGCTATTAGAATGCTAGGCACCACTTTTGGAGATAGTACTGGTGAACTTTCCTCCAGATTTATAGGAACAACCTTGGGGCACCTGAATAGCTCAGTCAGTTAAGTGTCTGACTTCAGCCTAGGTCATGATCACAGTTCCTGTGTTCAAGCCCCGCATCGGGCTCTGTGCTGATGGCTCAGAGCCTGGAGACTTCTCTGGATTCTGTGTCTCTCTCTGTCTCTGCTCCTCTCCTATTTGCATTCTATCTCTCTCTCAGAAATATATAAACATTAAATAAAATTTTTAAATAAAGGAACAACCTCAATCCCTACCTCAGCTCACAACTTCTTTAACTTCTGGAGAAGACAATTCCAACTACATGTGCCCTGGCCCAACACAGCTCTGAACCCTCTGGACCCTCATCTCATACCACACCCTCCACTGCTACCATGTATCAGCCAGAGCTTTCTGTTCTTCAACCTGGTAACTTCCTTCTTACCTCAGAGCATTTTCAGAGTGTTTTCTCTGCCTCCAGGATTTTCCCCCAAGTTTTCCGCCAGAAGAGTTCCCAAAAATAGCAAAAAGTCATAATAGTGTCAAGGAATATAAGAGTTGTAAAACAGGGGCACCTGGGTGATTCATTTGATCAAGCATCCAACTTAAGTTCAGGTCATGATCTCATTGTTCATGCCCCTCTCCAGCTATGCCCCTCCCCAGCTTATGCTCTGTCTCCCAAAACTAAATAAAACATTAAAAAAATTTAAAGAGTTGTAAAACATTACCTAAATCAAAGGCAGTGAACTGAAAGGCCTAGAAATAGAAGTAAATCATCTAATATCACTCTGTGGGTTAATATCAGAGCACTCAGTCCAACTGATATTGTCTCATATCTGTATACAGAGTCAAAGAAACTAAACTTTGCTACCTAAAAAGAGAAGAAATCAAAAATGTCTTAGTCTATAGGCCTGTCCTGGGAGAGTGGTGAAGAGACAGACTTTGATGTAAACTCTGCTTCTCTAATGGTGGTTTGGCCCTTAGAACGTCCAAAACTCATTGGGACCTACTTATCTTTGTTAAATAGATAACTCAAGGGCAGCAAAGCGAAAAGGAAAACCTGAAACCCTCAGAAGTATTAAAGGTTATAGATCATGCAAATGATATTGAGAACAGAGTGAGTATGAATAATAATAATAATAATAATAATAATAATAAACTATCTGCTCCAAATTGAGAGTTCACAGACATTCAAGATTTCAAGAGTTATGGAGATCTCTCAATGTCTGGCTGGTGGAGGAAGAAAAGAATTGGGACCAAGATGGGCGAGAATGTTTTGTTTTTGTCAATAATCAACCAAATGTTATTTTTAATCAGTAGAGTTATCAGGTCCTGCAGAACATATATATTCAGAAGTATATTATGTCTATAGGCATATGTTATATATAATAATCATATTTATAACTTCAACTTTTCATAAAAATAAAAATGACACTCAGAAAAAGGGGTGCCTGAGCATTTGACTCTTGATTTCTATTCAGGTCTTCATCTTGTGGTTTATGGGTTTGAGTCCCACCTAGGGGCTCTGTGCTGACAGTGAGGAGCCTGCTTGAGATTCTCTCTCTTTTGGCTTCTCTCTCTGCCCATCACCCTCCACACACACACTTTTTCTCTCTCTCTCTCAAAATAAATAAATAAACTTAAAAAAATAAAACTCAGAAAGAGTGTACTTGGTATAAAAAGCCATGCTGCATCTTCATTCAATACCTATTTAACTAACTAAAGCTAAATTAGGCCAGATTTCATTTTTCCTTTTCTTCCGCTCTTATACTTTCTTCATTTGGGGGATGGTTAGCCTCAGGGTGAACAGACAGGTGATTTATGGAGTTTTGGGTTATTAAAAGGAAATTGCTAAGGCAGAAGTACAGCAGAAGCATCCAAACCCCAGGTCCAAGAAGAGCAGAAGAGTGCAGATAAACATGGGAACCAGTGCAAAAGCACTCTGTGGTCTCTCTCCCTAGTGTGTGGGACAGAGAATCAGGAAAGGTTATGAACTTACCATTCTCAAGGGTTTACTACATGTCTGTGGTCATGTTAGGTGTCTTACAAATTTCTCTCTCATTTATTCCCACAGTAACTCTGAGAAGTAGAAAACTTAACCTCAGAGGACTTACGTTATATACATGAAATCTTATAGTTTGAAAGTGATAAACTGATATGCAAATTTAGTTGTGCCTGGCCCTTGCACTTTTCTCTATTCAATACAGTCCCTTAAGGACAGAACAATGAATGGATGTTAGATTTTTACATGTCTCTTGTAACATGGTCTTGATAAGCAGTTATTGGAGGAAGGAAGGGAGGGAGGAAGGGAGGGAGGGAGGAAAAAAAGAAGGAAGGAAGGGAGGATGGGGAGAGGGAGACACAAGAATATGTGGTGAAGAGAATTCAGAAGAGAGTAAAACACTGGTTAGGCCATACACAATCAAAGGCAGAGCCACACAGCAGTCCGGTCAAATTATATCTCCTCTAGGTTGTAGCTGGAGAGCTTTTCATTGTTTCCTCTGTCATTCATTTTACAGAGAAAGAAATAGATTTCTTTCCCATTTATTAGTTGCGATCCTTAAAAGAAAAACACTTTCAATCATCAACTAGCACAACTTGGTTACTCAGAAACCCTTTTTGAAAGGGAAAAGTAGAAAAAGCTTAGAATTACCATGCATTCAAGGTGACTGAACTCAGAAAACGGGGAGCTTTCCAGATTTTTTGACCAGGCAGACCAGAATGACTACCACATCCTCAAGTGAACCAGCCACGGCCCACCCAGCAGCCCTAGGCACTCATGTCTCTGACTTTAAAGCTTTTGAATTCTTATACTGCAAACCACAGAAACATGGGCATTTTTCTAAATATGTAAGAAGTTGTAAAGCATTTTCAGATATACTAAATTATTGTATGTAATTTATAGAGAGTTTTTGGCAAAGGCTTCAAGAGGAAATAAGATATAAAAAGAGATAATCTCCTACAGAAAAGATTAAATATGCTTACTCTCTGATAGTAAGCAGCTCCACATTCTGTAGTATATTTATAAAAAGTAGTCTCACACTTTGATGACCACTCGGCAGGACAGACACATCTACCTGGCCAAGTATTTTTCTTATTCACACTCTATTCATGAAAGGCGTAAATTTGACCTAGTATTAGCTATGATTTCTCCATTCCACCCCTATACTCAACCCTATGAGAGTTTCCCATGTCCCAGGGATAGTAATTGGAATATGGAGATAATTAGCAAGACACACTGAAAAATCATTTCTTATCTCCTGTCAGGCAATGTGTGTGCTCACATGACTTGTCAGATTGTTCTTTTTTTAAAATTTTAACTGTTTATTTTTGAAATGGAGACAGACAGACAGACAGAGCAGGAGAGCAGGAAGGGGCAGAGAGAGAGGGAAACACAGAATCCACAGCAAGCTCTAGGCTCTGAACTGTCAGCAGAGAGCCCATTGTGGGGCTCAAATCCATGAACTGTGAGATCATGACCCGAGCCAAAGTCGGATGCTTAGCCCACTGAACCACCTAGGCACCCCGTTAGATTGTTCTTCTTAATGAACATTTCCATTTGTGGCAAAAGCAAATCAATGTCAGCACCTTGACAATGGAGACATGCTTTTGAATTGGTTACGTGAAGTTGCTTGATTACAGCAGAATCAATGTGCTCTTTGAAATATCTGCTCTAGAAACTAATTTTCTCATGGAGATTTTTCCAGTTGAGTTGCTATCATCTGTGTGATTGATAGATTTTTTTTTACTGAACACAACTACAATATTTTTGATACCATGTGAATTCTAAGACAGGAAGTTATCAGTCTCAAGTGTATAAAGATTTAGTGTTGAATGTAACAAAATTTATTGTGGTAATTATTATATAATATATACATATATCAAATCATTGCCTTATAGATCTAACACACAGTGTTTTATGTCAGTTATATCTCAATAAAACTGGAAAACTAAATTAACAAGAAAAGACTCAGTGAAATATGTACTTTTATACCTATACAAATATACCCACTATCATTTTTGTATCACATTTTCTCTTTAAACTCTGATAATGTAGAAATGCCAATAATGAATTCTAAGTCTATATGCATTAAGATAATTGTCATGTATTTATGCTTTATTTTAAAAAATATCTGCTTCCAACAGTGGCCAAACTAATTTCATTTACAAATTTGTCTGATCATTTGTTACCTAAATGACTACTTCCATGTGTCAAAATAATAGGTATACTCTGAAAAATGTTGGTGTATTCTATTATGTTTCTTAAGTATTAAAACAAAGATTTTTATGGATGTGAAATATTTTGAGGTCGTTTAGTCAAATTACACTTATAAGATAAGATGGTATTCAGCCATTGGTAGTAATAATAATAACTAATAAATATAGCCCTTACTATATGCCAAGTGTTATAACACACACTTTACATATAGTAACTTACATACCCATCACTGTAACCTTATGAAGTAAGAAAACTGGGATGCAGAAAGGTTAAGGGACTTTCCCAAATCACACAACAAGGAAATCATGCATTTGGATTTGAAGCCAGGTAGTTCAGCATCAAAGTCCAGGTGGTCAAGAACTACATTGTATTGTTGAACACATTTGAAATCACATTCCAGATAAATAAGAAATCATATAAATATATTGGTGATCCCTTATTAAAGAAACAAAGCACTTTACAAACTAGTATTATATCAATTATATTAAATGCAAACACATATATGTGTGAAATGTCATATACATATGCCTTTATATATATATGCTTATGTACATACATATAGACAGTCACATACATACGCCCTCATGCATACTCCTATACAGATATAAAAAGGAAAAAAAGTTGGAGGATTATATTACACACCAAAATTTAACAGAAGTTAACTTCTGCTGGTGTGATTACCAGTGATCACTTTCTTCCTTACAATAGTTTGTATTTTCCAAATCTTTTATCAAAAACATATTGTTCATTTTGTAATTTTTTAAAATTTTATTTTAAAAAACTTTCAAAAAGGAACCACAAGCTTTTGTTTTGTATTTTGTGTTTATGTTTTATTGAAACAATATATACATAATAGCCACCAAACTTATTAATGTCTTCTCCAAACCTTTCATCACTTGCTAACTTAAACATGGTGTAGAAAGAGTAGAGTGTAGAGTTCTTCTTTCCTCAGTGCTATGCCCTTCTAACTTCCATTAAATGTCTTGGGCTTCTCATGTTTTCTCTTCATCTGAGATTTCTGTTTTTCCTGTTTTGCGACCATTTTTCTAGTAGTGAGCAAGCCTTCTAATCCCTTCAAAGAAAATTCTCAGTCTCCAGAGCTATGTTTTTTTATCTACTATATTGACCCTCAAACATTTATGGATATTTAAATCTAAATTAATTAACATTAGATAAAATTAAAAATTCAGTTTTTTGGTAACATTAGCCCCATTTCAAGTACTCCATAGTCTCATGTCACTAGTTGCTGCCATATTCGACAGTGCTGCTCCAGTGCTGTGTCGTGATGGTTTTTCTTCCTCTCATTTATGCTGGCGGGTTGCAGAATGTGAATTCCAAATCCCGGAATCTTCTTGCTTGTGCTTGAGGTCACATATTTCTATTTCTTTTGATTTCTACTTTTCTTTAGTCTTGCCTGAGCATCAAGAAATAGTGCTCCTCTGGGGCGCCTGGGTGGCTCAGTCAGCGGCCGGCTTTGGCTCAGGACACAGTCTCGTGGTTTGTGGGTTCGAGCCCTACGCTCAGCTCTGTGCTGACAGCTCAGAACCTGGAGCCTGCTTCAGATTCTGTGTCTCCCTTTCTCTCTGCTCCTCCTCCATTCATGCTCTGTCAATCTCTCTCAAAATTAAATAAACATTAAAAAAAAGGAAATAAAAAAATAGAGCTCTTCCACTGCAAACAATATTCTCTGGCCAATGGTCCATACAGGCAGATGACAGTTTCATTTCCCTGCAAGCAAAGGTTTCTGATATTGATTGTGCTGAAGCACTGTATCTCCTTCTCAGTTTGGAGTTATAATACAGAGCACTAGTCACTGAAACCTTGGAAGAAGTATTCCTTTTTTTTTTTTAATTTTTTTTAATGTTTTATTTATTTCTAGGAGAGAGAGAGAGAGAGAGAGAGAGACAGCGTGAGCAGGGGAGGGTCAGAGAGAGAGGGAGTCACAGACTGAAACAGGCTCCAGGCTCTGAGCCGGCAGTCAGCACAGAACCCGACGCGGGGCTCTAACCCACGAACCGCGAGATCATGACCTAAGCGAAAGCCGGACGCTTAACCGACTAAGCCAACCAGGCGCCCCGAAAGAAGTATTCCTAATTACATTGGAGAGGCATCCCCAAGTCTCTGACTTGGACAACTGGAAAGATAGTGCCTTTGAATTTGAAGTGCCTTAGCATATTACTGTTAAGAAATCCAGAGATCCACAGTGAAGATAATGGAGATACCGTATGGGGACTAATCAGCTTGTAGTTAGTATGGCGACTAGTACAATGGATGTGATCCTCTGCAGTAAGGGGAAGAATACCTGCCTCTCATGTTTTTGTAGGAAAGAAATGAGATGGTGTATGTAGTTCATAATTATATGCCTAACACTTAGTTGAAAAATTGGTTTAAAAAAGTTAATTTCTGAATCAATAAAAAATTGTGTTCCACCACTAGTGACAGATGGAAATACAGGAGTCTGTACAAATTAGAGATAAATTTTCTCATGTAAAAAGAAGACCAAAGTACACATTCTAAAGTTCGTTCCGCACTTCTATGAAGTCCTCAGGGACTAAAGCTTGTCATCCTTATCAATCAACTCTCATCTTCAAGATCACAAGACAGTTGTGAAATTTGTGACCATGGCATACATTGTAGGAGACAGGGCTTACTGTGACTCACGTGATCCCTGTGTTCTGGGATCCACACCTTTGTACAATCCTCTCCCTTTGAGTGCGGGCATGACCTGTGACTTGCTTCTTACCAACAGAATATGAAAAGGTGAGGGGGTGTCACTCCCACGATGCATTATATTATATGATACTTCATCTGGCCAGCAGGCTAACTCTAAGGCTTCCTTCCTCACCTGCACTGAGGAAGCAAACTGCCATAAAGTAAGCAGCCATGTTGGAGAAACCCATGTAGAAAGAAACTGTGGGCAGCTTCTAGGGGCTGAAGGTAATCTCCAGGAAGAAACTGAAGCCCTCAGCCCTGAAGTTGCAAATAAATAAATTCTGCAAACAATCTGAGGGAACATGAAAGAAAATCATCCCCGTGTGAGCCTCTAGGGAGACTCTGTCCATAGCTAATACCTGGATTGAAGCCTGCTGAGAGCCTGAAGTTGAGGGCTCTGCCTGTATTTCTGGCCCATAAAGACTGTGAAATAATAAATGTGTATTGTTTTAAGACACTAAGTTTGCAACAAAGAAAACTAATACATCCAAAGAGAGAGGTGAAGGCACAAGATGTCATTACTGGTTTTAAAGAGACTTTCTTTCTTTTCTTCCTTCCTTCCTTCCTTCCTTCCTTCCTTCCTTCCTTCCTTCCTTCCTTCCTTCCTTCCTTCCTTCCTTCCTTCCTTCTTCCTCTCTTTCAACTATCCATCTATCATCTATCTATCTATCTATCTATCTATCTATCTATCATCTATCTATCTATCATCTATAACTGCAAGAGAAGCTGATAAATAAAATCTTACTGAGACACAATGTTTTGATAAATCCAGTATTCTGTTCTCAGAGAAGAAAAGGGAAATATATATTGGGGGGAGCTAAGAACATGATAGATTCACAGAGTCTTTTCTGTCTTAGATCTCAATGTGTTTTCTTCTTTATAAACTAGATCCCTTTCTCCAAAATTTCCACATAGTCAGAGATGGGAAATGGTGGTATGCCATCTCTGTGAAAATATTTTCTCATGACATGACCCCAAGTATCAGGAAAAGTAAGGCTTCTTTATTTTCCAATAGAGCCCATCCTCTCATTCTGACAATGACATCTAAACTAGACTGTTCAGTAGCATACAATCATTCATTCATAATCACCTATTAATATGTACCCGGAACGCCAGTGAGCAGGTGATTAATTAAAGTTTTCTGATTACTGCTTCTGACAGCAAAGAATATAAATCCGATATCTTACTTATGATACCAGGATCCTTAAGTCAAGTTCTGCTTCCCTCCCCTCCCATTTTTCATCTCTGTGTCCATCAGCAGCCATTTTGAAACAGGGAAGTTAATTCAGTGGAATTCATTCTCAGAGGTGACACTTCTAGTAAGAGATGGTTTAGAACATAACTTCTGCCTCTTCACTAATAAAAAATAAACATTTTATAATACTATAATACTATAATTTATAATACTAATTTTATAATATTAAATTCTAAGCTTTAATTTTAATATGAATTTCAGATGTGGAATCTTATTAACCTTATTAATAACTGAAAGAATGTACAGACATATATTTTTGATTATTGATCTACCTGAATTTTTGACAATTTTATGCAAAATTTGAGAATCTAATTCAAAACCATTGAGCAATTGTGGTTCACAGAAATTTTAATTTATTTAACCTCTTTAGTTCTTAGATTCCTCCTTTGTAAAATGAAGAATCAGAATCCACATTATGTAAAGTAACTATGAGACTATGATCAGCCTGATCTTGTGAAAGTTTCTCAGAACCTGCATTTTGTATCTGGACATGGATGACTACCACAGAAGAAATGTGAGTTGTCCATTAAGTGGTCTGTTGTCAAAATTAAAGACTAAAGGTGGAAAGCATTAATATTATCAGTTGGAAAGGAATAGTACATTTCATCTTACTTTCCTGTGCCTATGAGTATGGGCACAAAAGAATACTCAGAGCAGATTTGTATGTTGATGGGGGTTCTTGGAAGGACAGGGAGGCAAATCAAAACTTGTCAGGAATACTATATAAAAGGAAATGATATTTGGAAGATTTGTACGGGTGGATACATACATAGTTTGAAAGACGCAAACAAGATCCATTCTAATCTCACTTGTCCCTGACCCCTAGAAAGTTATCTTAAGTGAATCAACTCTACTGTCTCACTGAAGCTTAAACATTGGCAAAGACCAATTTTAACAGCTATTGTAATATTGCAAGCTATTATTTTTCTTTCTTTTTCAATGAAACACTGTTTATTGTTTCAACTAGTTATTTACTTAAGATGGATTAATTTTTAAAAGGTATATGATAACTAATTTATTGTTATCATTTCCTATTTTTCCTGCTAAGACCTAATTAGTGTGAGAAAGATTTTGTCCATGCTTATCAGTAAATCAGATTGGAAGAAAATGCCGTTTTTTTTCTTTTTGCCAGTGCCAACACACTTTATCATTAATGCAGGACAACTGTTATATTCTGATGCCAGAGTTTGAAAATATTATGTCTATTTTTTGGCTAAGACTCATGAAGACCAAGTGCTTCCTACAGAAATGAAGGCAACTTGCTGATGATGGTTTTGGATCTAATTCAAATGTTTTCCTAGATTTGGAAAGACCTTTTATGAACATTACAAAGCCTCTACCATGGAAATATAAAAACTATGGATATTACTAACTGTGCCTTTAATTGCTTGTTGTTAAATCCATTTAAGATGATTATGAGTGTTATCCCAAGCCATGGTAAAAACGAGCTGCCTTTGCTGTTATTTGTTTACAGTTGACTACTTTTCTGCCATTTTTTTTCTTTGCGTAGGACAACCGTAGGTGTGTGATGGCAAATCAGAGGACTCAGATTTCAGTTCGTGCTTCTCCTTCACAATAGGGAATTTTCTTTCCCCACTGAGCAAGGTTTCTGGAAGTTGAGCTAGTCTGTTTGTGGTGCTGTTTCATTTGGAAATATAGCAATGAGATAGGTAACCAGACCCAAATACCCAGGACAGAGAACACCAAGAGAAGCTTGCCCAATCACAGACACCCAGAGGATTGATAAGAATCCAATTTTTCCTCTCCCTATCTCAGGTCAAATTCATCAAGAGTGGCACCATCCTCAACAGGGGTACAATGTTAATTTCTGTAGTCAATTCAGTAGCAATGTCTTCAAATAACTACTAGCTTTTTGACATCTTTTTCCCCTTTAGTTTTTTCTTTTGTTTTCCCTCTTCTCTTCTGACTAAACACTCCCTTTCTTCTGTTCTCTCTTCTCTTCTTCTCACCACACACCTTAAATTTACCTCTCTTTTCCCACTCCTTCTATTCTCCATCTTATCTTTTTCACTTCCAACTTCCTTTTTCCTCTTCTCTTCTCACTTCAAAAGCTGCTGTAAAACATATGCCATTCAAAAGACTTGTCCCATCCAGCAAGCATAGAAATTCCAAACATACTACTTAGAGAGGTTGATGCCTTCTCTAATTCCATATCTTCAATGGTGGTTACTAAACAGTAAAGGCATATCAGAAAATGTAAAGGGCTGGTGGAAATACTGTGTCCTATCAAAAATTGGATTAGTTCTTCTTAATCCAGTAAGTTAATTAGATTATTCTCCATGAAATTCTATGGGAGCTTACAAGCAAACCTGGAAAACATTAGCCATAATTTTTTCTGAATGACTTGCATCTTTCCACTAATGGAGAAGTCCTAGAGACCTACCTAGTCACAGGAAGAAGTGACAATATGTGTTAGCTTTAAATTATATGCTTTCATCGATACCTTGGTTTAACAATGTGGACATATTTCCCATAAAATTGCACCAGATAAATAAACTATGAAAGTTCTATCTTGATTTGTCATTGGGCCATATGACCACTCATAAATGGGTTCTCAAATAAAATGAATAAACAAACAAAGAGCTGAATCAGGTCTATAAATACAAATGATAATCTGATGGTTGCCAGAGAGGAGGGAGGTGGGGGATTGGGTAAAATGGGTGATGGAGAATGGGAGATACAGGCTTCCAATTATGAAATGAATAAAAGGCACAGTATAAGGAATACAGTCGATGATACTGTAATAGCTACATAATGGGACAGACAGTAACTATACAGGTAATAAACAGCATAATGTTGACAAACTTGTGAAATCACTAAGTGTACACTTGAAACTAATGTAACATTGCATGTCAACTATACTCAAGTAACTAAGCAAATATATATATACATATATATGTAGATAAATATATATGTACATATATATGCTTTACAAAAAGGAAGATTGGTGTATAAGGTCAGAAATGAGACTCAGAACCCACAAGCCCAAAACCACTAATTGAATAGTTTCTTTTATCTGCTTCTGTATATACAAGAAAAGCAATAAAATAGCTTCACTCTAGTCTAAACTTTTCCATCTAAGAATTTTCTATTTCAGCATTGCCTCCTTGAACATCTATATTGTGTTGATCTAAAGATTTCTTTATCAAGCTTAATGTTTATTAACTTTATCTAATGGCAAGAATTGTAATGACAGATAGACATTATGTAGCAAAGAGTAGTTGACATTTCTTTCTAAAGAAACTATATTTTTCACAAGAAGGAAGTAAAAATTAAACCATATAAACTATTTTTTATCATTCGAAGTTCATTTTATATTCTAAGGTTCAAATTCTTATATTGATTGAAGATAATTTTTATCATTTCAAAATTGACAAAATTATCTTTTAAACCCAATATAGTAAGCTTGTATAAATAAATTATACAAAATCAACACAAAAAGAAATTGCATATTAGATTCTCTTGTGAGTTTCATATCTGCTAGAAGATTCAGCAATCTACTATTAGAATGGATACAGTTCCAAATTCTCTAATTTTCTATTTCATAACAGAAAAACTGGTTCTAGACAGTTAACTGTCTAGAAGGGTCCTCTCTCCATACAACTAAAATTTAAAATTTCTCTCATTTCACCTAATCAAAGTTAATAATTTTATCTAAAAAACATCTTTATATCAAAATCAATAAGTCATTCCTAAACTTTGCATTATTTCAAGAAAGCTAACATGTATTATAAATGATCAGATCCTTTTGCAATTTTTCCAGAGTAGCAATATGGGAAGCCTGAATAAAACTTGTTGAAGGGAGATTTTTTTGTAAGACAATGTGTATGGCCTGTTCATTCTCATTAAAGTGTTGACCTAGGATCTGATCATAACTCCACAATCACTGACATTTCTGTTTAGCATCAGAGGATAATAGCAATCCTTGCTTAGCAGGGAAAGAAAAACTACTCAGTCCTTTCCAGAAACATCTTGAACTTCCTAAAGTAGGGTGAATGGACTATGGGGAAAAATTATTAGCTCTTGGTCAAAGGAACAATTAATTCAAAACAGATTTAAATCAGGGCAGCCATAAGACATTGGGTCAGAAAGAGGAAAAGGAAAAGAAAAAACTGTTTTGAGTTTCAAGATAGTTTAAGGGATTTCTTTCAAGTCTAAAAATCACAACCAAAGGAACATAAAGCTTAACCAAAAATAACAGCACTATGATTCTTGGAAGAGAATCAAGATTTTTTTTTCAATATAATAATCAGTACATATGAGGGATCTACTATACTAACAACCCCATAATATTTATATTGATGTTGCAATTGAGCAGTGTATATATTGGACCAAAGTCATGTTAAAATAAAGCAACACAGCAGTCGGTTGACCACAGAAGATTAATTTTACAATATAAGCTTCCATTAATAACAATATAGATACATATCATCAAACTGATATCAGATTTAAGATGAATAAATTCTTCTCAAAGTTTAGTTTCGATAATTTACATGATTAAATCATGTCATTTTAAGTCCAGTTCCTACTACACAAGAATGTCAAATTATTGTAGCTTCATGTTTAAACCAAAGAAAACACTACAAAATTCTTTAAGAAATGCTGGTATATACCACTAAGAATCTTCTGTAAAATTGAATGAAACCATATTATGCATGCATAAAAAGATATTAAAAGTTAGTCACATAATGAGCATATTATATTTAATATAAAAATATGCTGTCTATTTCTGTAGGCAGAAATGTAATATATTAACTTTTTATGTAATGGTAAATATCTAAATCATTTGTCAGAAGAATAAACTAATTTCTTAGGTTTTGATTATAATCTATATCAAAATTTCCAAATTAATGGAGCAAAGCAGAAAAAGGTACTTAAAGCCATAAGTTATATTTAGGTATTTGTCAAGAAGCCAGATTCCCTGGGTTTTGAATATCTGACCCTTTGGCATGTTCCCACATAATCAACCCTTTAACCCAGACTTGGAGTAAAGGGAATAACAGTTATGTTTTTCCTTCTCTGTTTAACTTGGCTTAACTTACTGTAGAAAATCCTCTTTCCCACAGCCTAATTTCAAACAAATTGTAATTTTTAACAATACCC